>CM077516.1:16835238-17585238 GCA_039654895.1 Mongoloraphidia duomilia | reverse complement strand
TCGACAACAGAGGTCATTAGCGTCTGAGATTATTTTAGTATAGTGTAACTAAAATCGCGTTTGAATAACATGCGGCAAAAGTTTTCGATATGTTACGAATTGTTTATTAACTTCCCATTGGAAGTTATTGTAATGGGTCCGAAAATCGAAATCAAAATGGAGAAAAAATTTTTATGTTTCAAGGTCACTACACTATTTTTACACTATTTTTAGAAAGATGTCTCTCTGTGTGTGTGTGTGCGTACGTACGTACGTACGTACGTATGTGTCCATTTCTTTCTAAGACGAAATCTTGAGAATGAAAAATGATATCGACTACGTTAGGGTGCCAATCGACGCGTATTAACGTAAATATGATCTGAAAGAAATTTTTTCAAAATTGGTTCAGCCGTTCTTTTTTTTTAACCAAATAACCTTCAAAAAATTAGATTTTACACAATATCTCGCGAATAAAAAATTATATCGACTTCGTAAGGGTGTCAATCGAGGCGTGTTAACGTCATTTTGATCCGACATAAATTTTATAAAAATCGGTTCAGCCGTTTTTTTTTTTTTTTTAATTATTGTTAAAAATAAATAATAATTATGTTTTAATGATTAAAATGATAAATTTTCTGTGTAATATCTAATTTAATTATTATTATTAAATAAATACAAATTTAACACGTAAGTCGTGACCAAATACATAATTAGATGAATGCATAATGACTGCAAACAGTATATGAAGACACCTGTTGTAAGAACAATGACGTAACACAACACTTAGTCAGGAAAAATTCATTAATTCAAACCTATGTCACCGTAGGGATTTTAACCCTAAACTTTCCACTAAGTTTAGGGTTAAAATCCCTACGGTGACATAGGTTTGAATTAATGAATTTTTCCTGACTACAGTGTTGTGTTACGTCATTGTTCTTACAACAGGTGTCTTCATATACTGTTTGCAGTCATTATGCATTCATCTAATTATTATTAAATATTTATCAGACTGGGAAGTTCGTCGTGTGGACCTCAAGGGTCGCACCTTAGTCCTAATAAACGACCCACCTCACGGCTTGTTTTATTCATTATTCGAGTATTTGTGGATTGTTGTTGAAAACTGTATATTATAAAACAAAAAAGCAAACAGGAAATAAACGCCTATGGTCGCGGTCAACAAATTAATTTGATGAATTTTTCTGAAAAAAAGAATAAAACAGAATTTTCACACGGAAACATTAATTTGTGCATGTCCGTTATTATTATTATTATGCATATTGTCTACTTTGTATAACGCCGACTCTAATCTTCTTATTAACTTTCATTAGTTTTCCGGCGTAGTTTTACGTGCAACCAAGCTGATTTTACAATCGTACGTAAAACGCTGTGTTTTTATCTTATTTCTTATTTAACGCTCTTTCGTTGTACATCTTGAGGCAGTGATGGATTATCAAAGAGGCAAAATAAGCTCCGGCCTATCATGGGCTCACGTTTATTAGGGCCCCGTAACAGGGAAAGGGACGTTTTGCCGCCAGCGTCACTAGCCAACGGATATATTTGATTTTTTAAATTTGGTTTGTTTGAATATTGTGCTAATGCCCGAAATTTTAGGGCTTGAGAATGACCGAGCGTGTAGCAATGCTGTTGTTTACATGGCGTTTCTATGGTTCTCTATTACAAGTCCCCAGTTCCCGAGTTGGTAAAAGTGTCAATTGGATTTTCAATTTATTATAAAAAAAATAAATAATGAATTGAAAATATGAATTGATGCTAGGCCCAAATAACCTTAGCTGTTGGTGGTCTTTAAAACACAATTTAACAATTTGTAATCGGTAAATTGTCAGTTATTTAAAACAATAATCGTTTTTTGAGGCAATTTTTATAGGTAGGTAATTAAATTTTTAAATATTTTTAAATTATTATATTTTTACAAAAACTAAAATAACACAATAAAATAGCATGTCTTATCACTTCGAAGGTCGATACTGTTCTATATTAAGCTATAGCAGTTCAATAAAAAATTCTACATAGGTATACCTATAGTCAAAATACACACGTGTGTATTTTGACTATAAGTTAGGCAGTCCCAGCCATTTGAGAAAGGCAGCATTCATTGTAATGTTGTTATAAAATTAATAGCTCTCGCAGTTACTGGATTTGCGGTACATCGCTGCTATATAGAGGAAAGATTAAATGTTCACTGTCGGGCACTGTGTAGTAAGTGGAAACTTTCCTGACGCGAAATCGGGAGTTCTGGGTTCGAATCCCGGCGGTGCATTTACATTTTTCCTGTATAGCCTTCTATATAATATCATGGCGATAATGTCGTCTGATATTTTTATGTGTTTAGTTACGGTCTAGGGAAACTAATCATATTGATTGTTTATCTTTCATTGTTAATTAATAGGTATACCTATTGCAAGAACTATATCTTAAGAATTACGTTAATTAGCGAAATTATGGCGCACCTACTTCCAAAGGTGGAGTATTAGATTAAATAAAGAAAGGTATAAATATTACTAAATTTTAGAATATTAGTAGACCCCGTAGAAAAGTGATTTTACAACAGTTACAGCAATATAATACATATTATAAGCATTGAGTTGTTCGTGCTCAATTCGTATTTGGTGGAGATGTAGCCTAAAGCACTCCCAGGATAATGCTTTATACAACCGTGGAAACCAAATTAAAATCGGTCCTGCGATATTCATGTTTATCGCGAACAAACGCACAGACATATACAGGATGTCACAGGATAACTATTCCTAATTTTCAGAAATGATAGAGGGCACTTAAATAAACATTTTTTATTAACAAACTAGTGTCCGGAAATATGTACTGCATCAAATTTTATAAAAATTGTTCGAAGTTATGACCACCATTTTCGATACACGTAAGTTATAACGATGTGTAATCGACTGCCGAATTCTTCGAAATAACTGCGGACGTTCACGAATGTTTCCGGACACTAGTTTATCAATAAAAAATGTTTATTTAGGTATCCTCTATCATTTCTGAAAATTAGGAATAGTTATTCTGTGGCAGCCTGTCTATTCTTGAATGTTGTTGATTGCTGTGAAAATCTACAGTGCGAGCTTTCATTAGCGGTGTTGCGCAACCCGTGGCACAACTGAGACCCATGCGGTACGCGTAAACATTTTTTTCGTTTTTTTCCAGCGTAAAAAATATAGTTCAAGTCTAACACTAAAATCGAACATAATATACGACACAATAATTAACAACACAAACACCCAATACTCAGTAATCGTCTACACACACACACATACTCACATTTCCATTTCATCTACCTACTATATAAATCATAAAATCTCGAAATTTAAACCACAAATCACAATTCACAAACCACGACATAATACACAGTGCTTAGCATCATAATATTATATAGTGTTACGAATACTCAATGTGTGTTTTTCAAAAAATAATTAACCACACCTGAAGATGGCAACTCGTTGCTGAAACGCGTAGTGATAAATCACAAGATGTCACAAGACGGACATAATACAAGGTATTTCTAATACTTCATAATATTAACAATTAGATAATGGGGAACCAGTTATTTTAAAATAACAGTAACCTTATCAGTGTTATTAGGTATGAACTAGTGTACTAGGATATTTTTTTTATCTTCGTTTTGATGCCGGAAACCCTGCTTGCAGACTGCACGCACAATCAAGTTCAATTATTCCCTCTTCCCTCTTCTTTGTTCTGTACCGAAGAGACGTTGAGTTGAGACGAGGGCAGTATAATGTTATGCATATTTATTCGTATCGTGTAGACATAAAATCGAATGGACACAGCTCCAGTTTTGATTGCGTTAAATTGTTTTCCGCCTACTTTGAGCGTTGCGCTACACTGAATGATGACCTACACGTCACTGTTCGAGACCGAACTTAATATAATCTCATTCATTAGTTTACATTCATTATAATACATGTGTGTGACCAGGCACGTATTGGGGTTGTGTTCAGGTGATTTATAATATGTTCTCTAAGGTCAGTCAGCTGATTTGCAGGTTCACAGTTCATTGTTCTATCGAACACACTCAAGCGCGTTGTTGGGATTGTATATTAATTGGTAATCTATCAACGAATGACAGTTTCTGATCAAAATTATTATAGCGCATGATTATTAGATTCATTTCCGGTCACAAATGATCAACACAGATTCTGACACTGATTTACAAGACCCTCATATCATTTGTGGAAATCTCAACAAGCCTTATAGGAATTTACAATATGCATATAATGTGTAGAAAAATCTGTTTCTTATTCGTTTTATGGTCAGGAATTGGATCGATCATCATCATCATTCTATTTACTAGTTATGTAATAATCTATGGTGTCAACTGTAAACATAAAACTGTTCGACCATACATGGTCGTAAATCGGTCTATTATTCTTCTACGTTGAAGACAAGAAAATAAAACTAAGATTACAGCAGAATCAGCATGTTATATAAATAGTTAATTGTTTTTGTTGGAAGTGCTATGCGAATATATTGTTGATATGGTCTTCAGACACAATATTTTTTATTTCCACACTAGTATTTATACATATAATATAATATTAGCTAGGAAATTTTCAGGCACTAAATCTAGAAAGTATTTTTGTAGATCTAATTGTAAACACAATACAAGAGAGTTCGTTTAAATCGCAAATAAAACTTTAAAAGCAAAATACTTTTAGTTTTGTGAAACCTTTTAAAAGTAGTTATAATTTTGTTTTATTGGCGTTAGTACTTTTCTAGAATTACAAGATAACAATGCTTGGATTATGATGTTTGTATTACTCTTCTTTTAAATTTTTAATCTCACATAAGTTTCTCTTTAGTAGTGTTTTAATTATTAACATGTAATGACTGTGTAAATAGAGGCTGAAGAAGTATGCGTTTGAAATTGTTTGACAGTAAATTCATTTTCTTAAAAATATCAAAATTTTTCTTGAACTACTCTTTAATAAAGAACAGTTTTATTTTTTGCGCCCATAAGTATTATTTAGTCAACATCGTAGATATCGAATAATTAGTACTTTGCATCGTTAATCAAAATAAACATTATAAACTGTTTTTTAAATCGGTTTCCTATTTATTTTGTGCTATTTCTGTTTCAATAATACTATGCGAGTATAAATTAGACACACGTCCTTGAAATTTGTAGGTGTGCATACTATTATGTATTAAATAATTAAAGGGAAGGGACCCTACCACAGGAACGACACATATATTCTAATTACGTCATGAAATGCATATGCAGATTACAAATGGTATGATTTTGTACGTCAATGCTAATGGGGAAAACATAATGCTATACTCATTAGATTATCAATTCCCAAATAAAGGGGCATGAAGAAATTTCTAAGGGGAATCGAGATTGAAAAAATTCGACTGATGACCAGTCCTATACTTCCCACCTAGTAAATATTTGCAAAAAATAAACACTCTTTTTTTTATTCTTTGACTAGGCCCAAATAACCTTAGCTGTTGGTGGTCTTTAAAACACAATTTAATTTTTATTCTTTGAAAAAAGCATGGCCCTCTTTTTTGTTTGGTGATCTATTGATGGCTAGCTTAATATAGCAAAAATCATGGTTACCTTGATTTACGTACAATTTTTATTTTTTTTAGTAAAATATTTTTTTTCTCGAAAACTATACATTTTAGAGAAAAAAAATATTTACATTTTTTTCATATTATAACATCTAGAATTCATTTATATTTTTTTTTACCTATGTTAATACGTGACATTGAGGACGTTTTTTTGAATATCTCAGGATCCACTGAACCGATTTGACTCAAAATCTAATCAGATCTAAGTTAAAGGCTGATAAACACAATAGAACAATCGGCATGCCCGTATGTTGTTCCGTTCTTAAGATATCGAAGGCGAAAAATTGACCACATACACACACACACACATACACACATACACACATACACACATACACACACACATACAGACATCAGTCAGAAAATGATCTTAAACGATTGCTAGGGTCTCAAAACGTGAAAATCTGTTAAAATCTCGAAATATTGTTTTCGGACTGAATCCATTACTTCCCTACCATAGTAGAGGTGGGAAGTAAAAATTCGACTGATCACCAGTCCTATACTTCCCACCTAGTAAATATTTGCAAAAAAAAATTCGACTGATGACCAGTCCTATACTTCCCACCTAGTAAATATTTGCAAAAAATAAACACTCTTTTTTTTTTTATTCTTTGACTAGGCCCAAATAACCTTAGCTGTTGGTGGTCTTTAAAACACAATTTAATTTTTATACTTTGAAAAAAGCATGGCCCTCTTTTTTGTTTGGTGATCTACTGATGGCTAACTTAATATAGCAAAAATTCGACTGATGACCAGTCCTATACTTCCCACCTAGTAAATATTTGCAAAAAATAAACACTCTTTTTTTTATTCTTTGACTAGGCCCAAATAACCTTAGCTGTTGGTGGTCTTTAAAACACAATTTAATTTTTATTCTTTGAAAAAAGCATGGCCCTCTTTTTTGTTTGGTGATCTATTGATGGCTAGCTTAATATAGCAAAAATCATGGTTACCTTGATTTACGTACAATTTTTATTTTTTTTAGTAAAATATTTTTTTTCTCGAAAACTATACATTTTAGAGAAAAAAAATATTTACATTTTTTTCATATTATAACATCTAGAATTCATTTATATTTTTTTTTACCTATGTTAATACGTGACATTGAGGACGTTTTTTTGAATATCTCAGGATCCACTGAACCGATTTGACTCAAAATCTAATCAGATCTAAGTTAAAGGCTGATAAACACAATAGAACAATCGGCATGCCCGTATGTTGTTCCGTTCTTAAGATATCGAAGGCGAAAAATTGACCACATACACACACACACACATACACACATGCACACATACACACACACATACAGACATCAGTCAGAAAATGATCTTAAACGATTGCTAGGGTCTCAAAACGTGAAAATCTGTTAAAATCTCGAAATATTGTTTTCGGACTGAATCCATTACTTCCCTACCATAGTAGAGGTGGGAAGTAAAAATCATGGTTACCTTGATTTACGTACAATTTTTATTTTTTTAGTAAAATATTTTTTTTCTGGAAAACTATACATTTTAGAGAAAAAAAATATTTACATTTTTTTCATATTATAACATCTAGAATTCACTTATATTTTTTTTACCTATGTTAATACGTGACATTGAGGACTTTTTTTGAATATCTCAGGATCCACTGAACCGATTTGACTCAAAATCTAATCAGATCTAAGTTAAAGGCTGATAAACACAATAGAACAATCGGCATGCCCGTATGTTGTTCCGTTCTTAAGATATCGAAGGCGAAAAATTGACCACATACACACATACACACACACATACATACACACACACACACACACACACACACACGCACACACAGACATCAGTCAGAAAATGATCTTAAACGATTGCTAGGGTTTCAAAACGTGAAGATCTGTTAAAATCGCGAAATGTTTTTTTCGGACTAAATCCATTACTTCCCTACCATAGTAGAGGTGGGAAGTAATAAACACTTTTTTTTTATTCTTTGAAAAAAAGCATGACCCTCTTTTTACTTCCCACCTCTACTATGGTAGGGAAGTAATGGATTCAGTCCGAAAACAATATTTCGAGATTTTAACAGATTTTCACGTTTTGAGACCCTAGCAATCGTTTAAGATCATTTTCTGACTGATGTCTGTATGTGTGTGTGTGTGTGTGTGTGTGTATGTGTGTGTGTGTGTGTGTGTGTGTGTGTGTGTGTGTATGTGTGGTCAATTTTTCGCCTTCGATATCTTAAGAACGGAACAACATACGGGCATGCCGATTGTTCTATTGTGTTTATCAGCCTTTAACTTAGATCTGATTAGATTTTGAGTCAAATCGGTTCAGTGGATCCTGAGATATTCAAAAAAACGTCCTCAATGTCACGTATTAACATAGGTAAAAAAAAATATAAATGAATTCTAGATGTTATAATATGAAAAAAATGTAAATATTTTTTTTCTCTAAAATGTATAGTTTTCGAGAAAAAAAATATTTTACTAAAAAAAATAAAAATTGTACGTAAATCAAGGTAACCATGATTTTTGCTATATTAAGTTAGCCATCAGTAGATCACCAAACAAAAAAGAGGGCCATGCTTTTTTAAAAGAATAAAAATTAAATTGTGTTTTAAAGACCACCAATAGCTAAGGTTATTTGGGCCTAGTCAAAGAATAAAAAAAAAGAGTGTTTATTTTTTGCAAATATTTACTAGGTGGGAAGTATAGGACTGGTCATCAGTCGAATTTTTTGTTTAGTGATCTAAGGTCAGCAAAAATCATGGTTACCTTGATTTACGTACAATTTTATTTTTTTTAGTAAAATATTTTTTTCTCGAAAACTACATTTTAGAGAAAAAAAAATATTTACATATTTTTCATATTATAACATCTAGAATTCATTTATATTTTTTTTTAACTATGTTAATACGTGACATTGAGAACGTTTTTTTTAATATCTCAGGATACGCTGAACCGATTTGACTCAAAATCTAATCAGATCTAAGTTAAATGCTGATAAACACAATAGAACAATCGGCATGGCCGTATGTTGTTCCGTCTTTACGATATCGAAGGCGAAACATTGGCCACACACACACATACAGACATCAGTCAGAAAATGATCTTAAACGATTGCTAGGGTCTCAAAACGTGAAGATCTGTTAAAATCTCGAAATATTTTTTTCGGACTATAAATCCATTATTTCCCTACCATAGTAGAGGTGGAAAGTAAAAAAATCTGTTAAGGCTAGAATTCAAGATATCATATAAGACATAGGTCGAGTTACATGTTTGACTATACTGTTGTACCAAAATTTGTGTGAGTTATGCACTTATACACGCACAGTTTGTATGCATTAAAACTGTGCCTGTATAAGTGCACGAGTCACTCCTTAAATTTCGGTTAACAGATATTTTTAAACATTTTAATCTGACGCTTACTCCATACTGCTTTATATAGATTAATGCTGTAGCACATGCCTTTTTAAATATCAAGTACCACCATCTAAATATTAGTATCCTTTCTGAGAAATCTATAGGTTTTTAGGACAATGCCTCACTGAGCTGACATGGCAGCGCAACCGACTGAGCTGCTAGTAAAATTCATGTGGTTCTTTGAAGCGTACATCAACCGGTTTCCAATCGGTTGGGCTGGCAGGATATAATTGCGGCTGCCAGTTGCTTGGCCTCTCCCCTTATCGCACGATTTTCGCAAAATGGATTTTTTTTACAAATAAACTAAGTTTGATGATATGTAAGCAATTTGACCGAAAAAATTTAAAAAACAATAAATTGAAACATGAAAAAAAATGTTTGAAGAAAAATCGACTTTTATTTAAAACAACGAATTTTTACTATAAAATAATTTTTTTAACGTAAAAAATGTTGATTTTAGCGAATTTCAACATAATTTATAAATCAGTCAGTCAGTCAGTCAGTCAGTGAATGCCAAAAATTGTGATTTTTTAACAGTTGTATTTTGGAAACTATTCCATCTAGACGTATGAAATTTGGAATACTGATTCTTTTTGATAACCTTAACCTCCCTGAAAAAATTCAGTCCTGTAACGCAACTAACCTCGGATATAGAAGGCGTTCGAAAAGGGCTCGAAATGGTTCGTGTTATAAATATTGCATAGTCGCGCGCGGTCGGTTTTGCCTGTTGCGAGAACTTGGCCGGCGCACTCCGTGCGCTTAGATAATCATATTATCACAATTTATTTAAACCGGATATTGTAAAGGCAAATTTGACTGAAAAAAGACGTATCTGGCATATTCCTGGTATACCTAAAGTGACCATCCGTCATGATTTAAGCGGGACAGTCCCGATTTTGAGCCACGAGTCCCGATTCAACAGGCGTCCCGCTTTTGTCCCGTTTTCATTAAATCACATGCATGAATGTTTATTTTTTGTCATTAGATATTTTTACCCACTCAAAGTATTTTAATTATCAATAATTGTATAAGTAATTGATACCTACCTTAAAAAATAAATAATATTTAAAATAAAAATATTAGCGAGTTTTTTGGGGATTTCTAGTGAGGTTTTGGGGGTTTCTAGCGAGTTTTTGGGGATCTGTAGCGAGTTTTTGGGGGTTTCTAGCGAGTTTTTGGGGGTTTCTGGCGAGTTTTTGGGGGTTTCTAGCGAGCTTTTGGGGGTTTCTAGCGAGTTTTTGGGGGTTTCTGGCGAGTTTTTGGGGGTTTCTAGCGAGCTTTTGGGGGTTTCTAGCGAGTTTTTGGGGGTTTCTAGCGAGTTTTTGGGGGTTTCTAGCGAGATTTTGGGGGTTTCTGGCGAGTTTTTGGGGGTTTCTGGTGAGTTTTTGGGGGTTTCTAGCGCGTTTAAGGCTTTTTTGGATGTGGAACCCAACGGTTGCCTGCGCCGGGTTTTTATAGACCTTGTCCCGCTTTTTGTTATTCAGGATTTGGTCACTTTAGGTATACCTACCTCTTTGTCAATCTTCAGTTAATCTGCTTATGAACTTACATAATATTATGTCTCTCATTGGTTATCTTTTATTTATTTTTATTTTAATTTGTAAATCTGGTAGTAGGATTTGACCCACCTAGAACATTTTTTACATTTGATATACTTTGCATGTACGTGCATCGGTTGCCCCTTTTTTCAACATTTTATTTTTTAGATTTTAGCTATCATTTTTATAAGATGCCTCTTTCGTCTTAATTTAACTTTTTAAATTGAATGTAGCATCCATTTAACACCAAAATGGAAGCTATTAGTTACGTGCGCCTGCGCTTAAAATTTTTTACTAAATAGAAACTCCCAAGCCCCCGTTCTTCTATTCGAAAATTGATGTCAATAAACAACAAAATTATATTCCATTCTGAATTGTTCTATAAAATTACTAATTCCCATAACCAATCGTTCAAAATAACCGCAGGTTGTATAATATCCCTGAATTGTTAATTACTGAAAGCGGCAAAGCAATTTGTAAAAATTTGTGCAGTGGAAATACCGTGTATGTATCTGGCATAGATTATTATGTACATCACGTATGCATGTAACAAATGTGTGTTTGTAACAAGGCAGGGCATCGCATAGTATGGCATCTCTGTGGTGGTGTAGATATTTTGTATAAATAATGAGGTTAAACACGACCTGCGACCTCTCTGAGGCTGCGAACCGTTACATTGGGTTGTGAGGTTGCGGCTTGTTCACTGTACACCATGATTTAGATCACATCACTAATACTATACGTACCTAAGCTAACGGGTTGCTTTGCTATAACAATAATAATACATGGTTAGTGGTTACTGCGTATTTTATTCAGTATCGTTTCTGTATTATATTGATACAAAATTTGAACACCTTTGGTCGGTATAATACAGTAGAACTCGCTTAAAACGTGCAATAAGGAACCGAATGAATCAAACTGTTATATCAGGAACAAAATTTTTTTTTTAAATTCAGAACAGTGATAAATGAACATAAATATCACTAGCATTGTGTAGACTTTCACGACCGGTTTCCATTGCCAAACAAGGTGAAAAATTCTTCCGGGATGATGAGCCGTGGTTAACTGGAGTTTTTCCAAACGTTTCGTCTCTAACTGTGAGAGACATCTTCAGTAGCACAGTTACGGCGACGTGAGCTTCAATGTCGAAGCTCACGTCACCGTAACTGTGCTACTGAAGATGTCTCTAACAGTTAGAGACGAAACTTTTGGAAAAACTCCAGTTAACCACGGCTCATCATCCCGGAAGAATTTTTCACCTTGTTTGACAATAAATATCACTGTTTGGTCACCCTAGCTATAAATCATTTAACATTATAATACCTGATAAAGCTTATAAAATAAACAATTACCAGAATACATTAAATGATGGAACAATGAAGTATAATAATAAATATAGCCTTCAGTTTTGACGCTTGGCTTTAACTGTATCCGTAACTGATGAGTGAATTTCAAATAAAACGAATTGTTACAATGTCGCACTGTTAATAAGAACGCGTGAGACAGCAAGTGATTTGACTGTATTTTCGCTGTATCATGAGTAACAATACATCAATAACAATGCAACATGCTATTAGCAATGAATGTAGACTATATTCAACACCGGAAGAAGTATTGTTAAGCCTAGTTTGTATCGAATCATGGTATGAATTAAATCTATCCAAATAATACAAATTGCGTTTGGAATATACAAAAATCAATGACGATGCAATCGAGTACTGATTTAGTTAGAAAAAATAGGTCAGAATTTAATTTTTAATTTGTGTAAGGACTAAGGAGCCGTTCTAAGTCTAGATTGAAGAGCAGTGAAGAAGCAGTATAATTGCTCATCAAATACTTATTTTTGAGAAAATAACTACAGTTTAAAGTTAAATTAAAAATTGACTCCAAATACTGCAGACTGTGAAAGGTACAGTTAGAAAATAGTCATGTACGGTTTTAGGAGAGCGATTTTTATATTATTTTAAGTATTATCTATAATGTATATACGTCTATACGCTTTACCCAGAGTATTCTCAATATTCTGTAACACATATTTCATCATATACCAGGGTGAGTCAGACCACCCGTATCAGTCGTTTTTTTCGAAAACCGTTATCTAGTCGTAGAGAGTTGTGTCAAAAATTTGTGTTATAAAAGCCCTAATAAAGAATCGAATGGTGATAATTTTTTTTCCAGGGAAGTCGACTTCCCTATTAGTTTGCTTCAGAATGTCCAGAACTCCGGAATTATAAATAGCACGATAGGTCGAAAGTGGTATTGTTGAAAAGATCTTTAAAAAATAAGCAAGTTTTGTAGAGATTTTTTTTTATTACTGCCACCCCTGTAGTAATTAAATAATTTTTCCTACAAAACTTGCCTATTTTTTAAACAGCTTTTCAACATCACCACTTTCAACCTATAGTGCTATCTAAAATTCCGGAGCTCTGAAGTTCTGAACATATATAATTTATATTTATACTTATAGAAATTTACAGGGGTGGCACTAATAAAAAAAAATTTCCTACAAAACTTGCCTATTTTTTAAAGATCTTTTCAACAATAACACTTTTGACCTATCGTGCTATTTATAATTCCGGAGTTCTGGACATTCTGGAGCAAAGTAATAGGGAAGCCGACCTTCCCGGAAAAAAAAATTATCATTCGATTCTTTTTATAATACAAATAATACACAATAATACACAACTCTCTACGACTAACCGTTTACGAAAAAACGATTGATACGGGTGGTCTGACTCACCTGTATAGTAGTATAGATTGCACAATCAATTATGCTTTGCTATTCTTATGTAAGAATTTCATTTTATTCTAGTTAGACCGTTGAATTTACTGGTGTATGTGGTGACGGTGTAGCATAAGAATATTAAACTGTACAGTTTACACGTAGCACAGATGTTGGTTTTTGCATAGAATTTATTATAGAACTAGCAGCTACCCCTGGCTCCGTTCACGTATATTAGTATATTGTCAATTTATTATCCCCCCGCGAGAAATTCTCCCCCTGCGAAGCGAAATATGATTTATCATCTCCCCCGCGAGAAACTCTCCCCCTGCGAAGCGAAGTCGGGCTTAAAGCACTTGGAAATAGTTTGCATTAACGGTGTCACAAAAATAAACAGTCAACCCAACCTGTTCTATTCTATTCTATTATATCGTTTTGAGATTTGCATTAACGGTGTCACAACGCGCGCGAGACGAATTTTAAAATTGACATATCTTTTTTATTTGCCAACCGATTAAAATTAAACAAACGATAAATGTTAGCCCAAGCTTATCTCAATTATAACTGAAAACCACATACGAATTGGTCCAGCCATTCTGAAGTTTGACGTGCACATACAGACAGATAAACAGCCAAAAAAGCGTCTACGATTTTATTATATGTATAGATTACATTAAAAAATTATAAACTAATTTGACACTTGTAAAAGATCAATGCTATTGTTTTCACAAGTTACTATAAAAAAGTGGAACTCACGATCTCCTTCCGAAATAGAGTTACCTATTTCTAAATTTTTCATAAACTATTTTTGATACAGCAGCGTTAATTATAATTTTAGTTGAAAGTAATAACTAATGGTTACATTCAGGATTTTTTTCAGATTTTTTGCATCGATAGTTTAGAAATTATAGAAGGGAGAGAATTTTGAAAGCTAACATCTCATGACTGAAGGGTTAAAACTAAAAGATCCTAAGACATTTTTTGAGTACATTGTCAACTCTTTAGGAGGGGATCCAAACATATTTTTCCCCAAAAACATCTTTTTTTGGATCATCAATCTATATATGAAAGGCTGGAGGCCTGTGACATACAGACAGGCAGACGGACGGACGGACGCAAGGACTAACCGAAACTATAAGGGTTCCTAATTTCTACGGAAAGTAAATACATTACATTTAAAAACATTTTTCTCCAGTAATTTTATTGTTTTTCATTATCATAAAATAAAGAATATTTCCTGGTTAGTTTAGATAGAAAATAGAATGGGATAGAGTATCTATTGTTTGCTCTGTCATTAAATACATTTTAAGTGACTGTTACATAAAACTCATCGGAACTACTTTATCAGCTTCTTAAGAACAGGGAAGTGGAAAGGGTAAATTACAGGGCACGGCACAAATATTGACCACAAATATTTACTTTAGTTCTATGGGTTCTAAAATTTAAAAAAATATTGTTTTAATTATGAAATAATGACATTTATTATAAATTGTCATTATTTTATAATTAAAATAATTTTTTTTTTAATTTTAGAACCCTTATATTAAATATTTAATAACATATTAACTTTATACAGGTGTACTCAAAGGTGACATGCGCCAACAAATTGTTTCCATTGAATAAACCCTTTTAGGTATACCGTATACATTATCCCTCAGGGGAAACATTGGAATGTAGTTTGCATTCCAATGTTTTGTGGGGATTAGCACTCCCAGGGACCCGAGTTCGTACCAGTCGGTTTGTGTATGCCGGCTGGCGGATTCTAATACACAAATGGATTTTTTGTTGTGTTGAAGACGCTAATGACCTGAGTTGTCGACGCGTCTATAATCTACAATAAATTAAACCGTATACATTAATTTTAATGTTACAAAATAATATTAAAAGCAATAGCAATAGCTACTTGATACTGCCATAATTAATCCAGACGCTTACAAGTAAATAGGTAATAGTAAAAAATTAAAAAAAAAATTTAAAATAAGTACAAAATTATGCTAACTTCAAATCACATATCTTATATTTTGATAGATAGGTATACTAATTTATTGGTTTTTATCGATTTTCAGGAAAATCATAAGCTGTACTAAAAACTTATAAGAGATAAAATCTATTGATTTTTAAATTTCCTATTACCATGTATGCCCAATTTTAGAATTTAGTGAAGGATAAAAAAATATTGCACTATTAGTAGCAAAAGTGCTGTGATTGGTCTATTTCCAATATACCGTTTTCTTCCAAATTTCGTAGGATTATAGCTTTTCATTAGAGACAAACTAGTTCCAAAATTAAAGATCATATCCAAAATGGTTCTCTCAATATGACGACGACAAAATGTATCTAATTTGTGCAACTTTGACACCCTGACAGATGGCGATAGCATGGCAGACGGTTGTTTTTGTATCAGAAATATGACGTAAATGATCCTGAAATTCAGTCACTTTCAAACATCGATAGGGGCGGAACGCAACCACTTAGAGCCAACTGACCCGAGTTACATTATGTGCTCGGTATTCTCTATTCTTCCCCCCCCCCCTCGGGGGCTTGAGAATAGCCGAGCGTGTAGCAATGCTGTTGTTTACATGGCGTTGCTATGGTTCCTCTATTACAAGTCCCCAGTTCCCGGGTTCTAGCCCGAGAGCTGGTAAAAGTGTCAATTGAATTTTCAATTTATTATTAAAAAAAAAAAAAATGAATTGAAAATATGAATTGGTGCTAGGCCCAAATAACCTTAGCTGTTGGTGGTCTTTAAAAACACACAATTCGTTCCCCCAAATATTGCATCATCACTATGTCGTATGAAAATCATCATTGGCTCCCGTATTATGAGTTAAACTCAAGATAATGTTGAAATGAGGTTACGTTCGACAAAAAGTATTGAAAATAAATAGATACTAAAGAATAATATATAAATACGGAGTTCGACTTATTTCAATTCAATATGAAATTAGCGAGTAGAAAACAAATTAATAAATAGAGTTCTGTTTGAAAATTTAATTAAATAAAAAACGTTTTTAAAATCTGCGATTTGTGTAATTAAAATATCAAATTCCATTTTGTTGAACATTTAAAAAGTTTAAATTGAACCAAAATTGCTTAGATATAGATACCTAATTTAATAAAATACGATTATCCAGTTGAATAGTTAGTTTTTATGTTGGATCCTGTAAATATAGAACAGTCGATTATGTAACTCGACTCGACTGTTTAATAGAACGTAAACGGTGACGGATTGTTAAGCTCAATGGTGGATACTCTTTCTGATTTATAACAAAAGTTAATGTGTTATTTTGTAACTTGACTCTTTCCATCTCTTTACAGAATCAATAGTTCCTTCATAAATAGCTTTTGTATGTTTTCGCAATTATTATATATTAAGTTTTTCTAAAGCTCTTATAAAAAGAACAGAAGAAAGTTACATTTCATTTCAAATTTATCTTTTGTGAATTCGTTGTTGGAAACTCACTTTTTTGACATAGAATGTTTATTTTCTAGTAGCAAAATGAATATCGAGGTTTTTATTTTAATTAAATAGCTTGGTGTTTTCGATTCTTCTTATGATTGCGCATGATCTCTTGCTATATACAGGTGTCCGGATTTCAAATGTACATAGGACATTTACATAGGAAAATGGTTTTTCTCAATTTCCTGCTTTCCTATACATTTTACAGAAAAAACATATTTGGCAAAAATGAAAGGAATTAATGTGTAGAATGAGATAGTATTTTTTTAAGATTTTTTATTTGGTTTTTTTTGAAAATCTGTATTTTAACTCTACCGATCCGCTGACTGTCGGATAAGGGTGAAACTGTTCGACACACTGAATCTTGTCGAAAGATGACGTATACGTTCGGCAACATGCGGCAAAGATACATGCTTCATGTCGCTCTCTGTTCCTTCGATTAAAAGACTTTGTGTGGCATGAGTCATTGCCGCACGCTATACATGTTTCCTAAATGTTGCCTCAGTGGAATTAAGCCTTTAGTCACTGCCTAAAATTTCCGAACAGAATTCTGCAGGTAACTTAGCTTGTCATGATTAGTGCTTCGATTTCGCCGAGACAACACCGAGATTAGTGTGGTATCTATCTTGATCAATTGCTCGTCTCGTGATCTTGGCCTTAGTATCGGCCAGCTCCTACTTTAATTAATAATTTATAAATTATCCTGAAAATTTAACAGTCCGAACTTTTTGACCATATATCCATACATCGCGCGGTTAAATATCATATTTGTTATGTTTGAAAAATGAAAAATAATTTCTTGTTTTTTAACCGACTTCAAAAAAGGAGGTGGTTCTCAATTCGGTTGTATTTTTTTTATGTTTGTTACCTCAGAACTCCGTCATTTATAAATCAATTTGGAAAATTATTTTTTTATTTGAAAGGATATACTTTCAGATTGGTCCCATAGAAATTTCATCAAAATCGGTTCAGTAGTTCGGCTGATTTTAATAAAAGTTAGTAACGGCGTGTGATTCTTTTAAGGTAAATGTCACACTAAAAAGTAAAAAATAAAAAACTTAAAAAAAAGAACCTCCTTCAAAAAGCCACTAAAAAGAGGAAAATAATAAAATTTTGAGGTCTGCGCCAATTTAATAAAATATGAAGTCGATTAAAAAGAAGATATTAATCACTATAGGTTATACTATACTTTTTTACCGACTTCATATTTTATTAAATTGCCGCAGACCTCAAAATTTCATTATTTTCCTCTTTTTAGTGGCTTTTTGAAGGAGGTTTTTTTTTGTTAAAAAGTTTTTTGTCGGTTTTATTTTACCGCATCTATTTTAATTTTGACAAAAAATTCCGCATTGCTGAATCATTTTACGTGTATATATTTTTAATAAATATGTGGAGAGCTTTAGTAAAGTGAGTGTTGTAATCCGATAAGCTTTAACGGAAGCTCCACGTGTGCAGACCTATAGTGAGTATAAAGAATACCGCAATTGGCGTCAAATCGAAAAGCAATGTTGTATTTATATACCAGTAGTTATAAAAACGTTCAGGGTTGGTTAATTTGTTTTTAACATCTACAAATATTGAATCGTCATTGTTGCTCTGATAAGAAATGTACATTGTACATCATTAAACGAGAGAGATTGTAGATTGTAGACGCTCGACAAGCGAGGTCACTATAGCGATTATTAAATGAAAAAGGGCATCATGACTGCAACTGACAAAAACACAAACTGGTATGTGGAGAATTTAACGCTTCCTAAGTGCACTATAAGTTTTCTGACAAGTTTTTATTAAAATATCTTTGTTTCAAGGTTTCCGTAATTTATGGTGCCGGAAAAGTAGACTAAAAGGTTACCACGGCCTGGCAGTCTTAGTCTGCTTTATATATTTGTTAACAGATTTTATATCAAAATTGCAAACAGTTTTTTTTCTGTTATACACGTGACATATTATCATGCTAAAGTATTTACCGAAAAAATATTGACTATTAATCTATCCCATGAACCGATATATATAGCAATAAAACTGCGTGATTAGCATCTGACAGCATCTGATTGTTCGCTTGAAACTCAACACAGCAGAAGGCAATGCAACAATTAAAGTAACAACCAATCAGACACATCGTGCATCCTAACTGAGCATGTTCTGTTCACATGATAACTATATATTTGTTCGTGGGAAGGACTATAGTAAAAATTAACGACTGCTGTATCTTTTTTTTTTTAAATTCATAACTTGCATAAAAATGAAACGTTTTTAGACGTTCCTATAAAATTTAAAATTACTCATATTAGGTATATAGAAAGTACTTCTAGATTGCCCATGAATTGTTCTTGAGTTGATTTTGTATACCAACCTTTACATATGCAGGGTGTCCCGAGAGGAATCTGGCAAATTTCAAAGGCGTGCTCCTTAAGTTATTTGTTTATCGTGTGACAATCCCGGCCCTGTCCATAATTATTTAACGTCCATAGATAATTAGGTCACAGTTGCTCGACACTGTCACAAATGCTATTAAAATTTTGTAAAAAGGAAATCATTCAGTGTCCAGATAAGACCAAGTTAGCAGTTAATATTATCACAGAAAATATTTCAAAATAAAACGAGCAATATAGTCTAATTACCACAAATACGGTAATTGATTATTAATATTGAAAATCGTTTAAAATATATATAATACGCTAATCTAAAGTAAAATTATGTTTAAAATCATTTAAAATTAAAACGCATTTAAAATACATTTAAAGACTAAACTGCCACTGAGTCGAAATCTTTTGATATTAGTGTTAAAATTTATGAATTGAGAATTTATTAATTATTCTAATTTTGAGAAATAAAATAATTTAAAAAGGGTTAAAATAAACTTTAATTAAATAAATCCATTCAACTGCAACAGAAGCTCTTATTCACGCTTCCAAATTCACGAGAGTTTCAAAAAGGACAGTATGGCTCAGTTGGTAGCGTTGCAGCCTCTGAATCAGACTGTCGTGGGTTCGAATCCCATGGATGTTTTGTGATGTTATTTAGTTTTAAGTGATATATTATGATATTTGTTGTATTTAAGACGCTAATGACCTAAGTTGTCGACGCGTCTATAATCCACAATAAATAAATAAAAAAAGAGAGTTTCAAAACGTTGCAATCGAAAAAAACTATATGCCAACATAAAATGTCTGATTCTAAAAGTTACTCAGTTATGGCTTCTTGAAGAAAAAGACAACACAATAAAAATTAACTGAATTTGTACATTTTAATCACACAATTTTGAGGAGTGCTATCTGTTTTTAAGTCACGAGTGGTCAATTTGAACAATTATTGGCGTTTATTTATAGTTTTTACTTCTTAAAATTTTTTATTGTTTTTAAGCAAAAAGCGTAATTTTTTAGAGTTGAACCATTTAGTATATAGCTGAACCTATGTTGATATAACTTTTTTACTTAAAATTACATAAGGAATATATTCCTAAAGTGTAGCAGAC
Source organism: Mongoloraphidia duomilia (assembly GCA_039654895.1). NCBI lineage: Eukaryota > Metazoa > Arthropoda > Insecta > Raphidioptera > Raphidiidae > Mongoloraphidia > Mongoloraphidia duomilia. Next base: position 17,565,045 of record CM077516.1, on the reverse strand, counting down.
TTCTCCAGGACACCTAGTATATTTCTGTCGCTATTATGCTGTATATCATATACTGATTATAGTATATGATTATATTATGTAGATTGTAAATATAGTATAGAACATCTATAGATGAAAGATTACGATATAATTGGTACAAATGAAAGGTCTTCTAGGGTTAAATTAATTTACATTGGTAGTTTTAACACGTGTGTTGTCAGTGTAATATCGAGAATGGTACCAGACCAAGACATTTTATGTATTTTTGCGCACCGAGATGTAAATACAGATCTTTTTAGTTGAACTAGATTCACATTTTAAAGAATCCGGGTGACAAAATGTGGGATTTTCTCTATACACTTTCCGGTTATTTGACGTGTATCTGCATTAATCCCACGGGGGATTATAGGCTTACTGGACCACAAGAATTCCTCACTGGACGACAACAAGTGTTAACATTTTTTCTGTCTGTTATTATTATCATTATTATTATTATTACTGTGGTTATATTGGGAATAATTTAAATAAAAATAATTTAGGGTTTAAAATTTATCGAATAATAAATTTATCTATTATTGTTGACCTTAAAAATCGCGCTGAAATCGTAAGGATGTGCGTTGTTTATATGGCGTTTATATGCAGAGATGTACAAAATGGTTTTAAAAAAGCATTTAAATACAAAATACAAAATGCAAAATACTTTTCAGATTTACTATTTCAAATGCAAAATACCAAATAGTTTTGCGTTTTGTATTTCAAATGCTAAATGCAAAATAGGTATTTTCAAAATACTTTTTCAAAATAAAATACCTTTTTACCAAATTTCAGATATTTTTATTTATTTTAGGTATTTATCATGAGAAATAGAGACACAATGCCGAGCCGAACAAAAACGTCTAATAACATGGCACCTTATGCATGACATTTTGGTCATATTTATCAGTACGCGTATCAATAAATTCTGTTATGTTATTAATAATAACCAAAGAAGAAAAAAGGGCGCGCATGGCTAGCAGGCGCCTCTATCGGTCAAATTCGGCAATACAAGCGTCATTCGTTCATTTCATTTTGTTTGACTGGTGATGTTGGCTAAACTTAATCGCAAAGTATTTTGCATTTTGAAATGAATATTAAAAATGCAAAATACATCTCGAAAGGTATTTCAAATAAAATACAAAATGTTTTTTACTAAAAGGCATTTAAATGCAAAATACAAAATAGGTATTTTGCATTTTGTATTTGCATTTTAAATAGAAGTATTTCAAATAAATCGCATCTCTGTTTATATGACTCGTCTATTAAAAAACCTTCAGTTTCCAGGTTTTAACTTGAGAACTAGTGAAAGTATAAAATAAGTTAAACTGAAAAAATGAATGCATATTAGACTGAAATAACTCTGTACAGCTGGTATTATTTCATCATTGTTTTTAGAACAAAGTAGATCTCAAATACAATGAAAAAAAATGTGCTTTGGCTTTGACGCCATTACCACTAATAATATATTATTATAATACATATTATTATATATGTTTCATGATTGTTGTTTTAATCGTTGATTGTACTGTATTTTTGTAGTATAAAAATGTTATACCTTCAGCGAATTTTTAATATAACACTATCAATTTCCTGAATGAATCCTTTAACCAAAAGTACTGGGCATAATAATTGACACATGGAGCGTACTCGTTCACTTACCTGTATATTAACGGTATTTTTATGGCCGCTCCTTATCTCTGTGTAGTTTTCTGTGACTATTATGAATCTAGGTTTCTTACTGGCTAGTGTCTTGCTGTGTCGCACCGCGAGATGAAATCTGATATGTTTAATTTTATTGTATTTATTTGAATGATCAAAAAGGAATATAATTTATTTATAATATGAATCTTATGAAAAAAATAATCCTGATTATATGCCTTTTGAGTTGGAAATTGGAAAATTTGGGGGGTTGGATAATCGATAGGGGGACACAACTTGACTTAAGTTTCAATTAATCATCGTTACGCCTTCCCCAATCGCCCCCCCAACACACAATTTCGCTATTTTTTAAGTAGTATTTTTTTCGACGGATTCAGAAAAACGACCCTATTTTGAGAATTTTTTGTATAGAAAAGTACCAGGCTAAAGTGAATGGTTTCTGAAATATCTGAGGTCAAAGTTGGAGAAATTACCATATAATTAATAGTTTTAATTTACATCGCATGACCTATGGAAATTCCTGAAGCTGTTTAATATGTTAATTTTTTTTTGATCTCAGATATTTCAGAAACCATTCATTTAGCTTGGTATTTTTTTATACGAAATGAGGTAAATTTTTTTATTCCGTCGAAAAAAATTGAGGGTGCTACTTAAAATAACAAATTTGTGTTTGTTGGGGGCGTGGATTGGGTGTCCAACCCCTCAAAGTTTCAAATTTCTAATTTAAAAGGCAAAACAATGAAATGCGTGGAAAGTATTTACGTGAACACCCGGTATTTGCACGAAGAAAATTTGTGTCGATTTTGAAAGCAGTTACGCCATTATTTATATGATGATACCGAGGCTCTTCAAATTTCTAGTTGCTAACTGATAAAACTACCGTCATTTTTAAAATAATAAATTTAAATTTTGAAATGGTAATAGGCCCAGGTTAAAACTGGAAGCAGGTGGTTCTAAAAAAGTAGATACCTACTATTGTTGTTTTTTAAACATGACCTACATTGATTAATGATTATATTGCTTTTTGATCATATTATTGTATTTTCCTGTAGGTACACTAACTGGTGGACAAAATTTTGGAAATTTTATAACGTTCAGTTGTTTTAAAAAATTAGTTATTTTATCATGTATTTAATTAAAAACGCTAAAAAGGCAAGAGTAAACATATAAATTATATTAAAAATAGGCATTTTTGAGCTCAGATTTCATCAAAATATTAACAAAATTATTGCGAAGTGTAGAATTTCCAAGTCTCAATGCTAAGCATGAGAAAGAAAATTATGAATATGCTCAGAATTTTGTCCACGATTTTATGTTATGAATGTATACTAAATGTTTGCTTCCGTTGTTTTGCAGCACCAAGGCGCGGCACAAGCTTTGGTGAGTGTCTTAAAACCCTTTAATAATCTAATATATCGATTTTGTTTTATATTCTTTTTCACATTTTCGCTTGTTGCATTTATGTTACATAATATAAAAATAGTTCAGCCGGCAGACGGTTTTTTTTCTGCAATAGAATACAACAGCAATTTTATAATTGGGATTTGTTGGTTGATCGGTCCTGAGTATAAAAACGGCGGGAGGGGCTATGCGTCAACCGCCATCTTGATAAACGCGCTTTTGCAAATATCTCGAGAACGGTTTGTCCTACAAAGAAAACACAACAAACCTTTTTTGTAGAAAAATGAATGGTCTATAATATTATATTTTTCGTAAAATCAATATTTAAAGCGTTTTCAATTTTTGCTACATACTTTACGAATAGAACTATTAAGCAAAAACTGAAAAGTAAACTTTTTTAGCGTAATAACTTAAAATAATGATTTTATGAAAAAAAATGCTTCAAATAGGAAAGATAGATCGTCCATTTTTTTTACAAAAAAGGTATCTTGTATTTTCTTGGTAGGGCTAGTGTTTTCGAGATATTTTCAAAAACGCCTATATTAAGATGGCGGTTGACGCATAGTCCCTCCTGCCGCGCCAACTTGTTACCAACCCACTAACAAACTACAATCATAAAACTGCTATTGTATTGTATTGCATTTTAGACCTTTTTTTAGGTCTGCCGCGCCGGCTGGGCTACAATGTGAGCTAAAAAGGAACAAAAACACGTAGCCAAGAAAGTTACATTTTGAGTTATTATTTACATTACAACTATTGTTTGTGTTACAACTATTTTATGTATTCTGTAAATTTGTTTCATAAGCTTTCTCTTTCTTCAGTATAATAGTTTATTTCGATAAATAGATAAGTTAATTTTATTTGTTGCTTACTGTAAGATATCTGTATTCTGTATTAATTTCTCATGGCGTCACCGTAGTGAATTAACAAAATCGGGTCAGCTATCAAAATAATTTAAGAGAAAATCTTGCTATACTTATGTTAAGTAAAAACACTTCACCAACTATTACAACACAATGCTTGTTATAGAGCTGACTCGAATTCTTGTGAGTAAATTCTCTCGAATAAAATATTTTGGTTTCATAATTTGTTTCCTGTTTTTCATAAACTTTAGAAGCAGCCGTTATAAAAAATAATGTTCGATACGTACGCTTAAAGTGAGGTATCTAGTAGGCTTAAATTCAGGCACTCGCTAAAGGGACTGACACATACACAACAAGATCTCGTGCGCTTACCCTTACTCGCCTAACGGCTCGTGGGGGTATACAGCGCACTCGATCTCGTTGTGTATGCGTCAGTCCCTTAGCTCGTGTCTCAATTTAAGCCTACTGGAATACCTCACTTCACGCACACGTATCGAAAATAACTATTTAATAACTGTGTTGTATAAAAAGTAAAAACATTATCACACAAATCCAAAATGAAATTTAATTTGTACTTGATGTTGACTTTTTAAACTTTTTTCAATACCTGGTTTTTTATCCCTTGTTATTTAATATTTATCGGTGTTGGAAGAGTTATTATTTTATAAAGATTTATAAATGTTGGCATTATACAGAATACAAGAAAAAAATTCAAAAGTTTTCTTTATAGTGTTCATTGATTACAGAAAGCTTATAGAATAAATTAATCACGGGATAAAAGCATAAAACTATGAAGTGGAAAAAATGACCTATAAGATTTTATCGCGTAATTAAATATCATCTTTTTGTTTCGCGTTTCACAGATGTGTTCTCTTTTAGTTCATATTCAACATGGATCATATTATCTTGTTATTAATAAAACAATATTAATAAAAATGGTAGAGGCTACTGCCTACGAGTTTCTGATTATTTACGCTTTTAATAACAAGATTTTGTGAATACCAATGTACATTAATGTATATTTCAACACTGTGTTCAATAAGTCCGTGACTTATATTATATAGCGTTTTGAAAATACGTAGCCAAACGACATTGCCTATTTTACTAGGGGATTTGGTTCCATGTTTTCCATTAGTGAATTCTATTTCAATGTGTTTCTGATGCATAAAAATGATGGTAGGTACTTTATAAATCCGTCCCAGGGTCTGATTATCATATTTTTTTTTACTTATTAATATCAATATTGATGAAGCGATATTTATGATCCTCTGGCATAAATAATTTTGGTGCAATTGAAAAAGTTGTTATTTATGACAAGATCTTTCGATTCCCGCACTCATTTCTACTCCGGGCAACATGTGGACCAAAATCAGAAAATGTCGGACGAATCTATATTATCGTAATAAGACAAAAAATTACTGCGGAAGTTACAGTCTTATTGAATGCACATTTTAAAACTTATTTTGATATTATTGCAATTTAAATTTTAAAAGACGTAGTAGCTGTCTGTCAGCGATATGTTTTTGAATGTGAAGATCGCTTATTATATATGTATTTTATTTTAACATACGATTGGGATCAGCTATTAATTGTGAACATTTTTTCTTATTGTTTGATCATCAGCATGAACCCAAATTGTAGTTTACGATAATCAATAGACACTGCCGTTTAAATGGCGTTGCTATGGTTCCTCTATTACAAGTTCCCAGTTCCCGGGTTCTAACCCGAGAGCTGGTAAAAGTGTCAATTGGATTTTCGATTTATTATTAAAAAAAAAATAACAAATTGAAAATATGAATTGGTGCTAGGCGCAAATAACCTTAGCTGTTGGTGGTCTTTAAAACACAATTTCGACACTGCCATGTAGTTATATTAATTGTGTAATATTTTTTTCCCAAAAAAAAAAACACAACAAATATTAAAAATCTGTTTCGTTAAGAGTATTCTCTATTGGAAGTTACCTCCTGCAATCTTCATCTCAAATCCTTTCCCCTCGTCTAAAAACAGTTACTGCTCTCCCGACGCTATTTGTAAAGCTAAAGGGCTTAAATGAAGATCTAAGAATGACACTACAGATCTTACAGGCGAATTTTTTTAAGAAAAGTTTTGGCTACGTGTGAAAAATAACTTTATTTTTAAATAGTTGTAAGTTTTTTCAGGATTTTTTTTCTTCATTTTTTTGCCTATGGGATCTGTAATATGATTTTCGATTGTTTCATTTGGCGTTTACCCGAACCCTTTAGTTTTAAAAATAGCATAGGCAGAGCGGTAACCGTTTTTAAGCGAAGGAAAAGGATTTGAGATAAAGAGTTTAGGGGGTAAATTTCGGTAGAAAATACTCTTAATACATCGTCAAGATATCCTCAGTACTTTCTTAATTATTTTAGTCTTGGGTTCAAAATGCTAATTTTTATTTTTTTTATATTTGTGTTTTGGGGTGAAATATTTACTCATCATCGATATCAGAACTTTTTCTACTCACCCAGTACAAACTAAAGAGTTAGTAATCATGTAGGGTCGGGCCCAAAAATATGGTTAGGCGATAAAACTAACCACATTTGTTTGGTGGGGAACCGCCTTTCTGTGAGACGTGTGACACTCGTGTTAGCGTTTCGCATATTTTAATAGAGTGTGTCCAGTTTAGGGACACACGACAGCAGATCGGATTGTCAGGTGATCTGTCGGTTGTTTTAGGAAATGATCCTGACAATGTCGATGTGCTGTATCGTTTTTTAAAGGAAACCGGTCTTGACCGGTTTATTTGATTTCATTTATTTGTATATATTTAGGCCCCTTTACAGCCTTAATGACTCTTGTTGTCGAGCGTCTATAATCCACAATTCATTCATTCGGTTGGAAAATGTTTCTGGTTAGCGCATTCTTGATGTAATCGTTGATCAATAAGATTGCAAGCGTATGTTGATCACACACTCTTGAACTATTATGGCAAAGTCTATTGGTTATTGTAAACTATAAAATGGAAGTGCACTAATTTACAGATTTTAATGTACACTGTAGGCTGAAAGAACTAAAATATTTTTTGATTATTATTACTTGGAAATCGATGTTAGTAACTGAAAATTAGTAGGATTTTTTGGTATTTAACTATTTACCATTAAAATTTATGATGTAAAATAGTAATTGTTTTTTGAGATGTTGGAATATTTAATTTTTGTTATAAAAACAAACAAGTGGTTCTTTCGCCTATAGTGTAAGATTTTATTTAAAGGTGAAGGTTTATACAATTAAAAGGCGAATCTGCTTTGAATATTTACGAAAGCTTGGTTCACGGCGTCTCTTTGCAGGGGTTTAATTAAAGGACAATATATGCATTTGAATACGTAGTAGTGCGGCGAAGATATATTATAATAATAATTACATTATAATTCTTACAGGTTAATGTGCATTGGTCAGTTCAATAAGAATTAGTGAAGTAGGTACTTATTTTTGGAATAAACAGCAGCCAAATTCTATTGATTCGTTTGCAGATATTTCAAAATCTTCAAACGTATCAATAAAATTTGACTGCTGTTTATTCCAAAAACAAGAACTTCATATCATGTCTTATTAAACTGAACTATAATAATAAATAGTGTAATATAATTTTTTTTGCAACGCTACGCATGATTTTGTGGTGGCCTTTATTTTGGAATGTATAATTTTAATAAACATCGTAGGAAGAGTAATAGGGTTCCATACGGAGGTACGGAACCCTAAAAATCTAAGTGCTGTTAAATCGCCGTGATTAGTATTCACCTTCAACACACTCTATCGCACTCCCAACTATTTTTTCGATGTCAAGTTATCTTTACATTTTCACACTGGAATAGCGATTCATATTTTGATGCCTGTTAATTTATACTTTATAATATTAAATAAAAATAAATATTCATACGTTCATAGGAATAGGTATACAAATTTTTGTGTTTTCGGTTATGCAGGCACATTCTTTCATAAATAATAAAACTGAAGGTATATGAAATTTACTGTTGGTAATTAAATGATGGGAGGAATTGTTAAAATTGATTTATTGTTTTTAACTATTAAAAGCATTGAACCGAGCTTTCGGGTATTAATTATTCTATTTGCAATAAAGATCTGTGCACATTAAAAGATGCATACGTGTACAAAAGTCATAGATATAGAAATCTGGGGATGTAGTATAAAGTGCCACTTTAGATGAGGGGGGAAGCCATTTAGGGGAGGGTGCATGCCTGGTCTATTGGCCGCGTCTTTGCGCATGCTCAATTGCGCCAGATGCAGTCATCCGTGTTTTTGCGCATGCTCGTACAGCGCTTGCGCAAGTGAAGCGACCAATAGAATGTGGGCACACTTGCTTCCTCACCGGCCCCCCTTAACAGCAACCGCCCCTCTCGCTTGTACTACATCTCTAGATTTCTATGTCTATGACAAAAATGCTTATAGATATTATAACAAAAAACTGTTTGGTGTTTGTTTTTACTGTGTGAATAATTGCATTGCTTTCAGTGTGTATGATGTTTTATGTTTTTAAGAGTACGACCCCGTTGGAGCAATGATGAACAGTGAGACCCGCTCTCTCACCATTAATACATGTTAGAGCAAAATAATCCAAATCAAAAGTCAGACTCAAAACGGGCAAAGTATTATTTTAACAAAATATAATATATCGCAGCGTCTCGTTTGCTGGTCGACACAACATAATGATCTCTAGTCACACGTAAAAATCCATATCCTCTGTGTGTCCTTATCTTAATGACCAGCGCTTATGACGACACGAGTATTTCCTTATATAAACAAACATCCGTAGACTGAACTTCTCGCAATGACGTCTCAGCCTTTCAATAATTAAATATTAATAACTAGACGGAACATAAATAATAACCAATAATAATATTTTTTCGCTAACATACATGAACATGAAAGAAGACAGCTTTGAAATGGCTTAAGGATCCAAAAATAATAAGCAAATACTGTTAATATTGCATTTATTAAGCTGACGTTTCGAGAATTATATTCTCATCCTCAGAGCTCAAATGCCGTCAAACATGACAGTAAAATTGTCCAAAAAACTTTTGCAATATTAACAGTATTTGCTTATTATTTTTGGATCCTTAAGCCATTTCAAAGCTGTCTTCTTTCATTATCATCAGGATCACCACTTTTCTGTTTTTAATTAAACAGTTCTTCACATCTATACATGAACATGACTTCGACGTTTCAGCGACGATATTCATATTCGTGTCGCTGGTGAGTCTCGCTATGTCTGGTGGAATAAGTTATACTCGGAAGGGTGTTGTGTCGCGGTGGCGTCGTAGAAGAGTATTGCTGGTGGGAGAGCGGCAACTCGAAGATTTAAAAACATTGGTTACAATGTCGAACGCCGGCGAAGTGTATTATTGGCTGATACATGAAATGTGCTATTGTACATATTATGTTAACTTGAACTAAATGTTTTTGAGAAAAAAATTAACTCTTGCATCCCTTAAAAAATTTAAAAATGTTACAGCTGCAATATTCGACAAGCATTTTAATAAAAAATCCACCTCTGTCTGACGGATGTTGTTATAATTTTAAGATTTTACAAAATTATTATGAAACAATTATTTTTTCGGTGTTTGCGTAAAAAAATTCAACTCCTAAATGCAATCATTAAAATGGTTCGAATACATCTTTTTTAAATGGGCTTTGTACTATATGCTTGGTCAATACGTGTACCAAATTTCGGATAAATGGATTAAGTGTTTCGAGACTTATCGCATCAACACACACATTTTTTATATGTATATGTCGGCAGCAAACACTGACATCGGTCAAATCTGGTAATGCCTAGCTGGTATAGGGATTGCTGGCAAACAGTGTAACCGACGAAATGATTCAGAGTTTAACTAACGGTTTCAGTTATTCCCAATAACAGGTGGTTTATTTCAGGCAAACGCCGGAACGAGTTGAGCAAGCTCTAGTTACGTTGTTTGCCTAATCCAGTTATTTTCCGTATTAACGAATTTTGTAATCTAATAAATTATTTTCGAATCTAATAAATTATTTTATTTTTGTGTCTTTATTGTTTTTTATCAAAAAGATATTATAAATTCTTCACAAATTGTAAAAAAATACATACAAATATGCATTAAAAAATAATAATTCTTCATATAAATTGTTAACAAAATTGCTATTTGTTGGCGCAAGTTGCACTTTTATGGCATATTGAATTACAAAGTACATTCTTTTTGTAACTGATGCACCTATTAGACAAGCATTGCTTCTTTGCCGGCTTATAGGAACATTTGAAATATCCTTGTCCTCCCACCAGTGATAGTGACTGTACTGCTTCACGTTTAGACAAAAAGTTCTCAGAAACGTGATTTACAGTAAGGAATCGTTCATTGGCACGCTTGAAATCTGTCCGATTGAACCAAGATTTAATATACGTCTAGCCGAACATATCCTACTTGGTATACGCCATTTTGTAGTTCGAGGGATGACTGGATTAGGCAAACACCGTAATTGGGGATAACTCAACTCGTTCTGGCTTTTGCCTGAAATAAACCAGCTGTTACTGGGAATAACTGAAACCGTTTATAGTCAAACACTGAACCATTTCGTTGGTTATACTGTTTTCTGGCAATCCCTGTGCCAGCTAGTCATTACCGGGATTGACGAATTTCTGCGTTTGCCGCCGACATATTATATAAAAACATTTTTAATACTGATACCGACTACCGTCATTCAAAATTTTAAAATGTTTTTAAATCTATCTCATCCCTAGATGCCACCTTCCGACCGATGCGAATAGTGTATATTATATGGCATAATACATTATGTAATATGTATAGACAAAAGCACTAATAAGTGATAAGGTAAACAAATATTTCACATAATAAAATGATTTATACTGTATCTGTATTTTCGAAAAGCGCGTTAACTGTTAATAATTTAATTAAATTGTTGAAAGCTCTGTGCCAATTTTGTACCAGAAAATTGAATATCAGTTTTTGTTCTTTATTTTATGGAAGTCTAACGTTTGTATATAAATTGTTGGAGAATCGATAAAAAATTATACAGTAGTTATACACACATTGTAGGTTGCTAGGTAGAAGGTACACAAAGACAGTGGCGGAACTACAGAAAATGTTTGTTTAATTAGGAATAGAATAGACTGATAAGAGTATAGGTACATAATTTCATTAAGTAACTGTGGATAAAAATTTAATTGGTAATAATATTAAAACGATTAAAACCCCTAATATCCACAACGTATTCATTTATATTGGTGAATAACAAAGCTTATTAGACAGCTAAGCTGCCATGATTGTTGCAAGGCTACATTTAAGTAAAAATTTTATTTTCTTAAATATTAGTTTTGTAACAACCATGGCAGCATTATCTCTGCTAATATTATAAATGCAAAAGTTTGTGAGTGTGTGTGTTTGTTACCACTCAACTTCGTAACGGCTGAACGGATTTTCATGAAATTTGGTATATAGTTACTATAGGTCCTGGAATAGGACATAGGGTACTTTTAATTAATTGTGTTTTAAAGACCACCAACAGCTAAGGTTATTTGGGCCTAGCACCAATTCATATTTTCAATTCATTATTTTTTATTTTTTTTTAATAATAAATTGAAAATCCAATTGACACTTTTACCAGCTCTCGGGCTAGAACCCGAGAACTGGGAACTTGTAATAGAGGAACCATAGCAACGCCATGTAAACAACAGCGCCGCTACACTCTCGGCTATTCTTAAGCCCAGGGGTACTTTTCATCTCGAAAAAATGTTTAGTTCCTGTGGGATAGTAACAAAACGTAATTCTGCAATTTTTTTGCATTTTAGCTTATGGGCGGAATCCTACTAATATTATAAATATCACCAGCCAGCTTCGTTTCGCAGGGGGAGAATTTCTCGCGAGGGGGCGGAATAAATCATATATTCATAGCAAGCGGGCGAAGTCGGACCGGGCCGCTAGTTCACTAATATAGGTGAATACGTTTGTGGATATTAAGGGTTTTATTCGTTTGATTATTATTAATTATTTGTAGGTACATAATTTATCAGAAATTATTTTACAAATCACGTCTAAGTTTAACTAATAATATCCTTATCAATACCAACAAAAAATTCTTATGCCGGACTTATCGTACAATTTTAATAGGCTGTTTTTTTAATCACGCTGTTAAATTTTGGTTGCTACGTGTTCATTGGTATGCTGCGTTTTTATTTTGGCAAATTGTTGATCGTTACCATAGCAACCGTCATTTAACAGCGTGATTAAAAAATAAAATTGTACGGTATTTTTTCTGTAATTAAAAATATTACGATTTCCTAAGCTTTTCAATAGATGACTAGGTAATCGCGTGAACAAAATATAGTGGTTTTAAAAACCAATTTTACTTACATATTTCGACGCGTTTGTAATATTAAAAATTTTGATTTACCGGCATTATTGTCTGAACTAAAAAGTCTTTATTCAGTCATTAAGAAAATCGGTTTCGGTTGCCAATGGCCGTAGAAAAAAACCACGTTGTAAACAGAAGCTTATGATGGTGGAAACATTTTCACTTTTGATCGAAACCAAATTCGAAACTTATGGTATTCAGCAGATTTCACAGGGTCTATTTTATCCCCCCCCCCTCTCCTAAATAAGGGTAGTTTACAGATGAATGAAAATCAAAAATTGTGTTTTTCTGGTAAACGGTTTTAACGTTTTTGTTTATATTTCATTTATCAATATGTCATCACAAACACTTTACAATATACCATTCCTTATCGATACGAGGACAGAGTGGTGTAACGGTTAGCGTAGCGGCCTTTGGATCACACTGTCGTGGGTTCGAATCCCACCTCGGCTCAAGGATGTTTTGTGATGTCATTTAGTTTTAAGAGAATTGTTATTTAATGTATTTAAGACACTAATGAGTAATGACCTAAGTTGTCGACGCGTCTATAATCTACAATAAATATAAATCCTTATCGATACAGTCGAGGGAGTAAGTCAGTGCGGTGGAGTAGTAACCATTTATTTTGATAAACAGCGAACCCGTGTGTCTCAATCTGTAGTTACGCTACTGTACTGAAATAAAGGAATCTAGGGCATTGTTGATACAGACATAGATAGAGGGTATGCTTGTTTCATTTTTACCCGCTTCTATTTAACCTGGAACTTGTATATGTTACACTCAATACTCGAATGTACCTACCATTACACCAAAAGCTATTTACAATTTTATATCTAATTTAATTTTACAAGTTTTTGTTTAATTTCATTTGTTACAGTCAAATCTTGTGATATAATAATTTTGACCCACTTCCATATATCCGATCGACTTGAAATTTTGCACACATACAATATTTTCATATTTCATAGTACTCTTCTCGATGGTGACCTCGATGGTCTATCGTGATTATGCTCATTAAGACATAAATGCCGTCGAAAAAAGGAAATTTCATATTCTAAAAAATTACAAAATTACTAGTAACCAATTTTCTCTTATCTATAGCATGGTTCTTACACAAATTTGAGTGGGAGCTGAAAAAAAATTTTTATATAACCCATATTTTTCACCTTAAGGACGCCATTTGGTGAGGTTTTGCCGCAGTAATTTTGAGTCATTTTGGCCCAGAGTATCCTGCCCTGATACACTTTCGATAATTTTTCGAAAGAACGAGTTATCTTGAGCTTGCCGGTTCTGTAAAAAAAGAGTGTGTGTACTATGTACGCACGTCAGAAGTTATACTTCTTTTACGCAACAAAACAAAAATAACTCCAAAAATTTTATCCCGCGTGCCAGTACTAAACGTTTGTAAAAAAGACGATAAGATAATAAAATAAAGATATTGAATAAATTAATTTGATTTAATAAATTATTAATTTATTACATATATTTATTTATTATATTTATATCTAATTATTTATTAAAAAAAATGCATGTTTGTGTTGAGATTTGAACCCAGGACCTATTGCGTATGACGCCACGATGTAACCGCTAGATCACACTGTACGTCTTATAGCAGTGCTATATAACAGGCTATTATAATGAAGAAAAATAATAATGTGAAATCAGTACGGTTTGGAGTACGAACTCATATTTAATTCGTGACGCGATGCGCGCGCATATCCTAAAAATTCACTCTCATCATTTTTCCATAACGCGCCAAAAGAAGTATAACTTCAAAAATACGTTTGAACTGCAGGTCTATAATAGTAATATAAATATTACAACACTTACTCAAAATATTTCCTGTATTCTCAGATTGTTTAACATATATTTTAGCGTTGTAGTGAAACATATCTGTACTTAACGTAGAGCTGTATTGGTAATTCAAATTTCCATCTAAACTTCTCATCTATTTCTTAATACGTCTTGTCCACGTTTTGTCGCTTCTCAACTTCCAGGTCTTGTACAGGGACAATCCAAAATCTAATATTTAGTGTTCTGTGAGTATAACATATACGACACGCATTCAAACAGACGTATACATTCATAAATGAAACATCAATTACTCATGTACTAGAAAACACGGGAAATGTAGAGAGATGAAAAAGAAAAGTCTTTATTTTGAAATTTTCTGTATTGTAACAGTTAAAACTATTGTATTGCACTCGCGCTACTGTTTGTATATGTAACGTTTCAGTAAATAAACAAAATGTTGTCTACTTACAATAATTTCAAACAATTAAAAAAGAATTTTTAGTTTTTATTTTTTAAATTTGAAAACATAACAGTGTCGGGATAAATCTGAAAATAATAATAACATTAACGACTAGAAATAAACAGAAAATCAAGCAAAATATTTTTTTTAAAATTGCCAGAATAATAATTTATATTTTATTATAGTGTATTTGCTTATACATAGTATATGATATTATATAACTCATAGATACACTATTGAAGTTGGTCAAACATTATAAATAGACATTTCCAAAAATATTAAAAAGTCTAAATTTTATGATCCCACTCCTAGGTCCCACCTTAAGTATAGGTTATCGATTTAAGCGAAATTTGGTACACCTATTGGAATATCAATCACCACACGAAGTTTATTTAAAATGGATGTAAGTAAACCATTTTAAGGGTTGACATTTTTTTTTTGAAAAAAAAAAACAATTGTTTTATAATCTAAAGTTAACCGTGTAGTAGAGATTAAAATGCGCCTTTAAATTTTGACAACATCGGCAAGACACAAAATTTATGAAAACACCAATTTGCAGTTCGACTTATTGAAGGTTGATTATACTTTGGGGCAGATGTTGAATTGATAAAATGCATGCCGAATATTGAAATCAAAAAATGTCAATCAATTTAAGGGGTGTATTAAGGTAATAAAGAGTTAAGTCACGTCTAACCACAATATTTTTATTAATGAATGTACATTTCAAGAGCTATGCTCCCATCTTCAGCAAATTAATTTGCTGAAGATGGGAGTATACCTCTTGAAATGTACATTCATTAATAAAATTATTGTGGTAGACGTGACTAAACTCTTTATTATTAAATTTAATCACAGTGCTCTTAATTATTCTTATGGTGTATTAAAGGTTAACATTCTATATATTTTTCAAAAACAAAATTAAATTCACATAAGAATGCCATAATGCGTATATTAGCAAATACGGCTCTGCATTGTGAATCGAGTTTTTCATTTTACTAAGTGCATAATTTTTTTTGCGTAATGTGGAAAATAAATATTTCTAATTGGGTAGTACCTATGCGTTTTTTGTGATCATTAACGAGTGAGCTGTCTTTTTCTTCTATTTGAGAGATTAAACAATCAAGAAGCCTTGATTGAAAAATAAAAGTTAATACCTACATCTTTTAATTTTATTGCGCCATCAATAATAGTATGTTGTGCAACTAGTGTGCTAAATACATCTTTATGCGTCAGGTACGATATTTTCAGCACGAGTAGTAGGCGAGCTGCACACGTGTGCTGAACATCGCGCCTGACGCATAAAGATTTAGGGGATTTTTTGAAAAAATCCTATAATATCTTCAGCCGTACTAAACTCACTACGCATAAAGATTTAAAGATTTGCATACTATACTTTATTCAACACATACATGGTTTTAGACCCTTGATATAATATTTATTTACTTCGTTACCATAGTACCTAACCATATTTCATTATAGCATCGAAAAGAAGTACATAATGGTTCATTATGTAACGGGTTTTTCAAGTGTTTTTTCATTATAAGCATCGAAAAGTGTTTCATAATGGATCTTGACGTCACCAGTCAATAAACGACCATTTAAGATCCGTCTCATATAGCCTAGGAATCCTAAAAAACTGATAAGAAACTAGGGGAACACAATAGATCTTTTAGGTCGCGGTGGCTTCCTTCGGGCCCCTAACTTTTAAATCCTAAATCTTAAATCTTAAGATCCGCCTTATACAGACACAAAAAAAGCGTATGTGCTGAACAAATAAAATTGGTGTAATTTATCTAATTTATTTTTCTTTTTTTTTGTTATTTTGTATCTAGACGAGAAATAAGTTTTTAGAATAAACATCATGGCTGCTTGATTTTCTGTTTCACCACATTAAGCTGCTAAGCAGCTATAATAAGGGTTTAAAAATATTAAAAAGAAAATAAAACAGTAATTCAAACCCCATATTCCAGACCTATTAAACTTAAAGCATGTTTAGAACAGTCATTCAAACCCTATAACTGCGGCATATGAAACTTAAAACATGTTGAGACAACATTCTTGCTGATGATTTTCACTACTTCAGGGCAGACATCAACACTAAAATAAAATATGATAATGTAAATACGAATGAAGTATAATAAAATATTTGCTTACTCAGAAATATTACAAAAAGAATAGCTGCTCTTTTATAAAAATAAGATTTATTTTATACGGGTTAGAGTTTCGACCTTTCCCTATATATAGTACCATTCGTGTTTTTTTTGTGGGGCGGCGTTATATGTAGTCGAGAAAGGGAGGAGCTGGAGGGTTGGGTTGAGCCATTTCAGTTTTATGTGTTAGCAAGTTCGGAGTGACGGTTAGATAGTAAAGAAGTGACTGAAGCGAACCTATAAACTTGTAAGATCGCCGTTACATACTCGCTCAGGATTTCATTGTATCCATTGCATAAGTGTTTCTCTATGTTTTGTATGTGTTTGTGCAAGCCTGGTGTAGAACTATATCAATTGAGTTTAGCTCATTTTATGATGAGTTTCTGTAGAAATGTTATTTGCGTACAAAACCAATCAAGACATCACAACGTGTTTATGGTATAAAAGACAAAAGACAACAGGATTGAGAACATAGAAAACTAATGAGTGCAAAAAGGAAGACATAAACAAATTGAGTGGTTAGAAATGAGAATGGAGAATACAATCATGGCTGTCTATAAAAAGTATATTGTGCGACTATTGGTCGAAAGAGGAGATTCCTTGAGTATGGATTTTACCGCACTCGCTACGTTCGTGCGGCAAAATCTACACTCGAAGAATCTCCTTTTTCGACCAATAGTCGCACACAATATTTTGTTCAACTACCGCAAGAAATATGTCATTTCGTGGCTCTGTTGAGCGTGGGCGAAATAATGGGTGATCTGATTGATTGCGTAAACGTTCCCCGTAATGAGCGTGGGCGAAATGCTATTTCGCCCACTCTGAACGTCAACAATCAGGGAACTCATTATTTCGCCCACGCTCAGCAGAGCCACGAAATGATTTATTTCTTGCGGGTGTTGAACAAAGTTTATTGTGCGACTAGTGGGAGAAAGAGAAGATTTCTCGAGCGTGGAGTTTGTCGCACGAGAGTAGCGAGTGCGGTAGCCGGTAGCACGCGAGTGGAATCTTCTCTTTTGACGCGCATAATATTTTGTTCAACTACTGCAAAACAGTATGAAACAGTGATTTTTGGGTCGTAAATATCTCCAACACATGTGTATAAGTTTCCGGAATTAGCATGGGCGAAATGCCATTTAGCCCACACTCATTTCGGGGAACTTCGCAAGTGTTCGAGATATGAGCGTGGGCGAAATGCCATTTTGCTCACTCGCTACGTCAACAGTCAGGGAATTCATTATTTCGTTCACCTTCACTAGGACCACGCAATTATATATTTCATGCCGGTGTTGAACAAAATTAAATTAATGATTATGATTTATATATGAAAAGAGCGCAAAGCAATCACTAATCCTTAATGATTTTTACTACAGTGCAGTGTTTTCCCTATGTTCTCAATCCTGTGATACACCTTGTATAAACAAATGCATTCCGATGGCTTGGCCATTTTCTGTCTCTACGGATACGGATCATATTTTTACTGAAATTCTTTGTTAGACGGAAATAACTTTGCTAACAAATTTGTAATGAAATTGCTCAAGTATTTTTTTTTATTTTACGCTCATAAGAAAATGCTGTTGGATGTTGTGCATTAATACGTGTTGATATTGTATTAATCCTTTTTTGTTGTTGGACTCATACTGAAAAAAACGGAACAACTACTTAAGCTTTACTTTCTTCTCATGTAGATACCATTTGAAAAGATAATAGTAATTTTTTGGGAATATTTTATGTCTAAATTGTTTTAACATATTCATGTTTATGTAATATTTAAGTTTATTTTTAACTAGCTGTCATACCCGGATTCTTCCGGGAAGGGTTTGAAATACCAGCGCTCCACTCATTCTAAATAGTCATAATAACTTAACTCGAAAAAACAACCCCTTTAAACTAAAAATAGTTTCGAATTGCTGAATTATTCTTTGCATATTTAAATTAGCAGAAAGTTAATAGGTAGTGTAAGTTAAATTTTATTTATATATTGTAGATTATAGACGCGTCGACATCTAAGGTCATTAGCGTCTTTCAACTACACTAAATAACAACTAACTTAAAACTAAATAACATCACAAACATCCATGAGAGCAGGCGGGATTCGAACCCACGGCAGTCCAGTCTAGAGGTTGCGGCGCCAAGCATGCTAACCACTAGGCTATACTGCCCCCTTGTGTAAGTTAAAGATCCGTAAGTCTTTTGTAGTTGATAATGTGACTTTGCCATTTGTCGTATCTGTAAAGATGTAATGTAAAAAAATACTTCATGTTACTGTAATATAATTGTTACTTAAATGTTACTACCGAAAGTGAATTGTTTAATGGTCGTAGTTCATTCCATTGTATCCACTACGCATGCGTTTGCATATCTATAAATCGAAACCGATAGACCTCTTAAAAGAGGGTTGTTTTTATGTTTAGTGTGAAATGGTACCGAAGTGACTGAAGTGTACCTATAAAGTTGTAACACCGCGCTTATACTACACACCCATGTACGGTTTTATTGTATCCACTGCATTAAGTGTGCCACCTTTGGTCCGGTGTGGAACTCGTGGATCCTATGACGAGCCCGCTGCCTGAATGGGATCTGTTTTATTACGTTATTTTAAAATAGAAAGAATATTGATCTGAGCTATTTTTTGTTACTTGCTAACAAGTTGAATATTGTATAAGTCAAAATGAAACTAAAATAGTACAACTCTGTTACGTTTCACATATTATATAATATGACATCTTACTTTGACTTATTTTGTCATGTATCAACTATTGCTTCATGTCAAATAATATAACTTGTGACGCAAGTTACTTGTTTTTTGTTTGGTTGCATTAACTGGTAAAAATGGGGCTCTCTGATAAGTATTTAATTTCTTGCATGTAGAAAATACATCACTAAATACTATAATGATTTACCACCCACTTAGCAAAAATTGTTGAAGGATGATGAAAAAGCGAATTGATGTAAGAACATTTCTTGAAAATTTTGATATATTCAATCTAACTCCAAAGATCATATTCATATTCTAAAATAAATCCGATATTACAGTACTTACGTATGAGTAAAGAAGATTTTCTATAGGAATTTTACATACTTCTTAAACTTTGTAAAAATACGCCAGTACTTACTCATATCCATTTCTTCTTTTTAAGCAGTTTAAAATGTTATCTTTATTAATTCAACTGCTAAAATCGTGTTTCACTTCATCTCGAAACCATGAAATGCTTAAGTGTGACAGACCTTGAAAATCCAGGTGTGCAAACTTTCACGGCCGGCATTGTTCCAAGTCTTCATGATTTCCGGGCTTGTAGGCCGTGGCCCGGTGGTATTTATACCTGAAGTTTCGTCTACAACTGCGGTAGACATTCTCAAAGGCGATGTGGCGAAGTGTCCTCCTTGGCGGCTCACAGATCAGTGTGTCACCAGTCACACCAGTCACTGACATACTGACCTGTGAGCCGCCAAGGAGGACACTTCGACCGCTGCCACATCACCTTTGAGAATGTCTACCGCAGTTGTAGTTGAAAATGTTCAAGTGTCGACATGAATCGGATTCAAGTTTACTATATGAATTTGAATAGGAATTAAGTTTGGATGTATCATAGTCCTGCAACTGATATCAAGAATAAGCGTACGTTTAATGTGTATGCAAGTTTCTAACTTTCTACCTAATAGTGGGTCAAGGCGATAGTACTCAGAAAACTAACTACTACTTATTTCTTACACCAACTTTGGACTTGCCATGCAATTGATATTATGCCAGTCATGTTTAATATACGTATTATTGTTATTTTAAATACTCGAACCTTGACTGCATCAATTATTACTTGTGTTTCCGTTGCCGTTCTTCAGCTCACGTCTACGGGACTTCTTTAAAAGGTCATAATATTTGTGTATAATGTTTTGCTTATTTAATTGAATTTTATCCGATACCACATTGGTGTTTCGATTTTTTAAATATTTCTATAATAGTACGATTCTGTCCGCAATTTTTATAGCAATAGAACACATATTAACCAATAACCATGGCCATTATTGGAGTTTAAAATACGATAATACTTTTTTTACTCAAAATTAACGGATTTCTACCGAAGCTTCATCCAATATTTATCGTTTCTATGGTGGATTTTATATTTACAAGCATCCCGTCTTTTAAGAAAAAATATGATTTTATTTAGATAAAGTCCTTACCATAGATTTTTAGAATATTTTTTTATAAATGTTTAAAAAAACAGTAAAAACAATTTTTTAATAGGAGAATCTTTTTTATGCTCATTATTTTAAAATGTTAAACTAATACAAAAACAGTACCTATCTACACTTACAATAAAGATACATGTAATAACAAAAGTGCCATGAAGGATTTTTTTTGGTCGACTAGAATTAATCCCTGACTGAAAGTTTTAAATAATACTTTATTGCTGGGTTGCAGAAGGCATTGTCAAAAAATCTGACTTGACATTGATCTTAGATTGTAGTCATATATTATGAGTTTTTATATAAGTACATGCAGAAACTCTGTCATGTAGAACATTAGATTATACTCACACAAAAAAATGATCTACCTGCATAGAAAAAGATCGGTTTTCAAGCTAAATTTGGATACAAATGCGTAGAAAAATGTTGTTTCGAAGTGGAAATTGCACAAAAAAACTATGTTAAAAACATGTATACACAGTTTAAAAAATATCGTTTGAATCGATAAATTATTTTTCGAGCAAAATCGATATGAAAATCTACAACGTTTTTCTTATGGAGAAATATGTGTGGTTACAATCTAAAGTCATTGTCAAATAACATTTTCTGACAATGCTTTCACCCAACATAAGTGAATATTATAGTTGGTACAGAAAATGCGGACTGCTAGATACGCATTAAAATGTCTTCGTTGGTTAAAGTTAATTTTAATGTTTGTGTAATTAAGCTGTATGTTTATAAAGTCGTATAGAAGTTTGGTACATCAAGCATTATGTAAGTAATAAACTTGTTAAAAGCTATTTTCTTATGCCGTGTACAGAGAGACCAAAAAACTGAAATGAAACAGAATTGTTGGAAATTGATCAGTTTGAAGATATTTGGCAGGCTTTTAGTCGAATCTGCTTGTTTCAAAGGTGTTGCTCTGTGCTCAGTAGGCAACGAAAATAGCAGTAAAGTTTTTTACTTTCCCTCCACCATCACACCGCAATTTCACCTCACGATTATTTGGAACAGTTGATTGACCAAGAAAAGGTGGTTTCGTTACGAGTGTTCTATACCAAAAGCAGCGAAATACATCGAGAATAATTTTTAACATAAAAATTAGTTGTTGTTCTGCCGATTAATATACTACCTACACATAAAATATTCAAAATTAAATTAGATTAATATGACAGCAGAAGGTCGATGTTTCTGTGGTTTACCTAAAAAAAATCTATTTTGTTTGCCTGTGGTCCTTCATAATAATATTAATTCGATAGTTCAGCGATATTAGAGGAACATACGTAAAACAATAAAAATAAAAATATATGAGCACTCTGGTTGGAATAAAAACAAAATAAAATATAGTTACTTCTCACCACAACAGTTTTATTGATGGATGTACATTTCGAAAGCTAAGCTTTCATCTTCAGCGAACACTACATCATGTAGTGTTCGCTGAAGATGAAAGCTTTGCTTTCGAAATGTACATCCATCAATAAAACTGTTATGGTAAGAAGTAACTATATTTTATTTTGTTTTTATACGTAAAACAGGTCATTAAAAAGGAATTTCGTCAAAAAATATGATTTTCTATATTTCCCGAAAATACGTAGGTATATAGTGTCATACTGATTTCAAGTAGAATTTTTCAAGTAAAGGGTGGGGCAGAGTAAAGAGCGATTTTGAAAAGACTGTAAAAAACAAATGCCATACATTTTTCAAAATTATATTTTTACCACCTTAAAGTACATAATAATAATAAATAAATAAATGTGATTTATTCCATGAGAAAAAAGAAATACATAAACAAAAATAAATAAATAACAAGATAAATTACATTGCAACAAAAAGAGAAATTTGGAAGTTTGAGAAATTTGGAACATAAAAAAGCAATGAAGAAAATTAAGTGAATATAACTAAGTTTTAAAAATAACTCCAGTAAGTTGACGCCCGTTCAGGCGTAGACATTCTTCCAAACGAGCTTTGAAGTTATTCATCACGTTCCACAGCATTGCCAGTGGGATTTGAACCACATCCTGTCTGAAACGTTCTTTCAGTGCTTCAACTATTCTTGGTGGGTTATTCTGATAAACTTTGCTCTTCAGGTAACCTCACAAAAAATTTGAAAATGGGTGCGAAAAGCACGACGTGCTTGCACGTAAGAGTTGTCATTTTGATAAAACGCATTGATAGCGTACGCGCGATGCTGCGGTGTCCACCGCTCCATTGCTACTGAATGTTAACGTATCTGGAATATGGCCGACTGCATCCCCACCACCTTCCATCAGCTGAGCACGATTCCTGTGCTTTTCAAAATCGCTCTTTACTCTGCCCCACCTTGTAGAATAACAAAAATTGATTAATTTTTCTTTGATGTTTATTTTTACATACGCCTGCTTTCAAATATAATTTACAACAGATAAGAATAATATTTGAAAATGTTGAACTCCCGAACGGTAGTAACTTTTAAGAACATGACTCGGATGTAAAAATAGGCAGTTTATTTCTAGTTTTCGTAGTAAAGAAAAGGTAGAGAGACGCCAAGGGCAAGCATTTTATATATCAGCGGTTTCGATCAGGTCTGACATGTCAGCTTTTCAATTTTCCATCCCATTAAATTAAATCTGATTGATGAACAGTAGACAATGTATCGAATTAATTTCAGTCCAGCTGTAAGTGACTACAAGGCAAAACTGGTTATGTCAAATGCTTGCTAATTTTTGCTGTATGTATCTTCAGATAGATTCTTTTAAAACTCTATTATTTAAAGCCATTAATTCATGTCTAAACAAATTCTAAATTTAAACTGCATTTTAAAACGGCAGAAATTTGATATGAAAATGTCAAAATTACCTCAAAAATAGATAGCGATAGCCATGGAACTTGAACAAAATGATGACGTTTTAGCTGTCAGAATAATTTCTAATCATTTTGTTCAAGTTCCATGGCTATCGCTATCTATTTTTGAGGTAATTTTGACATTTTCATATCAAATTTCTGCCGTTACAAAGCATGCAAAATTAATTTTGTTCAATGATTTAGATGCAGAATTTTATGTTCTAAAATTATTATTTGAAGATATTTTTCCTAAAATAATTAGGGAAGCAGGAAATCGCGAAAGTTTGATTTTACGAGTTAAATCCCTGTGTGCAGCAGCCACGGTCACCACCCTGTAGGTATTGTCAGTTTTTCGCCGAATGAAAAAGGGCAGTACCTACATACCTCGAGACACTTTCCTATCCACACGAGAGTCGCTAACAACAAACGTCTTAAATTTAAATAAACTTGAAACGATGCAACTTTCTAAAGAAAACTTACCTTTCTTGTGTTTCATTCAATTCAGCGTTTGCGACAATCATGTGGAAGAGAATGTCTTGAGGCACGTAATCGGCAGTGTGTTCGTTTCAGAGAAAAATGATGAATTGAATCATTAGCTAACAGTCGCCGATCGCGTACGCACGCACAGGTGTATTTTTTGTAGTATCATACGGTACGTACCATAACAACGCGTATGGCCGGCGAATCGGTCGAGACACGACCAACTTGCGCCCGCATGCACCGGTCGACGCGCGGGCCATTACCGCTTATACGTCTGAGAATGGCCGAGAGTGTAGCAATGCTGTTGTTTACATGGCGTTGCTATGGTTCCTCTATTACAAGTCCCCAGTTCCCGGGTTCTAGCCAGAGAGCTGGTAAAAGTGTCAATTGGATTTTCAATTTATTATTAAAAAAAATAATGAATTGAAAATATGGATTGGTGCTAGGCCCAAATAATCTTAGCTGTTGGTGGTCTTTAAAACACAATTTAACAATTTTTAACAATTTACAATCATGGCGATTGATACTGATGGTTTGATCTTTTCTCCCCGACTGCACACGCGAAACTGTGAAAGCAAGGACAATAAGCGAAATATTGACGCGGAAGGCGACACGCAAAGCTGTGAAAAGGGCCTAAATGATAATGCTATGATAAATATTATTTCACAGAAAGTTTTAGACATAACCGGTTTTGTCGCGTGAACACAAATCTATACAAAGTAGGGCGTGTGTAGGAATCAGCCTGTAGGCGTTATATTATTGCAGTTGGGAATGATACAGTCATTTAAGTTTACCGTCACATAACCAGGAACGCTAGTCAGCATCTAAACGACTTATGTAATCAGTGTGGTTCCCGTGACGTAACCTAGTCGAACTGAATTGACCTGATTCTCTACATTTCGTTTTGATATTATTAGATGTGCGTCCTTATCTTAATCAGAAACTGTTTAAGGTCTATTTAAAAAATAGCGTGTTATAAAAGATATAATAATGTTCTAGATAACAAGTTTTTCCAATATTATTTTATTCTTTTTTTAGTTTTTGTTTTGGATTTGTACTCACGCTTATGATATCCGTTATCAATTATTGTAAGTTGCAAATAAGATATAAATCATTTATCTCGATTATTTGGTAACTACTAATAATTTAAGTAGCACTTTTGCAGAATAGTACACATTTTAAAGTTCACGTTCACAACATAATATGATAAATAAAATGAAAACCTTCCTCGCGCCCATTTGCTAATTACCATTTAATATTATCTGTCTTCATACGCGCAATAGTGCATAACCAGCCAATCAGCTGCGCAGTACCCTTAATATAAAACAAATCGGCATCATCAAGCCGAAGGTATTGTATAATACTTATTATTGCAAGGATTTTTCATTTCTTGTTTTTTTTTTTTAGTGAAGGTGTGTCTATCCTCATAATTGTCCCGCGTTCCGCGTTTCCCGCGGATTTCACTCGAGTTTTTAATAAATTTAACATTTAGCTTCGGAAACACATTCGATTTCGGTCAAAATTAGGCCGAAGGTTTTGCTGAAGCTGAAGTCGAAGCCGGAGCTTCGCTTGGACTTTAAGGATTACCACGTTGAGATATTAAAAATAAAATATTTAATGAAATTTCTTTTTTATATTGTCACCACATAGAAAAATTTTAATGTTGAAACTTAGGTATGTGAAAAAATTAATGAATTTTCATTGAAAATATCCATTTTATTCATATTTAATTGTTTTTAACGTCATTAAAATTTATTCGTAAGCTTAAAAGCTCTCAATTAAAATTAAATTACATTCGATTCTCATATTCTGTAGTATATTATAGGTAAATATAATAAAAATGTAGTTCTGTCTGTCAGTTTTTTTAAAAATATTGGTTTCTACTCTTACTTATGTAATTAGTCACGTTTTATCTGTCAGTTTCGAGTTGACGCAGAAATGACTGATGCGATTTTAATGAAACTTATTTAGTTTATAAATTTCTTGACATTATTTTTAATTTTTGCAATTTTTCGCAGTACTACTGCCATCAGTGTGTTTATAAGTCATCGTAATGTACAGCGAGGTCAATGAATGACTAATAATATATCCAGAAAAATACTCCATACGATTTTGTTGGACAGTGATAAATTAGGTATGCATAATAATATAGAGATTTAGATGCGTTACTATGGACACAATCAGAATTAAATAAACTTCAAATTTTTTTTGAAAGTCATCGAAATCTCTATGTAATTTTTCATTGTCCAACAAAACCGCAAGGAGTATTTCATTGACCTCACGGTATACTACTAGACGTTAACATTCATCAAATTTTGGCGAGATTTTTGTGACATTTGCTGAATTAATAGGTATATATCTATATAATATAATCAAAAGACTATTGTCTGTAATTTCGTTTTCTTGTGGTTTTTTCACGGCTTTGGGTATTTTGTCAGATGCCTAGACGGGAAGATATTTTGCTACAATTTTTGTCTTTTTGTACCAGCATTACTCGCGGACGGCGAAACTGATTTTGATAAAACTTAATCAACTGTTACTTGAACTTAAAGTATTTTTATCTGACTACGCTTAAATTAAGATAAGGTTCCTGTTAAAATCGGTATTAATGCGAGTGAAGCCGCGGGCAAAGACTAGCTGTTTTATAAGTCTAGGTAATCGAACGAAAAAAATATTCGTGATGAATTTTGTTTTTATGCTTTTAGACTTAATAGGATGATACTTCAACTTGCAAAAATATCTTTATTTGTTAGATATGAATTTGTTGAACTGGCTGATATATACTCGTATATACTCAGAACTATTGTGATATTGCCTTTAATTATTGTATCCGTAAACATTAAATTTGGCGCACATCCAAACTGCTAAGTTAACATGTACGGCATTTTGCCTCCAAACCATGTACGGCATTTTATGTCTTTGAATGTGCATATAAATATGTATATATACTAGGGTGGGTCAAAAAAATCAATTATTTTTTTTTACAAGTGACACGAAAAAATAGGTTGCTCGACACCTTAAAAAAAATTCTCACCAAATATAGCTCTTAATTTTAATAGGAAGATCCTCCGCATCACAGTTTTTTATTTTTTTCTCAGTCCAATAGAAAAAAATTCATACCTCATCATTAATTGATTGTACAGAAAAATGTTTTAAGATAATTTTGTAGGAAGTTTAATGCTCTACAAAAAAGGTATCTTACAGACGCTAATGACCTCTGTTGTCGAGCGTCTATAATTCACAATTCATTCATTCAAAAAGGTATCTTATATTTTTTCCGCAAACCTCACCATTTGAAAGATATTGAAGATTTATAATAGTCATTTATTGTCGAGTTATAAAATTCATAAACAAAAATGAAATTTGTCTTAAAATAATCAAACTTAAATCTTCAATATCTTTCAAATGGTGAGGTTTGCCGAAAAAATATAAGATACCTTTTTGTAGAGCATTAAATTTCCTACAAAATTCTCTTAAAACATTTTTCTGTACAATCAATTAATGATGAGGTATGAATTTTTTTCTATTGGACTGAGAAAAAATTAAAAAACTGTGATGCGGAGGATCTTCCTATTAAAATTAAGAGCTCATATTTGGTGAGAATTTTTTTAAGGTGTCTAGCAACCCATTTTTCCGTGTCACTTGTAAAAAAAATAATTGATTTTTTTGACCCACCCTAATATATACAGAATGATCGGATATAATGGATTGCTTATACGCAATATTTCTAGTATTAAAATCAGTTTATACTAAACTAGCCGTTACCCGTGGCTTCGCCCACGTATTTTTCGATTTATGATTTATTATCCCCCCCGCGAGAAATTCTCCTCCTGCAAAGCGAAGCCGGGCTGGTGGTGTTTATTCGCCCGAATTTTATAATACATAACTCACTCGCTTCGCTCGTTCGCTCGGATTTTATTAATACATTACTCACTCGCTTCGCTCGTTCGTTTAAATATTAATTATACATTACTCACTCGCTTCGCTCGTTCGCTCCAATTTTGTTAATACATTACTCACTCGTTTCGCTCGTTCACTCAAATATTAATAATACATTACTCATTCGCTTCGCTCGTCCGATCGAATTTTATTAATATATTATTGCTCACCTACGTTATCTAAGAAACTCCTGTGCAAAATTTCATGCTTCTAACTTAAAAAATGATGAACTTCCATACAAACTTTCATCCCCTATTTAACTCCTATAAGGGATGAATTTTCAAAAATCCTTTCTTATTACTCATCTACGTTATATAAGGAACTCCTGTGCAAAATTTCATGCTTCTAACTTAAAAAATTACGAACTTCCATACAAACTTTCATCCCCTATTTAACCTCCTTACAGGATGAATTTTTAAAAATCTTTTCTTATTGCTCACCTACGTAATATAAGGAACTCCTGTGCTAAATGTCATGCTTCTAACTTTAAAAATGACGAACTTCCATACAAACTTTCATCCCCTTTTTTGCCCCTTTAGGGAATGCATTTTCAAAAAAAAATTTCTTAGTGCTCACCTACGTTATATAAGAAACTCCTGTGCAAAATGTCATGCTTCAAACTTCAAAAACGACGAATTTCCATACAAAGTTTAATCCCCTATTTAACCCCCTTAGGGGCTGAATTTCGAAAAATCCTTTCTTAGTGGGTGCCTACGTCACAAAAGGAACCTACTGTCCAAATTTCAAGTTTATATCTTTAGCGGTTTGACCTGGGCGTTGTCTGTCAGTCAATCAGTCAGTCAGTCAGTAACGGAACTGTTTTATATATATAGATAAATGTTGAAGAAATAGAAACAGAAATTTATATCTAAAAATTGTAAAATTTGTGCTAAAATATGCAAATGTCAAAAAATGGAGAAAACCTTTTGATGGAATTAATTTTCTAAAGTCATTATTTTTAAAATGATTAAAAAATGGTTAATCTTATTACTACAGGTATCACGTTTGTTTTAAAATGATGAATGAAAATAAAAAATACGATTATAGTAAATTGTTTAGATTTTATTTATTGACATTAAAATTTAAACTATTACTATTACTTCTCGATCGAATTTGGTTTGGATTCACTTCCATATTTATTTTTTTTAAATTGACCTTGTAAGTATATTGTGATCAGTCTATATAATATAATACTTGTAGTACTTTGCGACTCCAACTTTGGTGACGGCATTTATTGATCCAATGAATGCTCCAGAAAGAGCGTTTCCGTATTTAAAGCCCTAGACTTGATCAAACTTAAAATGTACGCCATTTGATTGGAAATAATTTCGACAATAGCACTTTTATTTCAACTTCAGTTTTTACATTAACAATAAGTTACATTTTATCACAATTGAAAATGACGATCTTTTCAGTAGGTACCGTAAAAAGACTTATGCCGGCATTTGTATCAAAGCACCAGTTTTGTATTCCTGCTTCTACAACAAAACCGAAAATTCAAACTTTAATTTTATAAAAACACGAAGGAACGAAAATAATGAATATGTCAACTACCTTATTAATAATAATATAACTAAAATTATACTCCGAGCAAAGAAAATAACGCAAAGTTGGCATTTATGTCATATAACGACATAACCTATCTTAAAGAATTTTTACAGTCAGTTTCTAATTTGTAGCTATTTGCAGCGAGCGGTAAAATGTTCACCACTGCTAGTATACTACTTTAACTGCAAGCACCAGTTCGCTGTGTAAATTCTGTTCATAATATTTCGATACTTCCCATTTTGCGGTTGGGATTAAATAGGGTGCATTGCGGAAATCTGTGTCTATGTATGTACCTACTTTTGGTATCAGCACATTGCAGAATAGTGCTGTACTTATCGGTGTGTTGTACCTTCTTTGATAACCGTAATTGTTTAACAACTAATGCTTTTAGAAATTAAAACTATTGATGTAGATTGTTATGAAATATTTGACAGATTAATTTTTGTAACCCAATGAGTAGGTATATGAATACCCGTACTTCCACCATAAATACCCGTTCTCACACCAAGTACCCTATTTTAGAATGTCTATTGAGCAAAATAAAAATAGAACATGTTTTTTCTGGTTCACAAAACATTGCTCTAGCTATGAATCTTTTGTCTATGATTGTTGTAACTTCACTCTCATCATTTTTTCATAACGCGCCAAAAGAAATATAACTTCAAAAATGAATTTAACGTTTATTTTTTCCAGCTCGTTTTCGTTCCTTTCCTTTACCCCTCGATACATTTTTTGGAACTTTTCTTGGAAAATGCTATTGGAGTGTATTGATTTTTTTTTGATAATCGTCTTGTCTGTCTAGAATTTCCTTATATTTTTTTAATGTATAATATAATTGCGGTTTTCTTGGATTTGGTTGCGTTGTTCTAAAACTCTATCATATACACGCTTAACAAAAATGATTGGAACACGGACACTATTAATTCGATTTGAATATGTCTACTAGAATTAGGAATGCTCAATCATGCCAAACAATTGTGCAATCTATTTGATCGTAGACGGAGGTAATACAAAAGCTAATTGTTTAGTAGTTTGGTTTCTTCGTTGTCGAATATTCTAAACATCTGCTTCCTTTTTTACTCGACTTTCTCTTTTGCTAGGCGTAGGACTAATATTCTTAAATTCCTGCAGGTATATTCATTAATTGTTGCGTTGCACATTCGTAGCTATCCTAACATCTTAGTCGACGTCATCTGCAGTATTGTAGTCTCTTCTCATCTCGACGAGAAATTGCTATTTCGTTCTCGTCTCGTTATTTTCTGGAGGGTATACTTTTCTCGTCTCTTGTAGAGTAGCGAAAATTAAGTTAAAACGCCGCAAGCTTACGTTTCTCCTAAGAGTTCGGGGATTCACATAATCTAGCGCGGATTCATTGTTACGTTCCACTAACTGTCAGAGTTACCCGGGACTGGTAGCAACTCATATTTTCAGTTTTTATTGTTAATTTGAAAGTCTGATACGTTCACATTTGTCGTTTTATAATTTTATATAGCAATAAAGAATGTTAATAATAGAAGAAAGGTTTGGTTGAGGGTCAAAATAATGAAGCTTTGCCAAAATATCGCTTGTGGCCAACGTTTCGAAATATTTAATTTCATCTTCAGGGCCTATATACATGTGTATCCAAAATTAGAACAATTCATATACCATATGGCATAAAGGCAATAAAGAATAACAGCTACTTTTCTTTTGATTATATAACTAAATCTATAAATTATTATTTCGATTTCCCACAATTTTATCGAGATTTGAGAATTCAAGACGAGAAAAAATAATTTCTCTAGTCATTCTGATAATATTCATAATATCTTATGCGAACTTTAATACATAATGTGCACTACTGGATATTGCTTAATTATGAAAGCTTTAGACCGTTTCTCTTACATGTATCCTGCAATCCATTAGCGACCTGGAATTATAGTGTAAGTCTGTAGGGTAAGATTATTCCCACGGGCTTTACTACTTAATTGGATTTCTCGTTCTCAATGAATGCGCGGTAGTTAAGATGTTGATATACTATGTTATTTACCTTTCTCAAATTTACATTGATTAAAATAATTGAAGTATGGATTCATGTTTTCAGTGAACTCCAAAAAATAACTAGTGATTCTTTTTGAAAGTTCCAAAACCTGAAGAAACTGAGAGTTGACGTGTGAAATTTCCTAGAGACAAAAGACTCAATGTGTGGCTTAAGGATCCAATTGAAATGCAATTACTGTTTTAATTGGATCTGTTGGATCTGTTTTAATTGTCTCTAGGAAATTATCAAAATATCATCAGTTTCTTTTATTTATTTATTGTAGATTATAGCCGCGTCGACAACTTAGGAGTCATCAGTTTCTGTTTTTAAATTAAAACAGATTCTTATCAACTGTGAAATTTAAGTTCAAATTGAAAAAAACCACTGTTCATTTTTCGAACAAAGTTTCAGACCTACTGATAAAGACCCATTATATCATCACATTGAACAAAAATTAAATGAATGCATAATAACTGCAAACAGTATATGATCCACCTGAGTAAGAACAATGACGTAACACAATGTTAGTCAGGAAAAATTCATTAATTCAAACCTATGTCACCGTAGAGATTTTAACCCTAAACTTTCCACTATCGCGGCGGACTGAGTTGACATTACTCACACAGTGACACATTTTCAAACGATCGACTTTCTCCCTTTAAAGCATTCTGTCACTGAAAACCACTACATGCGAGAGTCAATATTCCAACACCACTGCTAGACTACAGACATATACATATACAGACATATACTGATTGCAGTCATTATGCATTTATTTAATTATGTATTCGTTCACGACATCCGTGTTAAAATTTGTATTTATTGAACAAAAATGTCATCTCTCCAATTTCAATTTTACATTTTTTTAAATGGTTACTTAAACTGATAATGAGACCTTGGTCGAAAAACAATTTCGTAACATGAATATATAATTTCATCATAATATTTGAAACCGTTTTTGTTCGAATTAAATTTGAGATTCATTTAAAACGTTTTTTTAAATATAATTTTAAATATAATTTAGTAAGATACATTTTTAGAGTGTTGGGTTTGCAAGTCACTATATGAATATTATGAAGTATTAGAAATACCTTGTATTTTTTAATGTCCGTCTTGTGACTTCCTGTGTTTTAACACGACGCGTTTCAGCAACGAGTTGCTATCTTCAGGTGTGGTTATTTTTTTTTTAAATTTACACATTGAGTATTCGTAACACGTTATAATATTAAGCACATGCGTATTATGTGGATTTCGAAATTTTATGATTTATATAGTAGGTAGATGAAATGGACGTGTGAGTGTGTGTGTATTTAGGTAGACGATTAATGAGTATTGGGTGTTTGTGTGTTGTTAATTATTTTGTCGTATATTATGTTCGATTTTAACGTTAGTTTGTCATTAAGAATGTTGGTATTGTTGAATTTTGTGGCTTTATATATTTCATATTCTTCGAGGGTGCCCATGTGTTTACCTTTACTGCAAATATAAAATATAAAAATATAAAATATAAAACATAGGAAGTGACAAGACGGACATCAAAAAATACAAGGTATTTCTAATACTTCATAATAATTTAGTAAGTACGTATAACGTAAATATAAAAATATGGAACAATTTTGCGGAATTATAATAAATTAAGGAATTTGGCACATCGTTAAATAAAATGCATCTATTGATACAATTTAATAACTTCTCAAATACCTATATAGTTATTGTAATAAAATATTTATATACCTACTACAAAAGCGAAGTCAGTTTAGCCACAGACCACGATTCATCATAAACGCTTGTTTATTTGCGGCTGTATTCATACTTGTGGAAATGTTTTATGTACCTTATTTATTTTTAATGGTTGTGTGCTGCTTAAAACAAAAAACAGCCATGATGCTGCTTTAGTTTTCACTGAAAGTAAAACAAAAACGTAACGTAGATACCTACTTTATCAAAAGTGTTTTATGCATGCATAATATAATAAAGTAAAGCTGGGCATAATGTGAGTTTTAACACTTTCATCTAAGTATAAATAATGATAATCGAATAACATATTACAGACGTCACTTGTATCATTATTATTTTTACTTATTTTTCTGATGATAGGAATTCAAAAGGACAATTTTGTGAGTCGAGTTACCCTTTGGAATTTCTACATAATTAGAAAACGTTAGGTATGATTGTGACCTTGTATAAAAACCGTATTAACATTTTTCTTTAATTCTTCGCGGCAACTATGGAAAACCTTAATCCAAATTGCCGATATTGGAATTGGAAATACTATTTCTTAATGGAAGGTTGTCGAAAAAGAATCTCATCTCACATCCATCAGAATATGAACTCTCTTTCGAATAGGTCTTAAATATATTTTACAATACCTAATTAAAGTTAGTTAAGGGAATAGTTTAATTTATAAAAAAATCGAAACGCGACATTGAAAAACAACAACAAAGGGAATATCTGTATTACCTTTATTACTTTTTTCTTTTTGAGAAAAACAATTTTAGTTGCAAACAAGTTTACTAAACAGAAGAAAATTGGTCATAAATCTTGTAAAAACGGCTTTGGTTTTCATCATATATTTGTTTAATTTGGCAACAATGAATTTTATGTATCTACGCTTCAACTGACGCCCAAGTAATTACCGACTTGCTTGACGTCGGTAGGTTAGTAGTCTGACATATAGCATTTGTATTTTTTCAAGAGCGCTTAACAGTTTGAGTAGAAATTTATATCTTGACGAAGCAGTTTTCCTGTTTAAAGGCCAAGGAAGTTGATGTTTATTTTATGAATTCATTAAATTAGTAGCTTATGGAGGCTTTAAATAAAAAGAACACCTAAAACAAACCTGCAATATATCATTTAGATAAAAAATATGGTAATACCAATCTTTCTTAAAGATTGTAGACACAATACAATGGTAATTTATATTTTAAACTATGTATATTTTGTAACAATTAATTTGTCATAATTTGTGTACCAGAATTCTTATTAAATAAAATTTGAAATAAACAGTAACTATTAAACAGTAAACAATTAATAGTAGTTTCATCATTCGTCGCAAAAATTGTAATACTATATTTTATCATAACTTATTTATCTTTTTCTTTAAATGCCAATTTATAATATTATTGAGATGTAAATTTTGCGTAAGCAAGTTTGGGATATCACTGTTTGCGGGATGGAGTTCGGCCGTAGTCGGCTGAACAGTATTGGGATCCGTCAAATGAGCATATGACATCTGGTGGCACAAAATCGTACTCAAAACGAGAGAAAATTTTACATGCTAACAGTGCAAATTTATCGTGAAATTGTTTATTACAAATATAAAACAAGTAAAATAAACAAAAAGTTTATCGAAAATGGAATTCGCGATGTTTTTTAATATCATGGCATTAAACACTGTCAGCTATTGCCTTGTAAAACTTACTTTACAGCGAATTATTTTCTAATGAAATGTGGAAAAACTGTATTTATGAATTAAAAAAATATTTTATATTAATAATAAGATGTACTTATTATCGTACTGTACTACAATAGTAAAATCATGTGATGATTGACAAATTTATAGGACTAACTTTGTATACAAATATTTTGAGGTTAATAACTTACCTACTTATTACAATATAACATATTATTATGTTGCAGTTATGTGTTTACATTATTCACCTAACCCTGCCTTAAAGAAGCATTGAACGGATGATTAATTTCGTGGAGATTTTCTTTTAATTTTGATGTACTACTTTTGACAGCTCAGTTATCTTGTTTTTTTCACACATTTGATAATATGTCCGGCTTTGAGAATCCGTTCTCCTTCAACGAAATTCCTTTGTTTAGGATTCGTACCGGCCCAATTGCAAATTGTACTTATATTTATTATTTCTTATCACTTTGAAAATCACAAAATTACACGCAAAAGTATACCCCGTATATAAAATTTCCCCCCCTTTGTCCTTTGCGTTAAAATTTTAGATTTAATACAATAATTCAGAAATTATCATGGTTTTTAAAAATTAGTAAAAACTTAATCACAACATTATTTAATTATCAGTGCGTCTATCAGGTTTTTCTCATCCTTTGCGCATTATTGTACGTTAATATATTGTAGACAATTTATGGAAAATCCTTTTGTAAACAATTAAAAAGACTCCTTTTGCTTATATTGGGGCAATATTTTTAATTATCTACTGTTGGCTTTCTGTTGTTTATAACAAACGTTTGTTTTAACATAATCCTTTGTAATGAAGGAAATAAAATATGATGCACATCACTTCTTTTTTATTTTACTAATGGCTGCACATTGTGTAGAATAATTACACGGAAAAACTTTTATGTTTTCTCAATGAAAGTTTTTTTTGTTGGTTTTGGTGTTTAACTAAATTGTTGTTTAATTATTTTTTACTTGCATGTGGAAAATACGTTACGAAAAATGCACCAAATTTTTCATTACTAATATAAAGTCTTTAGTAGTGCTTTATTATTAAATAATTTTGCTATGAATTAATTTAAAAATATAATGTGCGAGAATTTATGTATATTT
Organism: Mongoloraphidia duomilia; assembly: GCA_039654895.1. Classification (NCBI taxonomy): domain Eukaryota; kingdom Metazoa; phylum Arthropoda; class Insecta; order Raphidioptera; family Raphidiidae; genus Mongoloraphidia; species Mongoloraphidia duomilia. Next base: position 17,528,801 of record CM077516.1, on the reverse strand, counting down.
ATACCGCGATGTCCATTATTTTCCCTTCAGAAAATGTGACAATACGCTTGATATTTTTCATAAATTGTGATATTCACTTCACTTTGCTTTATTTAATGACATTTAAATTTATAATACTCTGTAGAAAATGTTTTCACCAACACATAATTTGTAAATATTTTCAATATGAGTTGTGTTGTTTTTGTGACGATTTCTTAAAATTGGTACGACTAATTATTTTATTTTATGTAATTATTATTATATAAAAACATTCTCTGGATTCTTCTTTTCTGAAATATTAAATTTTGAAAATTTAAGGCATGCGCATTGTAACATGCATACCCGAACTTGAAGCAGCGAAAACGTGGAACGATAGCTCGTATATATTATTCAGTACTAATATGTTAATAATATAATAATTTTATTTACCAAATGCAAAAATTCAGAATTGACACGTCATCAAAATACAAATATTTATTTAAAGAGTTATTTACAGTATAATATTTTAACAGGACATATCATATCTGTGATTTTTCTTATGAATTTTTCAAGGTTATTGAGTATAATGTATGACGCCAGACGGGAAAACTTGTTTACAGAATTTTTGCTTGTTTCTCTGTTTATACTAGCATGACTCGAAAAAGGTTGAATCGATTTTGACGAAACTAATGGCCGGTATATCGTACATTTTAATCACGATGTTTTTTTAATCACACTGTTAAATGACGGGTTGCTATGGTAACGAAACGTAGCAAGCAATGAACACGTAGCTGTCAAAATTCAACACTGTGATTAAAATGTACGATAAATCGGCCATTAATGTACTATTTTCTGGTACGAACGTTTATCTCGATACAATGTCAATGTCAAATCCAACATTAACAAGATCGAAGTAACAGGAAAGTTATCCCTAACATCAGCCATTGTCTGAAGTAATAATATAGGACTTTAGTCAATGGCAGCAGGACAGCAGGGAATATCTAGCGCTAAATAATTATTATACTCTACTTCAAAAGTTGTCTGCTAGGTCTCATTGATACGATTGATCAGGAAAGATTTCTGTCAAAATCGACATTAACGCGAACAAAGCCACTGGTAAAGTGGACCTGCAGCTCAAACAATAAAAGTCTTCTAGATTCTAGAGCCCACATTTCTGGAAAGTGTGAGATAACTCGTATTTCGCAAATTTATCGAATGCATATCAGGTCAGGGCACTTTGGACCAAAATTACTGTGGCAGAGCCTCCTCAAATAACGTCCTTAAGGTAAAAAAACCGGTCAAGTGCGAGTCGGATTCGCGTGGAAAGAGTTCCGTACTATTCCGTTTCCCGTAGAAATTGAAAGACAGGATTTTCGTTTAGATTTTCCTGTAAATTATGAGTGAGGCCCTATATTCCCTATTTTTTCAAAATTTTAGGCTCAATAGTTCGGAGATAAGGGCAGGGGGAGATGCTCGATTTTTGTACATGAGAGTAATCCCATAAGGGTTCAGTTTTTTCATTCTGAGGTACGGAACCCTAAAAAATCGTTGAAAATGTGTTTTCCAGCTCTTACTCCAAATGGTGAACAAAAAGTAACATATCTAGTGCGATAATTTCGAGCAGCCCGCATTTCTAAACTATTGGGTTCAGACATAATATTATTATGCCGTCGGTGACTATTTTTGTAATTTTGTCCTATCTAGAGCATGGTTCTCACGCCATTTGAAGTAAGGGATGGAAAACTACATTTTTATCGAATTTTTTCATCTGAAGGGCGCCATTCGGGGAGGTTCTACCGTATTATTTTTTGTAATTTTGGTATATCCTGACCTGATATACTTTCAAATTTCGATAATTTTGCGAAAAAATGAGAGTTATTTCGATTTGCCGAGTCTGTCAAAAAATACGTTTGAATTGCAGGTCTGAAGGTTATTCTATATAATAAAAGTTTGACAGCGACCTTGTTTTTACGTTTATATAAAAACTATAATTATATATGGCCACAGTCAAAGGTTAATGTTAATCGAGACTTTCTGACAAGGCTTTGTGAAACTTAGCAGTAGTGTTTGTTCTACTGAAGAATCGAACCTGTTACCCTAGTGTATTGTTATTAAAACGTTACTCGACCTAATGTTCGTATATTATTACGCTCTAAGGTACGTTTGCACAGTGCAGATGGAGGAGTCGCACTGAGCTGTATTGCGCTCAGGCAGTCGTGCGACCCCGCGGGCTGACAATTAAATCAATATTTACAATGTTGGCTACCCCGCATGGCGTGATGTGGGACCAGACCATTTATTTTTAATGTGCTTTACCGTATAATACCTTTAACCTACCTACGTTCCATGCGGCCGCGTTGAAATCAGTTGAGATTTTAACTGCTGACAGATTAAATAATTCAATGATGAAGTTATGTGTGATTTTTATTATCATATCTCATCATATTTCCATTATAATTTCTTCAAAATTTTGTGACTTGAACAGTTTCTTTGTTTCGTTTTTATCTATTTTAATTTTTATTGTATTTATTCTACTAATATTTTTTATAATTTTTTATAATTTAGAAATCCAAAAAATCGGTGATGATAATTAATAAAACAACAGTAACGAGACCTTACCCGATTTTAATATTCAATTATAATAGTAGAAATAAATTAATATAATTAATTTAAATTAATTTATTTCTACTATTATAATTGAATATTAAAATCGGGTAAGGTCTCGTTACTGTTATTTTATTAATTTTTTATAATTGTGTTTATTTCTCATTGACTTATAAGCTTCTCTTTGTTATTGAAGATTACAGGTTCTTCTTGATTTAGATTTGTTTTTTTTTCAATTTTTTTAGTGTCTAACGGCCAACTGGGCGCGTAGAATTAATTTATAGTTACACTATAATTCATATTATGAAGAAAGTAGTTTTTGAAAAGTCGACTCTAAGAAAACTTATTTCTTAGCCAGAATTTGTTCTTACAAATTACGTGTAATGATACATTTTTAGAAGTCACAAGACGGACATAATGCAAGGTATTTCTAATACTTCATAATATAATATAAATTACGTGTAGTTCGGCATACATTTACAAGGAAAATAGTATTACTAAATACATATTTGTAGGTAGAGTTATGAATTTCTTTTACTTTTAGTTTATAATTAGAATTAAGGGGAATATCATTGCTAACGATTGGGTTGTTAAACAGAGATCATTGTATTGTTGTTTTTGTGGTGTTTTTAAATTACAACAATATTGTTGCAATATTTTAAAGCAGCATTTCCTAAACTAGGGTCCGCGTATAAATGGCATCCGGGAAGCAGTAACTCTATAGTCTGCGATCTGGAATGCAAGTTTATAAGTGAGAAAAGCTATACAGTTCGACCGGCGACGGCCGAACTGTATAAACGCCATCCGGCAAACAATGAAACAGTGAATCTAATTGTTACTCTTAGTATATTAATAGGGGGTCCGCGATCATTTTTCCGTATGCGAAAAAGCTTAGGAAACGCTGCTTTAAAGAAACCATTTTTTGAAAATCGGAATTCTTATTTAATTTTTAAATTATAAAAAAACAATTATATGTGTACGTTTATGTAAATAATTAATAAACTGGGACATACAAACAATAATAAACAAACATTTGTACAGGTGCGTGTATCACCACAATAAACTCGACAGTGAAATCAGGTGTACCAACAACACTGCATGAAATTTAACCATTTCCGTTATTATCTTATATAAAGCAAACAAATGAGTGAGAACTTTTTTAAATGAAACATTTTCCACTTGATACAATTAAAAACGGTACAGTATAAGTAGTTTTGTACGAATGCACCACTTACATAGACGTACATGAACACCTTTTAATTGAAATTTAAAATTGTGTGTAACATTTTTAATCAATTATAACATTGGAAATGTTTATGTTCGTATATGGGGGAAGAGTTACGAGTTTTCGTTCAAGGCCAAAAGACAACGGTGTCGCGATCAAGTGAGGAGCAATAATGCAAAATTGAACAAGTGCAATTTTTTCGAAATGTGTTTTATATCATGTCTAGTTAATTGAGAGGTATTTGCGACGATCTGCGGTGTTATTTTTGAGCAAATGTTAATAAATACTGTAGAAAAATCCATTTAAAAGTTAAGTAATCAAGCAAAAGTGAACGCGTATATAACAGAAGAATAATAGGGTTATTCCTGACAAAACTAAACAGTGCATTGATAAATATTGTGTGTATAATAAACAGTTAATTATGTTTCATATATGCTGTTATCATTTCCAATGTCCTCGATGGTTGCAAGGATTGCGAAATCTGTGAATTTTTTATGTATGTAACAAGGTCATGCATTTGAGACTTTCAAGGCCGTTTTGTCATCAGTAATGTGCTAAGTCCTTTCGAGGTATCATACACATAGTTTCAAACAGACCTTTTCACACTAGAGGAATCGAGAATCAACTACGATGCGAAACTCATATTTGAATATTGTCGCGTCAGCATCGAAGTTGTGTATTACAGCTGGTAAAAGAGCAGTCTTAGAAATACAAAGGTTAAATGAATATTGCCTGAATGGCCTAATCGTTTTTTTTATGAAGGCACTGGATTACATATTTTTAACGCGAATACGATTGAGGCAAATGATTCTTTTCTTCCACCATTTATAACCGCACTTCCACCATAAATATTTTAGAATAGGTATTATAAAACAGACAGGCTTAAACTAAAATATTTAATTTTATCAAGCTTTATACAGTTAAGCAAAGCTAATTTGCTGGACAATATTACCGAGCGCTTTCATTGTTTATCTTTTTGTGTCAGTTAGTTTGATTTTTAGTTTAAAATTTGTTTGAGAAAACTTTTAATTTCTTATATAAAATTATACTAAAAAATATATATTCAACATTTCTATTACTGCTGTACGTAAAAAGTGATTAACAAAAATCATAATTAAAAAGGTTCAGTCGAATATAAAATTACATTTTTTTAAATATAGGTATTTTATATAACACATGCGCCCTTTTAGTGTTTTTTTCGTATCAGTTTTGCGGAACTTAAATGACCGTTTATTGATGAGTGACGTCATGATCCATTATGAAACGCTTTTCGATGATATATTGAAAAACATTTGAAAAACCCGTTATCCAATGAACATTATGTACCTCTTTTCGGTGTTATAAATGAAATATGGTTACTATGGTAACAAAGTGAATAAATATTGTATCGAGCCCAATGTTTTTATTATGAGATGTACTTCGGTCAGTGACATTAAATTATTCAATTAAAGTCTAAAACCACGCATGTGTTATATAAAGTATAGTGTGCAACACGTATGCTAAATATTTATGCGTCAGGCGCGATGTTTTCAGCACTCGTATTCGGCTCGCGATGCTCACTCGCCAAGGCCCGTGAGCGCTGTCCTACTACTCGTGCTGAAAACATCGCGCCTGACGCATATAAAGATGTATTTAGCGCACTAGTCACACAATATACTATTACGTATTTATCATTTATTAAGAAATATGCCTTATTATTTCAAATATAATTATTATTATATGAAGCAAACGAAACACATTAAAATATAATTTGAATATTTTGAAATATAAAGATAGGTACAAATTATGATTTTATTTTTAATATTAATACACAAAAAAGAGCATCGTGCATAAAAGAACTGAAAGATATTATGAAGTTTTTTTACACAATGAATGATATTTGAAATAACAGAAAATCAGGAATTCATGTTTAGGCACACACGTAATATGTACTAACTCTTTAAATTAAAATCTTAATGAATTTGCTAATTGTGTACCGTAAATCAAATTAACATTAGGCGTAAATCTAAGTAGTAATTTATAATTAAAATCAAATCTAGGCTCTTTAGATTATCGGGCATAATATGCATTGAGTGTCTTGTTAATATAAGTACAAAATAATTAACAATTCAAATGTTCCTGTAGAGAATAAAAAACATTTTCTGATAAGAATTTCTTAGTTTCATATCGGTTTCATATTTAAATTTTTTTTATATTATTTGTATCTTTTAGATTTTGTGGTAGCTTATTATATAGAGTTATAAAATTATAATTTGGAGAATTACAATATTTGATTTCACGTAGATGACGGATTTTAAAATTAGAATACACGCAAAGGTTAAAATATTTTAATTTCCAAAAATTGGCCTTCAAGTATCTATAGGTTTTAAATTAAAAATTAATCTTAAAATTCTCTTTTGAGCGATAAAAATTCTATTAGTGTTCGCCACAATCCCCGAACTTACAATATTAAAAGAAATATGGCTGTGAGCAAGAGCATAGTACATGTTTATTAAACCATCTAGCTCAATGCTGTTCCTCATTTGCAAAATAGTAAAAAATGCCGAGTTCAATTTGCCACAGACATGATCAATATGCGGTTACCATTGAAGACTACTGTCCAACCATGTACCCAAAAATTTTGTACTGTAAAGAATCCTTTTACGCATAACTGTATAAACATACAAATCTATTTATGGTTGGAGGTGACTTTTCAATTGAATTAAGATGAAAACGTCCATCGTAATATTTAACTAATTATTTGAAATGATAGCTAATAGTTTGTAAATGAGAGGCGCCACTGATCGAACTATAGTAGAGTCGTACGGGTGGATAGCTACAGAGAATGACTGCCTCTGCAACGGGAAATAATTAAATGCAGTCAAGTGTTGCGCCAGCAGTTATAATTGTGCTCTTGTGCCGGCGAGTGACATGAGAGGCCGACGCTTGATGAGGAAACACCTATATAAAATTCGGTCAAAGGGCAAAGTGAGCTATGCCAGATTGGGTAAAAAAGGATGAATGACCGAGTAGGCACGCAGATACAAAAATTATCCAATTGTCTACTTTTTCGCAGCAGTGTAAGGTCATAGATCGGACAGACCACAATCGGCCCAACCAGCAGTCGTGCCTTAATTTATCGTTCCTATCGAAATTGTTTATTGCGTATACACAGGTTTTATTTGGCGCAATAGGGTCGTCCCACGTATCAAAATTTGATAATTTTGAACAGTATATATTATTCCTCATACATAAACTAATGTAAACCAATTTTTTCGTTCTTATATCCTTCCTCTTAATTAAAGAAATATATGCGTACTAGCGGCCCCGTTCGGTTTCGCCCGGGTTCTAAGAAAGCCCGGGTGCAATAGTAACTATTTGAATACTCTGTTGCTAAAATAATTTTAGGCTGAAACTGTGTGTTTGCAAAAGAAACGCAATTAAAAATTTTTTTGGAAAGGATTTTTATTTTTATACTTGACCTTACATTTATTGAGCTATAACTTGTGTAACACAAGAGAAATTAACTTTATATTGACGATTTTTTATCTTTTTGTTGACAAATCAAGTATTTGAGTTCTGGCACGAGGATGGTTTTATTGTTGGATTATAAAAAAATAACAGCACAACGATAAAAAATAGTTGTCTTTTTTGTTAATATACAGAGTGTTATACAGTGTGAGTAAAAAATCTGGAACTAATTCGGTAAAATCAAAATAATTGAATTTCATAAAAAATCCTCGGACACGTCAATTTTATTTTTTTACTGTACACTACAACACTAGGAATAAGGATTGCTTAGCCTTGCCGCTGCACAGACTAAATACAGTACAAAATAGCTATAATTATCTAGCAATAAAACTTTTTAATAAGCTTCCTAGACATATGTAAAGCTTGCCTATTGAAAAATTAAAAAAAAAACTGAAAATGTTTTTAACCTGTAATTGTTTTTATGACACAGAGGAATTTTTTAAATTTGTTTTTTAAATCTAATTGATAATTTTTTTAGTCATAACTTGTACAGTAATTTTGTATGACGTCACTTTTCAAAATTGTTTTGTATAGTGCAAAATAAATCTATCTATCTATCTATCTATCTATCTATCATGTTTGTTGACATTTGTTGCATTTCGATAGTCTTTTGTTTTCATACTGTGACGTCATCGTCAATTTTTTAATGGCACCCCATATTTTTGTCATATTTGGATAGTGCTTAAAATTACGAATTCATTGATGTACCATAGTATGACTTTAGCATTCATATTTCTCGAGATAATCGAGTTTGAAGTACAAACAAAAACTCAGGAAAAAAGAGTGAACCATGAAATATTGATACATTTAATAACTGTGAAACTAAAACAATTGCAGGTTCCGATGAAATTCTTCAATTGTTTGAGTTTCACAGTTATTAAATGTATCATGGCTCACTCTTTTTTCCTGAGTTTTTGTTTGTACTTCAAACTCGATTATCTCGAGAAATTTGAACGCTAAGGTCATACTATGGTACATCGATGAATTCGTAATTTTAAGCACTATCCAGATATGACAAAAATACGGGGCGCCATTAAAAAAAATTGACGATGACGTTACAGTATGAAAACAAGACTATCAAAATGCAACAAATATCAACAAACAAGTACAGTAAAAAAATAAAATTGACGTGTCCGAGGATTTCTTATGAAATTCAATTATTTTCATTTTATCGAATTAGTTCCAGACTTTTTACTCACACTGTATATCCTACTGTAAAACGTGTTAAAATATAAATAAAAAAGTTATTACTTGAGCATGAATTTCTAAGAGGTAATTAGTCTTTGAAACCTTCGAAGATCGAAGACAAGCAAATTGTCACCCTTTTGCTTTTCGATGAAACGTCGATCATTAATCAACTAGATTGTTCTTAAAGTTTCAAGTTTTAATAAGAAATACAGTATAGCCATTTTAATAACGTTCACTAGTTTAAAGAATGCATCTAGTGAAAGACTTCGAAAGAAATAAAATGTAAAACAGTGTGAGAGGAGTCTTCATGGTTTCCGGGCTTGTAGGCCGTGGTCCGGTGGTATTTCTACCTGACGTTTCGTCTACAACTGCGGAAGACATTCTCAAAGGCGATGTGGCAGCGGTCGAAGTGCCTTGGCGGCTCACAGGTCAGTGTGTCAGTGACTGGTATGACTGGTGACACACTGACCTGTGAGCCGCCAAGGAGGACACTTCGACCGCTGCCACATCGCTTTTGAGAATGTCTACCGCAGTTGTAGACGAAACGTCAGGTAGAAATACCACCGGACCACGGCCTATTAGCCCGGAAACCATGAAGACTTGGAGCAATGCCGGCCGTGAAAGCTTGCACACCTGGATAGTGTGAGAGGAGGCTTTGTTTGTATGTAGCTACTTTTTCTAGTCATGCATTTCTACAAAATACATAGTGTGATTTTTTAAACTGACACCGCATGCTTTTTTTATTATTTTTCCCGTTAAAAAAGGGTGGAACATTAATTAAAAGTAATTTCACTGCGTTTTGATATTATTTACTACAAAATCCATGCGCTACACAGTGCCTTTGAAACATTTCATTACAGAGCGACGGTACGAAATCGATTTTTAGGAAGTAGGTAATCTCTTATTTAAGGAGTGATTCTTGTCGCCACTTATCTACAAATTACACCGAATTTAGATTTTAGGTACATATTTAGTCCAAACACATATAAAAGAAGAAAGGAATGGAAGGAATTTGAGTAATAACAGTTGCAATACTTTCTCAACTTATAGTTTGTAGAGAATTAAGAATAAAATCGGTCCTAGTGAACGTATTCGTAGGGAGAGCGGACTGTAATAAATCAAAATCATTTTTCAAAATAATTTTTTATGTAAAAAAGGAATTTACTACAAAGTCCTTATACGATATGTTATAAGTACAAAATATGCATAAAATTGCGTATACCTATTTTCAGAACCACTGATTCGATTTGCACCAAAATCTATACGGCTGGAGCCCTTACTAAATAAAAAAAAATTTGAGCCGTCGCAGGACGCCTGGCAGATGTGAAACATTTTTATAGCTTGAATCTTTTATTTATTGAACTTCACAAATTTATCAAAATAAAATCTAGCCTATATCACTTAGGGATAGTGTAGCTTTCTATTAGTAAAAGAATTTTTTAAATCGGTTCAATAGTTCCAGGAATAATAATTTATGATTTCTTACAACGCCGCGAGACATTCTCCCCCTGCGAAGATAATAAGTGAAAGAATTTTTAGAATCGGTTCAGTAGTTCGAGAGATAAGAATTTACAATTTAACACAATTTACTCTAATTTTCCCTCGTTTACCCAAATTTACCCTAGTATACCCTAATTTCTTGAATTTACCCTAGTTTTCCCTAAATACCCTAATTTACTCTTATTTAGCCCCCTTTGCCTTAAGTTACCCCAATTTACTCTAATTTGCCCTAATTTACCCTAAATACCCTAATTTACCCAAATTTTCCTTAATTTAATCTAATTTACTCTAATTTACCCTAAATACCCTAATTTACCGTAATGTACCTTAATTTACTCTAATTTAACCTAATTTACCCTAATTTACATAATTTACTCGAATTAATCCTAATTTACTCTAATTGGCCCTAATTTACTCTAATTTACCCTAATTTCCACCCTGCGAGAAACTGTCACCCTGCGAAGGTATTGAATTAAACGACGTACTATATGCTGACGTATATATATATACAGCTCTGTAACACCGCGTGTTCTATACTGCACTGTAAGACCGGGTGTGCCACAGTGCAAGCCTAGCCAGTGCCGCAGTGGTGGGGAGAACAGCAGCGAAGGAGCGAACTAAACATTCCGTTTCATATCTCGTTGCATATTTCCCCTCACGCGGCTGTTCACAGCCCGACATAAGATGTTTCACATAAAAAATTTGAATCAGGGCATTTTTGCAGAAGTTATTGTGAACGAAAGAAAATTCTACACACGGAAAATCACTTTTCTTTACGTTGGTTCGATAGATATAGATAGATAGACAGATATTGTAAATTATAGACGCTCGACAACAGAAGTCATAAGCGTCTGAACGTTGTTTTGATCCTATCACCATACCTACGTCCATTATCTGACGGAACAAGTAAACTGTGTCATAATATGCATTTTGGCATGCAGTGTGCTAGTTTTGATCATTTATGACGGATATAAACCGAATTCGAGTAATGGCTGTTAACACATACATATAGAAGAGAGGGTTGGTAGTTGATGAGTCGCAGCCTTGCTATTTATTACCGGCAACACGGTGACGCCAAACAATGGCTGTTTTCTCCACAGAGCTGTCGTATTAAATTCATTACTGATTTATTATACACTGTGCCTGTATAGGAACAATCATTTCCACTGAGAGAAATTAACGTAAACACTGGCTTAAAGACAATAATTCCTACTCTAATGTTCACTTAATAAATTATTATGTCTATTATCATATGATCATCATCAGTTGACTCTATTCTAGAATAATTTGTCATGGACTAAGTTATTATAACGATAAAACAATATAGAAAATATTTTATGCGATCATAGAACAAGAAAGTCTTGTAATGGAGAAACAAATCAAATAAGGGTTTTCGAGGTTTCATAGTAATAATGTCCTTATAATCATGATTTGTAGCTGAATTTTACTATACTTTGTTTTATTCATTAACTTATTTTAATTTGTTAAAATGTAATGTTTATCATAATGTTTTTATACATAATGTTTTTATATGACCTTTTGTATCCACGTGATGACCATGCAAATAAAAGTTTATCTATCTATCTATCTATACATATTTACTCAAAGAGCCAAATAAACTTAAAATTTTTACGGAATTCCTCGGTTTTTTTTTATTTTCATCTTACTCTTCCAGGTTGCGATTTTCTTGGAAACGGCTCCAACGATTTTGTTCATATAATATAATATCATAATTCGATATATTATCATTGATGTCCCTCCAAAATGTCTTTGAAAAATTCAGAAAAATTAGTTTACTGATGAACGTAAATCTGCGGTCGATGCAGTTGTGTGAGAAAGTCAGTGCTATGGAACCGTTTCACTTATCATCATCATTATCATCTGAATCACTTTGTGACGCCATTTATTATTATATGAATAACTTTTTGGTACCACTTAAAGCCGGCACTGCTTGGTGCGTTACATAAAATGAACGAATGTGTGTAGTGACGTTGCAGAAAGGTCCTTTGAAACGATTTTAAATACTTCTCAGAAAATTGAAAATATTTAAAAAACGATTTTAATTGCAGAAGCGTTCAAGTTGTAAGCGACAAGGCTACAAAGAAAAATATATTTTGCGTAAAAAAATGTAGAAGTTCCTAATTTTCAGGTTATAACCTTGAAATTAACGAAAGTAGGTATGCATTTATCAGTTTGTTATAAAAAACTAAACCTTATAGTTTCGAAAAAATCTAAAAACATACGCTTATGTCAACGCACTAAAATGTAGAAAATAAATTTCTTTCTCTTCTTAAAAGCGTGTGACACTCTCTGAATCTGTATTTTATTTAATTCATCTCTGCCACCTGAGACACGTTTTCGCACCATCAGCACCGTCACTAACACCATATGTTTTTAACATTTTTCAGCTTGTTATATAAATATTATTATATCCAAAATATCAGAATTATTTTCATCAAAACTGCATACGACTGCAAAGTTTCACATCATTTGGATACTTAGAAGAGGGTAAAAATCGAGGTGCAAGATTTATTTTCTCCCAACAAACATTATACATAAAAAACATACAAGTGAAGCTAATATAAGCGTGTAAAAAAAGTAACATATCAAAAATTTGGATTGACACAAGGTCAAAGAAGATTAGGCAGTTTGTGGTCGTTATTAAATTAAAAAAGAACCTTAGATCCAGTACTGTAAATATTTAAAATTTAGTCCACTTCTAAATTTAAATAACATGTTTGTTTACGGTTTATGTTAAAGCAGGTGTTAAACTTTTGTAAACTTATATAATATGATAACATCCAACTATACGTTTCTGTATGAGGTGTAAGCAACGCGAAAAAAACGAAAATTTGAAGTATGTTTTTGAAACAGATGTTACAACTAGTATATTTGATGTAGGTTTTTCGTTTATGTGGTAAACCACTATACATCGTATTCTCCAACCAAAGTTCTCGTCTCTACCTTCCATCTATTTACTGTAATTGATGATTATTCTTCAGTACCTAACGAGAGAAACTTTTTCACGTTTTCTATATTTACGGAATCCATTAAAATTAATTAATTGTGTAGGGCGAATGCAGGTTTGTGTTGATTAATTTTTCTCCGGTCCTTGTTTTACTAATGATGTAACTTATTAAAGCGTCGAAATTGCAAATGGAATAATTTTGAATGATTAAATTTGATCTTTAAAATTTCCTCTGATTAAAGTGAAGTTGTTTATCGTTAAATGTTTGTTTTAAAGTAGAACTTTCACTATATTCTTTAACAAAACAATCATGAGTCTTCATTATTGCTAACTACGGTCAACATATTACACCGGTGTTCACTTGTAAACAGTTTATAATAATAATTCATTAAATTATTTATTCGGTGCAAGTGTCAATATTTAATAAAAACGGAATGTAATTTCTTTTCTTTAAGGATCATTACAGACTTTTTACCAGTTGAAAAAACTGTTAGAATTAGCTGTTACCTGTTTGAAATTTCAAACGTGTGTCAGCAGTACTTTAATATTATCGTATGAAGGCTAAATTTTTAATCAAATCGATGACACTATTAAAAAAAAACAGTTTACCTATTAGACATTCGATTTTTTATTCGTACCATTTTCAATTTATGAAAATTTGAATTTGCAACATGTTCAGACCTCCGTTAATAGTGTATTTGCCATATGGCACATACACTATTGGCGTCGGTCGGATGGCGGGACCTAGGGGTCGGACCAAAATTTCTCGATGTTTCATAGCCTTCTGAACAATTTGGCACCATTTTTAAAAATGTTTATATATATGTGTATATATAATATATATGTGTATATATAATATATATGTGTGTGTGTGTGTGTGTGTGTTAGCACGATAACTCTCGAAAGACTCAATCGATTTTAACTAAATTTGGTACACACGTTGGAATCCATCACCGCACGGAACCTATTTAAAATGGGCCCAATCGGACCATTTTAAGGGTGGTTTTTAGGGGTTGATAAACGTTTTTGGGCCCAAAAATACCGAAAAAATTCTCAGAATCGTTTCAAAATTGAAATTTAACCCTTTAGTAACGATTAAAATGTGGTGCTAAAATTTTAATAAAATCGGCCCAGCAGGACCGGACTTACAAATTTTATGAAAACATTAGTAGCGGATACGGATTTACTTACTGAAGGGTGTATTTGGTACAAATGTTAAGAATGATAATAATATTGCAATTAAGAAAAAAATTATTGTTTTAAGGGATGTATTAAGGGGTTAAATTTTTTATTTTGTCCAAAAACAAACTTAAGTTCACATAATAAAGCCACAATGCCAGTATTAGCAAATACACTATATGTCGGCAGGGTTTGGCACTGCGATCCGAGTTTTTTTCTTTTGTACATTCATCGTGGTATAAAGATATGCCTTATTTTATTAATGTCAAATTATTAGTGTATTTGCCATAATATGGCACATACACTATTGGCGTCGGTCGGATGGCGGGACCTAGGGGTCGGACCAAAATTTCTCGACGTTTCATAGCCTCCTGAACACTTTGGCACCATTTTTGAAAATGTTTATATATATATGTATGTATATATTTATATATATATATATTTATATATATATTTATATATATCTTTATATATATATATATGTGTGTACACGATAACTCTCGACAGACTTAATCGATTGAAACGAAATTTGGTACACACATTGGAACCCATCACCGCAAGAAGCCTATTTAAAATGGGCCCGATCGGACCATTTTCAGGGTTGTATTTAGGGGTTCCAAAAAGTTTTTGAGCCCAAAAATACCGAAAAATTTGTCAGAATCGTTTCAAAATTGAAATTTAACTCTTTAGTAAAGATTAAAATGTGCTGCTAAAATTTTAATAAAATCGGCCCGACAGGACCGGACTTTCAAATTTTATGAAAACACTAGTTTGTTGATACGGATTTACTTATGGAAGGGTGTATTTAATTGGGTGTACTGATAAAATCCATGTCTAATATTGAAGTTTAGAAAAATTTAATTATTTTAAGGGATGTATTAAGGGGTTAAATTTTTTATTTTGTCAAAAAACAAACTTAAGTTCACATAATAATGCCACAATGCCTGTATTAGCAAATACACTATATTGTCGGCAGGGTTTGGCACTGCGACCCGAGTTTTTTTATCTTTTTTGACAGATGCAATTTTTAAAATCACTAAAAGTCTAACGTACAGCGCATAAATTTCAAATTGAAGCTGATAGTAAAAAATTCTCAATTATAACAAAACAGTAACCAGATTAAGCTCCTCACATTAAAGTGGAACAGTCTATATAATAAACATTTGTTTGTATGGGTGAAAAACGGGCTTTCCTATATCATGTTGATTGCAACATGTGAACTTTGACATTTGTATTCGCATGCATTTGAATTTCGCTTGTTTATACAAATTCGAATGAAAAAGAAACTTCAGAGTATTATATTAATTAAAAAATTCCATTCAACCCTTTTTTTTATCTCAATCACATATTTTGTTTTGAACCAGATATTTGAATTAATTTGGTTTTAGAGAATTATTGTACGCTTAATCACCTTTTTTGGTCTGTTGAATATTTTGAAATACTAAATTAAAAGTAGCGATTAAAGGTGAAACATATAGGCTAATAATAACATACTGTTTGTAAAGAAATGTAATAAAAACAGTATCCGATTTTTTCCATAATTTGTACCGTATCTTCCACCATGTTGGCGGAGGTGCCGGGTGGTATATACAATATACATTATTATTACACTGGATCCAGGGCAAAGCTAGTTTCTGTTATGAAAGAAGATTGTATAAAATAAACGTTCGAGTTATAAAAATAGTTTTGCAATGTTGGAAATTAGGAATGCATAATTCAAAGGACTTTCGCACACACCACTCTTTTGAGGTTTTAAGTTAAGTTTGCCAATAATAAAAAAATGACTAAAAATTTTAAAATAGATATTATATTACAATATAACTGATCGCCGATCATCGTACATGCGCTATAAACGTGCGCTTAAGACCTTAGTGTCACGGGGGCCTTAAAAAACCAAAAAGAAAACTGTTTTGCGCTTAGGGGCTTCCATATTCATATTTGGCCATTGCATATTAAATTATTATGCATATAATTTAATACTAAATATCCCCTTCTTGACGAAATTGGTGGAAGTTTTGTTTTATTTACGATTCACTATATATTTTGTTTGGATAAAGAACTTTAAAAAACTCATTATTATTTTTTTTTCATTGTAAAACTAAATGTGACTTTTATGCTGTTTTACGTTTATGTTTATTTCTAATAAAATCTAAAACTTTTTTATGTAGTTCTGTGTTGAAAAATGATTCTCCACTCTGAAGTTTTCATTTATATTGTTCTGGCTTTCTTTAGGTAAAATAAATACATAAACATATTCAGGATCGTTTCATAATAATTAATGTTGGATTTCTGTCACGACTTTCAAAGATAATAAAGTACTTTCAAAGTACATTTAGCACTGCGTGGTTTCCATGGTAATTCTGTGCTAAAAGTATTTTATTCTTGAAAGTCGTACCAGAAACCAAGCATTAAATAAATTTAGAGATAGCGAGAGATAGAAAACACACAGCTTTCCCTTAAAGTGCTAAAACAATCGGAAATTATTTATTTAGAATCTCCTATTGGAGTTCCGAATTTGAATTTTCGAATGGTGTGACACAAATCTAATGATCGCAAAAAAGATTTATTTCCTGTGTATAATGCTCTGTGGTTTCTACTGCTAGGAACTGATTTTTAAAAATACTGACATAAATTATGTTGTGCTTCTGCGCTACAAATATAGACTAAATTTTGTTTCGACTTCGAATAAAAATAAAATCGCATTGTTAAAGAAATAATGTTGCTCCTAACATATTGATTATCTGAATTAATTTTGTTTATGAAGATTGTAGATTAAATAGAATTATTTATGTCGAATAAATACAATTATTTATCTACAATAAATAAATTAATAATAAATAATAGAATAAAGTTTCAACATATTATGATTTTATTAATGAGTTTACTAACATGAATTTCTAAATCAAAACGGATTTAAATAGCGAGAGAAACGTTTCAGCCAGCAGCAACTTTACAACATGTTTAAATCTGTGGTCAACTTTAATTCCTATTACAATGAAAACTATTTTCCAACTTGTTAAAATGTGTGCAGCTAATGCTTTTAAATTTAAGGCTTGACATAGCTTAGGGCAAATTGCAATGCGCCAAAGCATAGATGCCAACTGTCGCCTGCGCTTTATCACATGTAGACACTTCACTTTGTCGCTTCGAGTAACACTTTTGTATTCGACTTTTGAAGTGTACATGCATCCAAAACACATCACAGATACCGTAGAGGTGGAGTTCGAAGAAAATGCGGTGCGTTTAAAAAGTTTGTCAGTTGTCAATAATGTGCCCAAACTTGTAGGACTCAAAATTAGAAAAAAGTTATTATTAGACATTTATTTTGACAGTCGAGATGCAATCTGTTTAATATTGTACCTGCTAAAAATATATGTATACATATAGATTAGGAAAGGAAGGCGTGGCGGAGTCGCAACTGTCTTCTTCAAATTAGAATCTGCGTTAAACGTACATTGTGAATTGAATCAATCTTTCCCTTCCCCTTCACCCATTGACACGACACAACTGTCAAATTTCATTCATTCTACAGACATAACCTCGTTTTTTTTAAATGCGTCGTCGTTAATAACTAAAGCAATTTGTTATAGGATGGTGTCTTGTACCTGGACGCAGTTATAATGAAAATTATGGCTGCAAAAAGTTTAAATTTCCGACTGAGGAAAAAGCTAAAATAATACCTAGATATCCAATACCTAATTGATTTTTTTATCCTTTTAGCTTACCCTCCCTAGATCTAGCGTTCAAAAATTTCCAAATCATTTTTAGAGAAAGTCGTTTTTACATATTTTTGAAAAGAAGCCCTCAAAAATAGATTTTAAAAATTCGCAATTTTTACCTAAAGAGAACAGTTGTGAATAAAATAAAACATTACTGGCATGAATGATACCCTACTTTGGCGAATCGTGATCTTGAGTAAAAGTTCATCACGTTTGCATTTCTGCTATCTGTTCTTCACATACATATTGTAAAATGCCATTCGATTCCCAGTAGACAACTAGCGAGATAGAACGGTCCATGTTCTGTGTGTATTGGCTGCGTCATAATAAATTGTTCAGTTGCATGTTGGATTAAATCAGTGAATAATACTGTCGAATTCTTCGTATGTATAATATATAGAATTCAGTACATAATTATATGAACTTAACATTTCTTTCATTTTAGAATATGACATCAAATATAGGCTAAATATATTATATTTAATAAATAGATATTTTGCAGCTGTCACAGGCATCTATAGCCCTTAAACAGTTGAACTTAGAAAGTTGAGTTTAATTTTGTGGTACACATATTTCCCAGGGGTAGTGAAAATTTAATTTTCTACAAATTTATTTAGCATGTTGCTACCGTTGAGAAAGGATCACTTTGAAGATAGTAAAAATAATTTTTTAAATTTTTTGATGAGTTTTTATAGGCTATTTTTTAAAAGTAGGTATACCAAAAAAGATTGTCCTCCCATATGTCCGAAAATAAAATTTTGAAAAAATCAGGCATATATAGCGCTTGGCAAAGAGTACAATGAAATGATGGTGAAGGTTAAATATTCATCCGTTTTTGAGATTAAGCGCAAAATAAGTTTCCAAGATTATGAAACTGGTGAGTCGTTCATGAATATCGTTCAACATGACCAATTTCTTCTAGTCTTACGACTCCTTTGTATTTTAAAATGTGTTTTCCAGCAGAGTAAATTTATTTATTTTATGCGTCAACTTTTCTTTTGAAATTGGTGTACGAAACTCTCAACCCATGAAGTACATTCATGATTGACCGTTTTTTTCGAATTTTTTGTACTGACTGGTATTGACTTTTTGCTGCCTATATGATGCATCTTGTAGAAGAAACAAATAAAGTTAGTAGAACGTTCTGTTCTCATAGGAGGCGTCATTTATTATTGTGCTGGGACACGAAAACTTCTGCAGCTCTGCGTCTATAGCCAGTGGTGTGCAAACAATGCATGTCTGCTCAGAACGGTGTTTGTTTTGTTATTATTCATATTTCTATAAATTATTGCACTTAAATGGAATAGTTCAATGTTTCTCAGATTTTAGATTTGTGTTTAAATTGACGTATATTTTCGTGCACAATAAAAATATGATAATAATGTGTACGTTTGTATCGCGGGTACAGACAGCTGATGACGTGAATACCGCTAAACATAATTGTTGAAGATTATATCGCTCGACCTAAATCGGCCTTTATCAAGAATTGTTTTTAATTTATTATTTTCAATTTTATTTTTTTAGATTTTGAATTGTTATTCAATATATTTTCGTAACTTAGACATAAAAAAATAATGAAATATTAAAAGCCTTCGGGATTCGAACTTGGCCTTGGCGTTTGTACCTGTCGGGTAGATTCGTACTTTTTCACATGGCCACCATAACTTACTGTGTACATAGTTTTGTTTCACATGTCAACCATTTCCGTTTATTTCTAAAATGCCATCCTAGTATGAGATATTAGACGTTATTCTCGTTAAAAAGTCATGCAATTTATACAGTTTTTATGTACGTGGTATTTATAGTAAGAAAACACATTTAATCTCAAAACAGTTGACCGACTAGTTATATATACGACGGACGAAGATATTTTGTTAAGTGTATGCACTGCTGAAAGGGTATTTTTGTAGAAAACAAGCTAAAACGGCGAGGTGTATGAAAGTTAAAGTATATGCATTATGCACCCCTTATAGCTGTGTCTCACCGAGCTACCAGGTAAGCTCAATTGGTTGAACTGTGAGGTTCCCAACACGGCTGCCAAGATATGGGAGTCTGATGAGGCATGTTTCATTTAACTACATGCATTTTACTGGCATCTCAACTAGTTGAGCTGTCATTGGTAGCTCCGTGAGGCATGGCCCTTAAAAGGTTTACATTAGTGTTATATATAGAAATTCATGTAATAGTTTGAAAAGATGTTGTTTTCATTCTATGCACGCCATTGATACACGTACTAAACTGTCTCTCTTTTTCTTTCTCTCTCTTTGCCGGCGTTCTAGCGGCGTTCGCGTCGATATTTTTACACTCCCTAACACCCCCGTAGCGTGAAACTGGTCTAATTTAAGTGACCGCTTGCATGCGTCCATTTATTAATTCCTTTTTTTCTAAACGTTTCTTTCGACTTTCGTTTTTTATTATTACCCGTTCTGAATTCATATAGGTAGGTACTTATTTCCATAAAAATTTTTATAAAGCAATCAAATCGAGAACTAATTTCGTGTTTAAATTAAAATTTAAAACGTGTCATTTATCAATGTTTATAGAACAACTTTGACGTTTAAAGGTGTGTTTACTGCAGGAATTAGAGGGCTTTCTTATAGGGGAGTACCTATTTAAATACCACATATATCTTGTGCGTAATGGTATTATGATTCGTGTGACTGTGTTCGTTTTAACATAATGTCACTATCTCGTCAGTATTTACCCCATTACGTATCTAGATATACAATCTATAGTAACGTACTCGAAAAGCTATTTCCTTTAGCGACTTCTCAAGAAAACCGTTAATTTTGCTTTTTTATGAATTGTACTTCTTTTATGTTACAAGCATAGATGAATTATTTTTTAAAATACTTGCTATATTCACTATTAGAAAACAATGGAATATGGTTTTGTAGTTCGGCGATTAAGCATAGAAGCTAATTTTGAAATAAAACAATCCTGTGATTAAATAACGCTTGTAAATTTTATATCTTATAAAAATCTTCAAATTTTTCACTTTCTTTCATTTCTTTTTTATACGAAGACTTTTGTGGTTCAATCATATTGCCTTTAATATACTTTTTTTCCCACAACTTTTACTATTAAACGAAATTTTTAAACGACTTTTTCGTATAGTTTAAGAAAAAGACGACTTTTTGTTGTAGTTGTGACAGCTTTGCACTTAGTTGTAGTTACTTATATTATGTAGCAACTGAGGAGCCATACATTTATTATATTCTATATGAGTATATCGTTATGTACAAGACGTACTAAACACACTTATGACCGTTTTGTGAACACTCACATAATGAACAATAAATTTAAGATTGAGTATTCTAAACGTGAACAAAGGCACACTGGAAATACTGTAAACAGCTTCGGTTTTCATTGTTCACTCTTTCAAGAGTTAAACGGCAGTTATGTATCTTTAAAATTAAAGTAATATAGAGTGGGCCAATGAAAACAGTCCGGGCAAGTTTTGGCCACTTAACACCAGTTTTGCGTTAAAAGCTCGCACACGACAATTTTAGAATCAAGGGGGACATCTAAATCGATTAGTATTATTTACGTAACTTCAACCCTGAGAGCAGGGTGAATTGCACCCCAAAAATTTTTTATGGAAAGGGGTGTCAAACGATTCGCAGTTCGAAAGGCCTCTCAATTCTTTTACGACAGTCTTTTTGTTTTTCAAATCCGATCATTAATTGCGGAGAAAATGACATTCTAATTTGTATCAAGTAGTCAACAATTGAACTTCTTTTTTTTAATATGAGGATGGAAAATTCATTTATTTCCGGCCATCCGCGTTTGCGGGTAGTGTGGGACTCGGCCGCAGCATTACCCCTCCCTTCCGTCCTGCCAACCTGGGACCGCTTACGCACTACTTGATACAAAATAAAATGTAATTTTCTCCGCAATTAATGATCGGATTTGAAAAACAAAAAGATTGTTGTAAAAAGAATTGAGAGGCCTTTCAAACTGTGAATCGTTTGACACCCCTTTCCATTAAACATTTTTGTGGTGCAATTTACCCTGCTCTCAGGGTTGAAGTTACGTAAATAATACTAATCGATTTAGATGTCTCCCTTGATTATCAAATTGACGTGTGCGAGCTTTTTTCGCAAAACTGATGTTAGGTGGCCAAAACTTGCCCGGACTGTTTTTATTGGCCCACTCTGTATAATATACAGTGAGAGATATTATTTTCACATTTATTTCTCTGTTAATGAATGCGTATATAATTGATATTTTATTCAAATGGCAAGCTAAGAATAAATGATGAAGAATATAAGAGAAACATTTTTATTCATAGGAAAGACACCGAAAAAATATCAACAGTAAAATGCCGACGCAAAAACAAAACACCTCTACAACTTCTTTGTGTTTAACTTTTATGTAACTGAGAAAATCCGGAGGCTTTTTGCGTTTTCAAACAATTTTTTTTTGAAAGTTGTCGCGTTTTTCTCTTCACTTTTTAAAATATGTCCAGTTTACATCCTCTAATAAAGGGGTAGGAATAGGTACCCTGGTATCTATCTACGAAAGCACTAACCCCGTCGAAATTCTTAGAAATAAAAGAAATAATCGTGATTCAGATTGTATAATATTATAAACTCTTCTTTTTAACTTGCCTGGCTGCTTGCTTTTGGCTTCGCCGAGTGGTTAGATATAATAATGCAATATATTCCATGTTATACAATTATTACAAAATATAGACATTTTTTTCGGAATTAACCTATTCAACTTGGCATTTTGGACTTCTCCGAGCATCGAACAGTTCCAATGAAACCCGATTCGAACAAAAGCATGTTAAAAAGAAGCGTTCAGAATTGTTTCTTTATAATAATGTAAACAATAATAATAACAAGAAAAATATAGTGACGACACAATATCTCTGGATAAATAGCTTCAATTAAAAAAAATGTGAAATCTTTTCAACGGATATAAAGCTTAGGAAAATAGGGTCCAACAGTGAAACCTTACGGTTTTTGAATGTTGGTTGATGTTGGCGAAACGTCTGCGACCTCCAGCAATGGAAAATAACAACGAACGAATGTACTCCCGGACAAATATCGACGCATATTTTTCCATCCGTGAATCACTTCGAACGAACAATTATAATAATGTGCATACTGTAAATACGTGATTAGAATACAGCAGGAATTAGTATAATGTAGCTGGAGAAAGAGTGAGATAGATTTGCTGTTTGTGTTAGTTGCCTGTTCAGCCGTCAACAATAATCCGATGATAGAGAATAGCTACGGGATTTCCAGTGGCATTTGAGAAGCCTTGACGAGATCGTATGGCGCATCTCAACAATTTACCCAGTCAATTCTCTCTTTCTTCCCCTACTCCCGTCTTCTTCATGTCAGTTCGCATGCTTTATATCATTGGCCACAAGACAAATCGCGCATGTCGACTTTTTCGAATTTTATATCTTGACCTAGATTTGTTTTAATTTCTGTATAATCTATTTCTTCTCTTTTTCCGTTCTAATTTGAAATCAAGAGATGGTTAAATTATTTTGTAATGCATAAAATATTTGTTTTCTTATTTATATTCTTGTCGTAATATTACACTATATAATACGCGTTCTCAAAACAATATCCATGTAGAACGTTTCAAAATTGCCAGTTGCAGTAATAACTCAGTTAGTAAGGGTTATTTTAAAGGTATTTTTATAACAAACTCCCAGATCCCATCAAGGACAGTTCTAGCATTAACATTTACAAGAACTGCTTAAAACACTTTTTAATAAACGCTTGTCCATATGATTACTTTTTGTTAATTATTTATTTTAATATTTGCATTATATTATACTTCTGTCTGATCGCATCCAATATGGCTACGTGAAGAAATGAGTCTATCTATCTACCTGATCTTTCTTTTGATGGCGGTTCTGTTAGTTTGAAAGTTAATAACTAAATAATTATTGTGTAAAAACAATCCATCTCTGCATAAACAAGGTAAAATTTAATCTGTAACAATTTTAAAACGGTATTCAATTATCCAGGCAGTGAATGAGTAACTTAGTTATCTATATTTTGCCAATGTAATAAAAAGAGACAGTACAGTATCTTCCTGTCGTCCTACTAAACGAGTGTCAGGAACTACGCGCTGAACAAATGCCATTTACAAACGTACGTTTAAAATATAAATAAACTTTTAAACCCTCAGGAGTTTTGTTTTATATTTAAAATTAAGGTTGTTGAATGAATTTCATTTAACTTGTGATTCGTCGTGCCTATGCAGTAGAAAGTCTCAAGTAATGTGGTTTCTTTTAGTGATGGGCGATTACGAGATATTTTAGTCGATTGTCTCGATTGTTCAAACATCTCGATGACTCTCGATGGTTTTCACATAGATTCGATTGTTGTTGTTTCATATCGCATAGCTCAGACAGAGTACCGACTGAACAGTGTGAACAGTGAACAATCAACGATGAACGAGTCGAGTGAACGTCAGACGTCAGTCGATTAGCATATAACCTTGAATCGCGATTATATGTATTCTCATTCGCTGGAAAATAATCGACTTGAATAATCGAAATGTTCGAGTCGATTGTGGACTCGATTGTTATTATGAACGATTGCAATTGTTTCGATTGTAAAAACATTTTACAATCGCCCATCATTAGTATCGTGATTCACGTGTCGTCTAAGAAATGGTATCGTCATTCATTTTATTTCACAAGAAATGTGGCATAAACTACTTTGTCTTGTGACACCATTTATAACATACGTGTCTGTCTATCATATTCTAGGCTCTCTAAATATTCCCTACATAATAGAAATGTGCAGAGCTACTATATAGTTTGCGAACAAACTAGTTCAAATGAACTGACGCTAAAACATTCTTGGAAAATACGGGGTCAAACGGAAATCATAAAAAAACTGTTTACCCCGCGCATACATACAACTTTTAATCGCACAACTGTTTAGTTTTTTGTCAAAAGGCTATTGGAGCAGATGGGACTGCGCATACTATCAACACACTAGTTGTTCGACTAAAAAATCATAAAACCACATCGATCGACTTTTGACTAAACTATCGAGCGACTATCGTCGGCAGCTTATGTCTACAGCAGTGTATTGACGCCCGCATGTATTCAACTAAATAGTTGTTCGACTGCCCATTAGTTTAATATTGAAATTGTGGCACTACTTGATTGCTTGTATGCGCACCTCTAACAACTAAACAGTTTAGTCGAATTGAAATCGTGACACGTATACAACTCGACTAAACTGTTTAGTCGTGAAACAATTGTCTGTATGCGCCCGGCCTAAAAACTACGATTTCAGTACCTATATATCAAAGTCAAAATTTTAATAAGTTTTAACTAGATATTCACAATTTGCTAATTTAAGTCCCGCAATTTTCTAGCATTGTGAAGTTAATGTCATCGAGAAAATTGTCGATTTCTAAATTGAGAAAAATGGTATCTTAAATTTAAATTTGTTTGAGATAGTTTCCATAATATTATATTTAAATACCGCAATCTGTTATCAAATACATTACTTTCTCTTCAGGGTTTGGAATATGAAGCTAATGAAACAGACATCTAAATTACCCCATGAACAGACAAAATAAATTTTCTTTCTATAATATGCAATGCTACCTTAAAGAAAAAAGATTTATGTGAATTATATGTGCTTAGTATCATAAAAGAATATTACAGTAACATTTCATATTGCATGTGTACTGAAATTTTAAGTAAAATCGATACTTTAAAATCACTTTAACTTCACTTTTATTCTTTGGTGTTTGCATCCGAGCTTTTTATGATTCGCAATGTTTACGAGGGCTTGTGAATAAACCGACCGTGTAGAAATGCCGTTATTTATATGCCGTTGCCATATACATTGGCTATATTACAAGCCCCCAGCTCTCAGGCTTTAACCGGAGAGCTGGTAAAAGTATAAATTGGATTTTCAATTTATTATTAAAAAATAATAAATTGAAAATATGAACTGATCTAGGCCCAAATAATCCTTAGCTGTTGCTGGCCTTAAAAAAACAATATTTACGGTAAATTTTTGTTCCTTTCCACTATCTGATGTACTAAAAAAAATGTAATGTAACATCCATGATGTAATGAATTATTAATCGACTTCGGGAGTTGGTGTTCCAAATAAAACATTTATAACACTCACATACTAGTGTTTTATATTTCAATATTTTAGCACAAAACAATTTAATCAAATCCAGTTCAGACATTTCAGGTCTTTGTCTCTATAATTTTCGAAACAAAATCGTTTTAGGGGTGTTTCCAAAAGAACGAAGGGGCACGAAAATGGGATCAACTCTCATGTAAAATTTTGATATTTTGAATAGTGCACATTATTCCTCATTGCAGGTAAACAAATAATGTAAACTAATTTCTTTTTCTTTTCTCTTAATTGCAAACATACTTAAAAAAATGTGTTTTGCCGTGTTTCGTTTAACTCCTAGTCTATGATGCGGAGAATGGTTGCCATGCGCTGGTACATTACCACTACTGTTTTTAACACTTCTGCGTGGGCGTAGTGGTATCTTTTAGCCAAAACTTTTAATTAATTAATAATACTGTTTCATAAACAAATAAATATTCTTTATTCTTTATTCTTATTTGTGCACAACTCTTTTGGCTGTAATTTCCGAAATGTTTCGAATTTTTAAATATTACAAATGGAAAAATGTTTACAGTTGTATACGCTAAAAAAAATCTGAAAGGAACATATTTTTTATGGTTCCAAATTGTTTATAGTCCCCGTAACCGTTTAGGCAGATATTTTTTCGATACTTTGGAAGGCACTCCATCTCATTGCCCACGGGAAAAGCATCGTTTTAGGCATTATCTTTTTTTTTAAATGAGAAATTTTCACTAAAATGCTTTTAACATATAACTTCTAAAGTTTTAGACGCTAATTACCTCTGTTGTCGAGCGTCTATAATCTACAATTCATTCATTCTAAAGTTTTAAAGATATCGGATGGGATAAAACACATGCAGTTAAGGCGTAATTTGTAATTTCAATTTAAAAATTGCAGAAAGAACAAATAATAAACCTTTACCTTTACCTTTGAAGTTTGCATAAAGATTACAATTCGGAAATTGCAACAACATTTTTTTTCTGAAACTCTTGATTACGAAGTCAATTTATTCACATTGCTGTGGTGAAAAATTAAAATGTTCATTTTTTATTTCGAAACTTCCAATTTCCGTTTATTCTAACATAAAAACGAAAATAAAAAAAATGTGTGTGTGTTTTTACAAATAATAAAAAAAGGAACGATAAAACTTTTAGATTCAATTCACAATACAGATAGGTCACGTCAGTTTCACGTTAATGCTTTGTTCAAGGTTAATAGAGCAAAGGTACATTTAGACGATGTTTCCTACTGTATATTTTGGCACACTGGTCATAAACATCTGAGGACTGTCACTGACAATCAGGGAAAGTGGCTTATATAGAATTTTTTTGCAAATATATTACGTTTAGACAAAAATATTGTGAAAAAAGTAAATTTTAAGCTGTATTTATTAGCCTTCTAGTGGCGACGAGAATCACGCAGCAATCCATTTTTCGTTACAATTAAAAGAGGCGGCACTTCTTGAGGGTCCTCAGTGTGAATTTATTTGGAATTCTGTTTTAATCGTCGTTCAGGGCTTGGGATCTACTATGCTTTTTTTCCATTATAGGTACACTGACTTCCAAAAAAAACCGGACACCTTGAAATATGTTTAAAAAAGACATAAACGTTTAATAATTTAACTATAGATTGGCATTAGGTTGAGGAACCATTAGTTTTTGATATGGGCTGTACAATTTAGTTAACAAATAATGACAAATAAACAATCTATAGTTAAATTAACAATGAAATCGTTTATATAACACATGCACGCTTTTAGTGTTTTTTCGTATCAGTTTTGCGGACCTTAAATGACCGTTTATTGACGAGTGACGTCATGATCCATTATGAAACGCTTTTCGATGATATATTGAAAAACATTTGAAAAACCCGTTATCTAATGAACATTATGTACCTCTTTTCAGTGTTAAAAATCTTGAGTCATAATTACAGCGCATGCCCTTTCCAACGCGCGAAATGTTGAAACAAAATATGCGTCTTCTCCCGTATCTTAGTTGCTACTGCGGTCCGAATAAGTTGAAACTTTCACTTTAGGTAGACACAATTTTGCAACCAATCCAATTGAGGTGGTTTCGTCTTACTCAGAGGACGGTATAATATTGAAAACAACGATGTCCAAAATACATCCTGTTCGCAGGGCAGCGCGTACCTACAGCTCGAAGCAGTAGCGGATCCAGGATTTTGATTTGGGAGAGGCTTGACCCAGCTAAGGGTAGGCTTTATCAAGGTAAATACTAAAACACTAAAGAAGCACACAGTATTTTATTTTGCTCATTTAACGCATAGCGAGTAGGATAATATCTCGGATAATATCGAGTTTAATTTGAGATTTGTCAGGGGTGGACCCAAATATTTTGGGGGAAGAAGGCTTGAGCCCCTTAGCCCCCTCCCTTGGATCCGCTACTGGCTGAAAGACACTTGGACACTATCAAATTTAATGGAGTGGTAAAACAATGAAATGTAAGCATACGCTTATATAAATTGTGAAGTATAAGTGCATGACAAGTCTCTATTATTTCCGAACCGTATAACTATAGATGCTTGATTTTCAAATAAACAGTTACATGTGTACAACTGTATATGCGCTATATCGCATCTAATGGCTTTATAGCTGCAGTATGCAGTCAGTGTTACTCGCGTGAATTTTTTATGATGTTTCGTTTATAATATTGAACAAGCTTCAGAATGTTGCAATTTGCAGCATATTCAAGTGGAGTCAATTTAGAGTTTTATTTCGGAGCTGTAACAACTACTCCGAGTTGAATGATTTTTTTAAATGTCATAAATGTAAAATACTGAATCCATCGTAGGTTAAAAAATGACATTATTTTATACCGGAGTGTTTCAAGCGGTCGGCTTTATTACTTTTAGTTAATTTTGATCTCAGCGAACTGTTCTTAGATTTTGAGCGCTGTGAAAGGCATGTCTATCTGTATTCTGTGTGCGTCAATTTATAACGCGCGAGACATTTTACTGAGAGGCAAGACGACGCAAGTGTGTTCCGAGTCTGATGCTAAATTCGTGCGTCTTGAGCAAATAATAGGTTAAATAGGCGTTGTTTATAGTAAACATATAGAATGAGAAATGAAAAATTATTGAATTTTTAATCATAATATAAGTAGGCAATTTTCATGTTTGTGGTATTCTGTAAGTCACATAATGCCACAAACGTTCTGTGACGCCTTACTAGAATTAGTGGAAAAAAAGAGTCATTTTCTCCAAAAAAATAAGTTGTATTTTTTACACATTTTGTTTTTGCTATTAAAATAAATGCAGCAAACATATCTCCAAACAGAAAATCGACATACCTTCAGTGAAACTAAAGGTATGTGCAGTACGCAGCTGGGATTCTAGATGGTAGATGTATGGTAGATGGTGGCTGAAATTATAAGCGCTTATAGGTTTGCACAACGAAGCTTTGATACTAGCATTGATACAAACTTAAATCGCGTTTGAAATGTCAGATAGCGAAGACGAATATTTGTGTTCTTCTGCTAGAAAGTGGTATATTTTAAATACGAATTTGGGTAGGAGCTATCATGTCCACCCTATTAATAGAAAACGATCTAAACATGGCGAATTTCATCATTTATACCAACAATTAAAATTTTACACAAACCGGTTTTTTTGAATATTTACGTATGGAACCTAACACTTTTAAATATGTCTTAAAAAAACTCAAAACAAATTAAAAAAAACTTGCAAAATTTCATTTATTAAACTAGTCACATCCATTGCGAAACTTGTAACGGCCATTTGACAGTTGTCACACGTTGATTGTAGTAGTCAGCGCGCTGAAAGAATGGTGAGATACATTCTTGTATCTAACAGCTCTTGTAACAGCACTTATACCCTGCTACACTCACTGCTTCGTTGTGTACGCTCGCATATATAACAATGCATTAATTTAAGCAAGCCCTGCAATGATCTACGCTACCATCTAGAATCCCAGCTCCATACTGCACGTACCTTAACTCGTACTATTATGCATAACGCAAAGAGTATGTGTTTTTTCCTCCGATTGCAAGCGCATATCTATGCAAATGCGCATGCTTAGGCATCGTGTAATACTACCTTTAGTGCTTCTTTTTTATGTTCTTCATTGCTCCATGCATACAGAAAGAGGACAGCAAAAGAAAGACGGAGCTTACGTAAATAAAGAAAGTTTTATTTTATGCAGTGCTATGTTTAAAAAAAACTGAATGTGCAACTGTGCATTTTAAATAATAATTAATAGAATATCTAAAGCGCAAGTTTGATAGTCAATTTATTATGATTTATGGAATTGGCACTTGCATTTCTGTTACATATTTGAGAACAAATCTGTTTTGTTATCAACATTTTAGTTTTACATGGTCAAAAAAATTTGCTCACTAATTTTTGTTCTCTGCAAAACGAACTGAAAAAATAATACTGTAAAAATAAAACAATTTTTTTTTTAAAGTTCATTGAATCCAAAAAAAAACCTCCGGCCTCCTGTCATTTTTGACGTAATATTATATCTCGTTGTGACTTCAATTTTCTTCCTTGATTTTACATGTTTCTCAAGTTTGTTGTTAACTGAACACGTCTCTCAACGTACAAAGTTGTTTGCTTAAAAAAGTCAGTTGGCATTCACTAGACAGTGGCATTGTTGTTTAGTCCTGTCATACACGTCCTGTCTCAGTAGACTGTGTACACATTGTTATTCTGGCCACTGGAGATGAAACAACAAACTTCACATTAACTCCGAGTAGCGCAGCACTGTTGTATGTACAGGATGTATTCGGGATTCCCAGATCGTTTACAATATTCATGTCGCAGTAAACAACTATTAAAGCTGCTATAAAATGTCTATTCTATGACTTACTATTTATTACGGTTTTAGTTATTGTCAACACTGAACTGAAAAAAAAACTTTTTAACAAAAAAAAAAACTTCCCTCAAAAAGCCACTAAAAAGAGAAAAATAATAATATTTTGAGGTCTGCGCCATTTTAATAAAATATGAAATCGGTTAAAAAATAGTATAGTAATTAATATCTACTATTCATAAAAATATATATGAGCACTGTGGTTGGAATAAAAACAAAATAAAATATAGTTACTTCTTACCACAACAGTTTTATTGATGGATGTACATTTCGAAAGTTAAGCTTAGCTTTCGAAATGTACATCCATCAATAAAACTGTTGTGGTAAGAAGTAACTATATTTTATTTTGTATCTACTATTCATATTTTATTTCATATTTTATTAAATTGCCGCAGACCTCAAAATTTTATTATTGTCCTCTTTTTAGTTGCTTTTTTGAAGGAGGTTTTTTTTTGTTAAAAAGTTTTTTACTTTTTACTTTTTAGTGGCTTTACATTACGTAGTTTGCACGTTATTAACCGACTTCTGCCTTGATATTTGACATTTACCTTAACACCGGTGATACATTACGTTACTCACTTTTTTATGAATCAATCGAACTACTGAACCGATTTAAGTAAAATTTATAAGGGACCAATCTGAAGATATGCCTTATTAAATAAAACAATATTCATCAAAATCGGTTCTCAAATGTAGGAGAAATCGCGTAACATATACAAAAAACAAGCCGTGAGGTGGGTCGTTTATTAGGACTAAAGTGCGACCCTTGAGGTCCACACGACGAACTTCCCAGTTTGATAAATATTTAATAACAATAATTAAATTAGATCTTACACAGAAAAGTAATAATTTTAATCATTAAAACATAATTATTATTTATTTTTAACAATAATTAAAAAAAAAAAAACGGCTGAACCGATTTTTATAAAATTTATGTCGGATCAAAATGACGTTAACACGCATCGATTGACACCCTTACGAAGTCGGTATAATTTTTTATTCGCGAGATATTGTGTAAAATCTACTTTTTTGGAGTCTATTTGGTTAAGAAAAAAGAACGGCTGAACCGATTTTGAAAAAATTTCTTTCAGATCATATATACGTTAATACGCGTCGATTGGAATCCTAACGTAGTCGATATCATTTTTCATTCTCGAGGTTTCGTCTTAGAAAGAAATGGACACATACGTACGTACGTACGTACGTACGTACACACACACACACACAGACATCTTTCTAAAAATAGTGTAAAAATAGTGTAGTGACCTTGAAACATAAAAATTTGTTATACATTTTGATTTCGATTTTCGGACCCATTACAATAACTTCCGCAATGGGAAGTTAAAAATACAGTCGAACTGAGAACCTCCTCTTTTTTTTTGAAGTCGGTTAAAATAAACGTTGTACCGACTCAATTTGGTTCTTATCACCGATCTATAATAATTATTGATTGTTAAATTGTGTTTTAAAGACCACCAACAGCTAAGGTTATTTGGGCCTAGTACCAATTCATATTTTCAATTTATTATTATTTTTTTAATAATAAATTGAAAATCCAAATGACACTTTTATCAGCTCTCGGGCTAGAACCCGAATTCGGGGACTTGTAAAAGACCATCAACAGCTAAGGTTATTTGGGCCTAGCACCAATTCATATTTTCAATTCATTATTTTTTTTTAATAGTAAATTGAAAATCCAATTGACACTTTTACCAGTTCTCGGGCTAGAATCCGGGAACTGGGGATTTGTAATAGAGGAACCATAGCAACGCCATGTAAACAACAGCATTGCTACACTCTCGACTCTTCTGAAGCTCAGCTGCTATTGTAAATTATATACGTCGTGTACTGGAAATGAGGAGTATGTTAGGGTGGTTTACTTATGATTCACTTGTACATGCATTTATATATAGTTGAGAAACATCAAAACCATATATGAATCACGTTTCTTGCGTCTGTCCGACACACTAAATGCCCATCTGATGAACGTGAAACATCCGGGCCAGTTGATTTATTCCCATTTACTGTATACTACAAGTTTATACTCTATATTTAACGTTCCTTTAGAGTTTTGAGTTAGGATATAGTTACGCCAACATCATTCCAACCGTTCATAATCGAGGTAAATTTGGAGTGTCTTTTCTCTGTCTATCCTTTTCCGCTCTCATAGTTTAAAAATGTGACACAGAGCTAAGCGAAGGAGTTGTCCAAAGTTTCAATATATATCGTGTATTGGGTTGGATGTTATTCCGTAATATTTATGTGCTATCAAGTCGTATAGTATAGCATAAATTTTTATTAAACTTATACTAGTATGAGGATGAGCTGAGGTTTCAGCAATCTCCATGGACATCAGGCACCGCGGCTCTTACTTTTTTCAGGGGAGGGAGTGTTGGTAAACTGGAGTCTAAAGACAATTTACTATTTAAATCATTATTAACTTCCCACTGGAAGTTATTGTAATGGGTCCGAAAATCGAAATCAAAAAGGAAAAAAAATTTTTATATTTCAAGGTCACTACACTATTTTTACACTACTTTTAGAAAGTTGTGTGTGTGTGTGTGTACGTACGTATGTGTCCATTTCTTTCTAAGACGAAATCTCGAGAACGAAAAATGATATCGACTACGTTGGGGTGCCAATCGACGCGTATTAACGCAAATATGATCTGAAAGGAATTTTTTTTAAATCGGTTCAGCCGTTCTTTTTTCTTAACCAAATAACCTCCAAAAAAGTAGATTTTACACAATATCTCGCGAATAAAAAATTATATCGACTTCGTAAGGGTGTCAATCGAGGCGTGTTAACGTCATTTTGATCCGACATAAATTTTATAAAAATCGGTTCAGCCGTTTTTTTTTTTTTTTTTTTTTTTTTTTAATTATTGATGTTTTAATGATTAAAATGATTACTTTTCTGTGTAATATCTAATTTAATTATTATAATTAAATATTTATCAAACTGGGAAGTTCGTCGTGTGGACCTCAACGGTCGCACTTTAGTCCTAATAAACGACCCACCTCACGGCTTGTTTTCTATTGGAAGGATAAAAGTAAAAATGCTAAAAAAAACTAAAATAGGTAAACACATTTACTTACCTAAGTTTCATTTAACATCGGAGGGCAACTGCTTCTTTTCGCTTTCTCAAATTCCGTTTATGCTATTTTATAATATAAGTATGTAGGTATTGTTGTGCTTTACAATTGGGTTTTTAAGTAAATTTTTTTTTTTACTTAAATGGAAGGACCACATACAAGTTTTATAGCAAAACTGTTTTTTTTTAATTTTTTTGCTTACTAATTAAAAAGTTATATTTAAATAAAAATTAATTTTTAAACTCAGTTCCGATAACGCGCCGAAAGAATCCGAACGCGTGTGACGTCATTATGTTATCTATGGTCTTTGTATCCATGGTTACCAAGTTAAAAATTTATTATTTTTGATAGTATGTGTAATACATATACACAAATACCAACAAATGCAGACACATTTTAACATAACGACGTCACAAACATTCCTGGCGCGTTTTGAAGTCACGTGATATTTTTTAAATTTTTATACATTTTAATTAATTTTTAGTAATTTATCTATAGCTTTAAAAAATTTTTTCTTTTCGATTTTCAATATTATTTATGTTAAATTATTAGAAAAAATTAAAAAATTAATAATTTTTTTTAAACTTAAATACCTAATTTGGAATGGTGATATTGATGTGCTCTACTATTTGGAATGATGGTTGAAAACCCTGTAGTTATAAAACAAAGTGACGAATATAAAGCTTACGAGTTGTCAAATGCAGACCTGACCGCAATGACGTACGACATAGATGCCGGTGGTCCGGTCTATTCAGTTGTTCCGGCAACATGTTGTCAGCACTGCTGCGGGTATCTTGCTCACTGCTGACTTATATGTCAGTTTTACAATATAACTCCCAGTTGCTTCGCTTGGCTAGATTCAAAATGTTCCTCTTTGTTCAATAGTACCTTTACAGATTGAATTAACATATCTACATTGTGAAAAATCAATACTTTTTAAGCTGGCTTATTTCATAGCTGATAATAATTTTATTCGCTGAGCTGATTGGGTGTGACTTTTTGGAGAATTTACTAAATTCAAAATTATGAAAAAGTCCCTCTCAATTTTTAAAATATTTTTTTGAGTAGGTACATTAAGTATGTTAATACTTAAAAATATTATTTTTGTTTAAACGATCAATCTGGGAAATAATTTGCAGTTAGCTGAATTTTCGTATATACCTTCTTTATAGTGTTTTAAAAAACATGTAAAAAGTCCCTATCGATATCAGGCCGTCGTTGCCAGAGATATTCGAGGTTCAAAGTCACGAAAACGTTTTTTTGCGAATTTCTCGGTTCCCTTCAATTTTTGTAAAAGATGGGTTTTACCAATCTCATAGAGAATAAAATTCTCTACATCTTTTGTATAAATATTAAACATATTTTTTTGTCTACGATTTATAGTTTTTAACCGACTTCAAAAAAAGGAGGTTTCTCAATTCGACCGTATATATTTTTTATGTGGTTATGGGGTTATGTTTTATGTATGTTCGCGGATAACTTCGTCGTTTATGAACCGATTTTGAAATTTTTTTTTATTTGAAAGGATATACTTTCAGATTGGTCTGTAGATATATTTTTTTTCTAGTGTTAATAATTTATGATGTTCGTTTTAAATTTAAACAGTTCCTATTAAAAGGTATTACTACTAATAATTGCTAATTAGAAATCTTGTTCCAAAAAAGAAAACATTTCATGTCTATTTATAGTAAGTAAATAACAACAGTTATGAATTAAAAATCAGTAGTTTTTTGACTATAACTATCTGGAATAGTTTTGCGGCATAAAAAAACAAACCTTTGGTTACATCACTAAATAAAGTTTATTATATCATTTAGAATTCAAGGTATGTACAAACTGATTTTATCTAGTAGTTTCTAAACGTTATCAAGTGCTGTGTTGAGTTTGCAATCGAAATAAATAATAAAGAATTGTCAACTATACAAGATATTGAGTCTCAATGATGATGGTGCTTCATCTTATTGTTATAGTAATGTGTCAGTGTGGCTGAACAATATGATTTTTTAATGGTAACATTTTCGAAATGGACTTATTCTGGGACGGATTCGTTCTTCTAATTTTAATTCATGTAACTTTTCGTGAGATCGTTCAATTGAAGTTGACTATAGAAAATTGGGGCATACTGCACGTGTTTAAAATACTTTAGTCTGCAAAAAATATTAGGTAAAGCAAGAAAAACTACCAGTTTTCATAAGGAGTTTTAAAATAATTTTGTGAAATAGCAAACAGATTACGCCATTTTAATTCGAAGTAAGTTTGTTATTTTATTCTTTCTTTATGAATTACATAAATTTGTCGTTTTCATAATATATTTTTAGATTTTATTAAATTATGACAGAAAATACAAATTATTTTTAAGGCACCTTTTCACGATTAAAAAAATAAACTTTATATAAGAAATATATAATAGTATAAACGGCATGAAATATTATGTTTTAAGGTCACTAAGTACTATAGCTATCCGGAACTAGCATCAGTTATTGTATTTCCAGC
The DNA here is from genome assembly GCA_039654895.1 of Mongoloraphidia duomilia. Classification (NCBI taxonomy): domain Eukaryota; kingdom Metazoa; phylum Arthropoda; class Insecta; order Raphidioptera; family Raphidiidae; genus Mongoloraphidia; species Mongoloraphidia duomilia. The sequence continues at coordinate 17,492,396 of CM077516.1, read as the reverse complement.
AATAATCCGATTGATAAATTATTTTTATATAGAACCTATTACCTAGAACCTAGTTGTGTGTGTTTTAAAGACCACCAACAGCTAAGGTTATTTGGGCGTAGCACCAATTCATATTTTCAATTCATTATTTTTTTTTAATAATAAATTGAAAATCTAGTTGACACTTTTACCAGCTCTCGGGCTAGAACCCGGGTACTGGGGACTTGTAATAGAGGAACCATAGTAACGCCATGTAAATAGCAGCATTGCTAAACTTTCGGCCATTCTCAAGCCCCCTAGAACCTAGTAATAAATGAGTGGTGAAAATGCTACTCGTATATCAAAAACAGCATCCCCACAAGCTCTACAATTTTTTAGCTCCGTATGAATATGCGTATAAAACATTTAAACATTTTTTTGAGTTTTATGTCTGGGGGTTTTTAAGGCCCGTAAACACGAGTCTGTCATTAATTTGATGAAATGCGAATCAATTTTTTTAATAATGAGGCTATTGTTAACCGACTTCAAAAAAAGGAGGTTTCTCAATTCGACCGTATATATTTTTCCTCCCTCTCGATTTTACATAATAGCATTATGCTGATTCCCGATGGCCCAACATAATGATTTTTATCTTTAATAGGGTATTTGCCAGTGATCAAAATAAAATATGAAACTTTGTTATAATGAAAGTTTATGCTCTAAAATATTTATTAATTTTTTATTTTTATTAATTAGGTTTTGTAAACATATTTAAATACGTAAATAAAATCATGATTTTTAATCTATGTGTCACGTGACTTCAAACACCGCGTGACGTCAAGTATAAGTAAAATGTAAATGTATCCATAGCAACGTAGGTCATATTGTTTACATCATGTTTACATAGGTACAAAATGGTATTTTTCAACACTCTGTTTCTGGGTTTTTATAGATAATATTATTAGCTAATATAAACGCAAGTTCATAAAATTATGACGTCATATATCAGTAGAGCAAAAACGATTTTTTAGCGGGCGGGGCTAACATAAATATTTCAAAAATTATTTTTGAGCTTATTTGAAATCAGAATGAAGAGATTTAGGCGTCATTTTGTTCAGAATTTATTACTCTATTAATATACCACAAAAAAAATTTATGTCAAATACCCTATTGTAAGTTGAAGTCTTTATAATAATAATTATAAAGACTATTCGTAAAGGAATTTTATAAAAAAAATTACAGGGGCTGAGAGAGCGCGAAGAAAGTGTGGCTACTAATAATAGAGTGCGTTATATTATACGATATGCGAATGCATATTAGTCATACTTTCTACGCGTTAGAGATATTTACAAATTAAATAGCAAATTTAATTTATCAATTCGGTTCTTTTATGAATTGAATTCAAGCCAAGAAGGCCGGTGCGTAATATCATGGCTATCTGCTATGCCATAATTTATCTAATTATTGTCGTTCATTTTGGCTGTAATTTAATTTCTAAATCTCAATATTTATTAACTTTAGCTGATATGTACCTTAATAATTCATTGTTCACTATTAAATATTGTATCGTATTCTGGAATAAAAATGCACTGTTACAATTAAAAAATCGAAGCTGACCTTCGCCTGACCTTCACAGCACCACCTATGTTCAATCTGATTTCACAGTCTTCTGTCTCCCTTGACACTCTATAACTTTTGTATAAAACATTTTTTTATGGTTTGTACCGTTTACGAGATATTTCACTGCATTGTTTAAGATGTGCCACCCTGTAGATATTTCTTTAAAAAAGTATTTTTTTTACCTATAACTTCTTAAATATTTTTTCCACACTTTTGTTAGTACAGTTTTTGTGACTCTGTATGTTTTTATTAATAACATTTTTGTACAAATAAAACCAATACATTTCTCTATTTATCTACTAATGGGAAATGAAACAGAGGTTAAACAAATTTTGACAATGTTATGTCCATAATAATCGTAGTTTCTGTTTTTGATGTAACTTCTGTAAATACATTTTTCCATTTTGATACTATATCATCCTGTCAACAGTTGAAATTACGTTTAGTCTATAAATCGATATTGGTATTAACCTACATTGAAACCATGTCACCAAAACTACAATAATTATTACAAACATTACTGGCCTATTTTCGTTCACTTTTATGCATATAGATAATAGTAAAAGTTGTAATTTCATAGTTTGTCTATAAAAATGTCTTCTATATGTATACAAAGTGTTACAAAAACTGTTAGCTGCTTTTTGGAAGTTTTTGCTTTGCTCATTCAACATATTATTATTGTAACAAAACAGTTTTCTTACGTGGGTGGAATAAATTATTTATTTACAACAATTAAAAAAATGTAAACAACAATATACAATAATTCGTAACAATGAAAAGTCAATTTCAACAGTCAACACTGTTTATATAATAAAATAGCACGAACTAAAGCGCACTGAACTGTATTTATTTCAACTGTCACTCGACTCTCGTTGTTCTTTCTCCGGTGACAGCTCTACTTATATAGAGCTAGCAGCTTGACCCCCCCACGTTCGCGCGCTTTCTAGAACATTCTTGCGTCTTCGATATAATGCCACGCCTCACCATTGTTACTTGTTCTGGATGCTTCGATTGTCGCCAGTGGCGTAACATCTGGGTTTTTGCTACAATATTTAGTTTCTTTAATTTAAATCGAGCAAATAATTAAGTGCTAACGCCATTCAATTCGTATTCGAGAGATAGAACTCCAATTCTGATGACAGGCGAATCTCTTTTAGAGTAGGTAGTATATATTAGAAAATATTGCGTGTTTGATATTTGAGTTGATATTCTTGAAAAAAAAAATATAAAACGATGTTCCTAAATTGAGAACGTCACTCGTCAGTCCTTAAAAAAATAATTATGAACCCAATCTTTATAGCAGGTAATTCATTTAGCATGAAAATACGACAGGGTACATTTATTACAATCATCATTATTTATTTATAAAATTAAAACTTTATAGCTAAAAATTAATTAGCCATTGAACTGCGAAATCGGCGGTTGTCAAGGTAAAGGAGTTATACATATAGTTGTCAAGGTACAGGAGTTATAAATATTCACAACATCAAGAAAAATCGCAGGATAGTGGACAAAATATTTGATTTATTAAATGTACAACGTTTCGTCTATAGATTTAGACTTTTTCAAGTACATACATAAAAACAAGCCGTGAGGTGGGTCGTTTATTAGGACTAAAGTGCGACCCTTGAGGTCCACACGACGAACTTCCCAGTTTGATAAATATTTAATAATAATAATTAAATTAGATATTACACAGAAAAGTAATCATTTCAAACATTAAAACATCAATAATTTAAAAAAAAAAAAAAAAAAAAAAAAAAAAACGGCTGAACCGATTTTTATAAAATTTATGTCGGATCAAAATGACGTTAACACGCCTCGATTGACACCCTTACGAAGTCGATATAATTTTTTATTCGCGAGATATTGTGTAAAATCTACTTTTTTGGAGGTTATTTGGTTAAGAAAAAAGAACGGCTGAACCGATTTTGAAAAAATTTCTTTCAGATCATATTTACGTTAATACGCGTCGATTGGCACCCTAACGTAGTCGATATCATTTTTCGTTCTCGAGATTTCGTCTTTGAAAGAAATGTACACATACGTACGTACGTACGTACGTACACACACACACACACACACAGACATCTTTCTAAAAGTAGTGTAAAAATAGTGTAGTGACCTTGAAACATAAAAATTTTTTTTCCTTTTTGATTTCGATTTTCGGACCCATTACAATAACTTCCAGTGGGAAGTTAATAACATAAATTCACAACATCTTTGGACAGAATTTATATTTCACGTTATTGTGAATCCTCCAAGATTAGTATTTGCACTATGCGTTTGTGGCGTCGCGAGTGACAAAAACTTGCAGTTTTATGCTCCATTGTCGTAATATATTGATCGAAATGGCGAAACTAGGAAAAGATATTCAAGCGTAATAATTGTTAGAAAATTTTGATTGATTGTATTATTGTTTCAGTCTGTACATTGTATGTTCATGTTCCTATATTATGCCAGTATGACATAGATTATCTATGTGCTGTGTAATTTGCTTGAAAAATTAATGTATTCTTAAACGGTTTGTAAAAATACACAAAGATCGATGCACGGTCACGAAACCTCAATGTCATATTTTATGTACAGGTCAGTACAAAAGTTGTTATCTTCGCCATCGATTACCACGATCTCAATAATTTGATTACTTTTTGGCGGTGCTTTAATTTCTTGAAGAAATGTATAACTAAATAAAAAATCATACGAACATATTATAAAGCAAACTATAATGATCATTCAGTTTTAGTAAATATAAGAAAATCGCTCTAATTTTACACACATTTACACCCCCCTTTGGGACAAAAATTAAGCTTATGCTTTTATAATATAAAAAATAGTGAGTCTCAGGCGTATATATTGGTAACTAGCACCAGTAATCGCAAATTTCAGCTATCTTCGGCTCTTTGTAACTACTAACTAGCACACGATATTACCAACCCCACCTGGTAAACAGCACCCAGGATCGCAATCGCAGTCATTCCATAAATTATGCGTGCTATAATCAGAGTGCTTATGACTATAACAGCTTTTCACTCACATATTTTCAAAATAAATTGCGGCAAATTTAAAGCATAATCAACCAAAGATCAGCCCCTTAAGTTTTATTTTATTAAATGAGATCATTAAAAAAAAGTGTATACTACATTATCTCATAGAACCTGTGCTTATATTAACTTGAGAAAAGATACAAGGATTTTAAAATAAAACTCAACAAACATAAAAAAGTTTTTTTCTTATTTTGCGTCAATACCATGTTCACTTCCACCATTTAAGAAAATTTAAAGTCTTGTTAATGATAGATTTTACCTCAACATCTTCTTTACAAATAAGTTTCGCTGTTGTTATTTTTACAGCTAAATCTTCTGAAATCACTTTGTATTCATACTCTGTAGGTATAAGTAGCAGAATGATGACAATCAGAACTATTATAACCTCTAAAGGGTTACACGTGACCATCGTGGAAGGGGCAGTGTTTGCGATCGTGGGTGCTGTTTACCAGGTGGGGTTGGTAATATCGTGTGCTAGTTACAAAGGTCCGAATGAAACCAATATTTGCGATCACGGGTGCTAGTTACCAATATGCGTTCCGAGCACTCATAAGAAAATGTGTAAGATAATGACATCAGTATTTTATATAGAAAATATATAGCTAATAGAAATTCAATTAGACGAAATACTGTTTGGAATATACCTAGATGAAAGGTTTCATATTAGGCCCGAATAGGCTTCTGACCAAAGAGGTCATAATATAGTGATGTAGTAAATCTGTGCTTTACTTGTAAAGATGTTACACATCAAAAACTGTTACTTTAATACAAAAATTGTACTTTATTATTTCTTAATGGAGTCCTTGGCAACTGGGTGGGATAATAGTCAAATATACCAACGTGTAGATTTTCATGTTTTTCAAAATTTTACTTCTGTTTGTTGTGTGTGTTTTAAAGACCACCAACAGCTAAGGTTATTTGGACCTAGCACCAAATCATATTTTCAATTCAATATTTTTTTTAATAATAAATTGAAAATCCAATTGACACTTTTACCAGCTCTCGGGCTAGAACCCGGGAACGGGACTTGTAATAGAGGAACCATAGCAACGCCATGTAAACAACAGCATTGCTACACTGTCGGCTATTCTCAAGCCCACTTCTGTTTATTGTCGCATATAAAGAAAGGCTGAAATAATAATGGAAATCAATTATATTAATATTTTTTAAGTAAAATAGCTGCGAAGCTAGATAGAAATTAGATATAAAAACAATCGTATTCTTGGTTTTATTTTTTAGAAATAAAATATTGTTCTGCATGGATTGTCAGGTCTCCGCATCTTAAACTATTACTAAAGTTTCGAAGAACAAATGCGCTTAGCAGCATTTCTTATCAAGAGTTGTAATATTTTTCAAGAATAACGGACCAGCTGTCCGGTACGGAGGAATATAATAATAACAAAAAAATATAGCACCTTACGAGAACTTTCATTAAAAAAAATCAAAATTGAAAGAAATATAGCCAATCTATACGCATTGTATGTTTTTAGACCTTTGGACATCGGAAAATGATGTCCTCCGTGAAATATTAGCGTGTCGCCTCATCTTAAATCATTATTAAGGTTCTAAGGAACAAATGTGCTAAGCGGCATGTTCTTATCAAAATTTACACTATTGATCAAAAACATCCGGCGAACTGCACCGACTAAAATTAATTTGTGAATGAGAAAAAATATGTATAAAATGTGTATAAAAAATAATATGAACAGTTTTAGTGGCCATTCTTTGGTTCATAGTCATGATACCAGAAATAAGCTTAATCTGTGCTTGCCTTTACACAGATATGCAAAGACCACGTACGGACCAAATTATTATGGTATAGAATTCTTTAATAAATTACCCAATGAAATTAGAGATTTAGATACTAAAAATTTTAAAAGAACTATAAAAAAAATGTCACCAGGTATGATATACCTATATGAATGACAATAAACTCTAACCTCTGATGTCGAGCGTCTATAATTCACAATTCATTCAGACAATAAACTTATTATTATTATCATTTATATCTTCAGTTTCTTATAAAAAAATAATAAATTTAAAGTATGGATTTATATACTAGGCTCAGATAGTTTTGAATTTTAGTATCCTTAAACAAGTGTAACAAAAAAAAGAACTAAACTGAAGCAGATATCTTTTTATTTAAATAATTACAGTTTACAATAATTTCTTTTATTTAACTAATTATTTTTTTCTGAGCTCGGGAATCTATGTCGATTTTTTTGTATTTATCTTGACAATATTAGAAGACAAGCTTATATTATTTCTTGCTTATCGACGTAGAATATTCCGTCAGCACGATAGAAGTCTAGAATGGCGTTCACCCTCATATGTTTTCGGTCTATCGTCTCTATTATTGGTCTGCGCCCATAATTTAGCGAAGTTAAAACCGGAACTGTCTTGTGCTTTTCCTTTAAAAGAGATAATAAAATTTCCTGAATTTTTTACGAAAACCGAATGTTTAAAATTGCTACAAATGTAACAATTCTAAACATAAAAAACAAATTGATTCCTCAGAAATTTGAGAGATCTTTTATACACCTTGGAAAGTACAATTCAGAGGTGTGAAAGCTTTTGTTGTATTTTCAACGTCTAACTTTATTATATTACATACGCGTAGCTCAAAAAAAAAAAAAAACAGTTGACTGGTGTTAGATTTTAAAATGCGTATATATTTTTTGAAAATATTTATATATCTGAACTGATTTTTTTGTAATTAATAAAATATGTTTCTCACAACGTCGCTATTGAAAATTTGATTTTCGGTACCTGTTTAGCTCTCAATTTCAACCCTAAGGATGAAAATTTTCAGTTGTCGGTTTTCTCTGTTTTTTACCGAGAGAGATAGAGCGATTGAGTCGCCCACTTCAAGTCTCATATAATATTCGAAAACGTCAAAATGACAGACATAATCCCATATCAATTTTACAGGGATCTAACAGATTTAATATTTTTGCGGCTTTTTTGCGCTCCCAAATTGCAGGTATACCTCAAATCAAATTGTCAATAGAGTTGTTGCATTTACTCGGAACGAAACACAGTAAATTCAAATTCAAACGCTGTGTTTCGTCCCTTGTATTGCAATATACTATTACTTTATACGAAATTTAAAATGAAGTAGGAATCTATATATTTCAGTGGGGAGCCATGCCTAGGTTACGAGAAAAAATCAATAATTAATAAAAAATGTTCTTTCTGTGTAACTTTTTAATAACCTCAATATTAACAGAAATATAATCGGGCTAAAGCATTTTTCAACCATTTAGTAACAATGTAAATGTATCCATATGTGTAGGTTGGCAAGTTGTGTTGTTGGCCTGAGGGTAAAATGTACATTTATTAGCTGCGGTGATGACTTTATGCGATATGAATTCTGTCCAGTCGGTTACACTGGTTTTACATAATATACATGTATGAGCATTCGTGCATGTGTAGATATTGTACACATTATTAGTTTTGTTTTGATAACATACCAAAACTGGTTTGAAAGAATTCCTACAAAATATCAGTATAAAGGAAATCTCCAAAAAACATTGTTATTTTCAAAAACATTCCTGTTTCATTTTTAACCAAAACGAAAAGCATGATTAAAATTACAAATTAATTTTATAGACTCGTCAACTGCTTCAATTAATTATTTGCGTCTTTCAACACAGAAAGTTTGAATTATAAATTCACAGTCAATTGTCAAAAACAGTGATAAAGATGAGAATTATATTATGATTAAGTCATTAAATTATTAAAGATTGGTAATTGCTATCTCGACATTGATTAAATATTTAAGTTTATTTTTATGAAAGAAAACGAAACATTTAAAAAACTTCAAAATTTAAAATTATAATTTTGATTTTATTGATATGAATTCATTGATTTTTAATAATGAATTTTTTAAAAGAAATTATTGATTTTGAACTTTTTATAATCGAAATTTATAGTTATAAAAATTCAGAATTGTAGATTTTGTCTAAGATACTTTTGTGACATTTTTCACTACTATTTTAAAAATAAAATCGTTAAAAGATAAAAAGGTAATTTTTTTTAAATCGATATCGTTTTCGATATGTAAAGTACGTTTATAGAGTGTATACATAGATATACAACTGAAACTGAGGTGTTTAAAGTTTGACATTTGGCCTTAATGAAAGACCTGTAGTATAGAGTTAATTCTGACAGAGTGTCTAATATTTATTGCTTATGAATTCTTGATTTTCCCGAGCGACACTCACTAATTGCTTAGAGTGGATTGTGCGAAAATATATCAGTAATCTTTATTTAGAGACATTCCGTCAAAGAGTTGGATGCAAATGACACATTTTTTTTAAATTGTCTTTGAAATTATTATATTTGAGTGCTAACGAAAAGAATAAATTATTATGTTAATTATTTTTAAATGTTTTCAAGGACTTATAAGTTAAAGTCTGTCTGAAATTTTTTGTCAAGTAAAATGTCATTAGGAGTTTTCCAAAATTATTGCGAAAAAGATAGATTTTAGTCATCTTCCAAGAAATAATCAAAAATAATATAATGAAAAACGTATTCGATTAAACTGTGAATATCGACAGATATTAGTAATTATTATAATTATAGACTCGACTGATTGAGTATCAAAGATAAATGTCATATTATAATGGATTATAAATAGCATTTCTAATGTTTTTAATAACATTTTTCAGGTAATATTAGTAGAGCAAGAAGTAAATTAATGTACTAAATGTTTTGTTTCTGAACGTCTGTCGGGATTAAAAAAGTACTTTGAAATACTAGTGTTAAACCTTTTTGCTGGAACAACGAATTTTTGTGACCGAAGTTTATCTCAACACCGGAAATGAAAAGCGACAATTAGTTAAAACCTCGGGTAAAATTTTAAATTGAGTTATACCGTTATATTTTTTTTGTAGTTATTATGCGATGATGAGGTTTTTTGAAGTCATGTGAGGTCATTTTTAAAGGGTGTTTGTTACAAGGAAGTTATAGGTTGGAGTAATCACACAAATTTTGAAAGTTTATGATCATTTCTATTTTTATGGTTATTTTGTATGTATTTACTTTAAGTTAGCTGTACAGATGTTTTATAATTCTCTCATACATGTATGTTTAATAAAATAATTCTCTTGGTGCTGTTTTTGTATGAGTTTAAATTTTAGAGGTATTATAAAACGATCCATCATATAATGAGAAAAGTTAATATAAACTTTGATTTACAAATACTTTCTAACCAAACTTGAGAGATTTGAAGTTCTAATAAATGTGCTTGCTTCTGAACACATATTATACAAGGTGCCGAAATTGATATTAGCAAATTTTGAAACAAACTGGAAAGTTTAGTTTATTGCAACTTTTCTAGTAAATCTTTTTTCATTTTTCAAGTGTTACATAACATTTTGAAATTTCAGTTTTTCGTAAAGAATAAAAAGAAAATTTAATTATTTTAAAAATTTTACAGTAAAAATTTATAGTACTGTGGAAAATACAAGATAATTTGGTATCGTTGTGACATTCAGTTGTTGCAGAGAATTTTAGAACAGATTTGCAGAATAAAGTCATAAAACCAATTTAATGGGCGTATTTTACAACATTAGGTACTCTATAAGCTGTTTGAAAATTTGGTAGCCAATGAAAAAATTAGGTAGATCAGCTCAAATGATTACTTTGAAAAATTTCAAAAAGGTTTTTATGTAAATGTTGGGCAAGGCAAACAAATTTCAATGTGCAAATTATTGTTTTTCATATACATTGTCAATATCTTCAGATTCTATTTATTACAAAAGAAAATTAAACTAGAACTATTTATTAGTCTAGGCGAATTAAGAAATATTGCCGAAAGACAAAGTAACAAAGAAGTTTATATTAGAAATCGTGTCCATCGTGATTATAATAAAATTAAGAAAAATCGCAGGATAGTGGACAAAATATTAATATTAAAACATTTAGTTAAATAAATCAAATATTTTGTCCACTATCCTGCGATTTTTCTTAATTTTATTGTAACAAAGAAGATTTTGCGGAAAATTGTCGAGGGTGATCCTGTAACTAACATACTAAAAAACTCGATCTTCACACTCTTAAAAAAATTAAGAAAAAACTCTTCCATTGTTAGATCTCTGAAAGGGTTCTTGCCAGAAAAAGGGCCCGCAAGTCACTCGCTTTCATCGCTTTGGAAACCCATGGCTAAGTGTATTGTCCTTTTCAACATCTTTATCGAAATTTAAACTGAGAAAACTTCTTTCCATAAACCAAAGAACGCCCTCAAGCATGCTTTTATCGCATATCGATATCTTTAAAAATTTAGGAGTTATATTACAACAAAGTTGAAATCATCATAGAGTTTTACACGTTTTTTGACATGCCTTACGAGTATCTTTTATACCGAATAACTTTCAAATTCGCAGTAGAAAAACTATTAACACGAGATAAAATTTTTACCATGTAAATCCCTACGAGGCATACCTAGATGAAAAAAATGCAGTGTTTATAGTAAATGGAAAGTTAGTACCTAAAGATGCTTTCAATATAAGTGAATTGTCGTTTTAGTTAAATAATTAGTTCATAAATTAGAATTTGACGGTCTTATTCACTATTAACTACAGTGGGTATAGGCAGAGTGAAGCCAATTGACAGGAAACCGCCATCTTTAATAATTTTACAAGGCTGTAATTTTGAACGATTATTCTTATCATAAAAGTATAATTATTAAAAAATACTTACTATTTTGAGATGAAATGAAGGAATAAAGCTGGAAAACTTCATAAAATTAAAAACCAGGTGGTTTTTCCTATTTCATTAACATTTTTGTTTGGTTATTATATAAATGTCAAAAATTGCAATGTACTACTTATCGCAAATTTAATTTTATAATGCAAAAATAATATTTATAAAATATGCTAAAAAATCACTCAATTGTTATTAAATAAATACATTTGGTAATTAAAAAAAAAATGGGCATTCATCAATTTAGGAAGTTTCCCTTTTTATTTTTTTAATCTAAATCATGGTTCTAAAAATTACAAAATTAATGGGGAAAGAATTTTTGAAATATCTTTAAAAACAACAAAGTTGTGCTACTTTGAAGTTTTGAATTTGACAATTCTCTGAGCAATTCCGTTCTCAGTGTGGGTGACGTCACGCGGGACAATATTTTGTTAAAGTTCTTTTCAGTTTGTATTATTAGTGGTAATTTCATGGAGATTTTACAGGGTAATTTTCGATAAATCTCTTTCTTTAAACTCATAAATTGTTATGGAAACACTAAAAAAAAACCAGTTTATCACGGAACATATTGACATTTCTAAATTTTTGACAGTTAATTTTAATTTAAAATAAATGAAAAAGTCTCTATTACTAAGTAACTAGATTCTAAACTCATAAACCTAAAAACAGCATATTGACGTCATAATCATAAATCGGTTCCGTTTGCGGCCCCACGTACAAGAAATTGAATATCTCCGTTGAATATAAAGTTATCAAAATAATTCTTTTAGAATTTTTAAAGTTATCTTTATTATAATGATGTGACAGCATCATTGTTAGTATTTTTGTTCAACGAAAACTTCCTAATTACCTACAATATTACTTATCTTCGTTTTCAAATCGAAATGACATCCGTGTTAAAAAACAACAAATCATGTCATACCTAACCCTGGCAATGAGCACAATTCATCTAAAAAATCATTTGAAATGGCGGAACCGATCAGCGATTGACAGTAGGTGCGTTTGGTATCAAGGTGTAGTGTAAAAAGTGTAAACACTTTTGACACTATTACGTTTGTTATACAAAAGTGTAAAATAAATGACCTGTTTGTTATTTCAGTGTGGGACCAAAAGTGTAACAACTATTAGTCCCGACTCTTGAGCAGGTGCACGTAGTGTAGTGTAGGTCACGTGATATATGTCTGAATTGACAATCGCTTTGACAGATTTGATACTTTTTTCATTCTCTGTTTCTTACATTTTTTGTCTCTTAAAAATGAATGAGCTTCAAAATGTAATGGTACAAGATAAATATGGTAGTGAGTTTAACATTTTTACGACCAAAGAACCAGTAAAAACTAGAAATAATGAGCTCAGTCAATCTGTCATTGATTTATTTTGTAATGCGCATGTACAATCTACTCAGTATGTACACTAGCCCGTTTGTTACAAATGTACATTTAGTTTACACTTTTGGTGAACTTGTTACACTTTTTAGTGAAAAATTATCTACACTACGCTACACCTTGATACCAAACGCACCTAATGTGTTGGCTACTTTCTGGTCTACCCTCTCTACTATTAACATTGTTAATGAAAAAATCGTATAAAATTCTGAAATTTCACGTTTGCTTATTGGATACATTCTGTATAAGATGAAACGTTTTACAATGATAATATAGGCAATATCCACATGCGACCAGCTGCAGACCGCGGTTTGTAGTGCTATGTTTTTTATTACGTTCTTTTATGATGAGAATAAAACAAGTAATAATATTTCGTCCTTTTGTTTTATTTCACACCGCTGACATCTGTACTTGAAACAGTGCCAGCGGGAATGAGGGTCCCACTTACAGGAATAAAGTTTATGCACGACTTCAGTTCTTATAATGTGCGGTCATATGTTGTGAGATAGCGTTCCCAGTAACATCTTGAAACGGATAGCTTCTAGACTTTTATATATCGTTTGAACACTATACAGGGGTCTCGATAGTTATCGGTTCTGGATATACATTAAAAGTAGGTATAGGTACTTTTTTGACAATGGGGTGACCCAATATATTGAGAGTTGTTTTTTTACGAATATCATTGAACTGTATACAGGATGCTGATTTGCTTTGCGGGTAATAGGGATTTAACCCGTAAAATCAAACTTTTGCGATTTCCTGCTTCCCTAATTATTTTAGGAAAAATATCTTCGAATAAAAGTTTTAGAACATAAAATTCTGCATCTGAATCATTAAACAAAATTCCGAAAAAAAAATTGATAGCCTAAATTCAAAAAGAAATAAAAAAAAAATAGGTGGTCAATCTCATTCGGAAAGAATATTGCTATTAAACCGTTGCAACAATAACCACTTTTAAGAATAAGTAGTGTCAATTTATTAAATAACATTTTTTATCAAAAATCAATTAAATATTATAAATAAAATTAAATTATTTAAAGCTTTAACATCAGCTATCTCAGTAGGACTGGATATTTTAATTAATAATAATTCTTAAAAGTGAAAAAGTTTAAGTTAAGGACTTAAAAACAAAAACAAAATTAATGCGTTGCTAAAATGAAAAACAATGAAACTATAGAAATGTTAAAAAGCTGGAAGGTTCATACTGGCTTTCTGATACGACTTTCAGCTTTAAATCTAGACTTAAGAATGTCATTTGTTTTCAACTAATTGAAGTTCCCCATTCAGTGGAAAGCAAATGACATTCTTAAGTCTAGATTTAAAGCTGAAAGTTGTATCACAAAACCTAGCATTATTTTTGAAGGAGACGATGCTATTCTGTAATGTTTACTTTCTAAAATGTGATTGTGCATAGTGTGAATAATGGCTTGTTTAACTAGTTAATTCACATTATCATTATAGTGTATCGTATTTTTTCTGTTTTTTTTACCTGATCGAATATGTTTTTTTTGATATCGTGCATGTTAGGTGCGTTGTCCCTGACTCGCTTCTGATCATAACCACCCGGTCTTGTGTAAGCGAAGTAGTGGTCGTATTCGGCGAACGGCGCTGTCTCACGTTGATAGTCGAAATAAGTAATCTTTTCCCCGACGACATCGACGTCGGCATATGGCTGAACAAATGAAATGACAAGAACAAAAACTTAACACACTGGAAATGTTGAATTTTAAACGAAAAAAATATTTGAACGGTGGAAGTAATGGATTATATATGGTGGAAGTACGGGTGAATTTTTGTTTTCGATAAAACTTATACACCATGTCCCAGATTGATGTTATACATAGGGAATTTAGCATTGGGACAAAATTTTTATTACGAGTTCATCAATGTATGTACAGTCGCGAACTTAAAATAGTTTACACTTGAATTTTTCACTGTAAGTTCACAAAAAGTCAGTAGCTTAGCAACAAATTTGATTTGATAGGTAAATGTAAATGTCAAAAATTAAAAGAACTGATTGTCGTTTAAATGTCTCGAAATTATAAAAACGATGAACAAAAAAGAAGGATTATTGCAAGATTAGAGTAAGGAATTTGCTAGTATCAAATATTATCAAATCTTTTTGTTTCAATTGAATAATATTGAGTAATTTGGATTGTATAATAAACAACTGAGGTGTTTTGATAATAATTTTTTATTGAATTTTTAGGATGTAACCTTAGTAATTGATACATTACTAAAAATATATGAGCACTGTGGTTGGAATAAAAACAAAATAAAATATAGTTACTTCTTACAACGACAGTTTTATTGATGGATGTACATTTCGAAAGCTATGCTGTCATCTTCAGCAAACACTACTAGTGTTCGCTGAAGATGAAAGCATAGCTTTCGAAATGTACATCCATCAATATCCATCAAAACTGTTGTGGTAAGAAGTAACTATATTTTATTTTGTTTTTGATACATTACTATCAAAAACCAAATTACAATATGCAAAAATTAAAAAAACCGCTAACTAAATGAAACAGGTGTAAACTTTCTTAAGTTCGCTACTGTACATATAAAATTTTAATAAGTTTGCGAAAATTGTGACATTCTTTCGTGGGACGTGATGTTAGGAGGTTATTAACTTCCCATTGGAAGTTATTGTAATGGGTCCGAAAATCGAAATTAAAAAGGAAAAAAAATTTTTATGTTTCAAGGTCACTACACTATTTTTACACTACTTTTAGAAAGATGTCTGTGTGTGTGTGTGTGTGTGTGTGTGTGTACGTATGTACGTACGTACGTACGTACGTACGTATGTATGTGTCAATTTCTTTCTAAGACGAAATCTCGAGAACGAAAAATGATATCGACTACGTTGGGGTGCCAATCGACGCGTATTAACGTATATATGATCTGAAAGGAATTTTTTTAAAATCGGTTCAGCCGTTCTTTTTTCTTAACCAAATAACCTCCAAAAAAGTAGATTTTACACAATATCTCGCGAATAAAAAATTATATCGACTTCGTAAGGGTGTCAATCGAGGCGTGTTAACGTCATTTTGATTCGACATAAATTTTATAAAAATCGGTTCAGCCGTTTTTTTTTTTTTTTTTTTTTTTTTTTTTATTATTGATGTTTTGATGATTAAAATGATTACTTTTCTGTGTAATATCTAATTTAATTATTATTATTAAATATTTATCAAACTGGGAAGTTCGTCGTGTGGACCTCAAGGGTCGCACTTTAGTCCTAATAAACGACCCACCTCACGGCTTGTTATTATTACTGTTATCCATGTAAACATCGGACAGTGAAATAGTTAATAATTTAATTTTACTAAAATCATCTGATGAAAGCCACTTAGCCTTGTAGTGAGATATCAATAGATTTATTTTTGCAACATGTTTGAATAATAAAATAATACACATTTTGCAGACGACAAACTTTTTTTTATTTTTGCGTTCAAAAAATGTAACTGACATAAAATTCGTTAAATGGTAAATTGATAAGATTGAAAACATGTTTCAAAGTGATTATGGTACGCTTTTCAATTCAATCTCGAAACTTTAATGCCTTCAAACTTTGGCAAAAGTAAGTAACGGTAAGTAAGATGTTTGTTTTTAAATATAAATTGTTTTTTAAATTTCGCCGGTATAAAACGGTTAAATTTATGTACATTTAATACTTTTATTTTCTTTAGATATTAGTTTTATGTTGTTGACAAACTTTTTATAAGTAAAAAAAGTTTACTTTTATTAAAAATCTTTGAAAGTCGCCGAAAGGCGTTCAGTAAGCATGGCAACATCCTGAATTCCAATGACTCCTTATCAACGTTAACATTTTATATGAACTATTCCTAATAGTCTAAGAGCCAGTGGCCGGCAGACAGAAAGTATTTTACCAAAGTTTAAATTTTTCTCAGCGACTCTCCTATAGCTACTATACATGAGATGGGGAGTCACTAAGCCGAGCGAAGGTAGCGATGACGTCACTCAGGTAAGATAGGTATAAAAATCAGACCAACTTCAAAAGTATTTTACCAAAGCTGCCGCTTGGATATTTTAAAGAATACAACTATTGTTATTAAAAAATGCAATGGCAGACAATTTGGCCGGTTATAACCTCATGGCAGACGTCATTGAAAATTTGAAAAAAAAAAAAAAAATTCAAAAGTATTTTACCAAATCTGATTTTTATATATGTTGTTTATAATAATATTAAAAGTTTAAATTTAAGACGGCAGACGTTTTCTCCGGTTGTAACTTCCCGGCAGACGGTAAAATCTTACCTATAGTGCGAGTATAAGTACCTACTGTAATCTCTCTTACTTGTATAATATCTGCATGCAAATGGATAATCAAGTAAAAATGAATAATAAACTATGAAAATTATAAAAAAATACTTACTATTTTAGAGTAATAAGTAGAAAAGATGGGTCGCTTATAAAATAACAATAATTATAACAATATAATGACAATAATGGAAATATGATCAAAGTTTTTAATGATACTATTTTTTGTTTACATTTTCGTTTATAATTCGTCAACTTCATGTTCGGAATCATTTTCAACATGATGCGACTCATCATTTTGCTCATCATCGACTGGATCATTATCTGTAAAAATGCAATTAAAATTTGTAAATTGAATCAAGAAAATTTAAAATAGATTTTATTATAATAAAATTACCGGATATATCCTGGATAAAATCGCTAAAATAGTATCATTAAAAACTTTGATCATATTTCCATTATTGTCTTTATATTGTTATAATTATTGTTATTTTATAAGTGACCCATCTTCCCTACTTATTACTCTAAAATAGTAAGTATTTTTTTATAATTTTCATAGTTTATTATTTATTTTTACTTGATTATCCATTTGCATGCAGATATTATACAAGTAAGAGAGATTACAGTAGGTACTTATACTCGCACTATAGGTAAGATTTTACCGTCTGCCGGGAAGTTACAACCGGAGAAAACGTCTGCCGTCTTAAATTTAAACTTTTAATATTATTATAAACAACATATATAAAAATCAGATTTGGTAAAATACTTTTGAATTTTTTTTTTTTTTTCAAAATTTCAATGACGTCTGCCATGAGGTTATAACCGGCCAAATTGTCTGCCATTGCATTTTTTAATAACAATAGTTGTATTCCAAGCGGCAGCTTTGGTAAAATACTTTTGAAGTTGGTCTGATTTTTATACCTATCTTACCTGAGTGACGTCATCGCTACCTTCGCTCGGCTTAGTGACTCCCCACCTCATGTATAGTAGGTATAGGAGAGTCACTGAGAAAAATTTAATCTTTGGTAAAATACTTTCTGTCTGCCGGCCACTGGCTCTTAGGCTATAAGGACAATGACAATGTGTACATTTCACGGATGTAGCGGTTTGAAATTTTAAAAATCTTAAATATTCCCACCACTAAAGTTTTATTCATAATACTGTTACAATAGTCTTATGTTTTCCCAATATAAAAGTGAATACAAATAAATAAATGCTTTTTATGTTAGCATTACTGTTACACCCATCGAATGACTTAACGTTATAATGCAATACTAGAAAATATCATTTTAAACCTATGTTATCGTCGGAACTCAAAGCCGAATCTTCCACTATTTGAAGAAGATTTATAGTTTTTTTCTTTAGACATCTAGAAAATAGTTTTTTATACATTCATGGAAAACGTTTCGATTATTTCGAGATGCAAAGTTAATAAAAACATATCTACCTAGAGAATTTGTAATGTAAAAAATCAACGGTTTCGTTGGCTCAGGATATTACAAACAAGTAGACATATTTTCAACCATCATTGCCTATTTTGAAAATAGTTTTATATCTGCGTAATTTTTGTAGAAACATTAAATCATTATTTGCAGCGAAATATTAAATATTAAAACCAAACTAAATTTACGAATTGAATTATTATCTACAAAAAAAATTTCAAATTGTTTGCCATATGAGGTGTTTAACTTTTATAATATATCGTATTACAAAGATAATGTTCACTAAAATGAAACGAAGATGCTAACATTTAATGTAAGTTATTTTTACTATAAAAAATTTTTAATTTTTCTTATAATCATGTAAAACTGTTATATAATTGTCTAATTACAGTTTGCCTGAAGAAGCGAACAAACGTTCGCGAAACGTCGCAGTTATTAAAAAATTTAGCGTTTGAGAATTTTATTTGTCCAAGCTCCCACTATTTTATACATCATCATTAAATCATGTTTTCATACAGTGAGAAGTTGGCTGTGGATTGTGGAATGCTCCAAATAAAAACTTCCCCGATTATCTGCAACCAAGATTCACAAACACCAACCTTATTTCTTGATCGTGCATCTTTTCTGATACGGCTGTTAATAGTTTTTTTTACCATCACCCCTTTCCGCAATGATAACCTCTATAGACCGAGAGCTAGTGACAATTTTTTGGTGTTATTTGTTCAAGGCCTTATTTTTGTGAAGATGTTGAGGGAAGCATATTAAAGTGCCCTGTGTAAAGGATTTTGCTAGATAGCGGTATGGGAGGAATGCAGACCGCTCTCAACATGTAAAAAAAATGGTCACAATTATTATTGCTTCAAGGCTGAAATTGTTTGTATAGCTTGTCGGTGACCCAAAAATGCCATTATAATATTTGCAGATCGATTGGTCAGTATTAAAGGGGTGGCAGATTACCCTAAACTTGTCATGTAACCGACGAAATTTATATTATTAGTATTATATTATATGTTGTTACGGCGACTGTTTTAAGCATATATTTTAATTTGCAGAACAGAATGTCGGTATTAACCACCTCTCTTAGAGGGAAACTTGCTCGCCTAGATGTTTATATCGTTCTGCAAGGGGGTTTTAATACCAACATTTTGTTCTGCAAATTGAAATATATGCTTAAAACAGTCGCCGTAACAACATATTAAATTGAAAATATGAATTGGTGCTAGGCCTAAATAACCTTAGCTGTTGGTGGTCTTTAAAATACAATACAATACAACAACATATTAAAATTTGAACTTTGAACTAATAATATAAATTTCGTCGGGTACATGACAAGTTTAGGGTGATATGCCATCCGTTTAATACTGATCAATTGATCTGCAAATATTATAATGGCATTATTGGGTCACCGACAAGCTATACAAACAATTTCAGTCTTGAAGCATTAATAATTGTGACCGTCGTTATTTTTAATTGCATTTCTTTGGCTTTCATTTTAAAATAAAATATAATTTAATTACATATAAAAGCTATAGACACTATAGCAACAATACGCGCTGTCTAGCCAATGAGGTGCGTTGCATCGCCGCGTTCGTGACGTTTTACTTTTTGTGATTTAGGTCCCCATCCCAATCATGAGTTTAGAAGCATAGCTTCAAAAAATTCAAGCAAACGGAATTAGGTACAGGTCCTGCAACAGTTTTGTATATTAGTTTTGTTTTAATTGCTTCAGTGCGTACTTATGAGCGTTACGTTACGGTTATATGTCGTAGCCAGAAAGATCTCCAAATGCTTACGACATTCTTCATAGCATTCCATGACGATATAGAGCTATTGTTTGCATAACATTACATGAGGCGGTATGCGTACATTCATACTTAAAGGTACGTGCAGTAAGCAGCTGGGATTCTAGTGGCTGAAATTATAAGCGCTTATAGGTTTGCACAACGAAACTTTGATACTAGACGTGATACAAGCTTAAATCGCGTTTGAAATGTCAGATAGCGAAGACGAATATATTTTGTGTTCTTCTGCTATAAAGTGGTATATTTTAAATACAAATTTGGGTAGGAGCTATCATGTCCACCCTATTAATAGAAAACGATCTAAACATGGCGAATTTCATCATTTATACCAAAAATTAAAATTTTATCCAAACCGGTTTTTTGAATATTTACGTATGGAACCTAACACTTTTAAAAACGTCTTAGAAAAAACTCGAAACAAATTAAATAAAAACTGGCAAAATTTCACTTATTAAACTAGTCACATCTATTGCGGAGTTTGTAACGGCCATTTGACAGTTGTCACACGTTGATTGCAGTAGTCAGCGCGCTGAAAGAATGGTGAGATACATTCTTGTATCTAGCAGCTCTTGTAACAGCGCTTATACCTGCTACACTCACTGCTTCGTTGTGTACCCTCGCGTATATAACAATGCATTAATTTAAGCAAGCCCTGCTATGATCGCTACCATCTAGAATCCCAGCTCCATACTGCACGTACCTTAACTCGGTATAAGCTTACCCAACATTTCTATAACGATCTTGTGTCCAAACCGCAAACATTCGGAATGCTATTATTCCTCTACATTGACGAGTTTTTACAATAACATTAATTTATGAATAGAAATTTTACTTGTACTGTTTGTTTTTCTCTTTTAAACTTGAAACAAATGAACGTATAACATGCCGTGTTCTCCGTTTTATACGTCGAAATATAACTGTAAGTTGGACCAATGTGTTTGTCTATCCCACTAATATTATAAATACGAAAGTTTGGATGTTTGGATGGATGTTTGTTACTCAATCACGCCGTAACGGCTGAACGGACCTGATTGAAATTTTGCATGCATCGGCATGCATATAACTTATGACCCTGTTCGGTTCAGTACTATTTTTTACCCGCTTACATGTCTTTTAATTTTTTTTAACCGTCACAGAAGAAATAACTAGTGTTGCTGTCGATACGACAAATATTAAGACAAGATTGACAATTTTTCTCGTCTCGAAATTCGAGACGAGATCGAGATTAGATTGTAGGGATCTCGTCAAGACGAGAAATGAGTTTCGAGAAATCTCGACAAGGTTGTTGTAGACTATTATCGAGAATAAGTATATTATCGGTAATGATAAAAAAAGTGTTTTGTATTATTTATGACGATTTAATACAATAATTAAACGAGAACTGGTAAACGTATCGATTGAATTTTTAATTTATAATTAAAAATAATATTGAATTGAAATTATGAATTGCTACTACGCCAAATGTATCTTCGATTAGCTATGTGAATTCCCGAACCCTGATAAGTTTTTGCTTACAGTAAATATGAGACGCTAACGATAAAAAGTTGTTCAGCGTCCTTAATCTACAATTTAATCTTCAGGAAATATAAACATTCGACTTTTAACCACTACCGAAACATAATTTATGATACTGGACTAGAGATGCCATTTTGATTTGTCAAAACGATTTTTTTGAGAATTCTCGCTATTGTGACAAGAGACGCATCCTTGAGGAAGTAAAGGTTACGGGGATAAGAATGTCAACTATCTTCGAAATGATACGAGACACTAAACTACAAGAAAGTATAACTTAAATAATTAGAGCCAGTGGACGATTTTCGTAGAGATGAGGAATTTATTGTGTACCTCTCCTACCGGTCCTGTTCAAAAACTCACAAAGCTGCCTGCGTTATTCTACTTTTCAATGATTCCTCCAATGGAATTGTGATGTAAACAAAGCTCGACAAAATTATAAAATATGTAACTTAATAAAGAATTTGTAAATTGAAAATTGTACGACATGATGTCTATAATAGTGTTGGGAAAAGGACACTAAGTACATTATTATTACGCTAGCGACATATTTATTATAAAAACTATGACATACTTTTCCGTCAAACTTGTTCCACAAATAATCTTTGTATTGTACAACTTGCGTTGGATTGTACCATTGCGTCTTGTACCTCTCCACACATATACGTTTCTCTTTTTTTGGCGGCATCTTCGCTACTGCTTAAGTAGGTACTTGCTGATCTCTGAATATTATATAATGAATATACGACTCAATATTAATAATTTAAAAAGTTTGTTAAAAATCTTTAATTTTCTAAACAATTTGACGTTTTGAAACAAATATTCCAAGGAAACTAGCTACAGTAAATTTGGACAATAATAATAATAATAATAACAATAATGATGATAATAATAATACTCTGTGTGACGACCCAAACTCACTGTAATCGCCCATTTCATGGTTTGAGACACGGTTATAGCTTATTCCGCAAGTATCCCTTGTGTGACGGTAATAATAATAATTTGATAATAATTATCATATTATGAAGTATTAGAAATACCTTGTATTTTTTGATATCCGTCTTGTGACTTCCTGTGTTTTAACACGACGCGTTTCAGCAACGAGTTGCTATCTTCAGGTGTGGTTAAATTTTTTTAAAAATTACACATTGAGTATCCGTAACACGTTATAATATTAAGCACATGCGTATTATGTAGTGGATTGTGGAGTACTGATTTAAATTTCGAAATTTGATGATTTATGTAGAAGGTAGATGAAATGGACGTGTGAGTATGTGTGTATTTAGATAGACGATTGGGTGTATTGGGTGTTTGTGTGTTGTTAATTATTGTGTCGTATATTATGTTCGATTTTAACGTTAGTTTGTCATTAAGAATGTTGGTATTGTTGAATTTTGTGGCTTTATATATTTCATATTCTTCGAGGGTGTCCATGTGTTTACCTTTACTGCAAATATGTAGTGGAATAAAATTTGTTTCAAAAGCGTGATATTCATGATTTTTTGAAATTATATGTTGGGCGTACTTTGATTTAGCATTTAACAAGTTTCTTTTAGGAAATAATTATTAATGTAATATAATATTGCGCTTAAGAGAAGTGTATAGCTGATCATTTCATTTAACAGATAGATAGATTATAGACGCTTAACAGCTGAGGTTATCAGCGTCTATTTCATTTAACAAATGAATAACTCCTGATATTTTGATTCTTTCCCATGTGGTTTTCAGTTTCATTTTTCTATGCGTGTGTATTATATTTTTAACTTTGCCGTTTTTATTTCAAAACATTGAATTATAGATTACGAAAGTATACTTACAATAAAAGAAGAATAATTCATAAATGGGAACTTATAAAAGTGGCACTTTATACTTGTCCCTAGATTCCTATGTCCATGGTCACAAGGGAGCATCGTGCGTTCGCAGTTGAGGAGTATCTAAAATCGGGCGAGTCTGTTATTGTCGTGCAGTGACGCTTTCGCCAACGCTTCAATATGGTCGGAACGGTTCAGTTCCGAAACGTGACACAATAAACAGATGGGTGCAGAATTTGACTTTTCATTGTTAAATGGTAACATCTAAGCTTTCATTTTTCGTAATTAAATTTTTTTTAAAGTTCAAAAACAGTGTTATTCTCATTTCTAAAATGCTCTTCCATTCTGCCCAACCCTGTGTATTACAATATTCAACATATAGTTTTTATACCTGCCAGAAACTGAATATTTGGGTAATTAATCCATCCCTTTATTTTTCACTAATTTTCGGCAACCTTCATATATTATATAGAAGAGTTAACAATTTTGAATGGCTCTCGTATAATATTTCATAGGCGATATCGATTAAAGAATGGCGTTGAGCTCTTCAATGTGGTATAAAATCTGCTCTTTTCCTGTCTCTCTTCTTATATACAATAAATCCACGACGTGTCACTAGAAAATGACAGGACATACACAAACTCAAAAGCTCGTAGATATACAGAGAACACACACAGATGTAGAGTCTAGAAGACCACAGTTTTGTTATAAGGAAAACCTATACGCACAGATAGTAAATCTCTTTTCAGCATAACGTATTGTTGCTGCTTATATGCACATGAATTTATACATGTTTACACATAATATAATACCTGTGCTCGAAAGACGTAGGTATCGAGTTTTTCGTATGTTTTCAAATTTTCAGATATAGATTTTTGTAACTATTTTGCGTAGTATTGTGTAAAAACGTTTTATTCTAAATTTAAATTGCATATCGAAAAGGCTTATTAGCTGAATATGTGGGTCATGTAAATCTATGTTTCAATAAAAAGAGACAGCACTGTCGATTGTATTGATACAAAACTATTTTCTGAGTTGACGGAATAAATATTTATTTACAATAATTAAAAACACAATAATAATGAACGCAACAACGAAAAGTCAATTCTAACAATCAACACAAGTAAACAATACCTAAATAGTAATTATAAAGCAAAACAAACAACTATATACAATATTTCGTAATTATTACCACTATACACTCGTATTTATTTAATCAGTTTATTTATTTATATCACGGCACTATTTATTTTACTGCTCCAACGTAGACTTGAATGCGTGACTCACCGTTGACATATTCCTTCACTCACTCGCACTGCTGTTTATATAGGCTGCGTGGCATAAGCCTAGTGTGTTCTGGCTTTCTCTAGAACTTTCGTGCAGGTACCAGTTGTTACAGTAAGCGGACCCCGTTTCTCAGAACTCTTGCCTGTCGTTTATATACAGGGTGATCAGTAACAATATGTATCAAAGCACATTACTCGTACACGAGCGTCACGAACAACGACTCGAATGACCCATTAATTTGAAATCCACGTAACATTGCGGAGATGGTGAGTTTAGTACTAAATTGTATGTTGATGAATCGTTCGACTCAACTTTTGTATCACTCGTCTCATAGGCAATTGCTCAAGGTACGTGAGTGAGTGTGCTCTCTTTTAATTGTGAAGAACTGAATCACTAATGAACTGATTGATTCAATCATCATTAATTATATTTTTCCGCAAATATGACATACCTAATAATAATAAAATGATAAGACACCTTGGTTATAATGATTGGATAAAGTAACAACAGGATCCAAGGTTCACTAAAATATTTAAGGTCCTGAGGAAGGCAAAAAATGTTTGCCGAAACGTTGGCCATTAAAAATGATAAGTGAATAACTGTTTTTAAATTATAAGCCTTGTATCCTGTTGTTACTTTATCCAATATCTAATAATGTTACGGATCACTCTGTATATAAACGACAGGCAAGATTTCTGAGAAACGGGGTCCGCTTACTGTAACAACTGGTACCTGCACGAAAGTTCTAGAGAAAGCGATAACACACTAGGCTTATGCTACGCAGCCTATATAAACAGCAGTACGCTAGTGAGTGAGGAAATCAGTCAATGGAGAATACTGAGCGACAAATAGTGCGTCTGATATAAATACAGTGCATATAAATATTTGAAACATAAATAACTAGAAATAAATAGTCCTGGTATATAGTTAATTGTTACGAATTATTGTATATAGTTGTTTTGTTTTGCTTTGTAATTACTGTTTAGTTATTTTTTACTTGTGTTGATTGTTAGAATTGACTTTTCGTTGTTGGGTTCATTATTATTGTGTTTTTAATTATTGTAAATAAATGTTTATTCTGCCATCTCAGAAAACAGTTTTGTAACAATAACTTTTGCCTTTTGCCTACAGATATACTAAACGGATATATCGTGCCGACCAGCTCTGTAGGGACATACCAGATTCCGTGCAATCTGATATTGTTTTGAGTTTTCCCAACAGGCTAATAATCAGGCCATGGAAATTTAGTTAATTAATAAATACAATTAATGAATGCTTATGTTAGCATTCCTGTTAGGAACGCCCATAGAATGACGTGACGTTACTGTGCAATACGAGAAAAATTCATTTTAAACTTACGTCACCGTCGGGACTAAACCCGAATCTTCCACTGTCTCGGTGGATGAGTTATCAATTACTCTACAGCTCGCTCTACAGTGACACGTGATTAAGCAATCAATTGTTTCCATTATAAAGCAAATTGTAACTAACATTTCACATCATGCGAGAGTTGATTTTAAATTAACGTATTGTTAGAATTGAACCCTCTCACATATGAGTTCTAATACGCATGGGTGAATCTAAGATAAAATATTCCATTCTCAATTAGTCCCTGAGTCAGTTAATTAATATTGCTGTAATACGATTTAAGCAAAATATAAATTTTTAATGAAAATTCAATCAAATAAGAAATCGGAGTTACTTGTGGATAACAATAAATTTTAGTTTACATGTTTATAACCACTTTCCATAATGCGACTTTCATTAGCGAATTACAGTTTCCATTTTCCAGACAACTATGTCGCTATTACCTAACGCTACACTACTTCGCATGTATCGTATAGTGGAAAACAGCGTTTACCTACAAGCGTTATATTATATTATAATAATACTAGCGGCCCCGGCCGGCTTCGCCCGGGTGCTAAGAAAGCCCGGGTGCAATACACTACTCACCCGCTACGCTCGTTTGCTATATATATAAACCTTCCGTGAAAAATTATCTAACTGATCGTGAAAACCGCATCAAAATCCGTTGCGTGGTCTAGGTTAAACAGACAGACAGACGCGGAAAGCGACCTCATTTTATATTATGTAATAATAATAATAATGTAATAAAGATATAGGAAGGAAATGAAAGTCCATTTAGGGAACTAGGGAGTAAATGATAACTTAACCAGCGTGAATCTGGCCAATTGTGAATCTGGGAGTTTCGGGCTCGAATCCCGGTAGTGATATTTAATTTTTTTCTTGTACATATCTTTGTAACGTTAATTGTCTTAAAACTGTAATTTGCTAATGAAAGTGAATACGTCCAAATCTTCATGGTTTCCGGGCTTGTAGGCCGTGGTCCGGTGGTATTTCTACCTGACGTTTCGTCTACAACTGCGGTAGACATTCTCAAAGGCGATGTGGCAGCGCTGCCACATCGCCTTTAATTTTATAAACAAAATAACAAATCAAACGGCAGTAGCTTCTGAAACCAGAAGTACAGTTTATCGTAATTAGTGCATTTACTTGTTTTTACACATGTGGTCAAAAATTCTGAGGAATTTCATCAGTTCTGATAAAACTTTTGATTTAATGGGTTTATATATTTTGCAGATAATACCAAGTTGTTTATGTCATCAATTTTTTTGCAACGTGTTTTATTAAACGAATATAAATAAGGATTAATTATAATGTCAGTTTTTGTCCTTGTTTGTAAAACCTGTCAAGAGAGTTTTCAAAGAGAGCAAGCTTAAGTTTATACTTGAGTGTTTTCAGTGTAATTTCACACATTCGCCCACTTGCGCCATGTTTTTTGTACACATTTCATATTGACAGGTGAACATGGATTTATTTTTAAATGTCAAGTGATCCGGGAGACTTTTAATCGTTAATTATCTCCAGAATCTTGATTTTAATTTGAAAATTGCTGAGTATAAATTGAAAGTATGGTTTGGTATTCGGTCTATATAGCTTTGGTATGATTAGTTAGTGTTAAAAAAATTCGACTGATGACTAGTCCTATACTTCCCACCTAGTAAATATTTGCAAAAAATAAACACTCTTTTTTTTTTATTCTTTGACTAGGCCCAAATAACCTTAGCTGTTGGTGGTCTTTAAAACACAATTTAATTTTTATTCTTTGAAAAAAGCATGGCCCTCTTTTTTGTTTGGTGATCTACTGATGGCTAGATTATAGTCAGGGGTACAGCGCCAATATTTTAAAGTGATTACTAACAGGCTGAATTTTCGTGAGTAGCTTAGTTTTGACGAGTCCCCCAAATCTCTCTCTGCGAAAATTCTCAGTAGAGGTATGCAAAGTTCTGCGCAGCCGCTAAACATGTTGATTTGGCGAGTTTTTAAATTTTAGACATATAATTATACATATAATTAATATAGCAAAAATCATGGTTACCTTGATTTACGTACAATTTTTATTTTTTTAGTAAAATATTTTTTTTCTCGAAAACTATATATTTTAGAGAAAAAAAATATTTACATTTTTTTCATATTATAACATCTAGAATTCATTTATATTTTTTTTTACCTATGTTAATACGTGACATTGAGGACGTTTTTTTGAATATCTCAGGATTCACTGAATCGATTTAACTCAAAATCTAATCAGATCTAAGTTAAAGGCTGATAAACACAATAGAACAATCGGAATGCCCGTATGTTGTTCCGTTCTTAAGATATCGAAGGCGAAAAATTGACCACATACACACACACATACAGACATCAGTCAGAAATTGATCTTAAACGATTGCCAGAGTCTCAAAACATGAAGATCTGTTAAAATCTCGAAATATTTTTTTCGGACTAAATCCATTATTTTCCTACCATAGTAGAGGTAGGAAATAAAAATTAAACTAAGCACATTGCATGTTATCTTTAAGAAAATAGTTGTGGTTGATTCTGTATGCATTAATAAAGCCGCACGAAAACGTAGTTCTGAACGAGAGTCAAGAGAGATGAGACGATGTTCCACAACCCGAGATAGCAGGTCCTCGAATTTCTATTTACATTTGTAATACCGGGTGGACTGTTTCGACGCAGACGTATAATTTTACATACTATTAAATTTTGCTTGCGGCTTCTCTCGAGTAAAATACGTTTAGTTTAGATGCAAATTTATAGTGAATCAAATTTTCTAAAAATAGGTCCAGCCAAATTGGTTGAGGCTTTCGCGGCCAGTTGACGAGCTGGTGTTGTCCTGATTCGGGTTTATATGCCGTCGTTGGTTGGAATTGCTTCCTAACGTTTCGCTAGCACGAGTGGCGAGCTTCTTCAGAGGTCCTTCCATCTCCGATGCTGGATGTAGAATACAGCATCGGAGATGGAAGGACCTCTGAAGAAGCTCGCCACTCGTGCTAGCGAAACGTTAGGAAACAATTCCAACCAACGACGGCCTATAGACCCGAATCAGAACAACACCAGCTCATAGGCCCAGCCATTTTCTAGCGATGCCAGTACGGACAAAAATTTTGAAAACGCGTTCTTCCGTCTAGGTATACAAAATGCCTAAAAACCCGAAAGAAAATAATTGATAGCCCTAAAAACGTTTTGAACAGTTTCTGTTTTCATGAGAATATTATTAAATATTTAACTAACATTTATGTAATAAAAACAATAAAAAAATAGAGTGAGTGCTTAAGATTGCACTGTAGAAGTAAAACTCTCTCACTCACACATCGGTATACTTTCACGCCCTCTTTCGTTCACATATTATACTAAAAACGATGCAAACTTTTAAGAAGCGCTTGCAGGAAAATTTATTTGTTCTTTTTTCCTTATTTCTAGTACCCTTCATGATTTTTCCATATCCGATGTGAAAGCACACCCATCTGCCGCGCCTAAAGAAGTTCCATATATTATGTATTTATTTGTAAACTGGTAAATAAAACTTTTATTGGCAAGAATTAATTATTTTATATTAAAATTAAAATTTCGCAACATATTTCAACATCTTAGATGTCATCTTCAGGCGTAATAAAAAATAATTGTACAGAATTAAAGGTTATATCTTAACATAGTAACATTGTGTGAGGTATGTCCCAACTTCAAAGGTCAAACCATGAGCAGTATTAATTAACATCATGCAATGAGAGTAGAATCCATAAGAAATTGTTCCGGTACATATATTCATATATTTTGAACAATTTCTTATGGATTCTACTCTCATTACATGATGTTAATTAATACTGCTCATGGTTTAAACTTTGAAGTTGGGTCATACCTCACACAATGTTACTATGTTAAGATAATATAACCTTTAATGTACAATTATTTTTGATTACGCCTGAAGATGACATTTAAGACGTTGAAACATGTTGCGAAATTTTAATTTTAATAGTACGTCAAAATAAAAAAAAATCCATTTAATTTAACTGATCCTTTTAATTATTTTATTTATTAATTAGTATAAAACATGTTGCTAATTAGAATTTAACGATTCCAATGAAGAACGCACACTGTTCAAAACGTTGATAGTTAATAGAATCATTAATAAACAAATATTATCGGAGATCCTGTAACCCCAATATTATTGGTATAAAAGAATTTGTATTATTTGATTCAAAAATGTTCACCCGGTATGGAACTGGGAAGCTCTTTCATTCATTTCCTTCTTCAAGAGCGCATCTTACTGTCATTTCTCTACTAGCTATGTTTTTATAATCTATTTTCTTTTGTCGTTTGATTTGCATTACATTGCAAGTTAACAATACTTCTGTAACTGTACCGCAAATACACAATATTATTATTATTCAAAACTTGCATCAAATCTGTGAGAGGATTTTGATTAAAGGAGAGGAAGATCTTTATTATTTTTACTGATAATTATTTACAGTGCATTTTTAATATTCCGCTAATAAAAAATAGCTTTATTTGAAAATAATGTAAAAATAAAATATCGAAGTTTTTTTTTAAAAATCATTGGTATTTTTATGTGCAAAAAAAAATTAAATGATTTAATTAGATGTGTGTATATAGTATATCTTGAATCTTGAATGGGTAAGGCTGTATCAACAAACCAGTTCACGGTATGTGCAAGCTAGTGCAAGGAACGAGAATACTGGATCGGATGTAGTAAGAGATTGGGACAATTATCCCTGGAGGTTGCAGTGCTCCCGGCAATAATACGGCTCCCAAAGCAAAAGAAAAATTGTATATATTTTACACGAAAAAACATAAAAAAACCTTAAGCTTTTAAAACTCGTGCTTATAATATTTGGCTTAACGGTAAAATCTGCAGAAAATAGCTGTAGTGCCTATAATACTATTTCGACAGTTCCAAGACAAAGATTCATTAATATGATAACGCTTAATTTATTCTGTATATATTTCTATAAAACTGGTGGAATTATTGCTTGGATATATACAATATTGAATTAATTTTTCGCGTTTACGCGGTTTCGGAAATAGTGTTGTCGACGCTTGGAAGGTAATGTTTATGATTAAAGTAAAGAAAAATCTTTTTATGCTTTTTGATAAAAAGCCGGAAATACGTATTTTCATTGAAATATCATAAATGTGCTGAATTGTAATAACAACGGACATAACACATTCTAAGAACATGCACGAAGTACCAACAACCCAGATCCAACTTACCTAACCAACTGTCCGAGATACTCCAAGATGAAGAAGTTGCAGTAAAGAAGATCATCTACTTTCTCGAAATCTCCGACCAGAAAAATAAAATATAAATTATAATCATAATAATATATTATTATCGTCAACGCATAATGTATTGTATTAGTATCTACTTACCTTGATTTTATTGGTCGCTGACCTTTTGGCCCCTACCCATTAATTCTAATTAATTAATTAATCTAATTACCTTTGTATTCACTTTTTGTACTAAGTCACGTATCCCAGTGTCGATAGCCTCAGCTGTTGCACACTGGATTTTTTAAATTAGAAAAAAAAATTGTTTTCAAAATTATGAAGTAGAAAAAAATATGTTTTAACGTTTTGTTGTGGTGAAATTTGGAAAAAATTATAAATGCGTGATTCCGTATGTACAAAAAAAGCGAATGCTTGAAATTCATTTCGGGCAGGTTAAGACTTTTGGGCGCCCCAAGCACAGAAGTCCTGTGGCTCTCAGGATTCTTGACTTTTAGAAGGTAGTAACACTTGAAATTAATAAAACATTTATCAAAACCAAATTGGGTAGGATAGGGGCCCCTTGAGATTAGGGCCTCCCAAGCAGGTGCTTATTGTGCTTCTGTGTTAATCTGCCATTGGGTTCATGGTTATTCTTCCTCCGTTCTGTTGGTATCTGTTGTTAATAGTTAACGTGCTTGAAAGGTTGCTTACTGTTTTTTTGTTTAGTTTTGCTTTTTTAGGGTTACGTACAAAAAACTCCGTTGACTGTCCGACCATTTGTGAATTCAGTCTAACGTAGGTCTATATTCTTCTAAACGGTTTTTCGTAGAAAGGCCTCACTTTGAAGACTATTAAAAACATTTTTTATGAGTCTTGTGTAGGCATTTTTATAAAAAAATACCAAAAAATTGTCCTGCCCCTTCCAAAGAAGTAGGTCTAACATTTAAAAAAAAATCAAGTTTATAAAAAAGCTGATGAGATTACTGTAAAATTATAGCGAAGAAATATTTTGATAGTTACAATATTATTCTAATGGTTATAATAATAATATGATGAGGCCGGTATCGATAACGATATAGATGAAACTACATTCTCGTGCCTTTTAATTTTTTCTCTACTTTAAAGAAAATGTTATGCTTTTTATCTTTCGATTAAGTGAAAAAAGAAGATAGTGCAATATTGCAATACTGTGTGTATGATAAAGGTAAAGTTTCCTGTTTCAGATATAGAATCTGAAGTTGAATAATAAATTCATGTCAAGCTACATTAGATTCTTAAAATTATAGTATTTTTGTAGGTACGTGTCGCAATCTATATTTTTATGATACACTGTAGGTACTTCCTGTAATAAATTTGAATTAAAAAGTTGAATTTAGTAAAGCGAGATTTAAGGTATATCTAAATGTATTTTCATCATCGACTTCACAGTCTGCTTCTTTGTGTTTTTCCCACCTTATAAAAGGATCTCGAAGGACCAAAAGCCTTCGAGATCCTTTTATAAGGTGGGAAAAACTTATTTTGCATTGGAGTTTCCACCCATTTATTGGACCTATCGTTGCTAGTTATCGGGAATTATAGGGAAAAATTTACACAATGGACTTACTCTGCCAGTTCATTAACGTTTGACATAATTTTATTCTTTCTTATTTTCTCACTGTGTTTTCTAAATTATTAAGTACCTATTATTTATAATTATAAAAGTATTTTTTTGTACTATTTATTTAAATTTTACATTATACCTATATTTATAGAATTATTGTTCAGAAAGGTTTGCAGGGTTTTGCTTCAATTTATAAAATTATAATACAAGAATAATCAGTTAGTGTTCCGTCAGTATATTTTCTTAAATTTTTCATTTCAATGTTTCCCCAGACGATCTAAACTCCTTGAATTTATTTCATTCATTCAGATGTCTTTTTTATCGTTCCTTTAAGCAGACTGTAGATATTATTTGTTTTGTTTCATTGATTGAAATCTCTTGATTTCAATTTTCAAAGCAAAAGCATGCCGATTTCGTTTTAACTATAAGTACCTATCGTTTTAACTATAAGCGGCATGCCACTTATAGTTAAAACGAAATCGGTTTAGCTTTAAAAAAGTAGATTTGTTTATGTAAAAAAGAAGTAATTAAAATTTTATGTTATTTAAAGACCCTTAAACTGGATTTTATTGTCATGTCAAAATTATTTTGTATTTTTTAAAATTCCCCAGTCGTGATATTCTTTAATTAAACTTACCTATATATCTAAGCGTATTGACCGACATACTGAAATATATTGGTGTTAGTTCGAACACTTCTCCTTCTCCAAGTCCTTCTATTAAGTTTGTTCCAGATTATATCCAGTATAAAGGTCAAACGAAAGTTCAAAACTGATCTAGCATTCCTTTGGGATGAGACAGGATAGGCACATTTAAGGTGGATGCATACATCATATTTTGTCATACGATTTTTTATTGTTTCCGTCTAAGACAGGTTTCGCATTACAACATTTTATAATGAATAATACAACAGGGATTTAATATTTGACGCTTCTCTTTCGGTGGTAGAAAGCAAAATGTGGCTTCGCGATTGTGCCATATTTCCATGTCAAATCCTTATAGGCATCCGTTAATGAGATATGAATATTGAATACACACTTTGACATATTTTATATAGGCCAAATTTTAAACCTCGTTAAACTTAAATTTGTCAATTTAAGGGTTGAAATCAAAAATGCATTTTCACAAAAGTGAAATATCAAATTAAGCAATAAATCCTAGAATCAAACATCTCATATATATAGAATCTGCCAGACTCAGGGTTGGAAAAAAACCCGGGTTTTTTAAAAAAAACCCGACCTGGTGGGTTTTTATGGGTTTTATTGGGTTATATTGGGTTTTTTCAAAAACATCCCTAAGAATATTTGGCAGGTAGTAGAATTTAATAAGATATCAACCTTAAGATGAAAGCAGGTAACCTACAAAGATTTTTCAAAACTAGGAGGTAATTAATGATATAGAACCAGAGAAAGTTTTATAAGTGATATAACTGGTTATATATCATTGTTTACCCCCTAGTTTAAAATTTTGAAAAATCTTTGTCCCTGCATTAGGCTTAAAATATTGATGTTGAAAACATGTTTACATACTTTTAATTTAGTATATAAAGTTGTGGCGGTAAGAAGTGACAAAACTGTTGTTTTTATATTTATTTTGTATTCGTTATAAAAACCAAAGAGTAGTTTATAATAATTTCTGTATAAATTTATATCTAAAAGCGTTTAAATTAAAGGTCTAATTGATATGGCTACTAAGAGGCAAGGTAGAAAAGCAGATTAATAATTGGGACGAATTCAATAAAATTGAAATAAACGGGTGTATCAAAGCCCAATGTAAACATTGTTTGTCATAAAAGAAAATGATTTAGTGGTTTCCTAAAGATGTATATTATTTTATTGTTAGGTACATTATTTTGAATTAGTTATATTATAAAAGTATAAATAAAAGTGTTAAAAAATAATAAAACGAAAATTATTTAGAAATATTTTTAATAAAACCCATTTTTACCCACTTTTAGCGGGTTTTATCAAGTGGGTTTTACCCAAAAAAACCCACCCGGGTTTTTTTTGGGTCGGGCAAAATTAGCCAACCCTGGCCAGACTTCTATCTTTTTGTTGTCTTTTGTTCAATAACAGCTGTGACTTGTTTTTTCGTCTTTTTTCAATCTACACCCAACATTTTTTTTCAGCTACGTACGTGTTGAAAATTTGTTATAAAGAATAGTTTTCGCAATATTTTACCTTAAAAAAATAACTATAGTTTTCGTAACATTTGACAAAGTCTGACAAATCTTGGTGTGCGATTCTAGAGTTCATAATTGTTGCTTAAATTTTGATAATGGAAACTATTGATTCAAGCGGTCGCTAGTGAAGTTCTATATTGTTCGTAGATTCGCCTTAATATAATATAATTATAATGACGCAAAACGCGTCACATTGCGTTCAGACTATAACATGTTTTTCTAAGAACTTTTTGCATCATCTTTTTCCATGGTACGACAGAAATGTTTTGTTGCCTGAACCTTAATTACAGTCGTTAAATGCAGACTGTTTACAGAATTTATTTCGACATAAATTTTTTCTGTTTTTTTTGTTTGTTTGTTCTTTTTTGATCTTGAAAAAATGGCCTATATAATTTTTTGTTGAAATAAGTAATTTCAACGTATTTCATTTAAAAAAAGTTTGCTGACTCTGAGGACATTATATCCATTTTTTGTATTTGAAACTTTATTACAAAGCATTATTTGAAATTCATAAATATAGTGTCTTTGTACCCAAATATTTTGTTTGCCATATTTTGTGGAAGAATTTTTTTGTTGTCGTCTTGCAAAATCTGTATAATAAAAATGAGTTTCTCCATTTTCGACTGTTTTTACAATACTTACCTTTTTCATTTGATTATATAGAGGGGGAGTAGTTTTGAATAAAATTTAAAAAGCAATTTGCTATTTTTAACTGATTTAATTAGATATATAGTTTCGATCTGCAATTTTGGAAGAAGTAACTAAAAATCTGTGTTATAAAATAAACTTTTCAAATAAGGTGATATTTAATTTTGAATATTTGATTGTTATTATTAAACTTTAATACAACTTAAAATAAAAAATTTAGTAAGTGCACTTGCAAAAATAAGGGGTAAAAAAGATGATTATTTTCTGGTATTTTTAAATCCCCTAAAATGATATTTAAGAAGAATATAAAATTTAAGTAAAACCATAACGAACAGCTTTTTAATGTGCATATAAAAAGTACAAATAGTTATGTCTATAGATTTTTTTTCTAAATAAGAAATAATCTTTCGCTGGTGTAAGTTGGTTATAACGTGAAAGTTCAAGGTTTAGAGGTTGATAATTAATATGAGAAGGGATTAGTTTCACCACATTCACATTATACTTACGTGTGTAGTTGTGAGCAGTCACGATATTCTGTCATGATCCAGTAAATTGCAATATCGTTCATATAACACCAATATACTGTCGGACCAATTCTGCTTAATAAAGCACATACATTTGCAGCAAAAGATTGTAACAAATGTAACTTCGGTATATATAATATATATTAGAGATATAAAATCAAAGCATACCTATAACTTATAAGCCACTTATATTTATTTTATATCTATTATATAATTAAAGGCATTCAATTTTGCTGTCTTTTGACGTAGGAATACGTCTATCTTCGCGGGCATACGTCATTTACTTCGACTTACTCATGCAAAGCTATTTATGAAACAGGCAAAATCGCTATAACTTTTGTTAAAAATAGAGATATAGGTAACGATGTTTGACGTGTCATTTGAAAGCCAAAGAAGTCCCGTTCAATAATATAACATTTTTAATGTGCATTTTTTTGGTTACTATATGTAGGAATACCAAATTATTGGTAATCTATAACGTTGATATATCTAGTACCTATACTTATTTAGTGTATCCCATTAAAAGGCGTTTTGAAATAATTTTCACTTTCATGATGAGCTCTCGCTAGTACGAAGATTCACAACTACAAGCTAGCTATATTGAATTAACACTCGCATGTAGTGAAAATCTATTGATTCCGAAGCATATAAGGAGAATGTTAGATTGGTAATCATGTCACTGTTGAGTAATTGTAAGCTCATTCCGCCGCGAAAGTGGAAAGGCTCAGGTTAGTATCCTGACTGTGACTATGGCTATCTACTTAGTTCATTGCTTAGTTTAAAATGAACCAACATGATATTCATGAAAACTACGAGTGTTCAAACAGTTTTTAAGTCATAGGTGGCTATGGACTCCATAGCCATCTAAGAATTAAAAACTGTTTGAACAATCGTAGTTTTCATGAATATCATGTTGGTTCATTTTAAACTAAACAATGAACTGTAAAGTGGAGAATCGTCTTATTTGAAGCCAAGCTCGTGTTTCATTTTGGAGAGACAATTAAATTACTTGTCTAACATCAAGTTGGATTGATAGCATTTAAATGAAATATTAGTATCTCCATAGTTTAATATACCCAACGTACTATGCAGACCTATTACGTAATATTATATCTATGTATGTATGTGTTTTATATGACGTAATTTGAAAACAGCTGATGCATACACAAAACTACTTTGGAGGACATTGTCTTTTGAAAGCTGTATTGTCTGCGTCAGGATATTTACATTGGTTAACATACTTCTCGCTGACTAATCCTTCGTATTTTTAATTGAAGGTTTGAATTTTAATCGATAATAAAATTGCCTAATAATATTATAAATATGTAGTTTAAAAAAGTTGTAGGTATTAGCTGTTCTGAGTTATTAAACTATTTTTGTTCTTTTAAATTGCATATTGAAAATTGTTGATATTTTTAAAGAATAATTTTTAATTAAATAAATAAACAAATCTTTATCTAGGCTGAGGGTGCAGCCTTAAGGCTGAGATGTACATTGTCGATAAAAAACAAATTACAACTACACAATTAGTTATACTGTGTAATCGTACTACATAAAAGACACCAAAAATACAGGAAAAAAATAAGAAAATTAGACGTGCATAATATAACAATTTTAATTATCCATTTGATAATACCTACTTTATATTTTGTAGGTCGTAGGTAAAAAAATCACCTTCAAATAGATCTTGCAATAAGATCGGTGGTAGGTATATTGCTGAAACTCTACAAGCAACTACATTAATGTTTGTCCAAAAGATTATACTTAACAAATTTGTTAAACCACGTAGGGATTGTGACAGAGTTCCATATTTTAGAACCGGTAGAGTCTATACTTCAGTTTGTCTTGAGGACATTCAGAGTTAAAGAATTTTTCATATTATCGGTATGAAAACTTATTATAAAAGTTGCTTTCTATGCAAGTCATGAGGTCGATGCATTTTTTATTTTGGTTAATAAACGTCCAAAATGAAAGCCATACAGTTTGTAAACTAGTTACGGTTTACTTTAAAGTTAACCCATAAAAGTATTTACTTCATTAAGTTGCTAAACTGTAACTACCACTCAACTCGGTTTATAAGCGCTCTATCAACACTGTAACGATGAAGAACTACAAAGAAACCAGAAGTGTTGTTATTGCTTTATTGTAGGAAATTTTATAATTTATAGACATCAGTGATTGCTAAATTGATTGAAATTTCTAGGTCTAATTGTGAAGAAGGTTATAATAAAAAAGTTTTTTTGTAACGAGCAAATTTATATTGATAATGAAAGGCGCCACTTTGAGGTATAAAATGACGTTTTTGCATAATCGAATTAAATATTCATTCCAGAACGTTTCTAGAATGGTGGAAACGGCAGAATAAACCAATTAATTTTGGGAATATGTAAACGCATAAGTTGGGTTCTGTCACTGTTAATAGGAAATTATTTTATACAGAGTGTTCCTAATTTTTTACTATACAGGGTGTCTCAAAAGTAACTCCGGGGATTTCAGAAGCATTTTTGTAAAATATATAAACGAGAATCCTTTCATCGTTTCTGTCTTCTTTGGGTAGCGACATGTTATTTATATTTTAAGTTTAAAAAAGCTTGCGTGAAGTATTGTATTACCCTCAGAATTCTGTAATTCAATTTTTGATTGAAGATGTACATTTCTGGTTAAACAACAAAGAAATATCAACTTAAAAAACGTCGTCTTTGTCTTTATGTACCGTTGTGCGTTGTCATCGGGCGCACTCTTGTCGTCAAGTAAGTGGAGGACACTTTCAACACGTCTTGTTGAATTGAACAAAGAAGAGGTAGCAGTAGAAGAAGACGAAGACGATGAAAACACATAGATAGGACAGTGAGGGAAATAACATGAAGAGCTTTTTTCAAATACTTGCTTCCCTCAACATTGGAAGAAACTTGTTAGATTATATTAGATTGTAGATTATAGACGCTAGACAACTGAGGTAATTAGCGGCTAAGCAAAAATAAAATAAAATAACAAAAAAAATGTTGCAAAAATTGCATTTAATACAATATTAGTTGATGACTGCTGAAACATCGACTAATAAAAAAAAATGGAATAATAAAAAAAGTTTTCGCCTGTTTTTTAAGTGTTTATATACATTTTTGGGTATATGTTTTGCATTGACAAATTATTGCTAATTATTATAATTAATACTATTTATTATTAAATCCATGGTAGCCTTTACTTTTTCTAATAGTTGTTTGTTTAGAGTTTAGACAATAACATGAAATGGGCATCTGTCTTCTGTTACTTGAAGCATGTTAGCGTTAGATTGTGATAAATATTAAATCATAATATTAATAGTCAAAATTTTTTTCATTTTTCCTGCAAAGTTCAGTTCTTTTATAGGATATTTCCAAGTGTTATAGTGGCCCGTTTCCACATCCGTTCTGGATGACTAAAAGTGTTGTTTTAAATGTACTGGCCATACAAATAACAATAACCACAATATAAATGTTATAAAATGTTACAATTACCACAAAACACCAAACCATAACAAACACTCTCGACGTACGTTTCGCCAACCAAGTTGGCATCATCAGGAGATGATTAAAACTTGGTTGGCGAAACGTACGTCGAGAGTGTTTGTTATGGTTTGGTGTTTTGTGGTAATTGTAACATTTCGTATCTTTACACCAAAGGTTCCACCATTTTTTATTGATAAATGTTATAATAAAGATTTATGATCCATGCATCACGTAGATGCAATTAAATTCCTGCATAGTAGGTATTCCGCGAATATTAATAACATAGTTTTTAAATTGGTTGATCAGTGTTGCCAACTCAGTAAATACAGTGAGAGTAATTTTAATCTGAGGCCAGACTATTCGATTGCCTTAGTATTCTATACTGTTTGTTTTGAACGAGTTGAATTTCCAAATGGATCTGGTATAGGTAGGTATTATCCTTTTGAAAACAGTGATTACATAACAAGAGATTTGGAATCAACTGCGAAACACAAACATAAACACTACGTTATCCCAAATACCAACATCTTAAAATTAAATCCTCTACTCAAGAAAATTATTTTTAGAGTGATCAATTTTTATATTGGTGCTTACTTTGATATCTAGAGTATTGCACGTCGAGGCTTTAATTCTGATGTTTGTTCATTTTTAATGATTATTGAATTTTCTAATTGAAATTGACATATTATGAAAAGAAAAATTAACGTGTGTTGGTGTCAAATCAGGCTAAATATGGTAATAGTTATAATATAAAGTTCTAATTACGAAATTGTAACGAAGACATTAAAAGTAGAGAGCTTAACTTTTATAACGTTTGTCAGATGTGAAATAGTATACTTTACGAGTAAAGTGGACCCAACATGTTGTTTCTTTACAGGGGCCGTTTATTTATTTTCAAAACAAATGCTGTTGGCAGACAAAAGAGATACGAATTGCGTGTGTTAAGAGGACAATGTGAAAGTGAGGACATCTCTAAAAAATAGGAAGATTCTCGTATACTTTGTGCACAAGGCGACATTTCTGTTTGAAAACGGTCGTTATCATTGGACGATAAAGACTTTGGTCTCGCGAATCAAAACATAAATCAAATTGAAAGATGATTAAACACAGCGGCGGCTGAATGAAATAGAGCGGCAATGTTGCTGGCAACTTGCCAAGATCTCCAATATTACATACTGCTGTACACTATCTGTGTGTGCGGTTCAATATTAACACGTAAATTTGTTTGATGTTGAACAATGTCTTGTCTCCTTTATACATATTCACAATTTACAACCGAAAGCTTATTTAAAAATTACCAGTGAAATAAATTTAATTAACTAACCGAGTTTCTTCTTTCAAAAAAGCTACAATGTGTTCTTTTTATTGTTATAGAAGGAGTTCATTTAAAAGAAAATAAGGTGCCCAACCGTACTGTTTTATTCAAGACGGTACTTTTTTTTGCAACGCTGTCCTAGGTAAATCGTGATATTACAAAACTCAGTAAACGTACTCGTTTTTGGGACGTCTTCTGATATGGGTAAAAAAACTAAAAAACAGTTTTGTCTACTCTATGGCTACTCAGAATGCTTTAAAATTACGCTTTTAGAGATCAATATTTCAAAAATTTACCTCGTTTCCAGTTTACCACTGTTAATCACCATATCTTAAAAGCAAATTCATTCATATTACGGGTGCATCTAAATTTAACTTGGGCGGGGTGATTAGTAAAAAAATCCAAACTTCTCTTTTTATATTATGATGCCACTCTGACATGACTTGCGTGTCTATGTTGCGTATATCTTATTTTCTATCAATCCTTCGCTCGCAGCGTGTCATTAAAAAAAATAAAAATTTAAAAAGTGTAAAATCATAAGAAAATACGAATTATGTGAGCGATGCATTAACAATAATAATAATAATATAATACAATTTTACGCATTTATATACCCATGTATTTATTTTTAAAATTAAAACTGACAAGGGGCGCAGCAATTAAGATTGTGCTGCAACTGCGAAGGCGTAGAACTACTTCTATATAATAGCCCAGGAAATGAAAGGAAAAAAACACCCGATGTCGCAAATAATTCCAAAGGAGCTGGATTTTTCACAGATGGTAGAACACCTTTAGACATGTATTTTTACAAAAGTCCCCGGTTATCCCCCTTGTGCTTCCCCCGCCACCCCCGTTTGAATATAATTTTGCAAGCCTTACGGAAAACGATAATATCTCCTTAACCAATGTCTGAAATTAGACGACTTTTTTTTTGTTTTATTCCTAATTAGTTACTCTAAAAAATTTCCCCTCTTCAATTTTCCGATAAAATCAATATATGCTTTGCAATTTATTAATAAAAAGAAAATATCAGTTTTTAAAAGAATATTTCACAAAATATTTCCATATAACTTTTTGCTAAGCCTGTTAGGGTAAAAGTTGTTCAAGTAAAATTTGTAGACAATATTTGTAGCTTTAAAATGATGTATATATTGATAGACTTTAGTTAATTATAGGGCAAGTGGGCTGTTAATAATGAGCGCAGCGGTCGGACGCATAGCGATAAAATTAAAAAAACTTTTGGATTGTATTTATTTATTTGTAATAAAATTATTTATCTAACATTGAAGCGTTTTTAGGGTTCCGTAGCCAAATGGAAAAAAGGGAACCCTTATAATTTCATCCTGTTTGTCTGTCCGTCCGTATGTCACAGTCATTTTACTCGGAAACTATTGGCACATTATAGATGAAATTTGGAAGGTAGGTGATTTCTATGAACTGCTATACAATGGTTAAGTAAAATTACGAAAAAAATAGTGGTGGCACACCATACATGTAACAACTGAGGGATAAAAAAATTCCAGTGCACATAAGCGTGTGTATCATTAGATAGGCCTTCAAAAGTGATGTAGAAGTTTCAAAATGACTTTTTTATTAAAGTCAACAGTTGGTATGTAAATGAAGTAGAATTTATAAAATACTTCCAACGAAAATCGGTTTGAATAAGAAATGTTGTGTAGTTTTTGGGATACATTGTACCTTGCAAAAGGTGGGGTATAAGATATTTTTTGCCATACTCACTACAAAATAGCTACTTACGATGTATGTATAGCGGCCTTTAAAGAGTCATTTCACAGGCAGGTGTATGGAAAGTGTTTTACTTTCCGCACTAGTGCGGGAAGTAAACGGTTGCCATAGGAACTTCTGTTTATTCGCTCTAAACGCCTGCGTGCGTCTGCCATTACTTTCTCACGAACTTCACGGCATACTGTAGAAGTAAAGATGGCAACGCAAATGAACTGTCAAATTTTTTTGAAAATTAAGTGAAAAGTAGGTATTTTGTAGTGGGTATGGCAAAAAATTCCATATATATTATATCTCGTGCGTAATGGTATTACGGCTCGTGTGACTGTAAAAACTCGCTATCACTCGTTCTTACATACTGTCATTACTCGCCGTAATAGTCCATTACACATCTAGATATACAATCTACTATTTGTGTGTATATATTCGTGCCAACACGACACCGGGACAATTTTGGCAGCCAAAAAACCACGAAATTTTAACATTGTTTTTGTTTTTTCGAAATATCTCAGAAACGGTCGACTTAAGCGATTCTTTCGTTATGTAATGTTTTAAATAGAATTACATTTCCTACAATTTTCATCCCTACAAATTTTCCGTGGTAAGAATAGTAAGCGCGCTACAACTTCTTGAAAATTACGCGCTTTTTGTAGCCTTAGAAACCAATTGGTCCATTTCAATAGCTTTATTTATAGTGTTCTTCATCGAATTTTAAATTGAAAATACA
Organism: Mongoloraphidia duomilia; assembly: GCA_039654895.1. NCBI lineage: Eukaryota > Metazoa > Arthropoda > Insecta > Raphidioptera > Raphidiidae > Mongoloraphidia > Mongoloraphidia duomilia. The sequence continues at coordinate 17,448,724 of CM077516.1, read as the reverse complement.
CATGTCCATAAAGCAAAGAACACTCTAAATTATGATTTTTGTCCCATATCGATATCTTCAAAAATTTAGAAGCTATAGCCTGTCAAAGCTGAAATCATCATAGAGCCTTACATTTTTTTTGACACGCGTTACGAGTACTTTCTATACCGAATAAAAAAATTTCCGTCTATAGAAAATTTAATGCCATAAACAATTATTTACGTCCAATCTCACTAACTTGCGAAATTTTCAAGTTATAAGCATTTATGTACATGTTTTCACCTTTTGACATAAAATTGACACACTTGTTGCGAAAAGCTCTGTAGAGTGACCACTTTCAAATTTTTAAAATTTTTTTACTCACTTAGATAACCCATGAATAGGTCTACAGCTTCTATATGTAAACTTAATATTTCTCGAACACTCTTCTTAGTAGAGCACTTCGCGTGAAGTGTTTTAATTTTATGTCAAAAAGTAAAAACATGAACATTAATGCTTATAACTTGAAAATATTTCAAGTTAGTGAGATTGGACCTTAAATTTTTTAGATTTTCCTAGACGGACATTTTTTTATTCGGTATGGAAAGTCCTCGTAACACGTGTCCAAAAAAAAAAGTAAGGCTCTATGATGACTTCAACTTTGACTGGCTATAGCTTCTAAATTTTTAACGATATCGATATGGGATAAAAATCACGATTTAGAGCGTGTTTTGCTTTATGAACATGTGTATTTTCAATGTAAAATTCGATGAAGAACACAATAAATAAAGCTATTGAAAAGGACATTACGTTTTAACATTTGGTTTCCAAGGCTACAAAAAGCGCGTACGATTTTCAAGAAGCTGTAGCGCGCTTACTATTTGTACCACAGAAAATTTGTAGGAATGAAAATTATATGAAATGTAATCCTATTTGAAATGAAAGCATCGTTTTTGAGATATTTCGAAACAGGCTCATCAAAAAGTTATATGCAAATATTTTGTGAAATATTCTTTTAAAAACTGATATTTTCTCTTTTTTAATAAATTGCAAAGCATATATTGATTTTATCACAAAATTGAAGAGGAGAACTTTTTTAGAGTAACTATTTAGGAACAAGACAAAAAAAAAGTCGTCTGATTTCAGACATTGGTTAAGGAGATATTAACGTTTTCCGTAAAGCTTGCAAAATTATATTCAAAAGGGGGTGGCGGGGGAAGCACAAGGGGGATAACCGGGGACTTTTGTAAAAATACATGTCTAATGGTGTTCTACCATCTGTGAAAAATCCAGCTCCTTTGGAATTATTTGCGACCTAAAACCTTTATTTCCCGGGCTATAAGTAATTTTGTCTTAAAATATTAACATGACACACATGATAGAAAATAAATAAACTATGGCGTAACTATAGTAGTTCGCGTCACACATTTTCTGTATCGCATAATTTTACCCCCCTATATACCACCGGGAAAGACGTAGTTTTACGTGAAAACTTTTTTTAGATAATTTAAAAAATAATGTTAAGATTTCGACATCAAATTATTGTTCTTTTCATTGGAAGATAGTTCTTTATCATGCCAACGGTACACCATAATTTTATATAGAGAGAAAAATGAGCAAATTTAAGCGCAGACCTCTATAATATACCTAACGTTTTATTGATTGCATAATATTAATTTGGAAAGTTTTCTTTCTGTTGTACTATAGTACACTGAAACATATTTCAGATAGTACTTAATAAATACAGAGTGAGCCAATGAAAATAGTCCACGCAAGATTTGGCCACTCAACATCAGTTTTGCGAAAAAAGCTCGCACACGTCATTTTAGAATTAAGGGAGACATCTAAATCGATTAGTATTATTTACGGGTGAATTGCACCCCAAAAATTTTAAATGGAAAGGGGTGTCAAACGATTCGCAGTTCGAAAGGCCTCTCAATTCTTTTTACAACAGTCTTTTTGTTTTTCAAATCCGATGATTAATTACGGAGAAAATGACATTTTAATTTGTATCAAGTAGTCTTAAACAATTGAACATAGCAAACAAAAGCACGTCATCTGTCAAATAAAAATACAGCCAAGAACTCAAAGATCATTTTATTAAGTGCTCAAAATGACCACCTCCAGCTTCCATACAATAATAAAGATTATTCTCAAAGCGTCGTCGTACGTTCTCCAACATTGCTGGAGTAATCTGACTGAGATATTTGATACTATTAAAATGTCATTTTCAATTAATAATCGGATTTGAAAAACAAAAAGACTGTTGTAAAAAGAATTGAGAGGCCTTTTGAACTGCGAATCGTTTGACACCTCTTTCCATTTAAAATTTTTGGGGTTCAATTCACCCTGCTCTCAGGGTTGAAGTTACGTAAATAATACTAATCGATTTAGATGACCCTCTTGATTCTAAAATTGACGTGTGCGAGCTTTTTTCGCAAAACTGATGTTAAGTGGCCAAAACTTGCGCGGACTGTTTTCATTGGCCCATTCTGTATATATTTTTTTATGAAATTAATAGCTGATACGTAAATAACCCATAATATTTTGTTTTTTTCCTCTGAAGGATACCAACCTGCTGCGAGCACTTTGCTACGCTTTACTGTGTACAAATTATACCTCATGTAGTTTGTTGTTGTATAGAATCTCTTTGTTGTTGGTTTGTGAATTGTTTAGGGTAAAATATGGTCTAAAACATTTCTTTTTTCAGATGGTGGAAGTAACGGTATTATATTTGCAGTTATTTGTCACTGATTTAATAAATGTTAAACTTTGAATTTAAATATTTTGCTAAAATTACGTCATCTGTGATTTTAAAGACGAATTTTCTCAAATGGAGGTTTCAAGTTTTCGTAAATATTAATTAACAAATGCAGAACAGTGCTAAACGGTATCTATACAAAATAAGATCCGGTTGCTAATTTTAAAGTAAGTGAGAATATAATAAACAATATTGAAAATTTAATTTCTTTACTTCTACCAAGTGTTGCGAATAGTTATATTTATAATTAATGGAAGCTTATTTAGAATTTTCTCATTAGCCATTCAGTATTAAATTATTAAACAAAAGACCGAGCGAGTGGTGTACTGATGAGAGTACTAGACTCGTATTCGAGAGGTACCTACTATGTTCGATTAGATGTGAAAAATGTTTCTACTAACTCTCGAGAAACAATAATTTCTGCTCTAGCCCTCTTGTTGAGACTTTCCACGGTGTCCCTTAATAATTGAGATGGTTCCTTATTCAAGGTCATGACCGATTACCTGTGGTCACAAGTCAGCTTACCTTCTCCTATTTTCCTATAGTTACTGTGCACCCCCCAGGAGGGACATTGAAATGTGGTTGCTATCGCAAATTGCATTCCAATGTTCTTTAGGAATTAGCGCTCCCAGGGATCCGAGCTCTTACCAGTCGGTTTGTGTATGCCGGCTGGCGGATTCTAATACACAAATGGATTATTTGTTGTGTTGAAGACGCTAATGACCTGAGTTGTTGACGCGTCTATAATCTACAATTAATTAAAAAAATCCACTTGTGCATTGCTAGTAAGTAAGTTGGAAGTTTAAATATTTAGAAAATAACGGGAAAATGGTAAAAGGAAAATAGCAATGGTACGAGTGGTTTCTGTTATGATATAATGTTGAGAAACGGACGATAAACGCACGGTTATCGCTATTATTAGTTAAACAAAACATTAAAAAATAAAAAAGTAGATTCGATGACTACACTGTTTCCTATAGATTAATGTTTAGGTATATAATATACTGGAGTGTTTTTCTGAAGACACTCATATCATACGATACATAAATACGCCATTAAAAATAAATAAAAATAAAACCTAAATACATAAAAATGTTAAAAGTTACAAGAAATCTCTAATAATTTTCTTGGAAATCTTTATATATACTTGAATGGAATATTTAGGCCATCTGAAAGTTAAATGAAAATAATGTTTGTTTGTAGCAACACAGTCAGGCAAGCGAATTCCGTTGTAAGAGAGGGGATATTTATTGCATGTAAAACGGTTTCAAGTGTAGAGGATCGTTAGATGGGGGTATTATGTACGTAAATTGTGCTAGTAGTGGTTGTAACATAAAAATTTTGGTTCATTGATTTACTTACCGCATAACAGAATTATATCAGTTGCTTTTTACGTCTGGCTGAGTAATGTGCGATAATAAACTGCCAAAGAGGAGAAAGGTCAAAGAAGAACAATCGAAATAATCGTCGTATTTTTTTAGAATATAATATATTATGTCAGTGGTATTTTTTGAAAATCTTTTAAAATATAGAATGATACATTTCAAAGAGTTGTTTTTAGCGGTACCCAAAGGGCGTAATCCTACTATTGCCACTATTTCTGCCTGTCTGTTAAAGCCTTTTAGCTCCTAAATGCAATTGACATAATATAATATTATATAAGTTGATGTGGGCCATCAACTTATATAATATATTATGTCAATTGCATTTAGGAGCTAAAAGGCTTTAACAGACAGGCAGAAATAGTGACAATAGTAGGAATACGCCCTTTGGGTACCGCTAAAAGCAACTCTTTCAAACCTAATATTCTATATTTTAAAAGATTTTCGGATTTTGTATAGGAGCTAAGAAAATTAGCATTTGTCTGAATTTTAATTTTTTGCCCCCTTTTTAACGTAATATTTAATTATTTACCCCCTTTTCAATGTATAATACATTGAAAAGGGGGTAAAAAATTTAAATTTCTGAAGATAGCCGGGGTTTCATCAAGTAGAGTATAAAAAGTTCGAGCGAACGAGCGAAGCAAGTGAGAAGTGTATTAATAAAATTTGAACGAACGAGCGAAGCGAGTGGTAAGATCGAGCGAATGAGCGGAGCGAGTGATTAGTGTATTAATAAAGTTCGAGCGAACAAGCGAAGCGAGTGATTAGTGTATTAATAAAGTTCGAGCGAACAAGCGAAGCGAGTGATTAGTGTATTAATAAAGTTCGAGCGAACAAGCGAAGCGAGTGATTAGTGTATTAATAAAGTTCGAGCGAACAAGCGAAGCGAGTGAGTGGTGTATTAATAAAATTCGAGCGAACGAGCGTAGCGAATGGGAAATGTATTAATAATATTCTTAGCACTCGGGAAATTCCTAGCACCCGGGCTTTCTTAGCACCCGAACGAAGTCGGACCGGGCCGCTAGTACACCAGTATTTCCAAACGGACACACGAATAAGCCATCCATCTATCACTAGTTTAAAAATGTCGTCGGCATACTCAACTATTGAGGTAAATATGAATATTAATTGTAATTCCCCCAAAAAAGAAGTCATTTAAAGATTTGTGAGAAAAATATAATTATAAACATTAGAAATAACAATCATTACGATTAGACATCCATTCCCGTTACATATATCATAATAATATCAGACGATTTAATCGCCATGATATTTTTTAGAAGGCTATAATATGAGAAAAAATGAATTACCACCGTTGGGACTTGAACCCGAAACTCCCGATTACGCGCCAGGTAAGTTTCCATTTACTCCACAGTGCCAACAGTAAGCACTCATAATTTCTCTAATATATAGCAACTATGTACCGCAGAATCCACTACCTGTGAGAGCTAATCGTCTAATCGTAATGATTGTTATTTCTAATATGTATATAATCCCGTGAGTAAAAATTTCTCTTTGTTTAATTATAATTATAAACGTTTACAAAAGTGAATTATCAGCTAATTCTAAAATACTTATGCTGATTAAATATGTATTTCATTACTTTATCTAATGCCGACCCTGCAGAGTGGTCACGTGCTTTCCGCGTGGTCACTCTATCTTAGAAATGAATAGACCATAGCGCGGTATAAGTAAACTCTCTATAGCTCGTTTTTACATACTTTCACAACTCGTCAGTAATAAACCCCATTACCACACTAGAAATACAATCTTCTATACCTAATGTTTTTGAGTTTATAATAGTATCATATTAAATTAACAATGTAGTATGTAAACTAAATAAGATACAATAAGACGTGCAGAGTTATTATTTTGACCTATTTATTAAGTCCTTTGAAGCTGTGTTTCGTTGTTGTTTAAATAAACTCTATTGAGTAAAATTAAGAAGGCAAAGTTACTTTAGAAACTAACATTAAGGGTGACAGAGAAAGTACTAGAGCATAAATATAGTCTTGGGCCGCTCTGAATTATTATTAGTTCTTTGGAAAGTTTTAGCATAAACTTTTAGGAGTTGTTTGTTACTGGATGGGAATAAAAACAACTGGCTCATACTGCTTATTTGTTATTCAACAGACGAACACGGAGGACTTTGAGGAATACCTATACACGAGTATAATAATATATGTATAGAATAGTCGACGAAATAGAAAAAAACTCGGGTCCGCAGTGCAAAATCCTGCTGTCAAAATTGTGTATTTCTTAATTTTGTTTTTGAACAAAAAAAATGTAACTCTTTAATACATCCCTTAAAATAACAACATTTTTTTAATTTTCGATATATTCGGCTTGTATTTTATCAATCCAATATCTGCACCAAATTATTCCTTGTGTAACTTACTCCTAATTCACTATCCGTAGGTACTACTAGTGTTTTCATAAATTTTGTAAGGCTGGCTCTGTCTCACTCGATATCTGTATCTAATACTTCAATTCATGGTGCCATACGAATTCGATTTTCATATTTTACTAGTAAACTTCAAGGTTACGTTTCCTCAAACAAGAAATAAATTATGTGACGATATGATAAATTATAATATTATACCTACTTACTGTCAACAAAAATAGAAGTTTTTTTATATTATTGGTTAATACTACTGAATGCTGAAAAATGGAGTTGTTACAATTAACAAAATGAGCTTTTTGAGTTTTAGCTTTCAAAACCTTTAGTTAATTAACTGGTCTGATTTCATTTCTAAATTTAAATATTTTATTACAATCAAAAATGACATAAGTGAAACTACAAAAGAAACATTGTGATTCCTCAAGAAAAAGTGTTTATGAATAAATTCTGTTCGTCTGTACTCTGTATGCATGTTTGTCTATCAGCACGATTTAGATCAAGCTAAGCGGATCGAAACCAATTTTCATAGGATGAAGAGCCCTATATTTTTTGGGAAAAACTGGTACATGCGTAGGTGCCGTAAATTTTTTTTTTGAATTCTTACATGTGAAACCATAATTTTTATCGATTTTAAAAATGAACATTATTATAAAGTAATATTAGGTTCAAGTGACTCTAGAAAGAGTTAGTATGATAAAAACAAGACGTATGTGATTAATGTTTTTATCTTTTTGAAGGCGTCAGACTGCAGACACAAAATCGTTAAAACGGGTGGTAGAATAAATAATTAAGCGATGCGCTAAGCAGTAAGCACATATTGTATCGGCTCATTTTTTCGGGTAAGTTTTTGTGACACCATAGTGAGTATATTGAAAGTAATGGACAGGCAATGGGTTGAATATTTACGAGTAACACCCCAAACATTCCAGAATACGGCGAATGTGTCTGTACCTCATGCAGCATGTGAAGTTTTATACAGGGATATACACGAAAGTTCAATGCAACTCGGTATCTAGGGTTACATTTATAGTCCAAGCGGCAGGTAATAAATGAAGGGGGTTACCTGGAAACTATTCCGAAGTTAATGATATTTTGGTGTGTTGTTTGCGGGTACTCTGTGGAGTAGAATCTGAGTTTTCGACCTCGAAGACCCTGTACTAACGTGGGGGAGCCGAAAAACCAAGAAATTTTACCACCTTTTTTGCTTTTTTCGAAATCTCTCAGAAACGGTCGACTTAAGCAATTCTTTCATTATGTAATGTTTTAAAGAGGATTACATTTCCTATAATTTTCATTCCCACAACTTTTCTGTGGTACTAATGGTAAGCGCGCTGTAGCTTCTTGAAAATCACCCGCTCCACTTTTTATAACCTTGGTAACCAATGTGTAACATGAGTATTTTAAATTTCGATGGAGAAGAAAATAAATAAAACTATTATATTGAAAAGAACATTACATTTTAACCATTGTTACCAAGGTTACAAAAAGCGGAGCGGCTGATTTTCAAGAAGCTGTAGCGCGCTTACCATTAGTACCACAGAAAAGTTGTAGGAATGAAAATTGTAGGAAATGTAATCCTCTTTAAAACATTGCATAATGAAAGAATTGCTTAAGTCGACCGTTTCTGAGAGATTTCGAAAAAAGCAAAAAAGGTGGTAAAATGTCGTGGTTTTTCGGCTCCCCCCACGTTAGCACAGGGTCCTCGAGGTCGAAAACTCAGACTCTACTCCACAGAGTACCCACAAACAACATACCAAAATATCGTTAACTTCGGAATACTTTCCAGGTAAAAAGTACCTGACTGCTGGACTATTAATGGATATTTAGCAAAATTTGTAACAGCGACAAGCAAGATTTATTGTTATGCAGTTTTAGTAAATGGTTTTATTTAACTTGACGTTTCGTGTATGGGTTTGTAACTTCCCTTTATCCCATTGGGTTGAAATGTTGCACACATGAGTAGTTCCGATTACAATACAATATTATGGTAACTAGCTGACCGGTCTAGCTGTCGTCCGGGTGTAAATTGCACTCTTGAATTTTCACAGGCAAAAGGTCGCGCTTCCATAACGTTTCAGTGGATCGGATAAATGTAATAAAATCAGACTAAGCAAATAAAACACACTAAAAAGGTAAAAAAAATTTTTTTAGGTTAGATGGGTTTATTGTACAATCGATTATGTATACTAACAGTATCTGGGGCTTTGATCAGACTAAAATAAAATCTTGGGGCGCATTTAGTAGAAAACTTTTTTTGTTGAAGTTTTTACTTTCGACTGTCTTCTTTGACCTTAATATTGTAGTCAAATCGTTTGTTATACTAAATGCGCCCCACGATTTTATTTTGGTTTGATCAAAACCACAGATTAATGACCTATAATTATTTTCTAGCTTTTAGTACATTAGCGATTGTGTAATATAAGCGTTTAACTCAATTTTTGTTACCTTTTTTTATTCCATAGATGTTGTCAGTTACTATTTCTATAAAAATAAAACTCAGTGATTAAAGTCTAAACCTGAGAGGCTTAAACTTTAACAAGAAAAGAGATATAACACACGACTGAATTGAATTATTAATGCACAACTACTGTAGTCACTTGTTAACAAAAGTTGCCTAAATCATAATATAATAATAATATTATAAGTATAGGTATAATATACTACTCGTATATAATAATATATTATAGCCACAGCTAAACAACCTGGCATTTCTGTACATTTGGGTTGTTCAGAGCAAAACAAAGATATTTCTGCCGCTGCCACTAACCAACTGGTGTCTGTTTCGGGTGTCCATAAGCAGAATAAAATATTGTAGCAAACCCCAAGATGTTACGCCACTGCCTCCAATTATAGAAACCACGAGAAAGAAAGGTCACAGTAGTAAAGCGTGGAATGGTATCGAAGATTCCAGAGAACGCTAGAGGATACGAGGACGCACTGAGCGTACACCGCACGCAGGTATATAAACAGGAGTGTGTCGTGTTGAATCAGTCAGTGAATTGTGAGTCGTGCCATCAGTCAGTACAGTGAAATAAATATTGATCAGTCAACGGGAATCAGTCAGTGTAGGTACTATGACATAAATGACATATGATAAAAATACCGTGATACAAATTCACCTGATAAAATAAATATTAGTATAGTCAATTGTATATAGTTAAGTGTTAATTACTGTTTAATTATTGTTTACTTGTGTTGATTGTTAGAACTGACTTTTCGTTGTTGCATTTATTGTTATTGTATTTTTAATTATTGTAAATAAATATTTATTCCGCCAACTCAGAAAACAGTTTTGTAACAATATATACCCGTATACACTTAGCCAAATCCAATACGGTGTGGGTTAATCTCTTCGATGAATTCTAAAATAAAACTCGTTCTTTTTCTATAAATAAGTAATACGCTGGTCGCTGGTATCTTTCAGTATTAAGTTTTATTAAAATAAATTGTTGTACACATTAACAAACGCATTTAATAATTAATTATTTTCAGTTAACACTGATCTATTTTATACTATTTTATATTATTAATATATCGTTTATATTATTCAGTAACAAAATAAATTAGTGTAAATTGTTTGAATTCATCGAAGAAACCACATGTATTAAATGGCCTTCATAATTTCCTTTACAATGTATTACTCGTATATTGTGCATTAATTACGTATAATATCTCTCCAGGAATCTTCACGCATTTTCTTACGTTTAGAACTGAAAATAATTCGTACAGCTCAGCGGGGACGGTCTACACAAACAACCTGCAGGTTGACTTGCATACCCGCAAAATACATTGACTCAGGGTTTGACCCGCAAATGATTTTAAAGTTCCCCGCTGTGCCTCGGATTTTATAGAAATATTCCACAATGGCGTTCATTATTTTTTTGTATTAACGCGTGGCGAGTCACGCCTCCGATCTCCAAACGATACAAAAATATAGTCTACATATTAGACTCGGGTTCCGCCATCAGTCGACAGATGGCGGAACCCGGGTCTAATATGTAGACTATATTTTTGTATCGTTTGGAGATCGGAGGCGTGACTCGCCACGCGTTAATACAAATGATTCGGTGAGCATTCCCATCCACCCGGAATTTATGTAAACCTATTTTTCTACTTGTTTAACCTTTTAAGTTTAACCTATGTTTTTTCAAATATTATTGTTTGTAGGTATTGATTTATTTTAACCAACATTGTTGACGATTCTCCTTACAAAATATGCAGATATAGTAACGTAAAGGATGAAGATTTTGGGCGCCTTATGTTGGATTTTGAAGTGTGTACATCGATTACTCAGGAATGGTTGAACAGATTTTGATGATTATTCTTTTATTTAATAGGGCATACCTGCGGGGTGGTCCCATATAAATTTTACTTAAATCGGTTCTGTAGTTTGACTGATTTTTTACATTATGTATTTTTTCTATGTATGTATGTCATCTCATATCTTCTGCATTTGTGAACCGATTTTGATTATTCTTGTTTTATTTATTAATTCAAGCTAACCTTCAGGGTGGTTCCACATAAATTTTACTAAAATAGGTTCAGTGGTTTTCTTCTTTTTTAGTTTAGTAATCAAATATCATGACAAAAGTCGGTTAATAACGTGCAAACTACGTAGTCTAAAGCCGCTAAAAAGTAAAAAATAAAAAACTTAAGAAAAACTCTCCTTCGAAAAAGCCACTAAAAAGGAGGAAAATAATATAATTTTGAGGTCGGAGCCAATTTAATAAAACTAAAGTAGATATATAAAAAGTCTTAGTAATTAAATTGACGCCGACCTCAAAATTTTATTATTTTCTTCATTTTTTGTGGCTTTTTGAAGGAGTTTTTTTTAAATTTTTTTACTATCTATTATTACTATAAAATCTTAAGCTTATACTGCTTAACTAATAACTATACAATATATACCTACTAAAAAGTATCTAATTTAAAATGGGTACAAAACGTTTAAAAATCGGTTGCCGATTTAATACGATCAGTGTAATTAAAATCGCTAACAGTATCAAGAAAAAAAATTTCAAAGATAGTTATTATTTCCTTTGAATTCAAACATTGCGTGCAGGTATAAATTTTGATAAAATAAGAGAATTAAAAAAATATAAATGTGTATACCTACTCATGTAAACTTAAGAAAATAAAAAATTACATTTAAGAAAATATTTCTATTTTTAATAGTACCTACTTTAAATACACTTACATAAAAATTATAAATATGTTGATTGTTGAAGTTTCACAACTGCTCCATGTTATAATTTATGTAACTTATTATTGGAAATAACATGTCAGTTATTGGAAATACCAGTATTGACAAAATATACTTCCAAGCATTACGTGTAAAGTATACTAGTATGTTCATTTCTTGTCAAGTTTTCTGCAATAAAAACAACCCGCTTATATAATATTTTACCGTTACTTTTAAAAAAAATGTTTATGCCATTATTAAAGTATTTAGCCTCAATATAAATTTCGTCATTATGGCTATCTCATTGTTATAATAAGAGTCGTTGTAAAAATGTACTTATATAGTAAATTTAACAACTTACCCCAATATTTTCTGTTTATAATTTACGTAAATTAGTGACATTTCATTGAGAGAAAAAAAATGGAAAGTTCATTAAAAAAAACAATTTCAGTGTAAGGATGAAAAAGCTATTGGCTAAAAAGGTATGAACATTTTCATTGATACAATGTACTTACCTTTTCAGTTCAGTATTATTGGGCACTTATATAAAATAGTTCCAGATGCCATAGATCAGGTGTGATAAATCTCAACTTGTGGTTTGTACAAAAAATAGAAAAATTAAAAATATTGGTTAACTTCAATTTTTTATTTATTATGGGGTGTAATGAATATAATTTAGTTGAATTTCGACCTTTTTTATGGTTTTTAATATTTGTTTTTTTTTTTGGAAAAACTAAGTATCTAATTTTAGAATGTTTTCAAGTAACGTCTATTTATATTTTCAATTTTACTAATTTGAAACTTTTATTTCATTCAGACACTTTTAAACGATAAAATTGTTTCGAAACTAATTTTGAAAATTCATTTGAGCTGAAAATTTGCTTTAAAATATTATATATCGTGTGCAAAAAAGAACTATTGTACACAATTTACAGAGACTGAAGCCGTGGGAAAATTATTCCTGACATTTAGCACCTGCAGTGATTGAAATAATATAATATAGTTCTGTAGCCTGTGGATGCTCGATGTCAGGGATAATGTAACGTTTAGATATTTATATAGATACTACTTTGAAGGCCATCTGATAGATGTCATATAAGCTATATGATATAGGCTATATTTTATTTTGATAAAGTTGCGGGGGGGTCAAGCTATTTTTTTAAAAAGATTATAGAGGGATATTATATCAGTCATGAGGTTTCCGTCAAAATCGGCATTAACGCGAGCGAGGTCGCGGGTAATGGCTAGATTATACAATTAATATTTTTTGCTTAATAACTTTTACACCCTGTATGTGTGGTACTGGGGTAGTATAGGGTATATCGGGATCAGTTTCATAGAACGTACGCGATAGCGTGACAAATCGATAGTCCAGAGCACAGTTTGTATTCAGGCAAGCTATTGCTATCGTGCGGCACACTTTGTGCTCTATATGAAGTGAAACCTTCAAGATGAGTTGCATTTATTATTAGAAAATACCGACTGGTCCATTTTTTTCACGTCCAATTGCAATGTTTGAATTGAAAGATAATATTATGATAGTAGAGGCCCGGTCCGACTTCAGCCGGGTGCAGGTGCTATGAATTTATGATTTATTAATACATTACTGCAAAGTATCATCTATCCAACAATGAAAAAAAAATTGAAATCGGTCTTCTTACCTTCGATTTTTACCCGGACGAAGCCTGGTCGGCCAGTTTCAATTATACATCTAAACCTTCCTCGTGAATCAATCTATCTAATTGTGAAAACCGGAACAAAATCCGTTCAGTATATAGTTACGGAAAAATTGGTTTTCTGAGATTAATCTCGATTTTCACCCGGACGAAGCCGGGTCGGCCAGTTTCAATTATACATCTACATCTTATTCGTGAATCAGTCTATCTAACTGTGAAAACCGGAACTAAATCCGTTTATTAGTTACGGAGAAAATCGGACACAGACAGACGCGGCTGATTTATTTATTTTCTGTTAAATGTCCGCATTTTTTATAAAAATGATAAATATATTGCATCTTAAAAATATAGAATAGTGACAAACGAAAAAGATTTTTCAACATTTATTTTCGCCAATATAATCATAAGCATATTAAATTTTATATAATTAATTAACAATAATATTCAAAATAGTAACGGAATGTCTATCAGTAATTTAGTTGTCTTTCAGGTTTTTGGGTAACGTGTTTCCAGAATTTTTGTCTGTTAGTCTACCTGTCTGCACCAGCTGCACTCGATAACGACTGGATCAAATTAACTTATAGGGTTAGGGTACGATAGGTTTTAACAAATTATTCTACTAAAAGCCCCGGGTAAAGGCTATATTATAACATATCAAATTAACGTTTATTATAAATTAAACTGAATATGAAGGTAGCGGCGTAATTAGAGCCTGGATACTAGACTCGCATTGGGAAGGTACTGGATTCGAATCCCGGTAGGGGCAGTTGTGGCTACTGCCTCACGCCGAGAAACGGTAATTCCTGTACCGGACATCTTGTTTGAGGTTTTCCATGGTTTCCCTCAATAATTCCAGATGAATATCGAGATGGTTCCTTATTCAAGGCCGTGGTCAAACTCCTATGCTCCCAAAGTTGCCTACCTTATCTTAATGTCCTATAATTCCTTCATTAGCACATTGCTATCAATTAAGTTAAAGTATAAAAATGTATAAAACAGGAAGTGGTAAAAATGGAAAATAGTAATGGTACGAATGGCGTCTGTTATGACATAATGTCGAGAAACGGACGTTAAACGCATTATTAATTAGAGCCTGGCAACAGGGGCGCAAACCCCGGAGGACTCATTTGCCGCCCACAACCAAAGAAGGCGCTAAATGGTTAGGAACACTATTGTCGATCGGTGCCATAGCAGCGCACGGTTCAACTCGCTCACTTTCGTGTGGTAATGTCTGATAAAATCGCAAGTCACGACGATATTTCCCCTAAAGTTGAGAGCACAAGCGAAAAGTACTACGCTGTGTGCTGTGTTTAATTACTTTAAGAATACTGAATAAGTGATTTTACAATACCATAGTCTAATAATAAACCTTATTTGTAATGAATATAATTCTTTTATTTGAATAATATGTCAAGAAAAGAATTTTTGAGGGCGCAAAATTAGAATCTTGTCCTGGGCACCGATGACCTGGCTACGGCACTGTATGAAGGTGAAGGCAATTTAGTGCCCACGTGTTAAGGTACGTGCAGTACGCAGCTGGGATTCTAGATGGTAGCATGTATGGTAGATGGTGGCTGAAATTATAAAGCGCTTATAGGTTTGCACAACGAAGCTTTGATACTAGATTGATACAAGCTTAAATCGCGTTTGAAATGTCAGATAGCGAAGTCGAATATTTGTGTTCTTCTGCTACAAAGTGATATATTTTAAATACAAATTTGGGTAGGAGCTATCATGTCCACCCTATTAATAGAAAACAATCTAAACATGGCGGATTTCATCATTTATACCAAGAATTAAAATTTTACCCAAACCGGTTTTTTGAATATTTACGTATGGAACCTAACACTTTTAAATACGTCTTAAAAAAACTCAAAATAAATTAAATAAAAACTGGCAAAATTTCATTTATTAAACTAGTCACGAAACTTGTAATGGCCATTTCACAGTAATTGTCAAACGTTGATTGTAGTAGTCAGCACGCTGAAAGAATGGTGAGATACATTCTTGTATCTACCAGCTCTTGTAACAGCGCTTATACCTGCTACACTCACTGCTTCGTTGTGTACGCTCACATATATAACAATGCATTAATTTAAGCAAGTCCTGCTATGATCTACGCTACCATCTAGAATCCCAGCTCCATACAGCACGTACCTTTATAAATAAGAGTAAAATTTACCTCCCAATTATACAACAGTATTGATAACAAAATACATGACATATAAAAACTTGGCTCAATGTATTAGTACAATATGAATTTGAATCTGTTAGGCCCGTATTCACCAAACACTGTTAAAGATAGAAGTTACTAACCTTAGAATAAATTTATTCCTTGGAATAAAATAAACTTTCTATTCACCAAGCAATTCATTCGATAGAATAGTAACTGCAGGTAAAAATTTACTATATACTATACGCCTTGCAGATTTTGTCAAATAAAGCACGTTTACCAAAGATCCGACCGATGGCGCATCTATCGAAAATGTAAAATATTGACATATTTGACATATTTTACTGACAAAAACCTTTACCTGTAAGATATGAAATTAATATTTACCTAAAAAGGTCGCCAGGCCATAAAGTAATTTATGCCTTTCGTGCACACCCTATTTAACTAGGCGGATAAATATTTATACCCTTGAAATTGAACAGAATAACTATTCTTACGATTTATACCTGCAGTAAACTTAACTATGTTTGGTAATTTGAATTATCACTATTTATTCAGTGTGATAGTTACCAGGGGAATAAATCAACGGAATAAATAACTAACTAGGCTCGGTGAATACGGGCCTTAAAGTTATTAAAATTTTCACAGTTTCATTATTTGCCATGCATTTCATATATTGTGCAGATGTTGATCTGCACAAAATTATTCCGTGATTTTATTTATTTTAATGTTAAAACTACACAGATTGTATTGATAGTTATTTGACAGTAATATAATATTAAAGCGTTTATTTTAAAATAGCTTTTGCCCGAGGCTCCGTTTACACTGTAAAGAGAATTAAACATAATAGTTTACAATTGGGGAGGAGGGGAGAGCTTGACGCTACTTTAGGGGGCTTAGCCCCTCATACCTTCCTTCCGCACTTGGACTACCTATTTGCTTTTTTTTTTAACTTCCCATTGTTGTTTTTTATTATCCTACCTTTATATTGTTTTATTTCCTTAATGATTTCCGTGAATATGTTTTTGACGTAAATAAATCATTTATATGGTGTTATCTTCTTTACAGTTTTATTATATATTATATAGATGGAGCATAGGAATGCGTACAGAGGCCTGTGTGCTGTAACGGCTAGCGTAGCAGGCCTTTGGATCACACTGTCGTGGGTTCGAATCCCACCTCTGCTCATGGATGTTTTGTGATATCATTTAGTTTTAAGTTATTTGTTATTTGATTTGATGTAATTAAAAGACGCTAAAGACCTAAGTTGTCGACGCGTCTATAATCTACAATAAATAAATAAATAGGAATGCGTATAAGCAACGGCCCAGACGGTGTTTTATACCGCTTGTTGCAAAAAAATGTCCAGTTTCGCCATAAAACTAAACTTTTCGGAGTCGCTCATATCAACTCATTAATATTAATGATTCCGAATCGTTTTTTTTAAATATCTGTAGCAGATTTACATACAATTAAAAAAATCGATATACACGTTCACGAAAAAAATTGATAAAAAATACCCTAAAAAGACTATAATGAAAAATTAAAATGAATGTATTATGCAGAGAAAAATCAATTCTATAATTTTATTCTTGAAAATTTGTTCGTCAAACCTGCCGTTTATGAGATATTCGCAACAAAGAAACAAGATAAGCGCATGTTTCACAGCGTGCTGAAAACTATATCTGACTTTGACCCTTTTTTGTAGTCCTACCTTTTAAGGATAAATTGAATCATGAATACAGAATTTTTCAATTTAAATTTATTGACAAATATTTATTACATTATATTCACTTTTATGGTCCAGAAACCGGACCGCGAAAATATAGCGTTGGAATTTCTCTGAGGGTGTTTTTTGAAAAAATGGAAGAATATTTTAATATTTTAATCTTTACTAATGGGTTAAAATTCGATTTTGAAAAAAATATGTCATTTTTGAGAGTTATGATGCGAAAAAACACACATATATAGTATTATAATAAATAGACATTTTCAAAAAGGATGCCAGTTTGTTCAAAATTATGTGAAAAGTAGAGATTGTAGGAGCCGACCCCTAAAGTCCCGCAATTCAACAGATGCTAATTCGTTATATTATGACGTGTTATTATACTCGTATGTGCTACGAGTATATGCATATAGGCAAATGCCACCACCTAATAATTTTATTTATTAGATTTTACAAATAATACGTAAGCTTAGACGAGAGGACAGCTTGATGTAACCGTTAGCGTGCTGGTCTTT
This sequence comes from Mongoloraphidia duomilia, assembly GCA_039654895.1. NCBI lineage: Eukaryota > Metazoa > Arthropoda > Insecta > Raphidioptera > Raphidiidae > Mongoloraphidia > Mongoloraphidia duomilia. The sequence continues at coordinate 17,430,950 of CM077516.1, read as the reverse complement.
GGATCAAACTGTCGTGTGTTCGAATCCCACCTCTGCTAATGGACGTTTTGTGATGTAATTAGACCTTAATAGTAATTGCCTTAGTTGTAGAGCTTCTGTAATCTACAACAAATGAAATAGAATTGAACTATTCAAATGTGTTCCTCTTGCATGTAATATTGTTTAAAGCCGGTCTCTCTGTTCCCGCCCCGCCTGTATAATTCGCGACCGCCACGCTACGTCCTTTCGATGTTTCTACATACTTTCAAACTGATCTTAACCCACCAGAGAAACTGAGACGCGAAACTCTTATAGTCGTCAGACTGCTAACAGATTGCTCTCATTTCATATTCCTGCTTTTTCATGTGTTGTATCCCCGCAGTGCATTACCATAAAAGCCCCAAAATAACCACACTTTAAGATAGTGATACTAATAACTCAATGTTAAAATCTATATACCTTCGTCTTTTTAGGGTTTCGTACCACAGAATTAAAAAAACGGAACCCTTATAGGATCACTTTGTTGTCCGTATGTCTCTCTGTCCATCAAAACCCTTTTTCTCAGGAACGGCTATAGAGGTATCAAGTTGAAATTAATATTAATCCTGAAAGAAATTCAAGCTTCTAACTCAATGCAATAAAATGATTTTGGTTTGCCTATGAGCACATGGCCAAATTTTGGCCATTTTGAATGAACCACCGCACGCGGCGCGAAACTTGTCACTCCACACGCCGTGTAACCACGATCGGCGTGTCCGCGCGTCGGCGTGTCAACTCCGCACTTCACACGCCAGGCGTGTCACTCCACACGCCGTGTAATGGCATCTTATACGTAAACCAAGCTTTCGGTTGACCGAAGCACCATCCTACACGATGGTTGTAAATTATTTTCTGGGAATTATTACGTGACAACCTTAATTTTTATTAAATTGTTATAACGGTATATGGAACCCTCATGGCGCTACTTCTAGTCGCACTTGTCCGTTTGTCGTAAATGTAATTAGGGTAAAGGCGGCTGGTCTTTCACAGCATGCATCACACATACAGCGTGCAGTATGAACGTACACTTAAGCGTTTAAATATAATTTGCCTGTAGATACTGTATGGCTATTTTGGATAGAGACGATAGAGTGTTATGAACTTAATTGAAATTTAAAACTCAGGCGTGCGTAGTTGGATTAAAATTAATTATTATCACTTAGAAACATCCTGTATTAAAACAACAAAAAAGTGTTGTCCGTTTCATTAGCGCGTTTTTAAAACTTTTTAATACCTACCAATTAAATGATACGTAATGCGAATGTGTATAATTCAAATTTAATCGACAACATCACAGTAGGCTGTGACATATAACGTGGATTAATTGACAGCGATTAATTAATCTATCAAATAAATAGGATGTGCACCGCGGGAAAATGTTCACACAAACATGCATATTTAATAATATACGTATACTATACGTATTATATAGATATAGAACGAGAGCTAGTGACAATTTTTTGGTGTTATTAATTATTCAAGGCCTTATTTTTGTGAAGATGTTGAGAGAGGCATAATAAAATGCCCTGAATAAGGGATTTTGCTAGATATTGTGAAAGATCTCATATAGTTCGTTGCTCCCCATTTATTGTAATATTCTTGTAATATTTTTGTAAATTTCGCTGTAACTAATAATTATGCATTCCAGTTATTATTAAGTATCTATGGTTGTATAAATTATTTTGTATATTTTTTTTTCATGTGTACAATTTTTTTATACTCTCTAATTGGGACTATTTTGTCCTGTTGAGTATTATTATAAATAAATAAAATAAATAGCGGTATGGGAGGGATACAGACCGCCCCCAACATGTAACAAAAAAATGGTCACAATTATTATTGTTTCAAGGCTGAAATTGTTTTATAGCTTGTCGGTGACCCAATAATGCCATTATAATATTTGCAGATCGATTGGTCAATATTAAAGGGGTGACAGAGCACCCTAAACGTGTCATGTACCCGACGAAATTTATTTTATTAGTTCAAGGTTCAAATTTTAATATGTTGTTACGGCGACTGTTTTAAGCCTATATTTCAATTTGCAGAACAAAATGTTGGTATTAACCCCCTTGCAGAGCAATATAAACACCTAGGCGAGCAAGTTTCCCTCTAAGAGAGGGGGTTAATACCGACATTTTGTTTTGCAAATTGAAATATATGCTTAAAACAGTCGCCGTAACAACATATAAAAATTTGAACCTTGAACTAAAAATATAAACTTCGTCGGGTACCTGACACGTTTAGAGTGATCTGCCACCCCTTTAATACTGACCAATCGATCTGCAAATATTATAATGGCATTATTGGGTCACTGACAAGCTATACAAACAATTTCAGCCTTGAAACAATAATAATTGTGACAATTTTTATATGTTGGGGGGCGGTCTGCATCCCTCTCATACCGCTATCTAGCAAAATCCGTTACTCAGGGCACTTTAATATGCCTCCCTCAACACCTTCACAAAAATAAGACGATGAATAAATAGCACCAAAAAATTGTTACTAGCTCTCGGTCTAATATTGTATGTTCCTGAAAAAGTATACAGTGTGACCGGGATTTACGGCTCTTAATTTGATTGTTTTTCATTTAATCCTTTGTTTGATGACATGATTTAAACAGCTCGTAAACTTGGCTCGTTTATTTCAATTTAAACAGAAAATATAAGTACCCATTTAAATCTATTTTGGACATTGTAGAATTATGTAATTATAATTAAGTAATTGGTTAGTAGGCAACAAATATTTACATCGTGCATATAACATAACTATTATAATATAAACTGACTTTCTTTAATTAGATCTAAACTAGTAAATGATTTTGGCTCCTTTTCTATGTTTGATAATTAAAAAGTTAAATAGAAATGGAAGAGTCACAGAATGCAATGTATTTTTACCCGACTGCGAAAAAGGAAGAGTTATGATTTTATTTAATTAGAGTGAAGAAAAAGGTGAATGTCTACATAAAGCTGGTCAATTTTTTATTAATTTTTTTTTCAGTTATGTATGTATACATATCCCTTGGGGTAGCAAGAGCATAATAATATAATGTTATTAGCCAGTGTCATTAAATTACAGCTGAGTCAAAATTACATCACAAAAAAAATCCATGGGCGGTGGGATTCGAACTTACGACAATCTTATCCAAAGGCTAGCACACTAACCATTAATGTAATGGTTGTCCTTAATTTTAAAAGTAAAAGTAAAATAAATATTGATAAACAATCAAATTTGAATTAGCGTTTATAATATCTAAAACACAATTAGTTTTGCGACGTTTCGTCCTTTATTAATATTAGGACTTTTTTAGACCTCTAAAACAAATATATGAAACACAATATCATGAATAAATAAAATTTAAAATTTACCCCAATTTTTTAGTGAATATTTGGATTTATTTGAAAAGTATTCAAAATACAAGACTTAATTAACAACAGTAATAAAACTGATTAGGTATCTATTTTGTAACTAAAATGGATAAAATGAAACTTACGTAATGTCGGTCAACACGATTAGAAAATATATATTATATCCTATAACTGCAGCAGAATTTGTCAAGCTTTTGGATTGATAAGATGTGATGTGTTTTTTTCTTTTTCATTTCTAACGTGATATGGTTGTGTGTCAATACTGTATGGTGTTTGAAATGTGAATTTCATTTAATGATACAAGGGATCAGTTAATGACGTAGTATTGTGTAATATTCTAATATTATAAAAACTATAAAATATTGATATTTGATTTAGAATGTAATTTGCGAGTGCGACTAGTAGTGACCACTGCCCGATACCTAGTTCTAATTTCGGTAAGCGAATACGAATTACAACTTTTTTAATTATTTTGAATACAATCTGACATTAAAATTTGAATTCAAACACCAAGCTAATAGGATTTGCTGACCATTAATAAAAAATGGTCCACGTTTTTCTTGGTATTAGCATCTTATCGTTACCACATTTTACCATATTATTATATACCTAAACCTTCTTCTCCAAGAACACAGGTGTCGTTTGCATGTTTCTATCTATTGTAAACGAATACTCAATATGATTCGTGATGTCACACACTGTGATCACATGATTTCTTTAAAAAAATATTCATGTTTTAATTAAAAAATTTTATGAAAAATTTTATGGTAGTATCCAATTGTTTTGATTATGATTTTTAAATTAAATCCAAATATACATATTAACATAGGCTTTGATTATAAAAGTATAGAATATGCTACCACAAAGTTTAGTTTTTGACAGAAAAGCCCCTTAAAAGACGAAAAATTTAAATCAGCAGCTATAGATGTACGGTCAGTGACATCAAAGACAGAGACAACAAATATATAGATATACCGTCAGTGAAACAGATAAAAACTTGAAAGACAGAGGCAGCAAACACAATGCGTTAGAAAATTTAGATTTTTCAGAAATAAGAGGTTCGGTGTTTTGGACGTCCCGATCGTATTTTGGAAGCCAGGAGGTTCGGGTAAACGCCAAAGAATCGGATTACAGATCGAATTACAGGCGAATTTTTTGAAAAAAAATTTTACCTGCGTGTGAAATATTACGTAATTTATTATTTTTACAGGAAAATGTTTTTCAATTTTTCGCCTGAGGGATCTGTATTGCGATTCTTGGTCCTTCATTTTGCTTCATTTAGCGCTTACCAAAACCCTTTAGCATTAGCCAGACGCGAATGGCTTCTGTTGTCGAGCGTCTATAATCCACAGTTCATTCATTCTTTAGTTTTAAAAATAGCGTTTTGAGGCGAGAGGAAAGAATTTGAGATGAAGAGTACACGGGGAAATTTCCGGTATCGAATACTCTTAACAAAAGATTCTTTATCTACTATAATATTAATTATGCCTATACCATTTTACTGTCAAGTATGTACATTTCTGTGTAAATAGCTGTGCCTCCGTTCTTTTCAAATGCACTGCAGACACTTTTTTTTATATTAAAGGTTTTTAAATTGAAATTATGTCTTGGTGCCGTATTGCGCTTTATATCTTCTTCCTGAGGATATTTCAATTCTGTCAGTTATATTGACATTTTTCTAATTTAATTTTTATACGATTCCTTCATTCGTGATGAAAATAGTTATTATATAGAAATATTCAAAATAACTATCTATATAGTCCTTTTTAGGATTCCGTACATCAGATGAAAAAACGGAACACTTATAGGATCACTCTCCTGTCTGTCTGCCACAGCTTATTTTCTCCGAATATACTGGACGAAAACGTTGAAATTTGGTACATATTATATTATAGAGTTAGGTGACCCGATTGTTGGTAGAAGTTACATGCTAACATGCTTATAATTTAGAGTTCTTAAAACGCATTTCAACAGAATTTTTGTACGGAAACAGTTGTCAGAATGTATTCGTGAAGTCTGAAAACACAAGTTGTTGTGGATTTATAAGATTGTCAGAAAGTCTCTGTGCTATACGCAGTTTTTAATGATTTCTTGCAAAAAATGGTTAGTTTTTTATAAAAAAATGAGTTTAGAAATCAGAGGAGCCTATTTATTATGAATGGAAATACAAATTAAAAATAGATATTTTCGATACGTGTGCGTAAAGTGAGGTATTCTAGTAGGCTTAAATTGAGACACGAGCTAAGGGACTGACGCATACACAACGAGATCTCGTTGTGTATGCGTCAGTCCCTTAGCTCGTGTCTCAATTTAAGCCTACTAGATATCTCACTTTAAGCGGACGTATCGGACATAATTTTATATAACGGCTGCTAAGTTTAATAGAGAGAAAAAAAATTATTAAAACGGAAAATTCGCTCTTCTAGTCCTTAGAACTTTACAATTACAGACTAAGTTACGATTTAGTTTATTTTTATTAAAGTTATTAACTTCTGTATAAATCATTAAAAACATGATTCTCTCATGATGTGGACTTTGTACGCGCGATACTATATATAGGAACACATCGATCGATAGCCAGTAAGTACTTGTATTGTACAAAGTGCGGAAATTTCGAATTTATAAGATGTAGAGATTGTACTTTCACGCACGCTTTGGACTTTCACACACGGTGACTAAAATACGCCTCTTTACGCCCACCTCACAGTGCTCGAATATTGAACTTTAGAAGCAGGAGTTATAAAAAAGTGTTTTTCCTACTGCGCAGTTATTTTTTGACCACTCTACGGAAATTGTTCAGCAGTATTTCTGTGTTGCAAAAGTGTAATATTTTTCTTACTTTGGTCCTAACGTGTAACACTTTGATAGAGTTTATGATGACGCTATTATGTTGGAATTTCCTGTAAAATATTTGTTATAATATATCGCTTACTTAAATAACAAAACATTTGGAATTTCACGTTAGCTGGCTTTTTTTATTTCGTGCCTTTTATATCTTGTATCGATTACCATGGCGTCGTTTTTTAAACATGATACGCCATTCTCTCATCTAGAACACATGCTTGTAAAATGATACTATGTACAGTACGAATAATAAAAATACGTAAGATAAAGCTAATTGTAAAACCTAAAAAGGCTAATTTGTCATTAGTTGTAATCGTAAAGACTACAAAATACATTTTTATCAAATTTCACGTTCCACGTTTCAAACTGCGACCAGGGGAAACAATATTGTACCAAAATTGGTCACTTTGAGGGTCATTCACGGCGAAGTTTTGGACTTAAAAAAATAAAAAAATGTCGGTTTGTGCCGAGGCGGTTGCCGAGTCGGCACGTATGTTAATGTTTTTCAGTGATGCAAAACACACATCGCGGCGAGAATTGCCTGCCGACTGAAAGCCGACTTTCAGCCGTCTAGACACATCGTTCTCCACAAGAAACGCCTGATTGCCGAGTTCACACCGCTGTGTGTGTCTTCGTCGAGTCGGCAACCGCTTAGGTTGCCGAGTCGGCACAAATCGCTGACAAACCGCTGTGTGTGTCATCGCTCTTACTCTACTTGACTATTCGACCGACAGTGTACATATGGTTATCGTAAAAAAATATTTTTTTACGCTCTTTTCAAATTTAAGTCCAATAAAAAATATTTTTTCGATGTTGTATTTGTTTAGCCTGGTGATTAATTATTAAAAAAGTGTAAATTATTCGAGAAATAAATTGTAACACCTACACTCTACAGTTTATACTTTAGAAGCTAGAAGGATGTGACAGACGGGCAGACAGCCAGTATATTGACAACGATAGGGTTCCCACTCTCTGGATAAGGAACCGTAGTGAAAACTATAAAGTTTGTTGAATAAGTCCATAATTTATTAATTGTGTTTTTGTTGTACATTTTGCTACACGAACTGATCTAATTACAAAATGTAATTAATATTCAGTACTTATAATTATTCAAGCGGGAAATGTTCAATTAGTAGACTATAACTACACAAATTATGAAGTTACTGTTTCTCAAAAGCATTACATTTCATAAGCCTTCCAAGTCATAATTTACTTAATTTTTTTTGTATTGTTGACGTATTTTTTGTACAGTGATCTCTGTGTATCGTGTTCCTGATTTATCGGTATAATAGGCATTACGATTACCGACTCTAAACATGCAAATTTTGAGCAAATAATGGCTTGTTTAGTACGTGCATTTCACATTGGGCGACATTGTAAAGTACCGGGTTCCGGGCAGATTGGGTGTAGAAAACGAGAGGGAAGGCTTCGGAGTGACCGAGGGTCGTTGTTTACTGGCTAGCATTGATAAAGCTGTAATGTTGACTGTGTATTTATATTATAATATATAACACCCCTAAATAAATGTTATACCAATTATTATTATTGTTCGTGTATATTATTTGAAATAATATTCGATATTAATTGCGTTGTTACTGATGTTGAAAATTACTGTAATAGAACTGTTTTTAAAATTTGTAACTAAAAAAAATAAATAGTAGCCTACAAATGTCTAACGATAATGCAAAATAGATACAAACGCATAAAACTTATATTTAAAACACAAATTTCGTCAAATTCCCCTGATTTTGCTGGAACGTTCACGGTTAAAATTCAGAGTTAATAATAAATTTAAAAATAATTTATAGTCTTTTAAATAGCGTGTTAGTAGTATATTTATGAGAGTTCTGTATGACGCCACGGCCAGAGTACGGAGGTTGTCGAACTCTCATAAATATACTACTCGTTTAACCGAAAATATCCCATATCTCAAAAACTAGACAACATATCTTATTGAAACCAATTTTCGTTGATAGTATTTTATAAGCCCTACTACCTTAAATTTTTTCAAAATTTTCCACCCCATAGTTGAAAAGTTAGAGGGGGGCAGACACACTTTTTACGACTTAAGAAGCGAATATCTCACCAATTATGTTGACTTAAATAAAAAAGTCATTTTGAAACTTCTATATCATTTTTCAAGACCTATGTAACGATACCTCACACGCTTATTTGTACTGGAATTTGTTTCATCCCTCAGTTAAATGTATGGAGTGTCACCCCTAATTTTTTTTCGTAATTTCGCTACACCATTTATAGCGGTTCATAGAAAACACCTACCTTTCAAATTTCATCAATATAGTGTCAATAGTCTCCGAGTAAAATGGCTGTGACATATGAACGACGGACAGGACGAAATTATAAGGGTTCCGTTTTTGCCATTTGGATACGGAACCCTAAAATGGTCCGAGAATTATCAGGCGTATTTTATACTCTAACGTAACATGTAAAAATTACGCAACGGAATTTACAAATTGGTTTGAATGTAAATACGTTTACCTACATAGTATATTTGTTTATATTATCTAGATGGCACGAGATAATGTGTCCATTTAAAAGAGATATTATTGTGTATATAACATCCTTTTATATTATATTCACACATACGTACACATCCAAATGCTTCCTGCGAGTATTGTTTGTATGTATGTGGTATTTTATTGGGCATTATCATAGACAGAGCGCAGAGCTCGTAATAATAACTTTATGATATATCTATATTGTATTCTTTAGTCCTACAATTTTATTATTAACAACTGCAAACTGCAATACCGTGGTGCTATAAAATTGTTGATAAATTGATGAATAACTGTTTTATTTGCAAATATCTTTTTATATACTGTATTTTTTTAGCACTACTCTAATAATTTTTGAACGCAATTTTCTGATTCCTATTTAGAATTATTTTAATAATTATTATGTATACAGTGGATAACTGTAAGTTGCAACGCTGGGTAATTATTATTTTTGTTAGTTTTGGGGTTTTGTAGTAAATAGTACAGATACAATTATTATTATTATTAAATATAAACATTTTAGAAATCAGTAGACGATTAGGATTTTGCAATTATTAGAAGTTTGTAGATCTATTCTAGTGTTTATTTTCATAAAATGTTTTGATTTGTGTCAGCCACACTGCTACTGATCAAAATGATTATCTTTTTATTGTTTTTAAAAGTCTTGTACGTGGCGAGAACTGAACATTTTAGAACATTGATTTGAAATTTTAAATGATGAAATATTGAACACAGCTAACGGCAAATTCATCTATTGTACTTTATAATTGACCGAATTCAAAAAAAGGAGGTGGTTCTTATTTTTATTTTTTATTTTTTTTTGTTTGTTACCTCAAAATTCCGTCATTTATAAACCGATTTGGAAAATTCTTTTTCTATTTGAAAGAATATATAGGTATTTTTAGATTGGTCCCATAGAAATTTCATCAAAATCGGTTCAGTAGTTCGGCTGATTTTAATAAAAGTGTGTAACAGCGTGTGATTCCTTTTTGACACTAAAGTAAAAGTAAAGTAAAAAATAAAACCAAAAAAAAAAGCTTCCGTCAAAAAGCCACTAAAAAGAGGAAAATTATGAAATTTTGTGGTCTGTGCCAATTTAATAAAATATGAAGTCGGTTAAAAAGTATAGTACCTATAGTGATTAATATCTTCTTTTTAACCGACTTCATATTTTATTAAATTGGCGCAGACCTCAAAATTTCATTATTTTCCTCTTTTTAGTGGCTTTTTGAAGGAGGTTTTTTTTTGTTAAAAAGTTTCTTAAATATTATGCTTCAATAAGTGAAGTACAAATTAAGACATACCTATAAATTATCATCACCGAATGTGTTTATTTTTATGCGGAACTATCTAGAATAAAATGTTTTTTTACAAAATTTGTGAAAATCAACTATGCGTAGGTGTAGATATTTTCTTGAATCAGATTTGAAAAAAATTCACGTATAACTTAAAAAATATCCAGAGACTTTATTGGTATCTATTGGTGTGTCACTGCTTAAGCCATCGAGGTGCGTACTACGTTGACGGCGGTCAGTGCTATGGGAATACACCAATGAAAGCCCTAAGGTCAATTTATAACCAGATACTTTTGTCGATAACATATTCTATTTCGCACTACTATTTACATCACATAGTATTATGTTCGAGCGGATAAATAGGCGCAATGACATTGATAAGTATATTTTATAGAATTAAGGGTAATTACGTATTAGAAAAGAAAATTCACAGATTTCGCAATCCTTGCAACCATCGAGGACATTGGAAATGATAACAGCATATATGAAACATAATTAACTGTTTATTATACACACAATATTTATCAATGCACTGTTTAGTTTTGTCAGGAATAACCCTATTATTCTTCTGTTATATACGCGTTCACTTTTGCTTGATTACTTAACTTTTAAATGGATTTTTCTACAGTATTTATTAACATTTGCTCAAAAATAACACCGCAGATCGTCGCAAATACCTCTCAATTAACATGATATAACATGATATTAACATGATATAAAACACATTTCGAAAAAATTGCACTTGTTCAATTTTGCATGATTGCTCCTCACTTGATCGCGACACCGTTGCCTTTTGGCCTTGAACGAAAACTCGTAACTCTGCCCCCATATACGAACATAAACATTTCCAATGTTCAAATATACAATTTTTTGTAACATATAACGATCGAGTCTATGGCAGGGGTGACTAGATGATCACTAATGACGATAATTGATATGACCCTCAAATCTAATATATCGATGGTGAAGAATGGCAACCTTCCATGTCATGATTTGCAGAAATTCAGCAAGCTTCTTTGTCAAAAACAGACACTTTTCAGGGGGAAGATAACAATATTTTGAACCATGATGTTTAATATTTTCTTTCATATTAGATTAAATTAATACACTGTAGTTATACTGTACTGTCTTGTAACATAAACTCCTATGTCTGACATAGGAAGTTGTCGTTCTTCACTTGACAGGAGTTTTGTTGTATAAGTTCGTATATATTCTTCATTGACATGGGAGATTTTGCCAGTAAAAATAAGGCTAGTTTCTAAATCGTTTAATTCATAATTTTCAAATCTGCAGAAATTTACATAAAAGGTTAATTGTTTTGCTGCAAACGGAGACCTAGGAATTTGCTGTTCTTCATCATCGATATAAAATAGTAACGGGATCTCTGACTGTAATTTCGTTTTATATTCGTTTTTTTGTGGGTTTCTGTGTATTTTATGACACATAGTTGTCTATTTGTCGTTACTGGCATTACCTAAGAACAGCTGGACTGATTTTGAATAAATTTGCATCCTAACTTAAAGTGTGTAGGTAGGGTACATTTTATCCGGATATGCTCGGGTTAAGATAAACTTGAACCTTGTTCAGAACGGGGCGAATTCATACGCGCGTTGGAGAGGTATAGTAAGGCGCCAATAGCGTCTACAAGCATAGCACGAGTTTAAAATTCGCGCTTAACTCGCGTGCAGTTCGCCAGAATCTCGACTCGCTCGTAATACGCGCGTGGCTCGCGCGGGTCGCAATACTCGTGACACTTTGGTTGCGTATAGTTTATGCGCGAACTTTGGCGCATGTACACGTATTCAGTGAGATGGAGGTGTAAAATTTTGATAAATTTTGCATGCGTTTCACGCTCCTTATGGACGCAACATTCGCGCGTATACGCGCGTGACGTTTGTTGTGTGTTTTTAAAGACCACCAACAGCTAAGGTTATTTGGGCCTAGCACCAATTCATATTTTCAATTCATTATTTTTTTTTAATAATAAATTGAAAATCCAATTGATACTTTTACCAGCTCTCGGGCTAGAACCCAGGAACTGGGGACTTGTAATAGAGGAACCATAGCAACGCCATGTAAACAACAGCACTGCTACACGCTCGGCGTGACGTTTGTTATTGTTTGGCTTTTCATACCCACCATTTCGTTTTTATAATTAATTAGTTTTAATGTTACGTTATAAGTATAATGTAAAATAGGTAAAGCTTTCTATATTATACACGCTACAAAAAAAAAGCACTTGTGAATTTGTCTAATATTGCAGCGTGAAATGTCGCATTATGGTTGTATGTATGTGTGTGTATTATACACAATGAGCGATTTGTTTTTTTTAGAAAATTTTTTATGGGTTGCTAATTAAACAGACGCGCTATCAAATAAATGCGCTTAGCAATTAGCTTAGTTACAACACGAATTGTCTTAAATTATATCATGATTTTAATTTGTATTAGACATAATATATATGTACAATTTTGTTTGTGTAAGACATTTGGCAAGTTTTTTTTATGGATTATCTGTGCGACTCACGCTACCAAAGAAAAACACTTGTCAATCGTCTAGCCGTAACGTGAATTATCATATAGCGTATTATAATATACAGTGTGTCCACAGACTCATCCTCAACATGGGGATCTCCGTTGTTATGGGAGATAGAGATTTGGTTAAATTAGACAAAATGTGCAGAATTTCCAGTACTACTACCATGCGTAGTCAAACTTTCCATATTTTGCTTGGTTCGCGACCGACAGTTGAAAAACGAGATTTACCCATTTTCGTTTTTTGTTTATAACTCGCTTATTAAGTAAGTTAGAAAAAAAATATTTTCACTTTCTTAAGGCCCTTTTTTATGAAGATTTCAAATATCTTTTCATATTTTTATTTACTTTTATAGTTTTAGAAATACTTGTATTAACTTTGTTTTTTTAAATACACGTCAAAGATGGCCATGACACAATTCGAAAGAGATTTTTTTTCTCTTTAATTTGATATGAGGGTTGATGGATTTATTTTCAAAAATAACAGAGTTATACGTAAAACACTGATTTTTAATAGTAGGCTATGCTAAATTAATTGATAAAACAACAGAAGGCTTAGCAAACAGTTGAAATTCGCGTTGGCTTAATAAACGGCTGTTTTGTTTTAGCTGTCAAAGTGTAGTTTGTTGCGAATTTATCAGTTTACTAAGTGATGTTTTAAATTTACTTTAGTTATCATGGAACCATTTTGTAACAATGAAAAATTCGATATGTTATCTTGTTACATTCTATGTCACAAAAATTCGACCAGAGCTGCAGAAATGTATTTCGATCAGTATCCAGAACGAAGACAACCTCATTCGTCTATTTACAGAAACTTACGAGTAAATTTAATAAGCTATGGATCATTTAAAAAGCCGTTTACTAAGTCAACGCGAATAAGTGAAGAAGACAAAACTACTATTTTACGATCAATTGTTGAAAATCACTTATTTTTCATTGTTACAAAATGGTTCCATGATAACAAAAATAAATTTAATAAATCACTTAGTAAACTGACAAATTAGCAACAAACTACACTTTGACAGCTAAAACAAAACAGCCGTTTACTAAGCCAATGCGAATTTCAACTGTTTGCTAAGCCTTCTGTTGTTTTATCAATTAATTTAGCATAGCCTACTATTAAAAATCAGTGTTTTACGTATAACTCTGTTATTTTTGAAAATAAATCCATCAACCCTCATATCAAATTAAAAAGAAAAAAAATCTCTTTCGAATGGTGTCATGGCCATCTTTGACGTGTATTTAAAAAAACAAAGTTAATACAAGTATCTCTAAAACTATAAAAGTAAATAAAAATATGAAAATAGATTTGAAATCTTCATAAAAAAGGGCCTTAAAAAAGTGAAAATATTTTTTTTCTAGCTTACTTAATAAGCGAGTTATAAACAAAAAACGAAAATGGATAAATCTCGTTTTTCAACTGTCGGTTGCGAACCAAGCAAAATATGGAAATTTTGACTACGCAGAGTAGTAGTACTGGAGATTCTGCACATTTTGTCTCATTTAACCAAATCTCTATCTCCCATAACAACGGAGATCCCCATGTTGAGGATGAGTCTGTGGACACACTGTATATATGGTCTTATACACAATGACTGTTTTGTTTGTACTTTGTACCGAGAAATTGGCAGAGATTTTATGGGTTGTTGGTTTGACACACGCTATCAAAGAAAAGCACTTGTCAGTTTTGCCTAGTTGCAACGTGAATTGTGCTATATCGTACCAAGCACATACAGGATGGTGACCATGGCTGTCGATCATAGGACTTTACTTTCATAATTTCCTGCTTCCCTAATTATTTTAGGAAAAAATAGCTCGAAATAAAAGTTTTAGGGCATAAAATTCTGCACCTAAATCAATAAACAAAATTACTTTTGCATGCTTCGTAACGGCAGAAATTAGATATGAAAACGTCAACAACTACCTCAGAAATAGATAGTTAGAGCCTTGGAACTTAAACAAATTGATAACGTTTTATACGTCAGAATAATTTCTAATCTTTTGTCAATGAGCCTATAAACGACTTTTTTTATTAAATCATTTGAATGAATTCCGTTTAACTTAAATAAAGTCGTTAGATTTTTTTGTATAGCTCTTAAAAAGGCTTCACAATAATTTTTTATGTTGCTCAAAACAGACCACACCTTTATTTTTCCTTTCGAGCAGCTGACGTCACATGCTCTGAATATCACGGGCTACTACTACAGCCCATATAGTTGATTGGTTAGGCGACCTAGTATGAAGATTATAAATTCAACGCGCGGGGGTTGTGACGTGAGCAGGTTTTCAAATTTAAAAATTCGTATGTTAACCCTCTATGAGTTCTTGTAACCATATATGGATACTTAGATTTGCAATGGCTACATTTCCTAAACTGACTCGTTTCTACGATATTGAACTACGTTACCATATAGCTACATCCCTACTTGAACGTACAGCAGACATTCGAGACATCTGGGGATTAATTTTAGTACTTTTTTTTAAAAATGGTTGAGATATGTTTGTGATTGTTGGCGATCTGTGCGTATTGGATGATTATTTTTCCTTTCGAGCAGCTGGCGTCACATGCTCCGAATATCACGGGCTACTACTACAGCCCATATAGTTGATTGATTAGATGACCTAGTATGAAGATTATAAAACCAACGCGCAGGGGTTGTGACGTGAGCAGGTTTTCAAATTTAAAAATTCGTATGTTAAGTATTGAAATAAAATAAACGCCATAAATTGTGTTTGTGGCAACGGTTTCTATATAACAAGAAACGTATAGTATTAGCTTTTTTCTTTGTTCTTTATAGCCTCATTGTGTAATCGTTGACCATTTTATAAATTTAAGACTGTCAATTAATAATGACTGGCAATAATCTAACGAAATATTAGAAATTATTCTGACAGACAAAACGTCATCAATTTCTGGAGTAGATTTCGACATTTTCATACTAAATTTCTGCCGCTACAAAGCAGTCTAGATTAATTTTGTTTATTAATTTAGATGCAAAATTTGTTTCCCTAAAACTTTTATTTGAAGAGTTAGGGAAGTAAGAAATTGCGTTAGTATGATTTTATATGTTAAAATCTTATGATCAACTGCCGCAGTGTCACCACCCTGTATACACAGTGACCGTTTTGTTTGTAATAAGAAATTGGAAGAGTTCTTTATGGAATGTTATCAACGACTACCCATCCCTTTTTCATCTTGTTCTCTCCAGAACACCCCTATTGTTTGTTACGTCAACAAGATTTAATTTGACTACACTGGGAAGAACGGTTTTGATGACTTAATTTATTAAAGAAATCTATACAATGTGATTAATTAAAGAAGATATTTCCATGCTTAAACGAAATTAGCTCAAAGTAAACTTTATGCCAACAGATGTGTCCTTTATAAAATACTTTGTATTTTTAGCACTTGTCAGAATTGAAACACCGCTTTTTATTTGATTTTGGCACTTTGCACGCTGTTTTATTATAATAATTTATTATTACGCTATTTTATTACATGACTTAATTGTAACTATTTTAAAGGTATTTTTCAACACTTAGAAGTATCATATATACACATGGTAATTATGCTATTAAAATGGTCTTTATATTGTTGTTTGAAAGATAAACAAACAATTTTTATATTGTAAACATTTCTTTACAGTGAAAAAAAAATTGTTAGATCTCTATAAATTTGCATAAAAAAGGTATTTATAAACAAGTATTATCTATAATTATTAATCTATTTGTCTTTCAAACGACCGTATTAGTTTATGAACCGCTAGGGACTTAGATTTTTTGTTTTGTTTAATCAGCATTTTAGGCTAGTCAAATTATTATTATCTATGTTCACAAAACGAGAACAATTAACCTCTATCGTATTATATTTTTTAATAGAAAAGCATCCGCCCTTATTTATTAGTGTATTTGCCATATGGCACATACATTGTACTACAATATTATTAAAAGAAAAACTTTTGTGACTACACATGATATTTATGAAAGGGGCAGCTAAAACGACCAATCCAGACAGGTCTGTATCTCTTTTGGTTTTGGATATAGAGGCCAAGTAAAAAAAGAATGTTATCACTTATATGGTCATAACAGCTACGTGAAAAATGATATTGTCATAATAACTCATCTATGGCTTTTTAGTGTATTTGCCATATGGCACATACACTATTGGCGTCGGTCGGATGGGGGGACCTAGGGGTCGGACCAAAATTTCTCGACGTTTCATAGCCTCCTGAACACTTTGGCACCATTTTTGGACATGTCTGTTTATATGGATATATATATGCGGGCTATAACTTTCGAAAGAGTTAATTGATTTTGACGAAATTTGGTAGGCACGTTGAAATCCATCACCGCACGAAGTCTATTTAAAATGGGCCTAATCGGACTATTTTAAGGGTAGTTTTTAGGGGTTGAAAAATGTTTTTGGAACCAAAAATGCCGAAAAAATTCTCAGAATAGTTTCAAAATTGAAATTTAACCCTTTAATAACGATTAAAATGTACTGCTAAAATTTTAATAAAATCGGCCCGACAGGACCGAACTTACAAATTTTATGAAAACACTAGTATGCGGATAGTGCTTTACTTACTGAAGGGTGTATTTAATTTGGTACCGAGGTTGCATTGATAAAAATATTGAAATTAAGAAAAAAAATATTATTTTAAGGGATGTATTAAGGGGTTAAATTTTTTTTTTTTTTTTTTTATTTTAGAGAGAAAAAAAAATAACATAAGCGAATCAGCATCTAAGGCCATTATCGCAATTACATACAGTGTGTCCCACCTTATTTGAGACATAGGAATTTAACATAGGATTTTGATATTTTGTTAATATTTGCTCCCCATTAAATGTTTTTGTTATTTTTATTTTACGAACTGGTTCTAAATATCTTCAGGAATGATTCTGTAATTTATTTTTTTCTTAATTCTCGTTAAAAATTCAAAAAAATCACATTTTTGAGAAATAAAATACGAAGCTTAGTTTGTATACCAGTTTTATGAGCGCCGACATCGTTTCGTTCATAGCCAAGTTGACAGCGCGCAAGGGCAATAATTATACATTCCACCAAGCTTGAATTCGAATCCCGGGTCCTCAAATATTTTTTTTATTTTTTTTTTTTATGAAAATACATTGGAAAATTATTTTAAATAAAAAAAATTTAATTGAAAAGTTATTTAAAAATAAATAAATTTAATGTTGAGCGTCTATAATTTACAATTTTAATTTTTTTCGACTATTCATCTTCAGCACATACTAAACTTTTAGTTTAGTATGTCCTTTAGATAGAGCTTAGCTCTTGAAATGTACATTCACGAATAAAATTATTGTGGTAAGAAGTGTCTAAACTATTGTTTTATTTTTATAATGACTATAATAGTCAAAAAAATTAAAATTGTAAATTATAGACGCTCAACATTAAATTTATTTATTTTTAAATAACTTTTCAATTAAATTTTTTTTATCTAAAATAATTTTCCAATGTATTTTCATAAAAAAAAAATAAAAAAATATTTGAGTACCCGGGATTCGAACTCAAACTTAGTAGAATGTATAATTATTGCCCTTGCGCGCTGTCAACTTGGCTATGAACGAAACGATGTCGGCGCTCATAAAACTGGTATACAAACTAAGCTTCGTATTTTATTTCTCAAAAATGTGATTTTTTTGAATTTTTAACGAGAATTAAGAAAAAAATAAATTACAGAATCATTCCTGAGGATATTTAGAACCAGTTCGTAAAATAAAAATAACAAAAACATTTAATGGGGAGCAAATATTAACAAAATATCAAAATCCTATGTTAAATTCCTATGTCTCAAATTCGGTGGGACACACTGTATATAATATGGTAAGTACTAAGTATAAATAAGTAATTAAGTATAAATAAGTAAGTATAGTGTGGGTATAGATTATATTACATGTTAAATTTTTTATTTTGTCCAAAAACAAACTTAAGTTCACATAATAAAGCCACAATGCGAGCCACAATGCCAGTATTAGCAAATACACTATATTGTCGGCAGGGTTTTGGCACTGCGATCCGAGTTTTTTTGTATGGGATTTGCATTGTTTTAATTTTTTTAAAGTAATACTTGTTCGATATTAATTCAGAATAACACAACATATTATTACTCTTTAATTTTATTTTTTACAATATTTTAAACACCTAACGCTATTTATTGAAACTAATATCTAAATGAAAAACTAATTAATCTCTTCCACCTGTTCTCCTTGGTTATTAATGCATAAATGCAGTCGGTCCATCATTTTTGATGTAGTTTTTATGACCACATAAGTGGTAACATTTTTTTGAATCACCTCTATTGACGATTTAAGGCCAGCTTGTGATTCAGGGCACTTTTTTCTATAGCGATTAATTTCATAAGTGAGTATCGAAATAATTTTTTTATATTGTCAAAATAAGAAATTTTTAAGAAAAGAAATTTTTAAGAAAAATTTCTACTTTCGATTTGAAATTCTACAATGTTTTTCTTATGGAGAAATATTAATGGTCACAATCTAAGGTCATTGTCAAATCAGATTTTCTGACAATGCTTTCTGCAACCCAGCATTAAGATTTAGCATTTAACTCAAAATGAATACTCCACATAGGAGATTTGTCGATTTTTATTAAATTCGTCTTACGTAGCTTTAATACTAAGGGAAAAAACTCGGATCGCAGTGCCAAACCCTGCCGACAAAATAGTGTATTTGCTAGTGCAGGCATTGTGGCTATATTATGTGAATTTAAGTTTGTTTTTGTACAAAATAAAAAATTTAAACCCTCAATACATCCCTTACAGTAATAATTTTTTTCTTAATTGCAATATTGTTATCAATACCGCATCTGCACCAAATTAAATATACCCTTCAGTAAGGAAATCCGTATCCGCAAACTAATGTTTTCACAAAAATCGTAAATCCGGGTCTATCGGGCCGATTTTATTTAAATTTTAGCACCACATTTTAATCTTTACTAAAGGGTTAAATTTCAATTTTGAAACGATTCGGACAATTTTTTCGGTATTTTTGGGCCTATAAACATTTTTAACAGGCTTCGTGCGGTGATAGATTCCAACATGCCTACCAAATTTCATCAAAATCAATTAACTCTTTCGAAAATTATAGCTACCCCACACACACACACACGCACACACACACACGCGCACACACACACACACACACACACATATATATATATAATTAAATAAATATATATATATATATACATATATAAATAGACCTTTCCAAAAATGATGCCAAAGTGTTCAGGAGGCTATGAAACGTCGAGAAATTTTTGTCCGACCCCTAGGTCCCGCCATCCGACCGACCCCAATAGTGTATGTGCCATATGGCAAATACACTAAAAAGGATGGTATTTAACAAATCTGTAATGAAAAAGCAACTAACTTTGAATTATTACGTATATCTCGTCGGTAGAGTACATATTTAAACGAGATAGAATATCACCATAATATAATGGATTAATCTGTAAAAATATACTGTGATATGATTTATCTGTTTTATTTTTCGATTGGGAATTCATCCGAGGTATAAGCTAAAAATGCATTGCATAGCCAACGGCTGTAATAAAGTGATATTGTAAGTATTTAATACTGTTTAGCACACACATCGGCTGTGTTGTTTATATCGTAACACTACATAGAAACGGTACCTACAGTAAACAGTTTGTGCACGTGTATGCAAATTTATGCAAATGTTCTACTGTATCATTTAATAAATTGCCAGGATTTCTGTTTCTGACGTTCGTATTTTTGTTGAATTGCGTTGTTTGTTGTTTATGCATCACTCTGTCAGTCTTCTATAGAACAGGCAGTCATTGTTCAGTTAGCAGCTTTTGGCTCTACGCCTCTACTGGTTTGTGGGTTTTACTTTGGCCTTCAACAGACGAAATGTGAAACTGTATTTACAACAATGAGAGTTGAGTTTTTTGTGGTTATAATATAATAATTATTAAATAGGCAGTAATCATTCCACAAACAAATACTTTTCTTAACGTAATCAGTCGGCGAACATGCCATCGTGATGTTAAACGTCAAATAATTAAGATATACAAGGAAAAAATCAAAGACCACTGTCAGGACTTGAACCCGAAATTCCCAGTTTTCGGCTGGTTTAGTTACCTCTTACTCACACAGTGCCCCGAGAGTGGGATCTGTTCTTTTCATATACAGTCGACTCTTGTTAATTCAAACCTACGATAATTCGAACCTCTCTAAAATTCAAAGTTATCACGAGTTCCCTACAAAATCTCTTTATATTTCGAACTAAATCAATATATTTTTATGCACTTGGTAATTCGTACGAAAAAATCATTGTTATATAACAAAACGACGCGTTAATTCGAACTCATCGTCGTCCAACACTCGACAATTCAAAGTTGCAGAGAGAAAGAGGCGAAAAGATTGTAAGTACATACATACATTTTGCGACAAGTTCAAACTTGTATCAACGTTTGTTTGTTGAGCCTTTGTTTTTGCTATGATTTGACCATTTGATATTTCAAACACTCGATAATTCGTAATATTTTAAGAGTCCCTCGAGTTTCGAATTAACGAGAGTCGACTGTATATACCTATTTCAACTCGCATGAAGTGTGATTTAGTGTTGAAATAGGTATATATAGGAAAAGAACAAATCCAACTCTCGGCAATGTCTGCAATACACTGTAAAGATACAGTTATCTTCGCCGTGTTAATTCGAACGGGCGTATCTATTGCAAAAATTGCATTTGAGAAAAATAAATTTTATTTCGTTTTTCTCAAATGCATTTTTTGTATAATGGCCACAAACGATTATTTGTTAAGTTAGTTAACAAAACAATGCAATCATCCATTTCAAAGTGTTCAGCTTGTATAACACGTAGATTAACGGAGCATCAGTAGTTACTCTATGTTATAGTATTCACACGTATTGACCGAGAAATAGTATCAATGGCGTATAGATTTAGAGTAAAAAATAAAAACAATAGCAGATAAATCACCGAATTGTATTAAACGATTCACCTGCACAGCTGTGTTAGACAAGCTGCAAATAGTTTAGTGGATCCACAGGAAAACTTAGATTCCAACGAAAGACATACTTCAGAGCTTTAACATATCACGGTTTTAAAGAAAAATTTATTCATATTTTTACCAATAACGTTACGATTATTAAAACTTAAAGCAAATACTTACGTAAATGAAGATAGAAAATTAAAAAAAAACTCGGGTCGCAGTGCCAAACCCTGCCGACAATATAGTGTATTTGCTAATACAGGCATTGTGGCATTATTATGTAAACTTAAGTTTGTTTTTTGACAAAATAAAAAATTTAACCCCTTAATACATCCTTTAAAATAATTAAATTTTTCTAAATTTCAATATTAGACATAGATTTTATCAGTACACCCAATTAAATACACCCTTCCATATCTAAGTAAATCCGTATCAACAAACTAGTGTTTTCATAAAATTTGAAAGTCCGGTCCTGTCGGGCCGATTTTATTAAAATTTTAGCAGCACATATTAATCTTTACTAAAGAGTTAAATTTCAATTTTGAAACGATTCTGACAAATTTTTCGGTATTTTTGGGCCCAAAAACTTTTTGGAACCCCTAAATACAACCCTGAAAATGGTCCGATCGGGCCCATTTTAAATAGGCTTCTTGCGGTGATGGGTTCCAATGTGTGTACCAAATTTCGTTTCAATCGATTAAGTCTGTCGAGAGTTATCGTGTACACACATATATATATAAATATATAAATATATATATATATATATACATACATATATATA
The DNA here is from genome assembly GCA_039654895.1 of Mongoloraphidia duomilia. Classification (NCBI taxonomy): domain Eukaryota; kingdom Metazoa; phylum Arthropoda; class Insecta; order Raphidioptera; family Raphidiidae; genus Mongoloraphidia; species Mongoloraphidia duomilia. The sequence continues at coordinate 17,408,577 of CM077516.1, read as the reverse complement.
TATAAACATTTTTAAAAATGGTGCCAAAGTGTTCAGGAGGCTATGAAACGTCGAGAAATTTTGGTCCGACCCCTAGGTCCCGCCATCCGACCGACGCCAATAGTGTATGTGCCATATTATGGCAAATACACTAAAAAATCGACACTGAAAGAATTGTCATATAACATTGATTTTCTTCAGTAATGAAATAAAATCGCTCAAGAAAAGTTCTAGTTAGAGCTTTATTTTCTTAAGAATGCTGGTCTACTATTATTTTATTTTCTTTTCGTCAATTTATCAAGAGAAATTATGCAGTTTTAATTTCTCAAGATTTAATTAGAGTTTGTATCTTTTTTTCATGTACTATATAAAGTTCTATATTTAGTTTGAATTTGTTTGTAGGCCTACAATGCTGATTATTCATACACGTTCATACATAATATTGATGCTCAAGGGTAGGATTAAACATTTTATTGAGATTGATTATATTACTATTATATTTTACGATTTTTATGCATACAGTTACTGGATATGCAGGTAAATATATTTACCCTACATTATCTGCATACACACCAATGCACCAGCATGAGTGACTACCTTTTTTTGGGTTATCTGATCTCGCCCGTCTACTTTAATCACTTTTAATAACAATGTCCATTCACTTGACGTAGAATTTCGGGTAAATTTTTGCAAAATATAATAAAATTTTGATACAATTCTTATAATTTCAAAAAAAGACATTATTTATCATTTAAAAAATAAAAAACAATTGGCAATATTTGATCAGCGTTAATTGGCTAAAATATAATGCTTTCTTTCTATACAACTTTTTACACTACTTTGGATTATTAAACGAGACTAAATTTAGAGGACCATAAATTATTATTTAGAGAGAATGAAAACAACTGTTTTTAAAATTAGTTATATACTTTTAAAGAAATCTGAATGATAAAATAATATTCAAGAAGGATGCAATTCTAATTTTGAAAATACATAAATATATCTATCAAATTGAATTTGAGGGAACTTATGAGCTTATTGAAGTCTAGCATTAAATAAAATAGGTTCGAGTTTTTTGAAAAAAATATGCTGCTTGTTACCTAATTCAACTAACTATATTTTTTTAGAGAATTGTTCGTGTGATATGCGCACTCCGCACATGCCAGATCAATGAAGTCGATATTTTTATTGTAAAAGATGTCATTTGGAAACATCTGATATTGTTCAGTAGGTGCAATATGCTTTGGTTGACAGTCTTATCGATCTGAAGTAAAATAATAAAATAAGTTGATTGTAATCTTCAATATTCAAATTTGAGCGATTTAAACCGATTAAATGAAGTAATGAAACGTAACTCGATTCAATTAATTTCCATTTTTTTCCGAACGAAATTTTGGGGGCGAGATTGCGATGTGAACCCGGCACACCTAGAGTGACATAAACGCACTTTTTTCACACATTCTTTTCCTCACAAATATCCTTTACATTTTCTATAGGTACCTATAACTAGTCTAGTGCAAAATCCTAGCGTACATAAGTCTAACGAAAAACATTACTAAAATGTTGTTAATAAATTTAACAGGATGGGATGGAAAGTATCAAGTCGATGGCAGACTAATTAGTGATGGGACTCGAGTGGTTTTTATTTTACTCGCACTCGAGTCAAATCTATTTTTACTGGGCTTTCGAGTGACTCGAGTCAACTCGAGTGATTCGAATCGTCAATTGACTCAAATCGGCTAGATCTACTCGATTGGCGAGTTGACTCGGAACACTCGAATGGCCGGTAGTGACTCGAGTGAGAAGTACAAGTTAAGACATGCTTAGCCGATGTATGATATACAATATACATGCCTTAATCTTTCATTTGAAATTCAGTACATAATTTGAGTTGTTTTATTTGTTAAATGTTTGTGTAAACTCTAAAGCTGTTTGCTAATAGTTCGTGTTTAAAATGAGTGAGAGCTACACTGAATGTGGTTAGTTACTCATTATTATGACCTGCCTGTATGTACAAGAATGACTCGAGTTACATTGTCACTCGAGTGACTCGAATCATATCTTCACTCGAGTGAAGAAATTGTCACTCGAGTCTTATCTTGACTCGAGTGGCATTCGTTTTGTACAGGCGAGTGTATTGAGTGAAAAAATATCACTCGAGTTCCATCACTAAGACTAATTCGATTTTTATTTAATAATTTTTTATTGTCAGTATCTCGTATTAACTGCTTAACACTATTTGATGAAATATATACAAATTATTGAGAAATATCAATTATTTACAATTAATTAATTATCAATGTCTGCCTTGCAAACATTTTTTTTATATCTGGCAAACCTCTCTCCAAATCGATACATTTTCAATATAAGATCTTCCAGGGATGCAAAAAATTTTGCAAGGAAGACAATGATAATTGTCAATAAAATTTACATTTCTCTATAATCAAGTAGTGTTGAGCCGTATTCAAGATTAAAAAAACAGAATTTGTCTGACCAATTTGATGTTTTCAATCATATTATCTAATTCACTAATAAAATTTTAGTAGTGTTGTCCAATAGACTTTTGTACGATGGGAGTCTAGACTATAGGGTTATAGGTACGATTTTTATATTCTTGGTATGAACATGTTGATTTTTTACGATTTTCTTTAAATTGATCTGAGAATTATTCTTGGTACATTTAAATAATTGTAAAATTTATACATAAATATAGTTCGAGTTTAGTTAATAATATTTTATATCAAATACACATGCAATTTCCGTTTTGTAAATAAAGGTCTTAAGACCTTTTCGTGCTTAAAATAAATAAAAATATAATGTGATCTACCCTGCAGCTCTTTATTTATTATAATTTACATAAATTTAAAATATTCATTTTGGTTGCAAAAATAATGTTCAAATATTTAGATATTCCTCTTAACCCACACAAATATTGTGGTACTTATACCGGGTGTGGCTTAAAAAAGGTAATTCATAGGAAAAATAGTACAGTGAATTTTAAACAGAATCCGAGAATGCTATGAACCTAGTTAAGGTAATCGTTGTGGTATACATTTCAAAAGTTACAAAAAAAATTCAAATATTTGATTTTTTACAATAGAAGTAAAAAACAAACAAAATAACAACCTTTCAGTAAACAATTTTCCATAGCAACGGTCTACATATTTACATTAGATCTTATGGCTCATAGCCTACTACAAAATTGTACTATATGTTCTTAATGATATTTTCCCTATGCAACCTTTTCTAAGCCACACCCGGCATATTATTTTTGATATCAGCGACACCACAGTTCAGCTTAATTATTTATTATTAGTTCAACTATTATTATTAGGAGAACTTGGTACAAATCTGTTAAAACAAAAAGTTCTGTCGGTATTTAATGTGGTGTCATCAACAACAGCATGCTATCCATTTCAGAACGGTATGGATGGTAGTTTATAAAAAAAGCTCAATAAAAAGTAGAAATTATACAAGACATCTACAGTGAAGCCCCTATTACACATACACGTTTTACGTTCGTATTGACCAATGACCATATCGATACTTCTATACTTAATATTATAAAGAGGAAAAGTTTATAACTCTCAAAAACTGCTGAACCTATTTCAAATTTTTTTTTCACTTTCGATAGGTAATACTATCCACAATCTCTCTCTCTCTCTCGTGAAAATTTTTAGTACGCTAATAAACTTGAAAAAAAAACACGACGCGTTTCACCAACGAGATCTTCAGGTGTTCAGGTGTGGTTAAATTTTTTTAAGTATCGTGGTTTGTGAAGTACTTCACAAACCACTGTCTTCAGAAAGGACAGTTACGTAACTTCGCGACGGTGCCGATGCTGTTATCATAGTTATTATACCATTCATAAAACTATAGTGACAGGTACTGGTATCGTTGCAAAATTACGTACTGGTCCTTTAACCTTTTAAAGGACGGACATCAGTGGAGTATTTTTAGTTTGTTCAAAATTCATTACTTTCTAATTTTTTCCCAGTAATTTGGTAAAAGGAAAAGCATATTATTATTTATTTACTTTTGATTTACAAGTACTTTTTAATCTGATTATTATTTATTTAAATGTTATTAAAGGATAAAATGGTTCCAAATTGTTCAGAATGGTGTGAAACGTCGAGATTTTATGGTGCCTAGGTCCCATCATCCAACCGACGTCAATAGTGTATGTTCCATGTACTATGTACAGGCAAATACACTAATAACAAAATTTAATAACAATTTGTTATTATTCGAATGACATTTTGTAAGAATTTTTATACAGAATATTAAATAACGGTTATTGACTTGTATAGTAATACCGCGTAGGCACAGCGGTACCAACTGGTACAATCATATAACTGTGGAAAGGAACAACTTCCCTGTTGCTGTCTAAATGTCGCACAATGTCATATCACTGAAGAAATACCAACTGAATTAAAACGAAAGTTTAAGTTAGTAAATTTGCGTAGCTGCAAAACTATTCTTCCTTCTCACGGTGTTCTTCGGAAAGATAAACAAATATTGAACGAGTTTATATTGGTAACTATTTTGAAATAACAAATGAATTTCTAATATAATATTCGTCTATATTTTTATCAGTAAAAAATCTGATTTGATAGAATTCAGGACTCACATATCGATAACAGTCAATTTAACAAATGTTTTGTTTATTCTATAAAATATCTTATAATTTTTACTTTTAGTCCAGTCACGAGAGGAAGTCCACCTTGCGTTTTATGCAGCAAATGATTTTATTTTTTCATATCCTCAAGCATATTTAGGAGATGTCAAATCCAAGTTTGCGACCTCTAAAACAGGGCGGGGGAGTTTTGATGGGATAAAAACCACGATTTTTTTGCACTTTTTTCGGTTTCTTGCTTATAACATGGAAACGGCTGGTCCTATCGAAAAAATGATCATATTCAAAATTAAAGGGAACAAAATTTACTTCAAAATGCACTAGTCAAATATGTTTATGTTCCCATTTTTACCGGCTTTATAGAATCGCCAAAATTTACTAAAAGGAAAAAAAGCATTTTTATAAGCTTTTAACTATTGAAAAACTCGAATAGCCTATAACCTTCCTTAATAAACGGGCTATCTAACAAAACATTTTTCAAATCGGATTGGTAGTTCCTGAGATTAGCGTGTTCAAACAAAAAAAGAATTTACTTTTGTTTGTTTGAACGCGCTAAACTCAGGAACTACCAGTCCGATTTGAAAAAAATTTTTTTTGTTAGATAGCCCGTTTATTAAGGAAGGTTATAGGCTATTCGATTATTTTTTTTAATTCAATCCCAAAGGGGGTAAAACGGGAGTGTAGGATTTATTGTAATAACAAGAAATCCTACATCCACGTTTTACCCCCTTGATTGAATTTAAACAAATTAATCGAATAGCCTATAACCTTCCTTAATAAACGGGCGATCTAACAAAAAAAATTTTTTTTGGGATTGAATTTTTAAAAAACTCGTATAGGGTTTCAATGATTATTACTTTGCTTCTTTTGCAGACTAGTAGTTCCTAAGATTAGCGCCTTCAAACAAAAAGGAGTTTATTTTTTTTTTGTTTTTCTAAATTCTGTAGAGTCGGTAAAAATCGGAACAAAAACATATTTGACTGGTGTATTTTGAAGTAAATTTTGTGCCCTTTAATTTTGAATAGGGCCATTTTTTCGATAGGACCAGCCGTTTTTATGTTATAAGCAAAAAACCGAAAAAAGTGCAAAAAAATCGTGGTTTTTAGCTCACCAAAACTCCCCCGCCTTGTTTTAGAGGTCGCAAACTTGGATTTGACATCTCCTAAACATGCTTGAGGACACGAAGAAATAAAATCATTTGCTGCACAAAACGCAAAGTGGACCTACCTTTTTAAGCTCTCGTGACTGGACTATTTTGAGCGACCACAGGAGTGAAGAAAGTCTTGTCATGGCGACAAAATCTAATTCAAGATTGAGACGTTTCGTGTTCCTTATACAGGGTGTTACAAATTTAAGAAGCATATTCATGAGGTAATTTCAAACAAAAAATGTCCTATGAACAAATGTCCAATTCGCCATGACTACCGAGCTACAGACGTTCAAAGATTAAAATACAAGCTGTAATATTTAGCAGTGTTTTATTGCAAAAAAAAGTGACAACAAAAGAAAAAAGCAAATATGTTCAAAATGACCACCTTCAACAGCAATACATTGTATACAGAGCGATCAAAAATAGACTGAATATCCGCTCTTAATACTTCCGAGTTATTCCTTATTAGACGGTTGTTCAATGTTCATTGGACATTCTTTGCTTGAAATAACCACAGGACTATGTACCTTAAGATACAGTACGTCATGTAACTCCCTATATACCGAAAAAGACGAGTTTTGAATGTCTGTCGAGGGCAGTATAGCCTAGATGGTAGCGTGCTTGGCGCCGCAACCTCTAGACTGGACTGCCGTGGGTTTGAATCCCACCTGCGCTCATGGATGTTTTGTGATGTTATTTAGTTTTAAGTTAGTTGTTATTTAGTGTAGTTGAAAGACGCTAATGACCTTAGATGTCGACGCGTCTATAATTTACAATAAATAAATTGAATGTCTGTCGGTCCGTCCGTATGTTTAGAGGCCTAGCTGTCACAACGTTCAATGGATCAAAACAAAATTTTAAACTTACCGGGTTTTAGAGAATTATTCAGGGAGTTTTTTGTAATTTTTTTTCTACTCTTCTAAATATGGGTAGTTTACTGATGAAGACAAGGTATAGAAAGTTTCGATTTTCTCGGAAACTGCTCTAACAATTTTGATCATGTTTCTTAAATTGAAATTTCATTAATGACACTACAATATGCCGTCATTCATTTGTTTCGAAAAATCCAGAAGAAAATGGAAAACAGCAATTTTTTCAAAAACAACTCTACCGACTTTGATCATATTTCATAAATCGATATGTCATTACTGACCCTACAGAATGGGGCTATTCATTTCTTTCTGGAGAAAATCCAGAAAGGGACGTTTACTGACCAAAAAGAATCCGCGGTCGATGCGAGAAACTCATGGCAGTTTTTGCACCTTTCATTTCAAGTGCTTATTTAGAAGAAATATCATTTTGAAAATCAACTCTTCAAAAAATATATAAATTTAAAATGGCCAATAAAATAATATTATCTATCTCTGCAAAAAAAGGATATAGTACTGCTAATCACATGTCGTGAGGCAGTGGCGGCTCCTCTATGAGAGCTGCGGAGCTGCCGCACTGCCAGAAAATAACGCACAATTCAAAAAAAAATATTATATAAATCTGCATAATATGTTTTAATTTCATAATCACATAGCATTATTATGAATGACGGCATGCCGCAGGCCTATATTCTATAAACAGTCCTGCAGGAGGTGCTGCAGTTTGTGTTGCACCTAAATCCAATGTGTTAAAAAGAGATGACTTAGTAAAAATGAGACAGATTTATACGCGTAAAAGCCAGAACGGGTGCACAGAACCTAGTACAGTATTATTTTTCTTGGTTATAATACCGTATTATATAGCAATGCAATAAGGTGTCTTCGTGGTGTAGCGGTAACGTAGTGGCTCTATAAGCGATAGGTCTCGGGTTCAAATCTCAATACAAACATACCTTATTATTTTTTTTAATAAATAATTAGATAAATATCATAAATAAATATATTTAATAAATTAATAATTTATTAAATTAAATTAATTTATTTAATATCTTTATTTTATTATTTTATCGTCTTTTTTACAAACGTTTAGTACTGGCACGCGGGATAAAATGTTCGGAGTTATTTTTGTTTTGTTATCTAAAACAAGTATAACTTCTGACATGCGTACATAGTACACACACACTCTTTTTTTTAATACAATAAAAAATATTGCTATAAAAATCACTTTATTTACGATTTTAGCGCTAGCGAAATCATTGTAAATGTATAGACAAATTATTCAGATCAAAAAATACACTTAAAAATTGCATCAAATGTATTTTTGAATTTTTTTTTTCGAGGTTGCCTCATAAGGGGGGGGCTACTCCAATCTCCGGGTTGACTCAGCAGAACACCCATTTAAAATGTTCACGCGCCGCCACTGTCGTGAGGTACCTTCTTAGTAGGGATGAACCGCATATCCGAGAAAATATCAAAAAAGGCGCGAATTTATAGTACATTTAAATTTAATTTCTAATATTTGTTTCCTGCTGTCGAGACTCTAATGACCTCTAATGTCGAGCGTCTATAATCCACAATTCATTCATTTCTGCTGTCGAATATTTGGTAACAAAAACTTAATCTCAAAAATGAACGAAAATCTGATCTTATTCCTTTTAGTTTTTGCTGTAATCTTTATTATAGCCTCTTTATATGTCTGATTTTTTCAGAATTTTAGACCAAATATTTCCTAAAAAAGATGCACATTTTTTTGTAAACTGACCGTTCGAATATGGGCGATCTTCAAAACTCTAGCTACAGACCAAATTTTGAGTTTAGGAGTTTAGGATGCCTGTGACAGACAGAGAGACGAATAGACAACGGAGTCTCACTGTAAGGATCCCTTGTTTTACCACTTAGGAACGGTACCCTAAAACTGCCAAATATTTCACAAAAGTAGTTTGCGTTTTGTCCACAGATATATAATATTTATATTAGAAATCGTGTCCATCGTGATTATAATGAAATTAAGAAAAATCGCAGGATAGTGGACAAAATATTTGATTTATTAAATTAAATGTACGACGTTTCGTCTATAGATTTAGACTTTTTTATGTAAGATATTTCTAATAAGTCTTGATTTCTAATATGCCTAACTGTTATACAGGGTGCAATTAAGTGTGTGCACAAACCTTAAGGAATTAATCTATGATTGATTTTAAGAGAAAACGTTTATATAACTATGGGTCCGCAGCGGCTCTGTTTTTCAGACACAGAGTGTTAAAATTTGAAAGAAATTTAAGATTTTTTTATTTATTTTTTGAAAAGTGCTAGCTACTCAATTAAAACTTTGCACACACTAATAGATAGTCAGAGAGCACATTTTGCAAGTAATAAATTATTTTTAATTCAACCATGGGCGTAGATGTGAGTATAGTCTTCTTAGGATTTTCAAAAAAAAAATGGCACGACACTGACTTCTTTACAATTTGAAAGCTTTTTTCGGTTTAGGCAGGTAAAATTAGACAAAAAGTGTCTCTTTGTAATTTTTGATAGGGTGAACAATTTTCGAGAAAATTTCCTAATTTTAAACTTTTCTGGAAAATTATGCATTTACAGACTATATGCGTTAAAAATTTAAATCTCTTGTTAGAGAAGTGTAAACAAACTATACTACAAACGCGTTAAAAACTTAAGACTCTTATTAGAGAAATGTGAAAAAAACTATCCAAAATTATTTCAAAAAACAAATAAAAAATTCTTAATTTGGAAGTTATTGTAATGGGTCCGAAAATCGAAATCAAAATTTTTAACAAATTTTTATGTTTCAAGGTCACTACACTATTTTTAAACTATTTTTGAAAAGATGTCTGTGTGTGTGTGTGTACGTACGTATGTGTCCATTTCTTTCTAAGACGAAATCTCGAGAATAAAAAATGATATCGACTACATTAGGGTGCCAGTTGCCGCGTATTAACGTAAAAAAGATCTGAAAGAAATTTTTTCAAAATCGGTTCAGCCGTTCTTTTTTCTTAACCAAATAGACTCCAAAAAAGTAGATTTTACACAATATCTCGCGAATAAAAAATTATATCGACTTCGCAAGGGTGTCAATCGAGGCGTGTTAACGTCATTTTGATCCGACATAAATTTTATAAAAATCGGTTCAGCCGTTTTTGTTTTTTTTTTTAATTATTGTTAAAAATAAATAATAATTATGTTTTAATGATTAAAATGATTACTTTTCTGTGTAATATCTAATTTAATTATTATTATTAAATATTTATCAAACTGGGAAGTTCGTCGTGTGGACCTCAAGGGTCGCACTTCAGTCACCCACCTCACGGCTTGCTTTTTTGAAATTTTAACACCCTGTATATATTACAAAGTTTTAACAACTATTTTCGTATATTTAAGATAAGTGTTCAAAAATTGAAATGGAGCATTATGACGTTATCCGGTACATAAAACTACACGAGGAAAAATGGGACAATGTCAAGAACGACAATTTATCGTTTAACCTCTTTAGCCGCATTCATAATTTTAAAGACTATGTTTTATTATTTTTTTATGGTTATGGGTCTGTAAAAAGCAAAAACTGACTAGTATGTTGAATAAAGTTTTACAGAAAAGCATAAAAGCCACAACGGGTATTTAATTTGTTGTTTTCAATTAATTAATTTACAGCTTGTACGTTATGTAGAATCTTAGTTTTTTTTATAAATTGCCTCACAAAAACTACAATAATTATTAACGATATTCAAATTTTTGTAAGGTGAGGTCTAGAAAGTGTGCATCATTATTAATGATGCACACTTCGCTAATCAATCCTGCTTCATAAAAACCCTAAAAATAAAAAATAGACTTATTTTATTATTTTTAGACCAGGCGCCAAGTTAAAATAATGCACGAACATTGAAAAAAATTCTCACAAGAATTTTTTTTACATGATGGCCCCTTAGGGTGTCCTCAATAAATCCTTAAGTTTTCCCCCTTCAACAAAGTGTGCTAGTCCTCTGGGGGAAGGAACGAAAATCAGGTTTTACCGGATTTATAACTTTCTCTTAAGGTGACTGCACACGCAGATTGCAAAAAATGATCTCGGCAAATTTCAAACTGTGGTCACAAAAGTCATTTTAATACTGTTTTTATTAGCTACAATTTAACATTAAGCTTTATAGAAGGGCTCTTATTGCTTAAAAACTAAAAAAAAAAAAAAATTCTGTTTAAAAAATTGTATCAAAAAACGTGATTTTTATCAATATTTTCTTTACAGTACGACTTATTATTTCAAATTACGGGAAGTGAAATTGACATTTTAAAGTTTTTTCTTCACAAATGTATGCAAAAAATACTAAGGAAGAGGGCTATTTGAACAGTTTTTTTGAAATCAATTTTTTTCTACACATAAATTTGTGTTAAACTTACGCTATTTTTGTCATTTTTACCTGATTTTAAAGAATATATTTAGATCAAATATTATACAACAATCTGGCTCAAAGTCATATGGGAAGAAAGATACACACTTCTAGTTTATTTTGAAAGCATTACCATCAAAGTTTGATTAAGGTTTTTCATAGAAATTAGAGATTTTCGAAATAGTTTTTCACAGGGGTTGTATTATACTGAAAAGTCAATAGATGTCGTTAGCAGACTTGAATCGAACGATGTTTCATAATACTTTACAGAAACAAATATATTACACATCACACTTCCAGTGTGAACTCGTGAGTCGGGTCGCAGTGATAAATAAAAATAAACATTTTCAATCACAATAACCACTTATTGGATTCTAATATAGTCATTCAATTTTTGGACAGATTTTATTATGATTTTAATAATTTATTATGACCTGCTGGGCTAGAACGACTGGTAACTTATTGACGTCGGTCGGATGGCGAGATTTAGTGATCGGATCAAAATGTTTTGACTTTTCATACGCTTGTAACTCGAGAACCACTGATCCGATTTACATTATTTTTTTTGACATGAATAACTTTTTATGCGATTCTATGCGCGTTTTAAATTATTTCTAGTTTTGATACATCTTACACTTCAGTCAGGCGCTATATTCAGAAAGTTAACGTCACGAAAATTGCAGCGAAACATGCGACGGAAGCCATAATTTTGACGCCGTTGGGTTTAGAATGTTTACGGATTGATATTTGAGAGTTTTACAGGACACATAAAAATAAAATGGCGTCTGATTTCAAAATGGCGGCCATATGTACTTTCATAAAAATTATCGGATCCTTTTAAAAATTGATATTTGAGAGTTTTATAAGATGCAAAAAAATAAAATAGCGTCGAATTTCAAAATGGCGGCCATTATGTACTTTTGTAAAAATTATCCGATCCTTTTGAAAATTGATATTTGAGAGTTTCATAGAGCACAAAAAAATAAAATGACGTCAGATTTCAAAATGGCGGCTATATGTACTTTTTTGCAAAAATGATCCGATCTTTTTGAAAATCGGTATTTGAGTTTCATAGGACACAAAAAAAATAAAATGACGTCATATTTTAAAATGGAGGCCATATGTAGGTACTTTTTTGCTAAAATTATCCGATCCTTTTGAAAATTGATATTTGACAGTTTTACAGGACACAAAAAAAATTACTTCAGATTTTGTAAAAATTATCCGATCTTTTTGAAAATTAATATTTGCAAGTTTTATAGGACGCAAAAAAATAAAATGACGTCATATTTCAAAATGGCGGTCATAAGTATATACTTCTTTGTAAAAATTATCCGATCCTTTTGAAAATTGATATTTGAGAATTTAATAAGACATAAAAAAATAAAATGGCGTCAGATTTCAAAATGGCGATCAAATAATAACTTTTTAATTGTATTATTTATATCTTTGTTAAGTTCGGTTTTATATACAATGCGTAAGAAGCATAGCTTCTGTCGGGTGTCTTACGACACATCATGACTTTTTTTATTTAGCCGGTTACGAATTACGCTTAATAGTCAACCGTTGCTACGGAAAGTTGTTTAAAAAATTCACTGTACTATTTTTTCTATGTAATCCAATACATATTTATATTAGGTCTTATGGCTCATAACCTACTACAAAATTATAAATCTTCTCAGTGTTATTTTCCCTATGTTCGATAAAGCCGTTTACACACAGTATACCTACATGAATATCGCGCCTTGTAATTCTTGAATTACTTGTGTGTTCCAAAATTTTTTCTTAATATATTAGAAATTCGGAGTATTTGAAATGTATTTTCAAATTCAAATATAATTTATAAAAATAAAGCAATTTGAATACAAAATATAATAAATACTTATTACTTATTGTCTGGTACAGTGTTTGCAAATTAGTAAAGAACGCCTACGCCACTGGAATTTCATCTTTGAAAACAACGTTTCAACACGAAATGAAGAACTCTGTCGTAGATGGTCGTGTCATTATAATCAATCAAGTTTAAATGATCCGATCATTCACGAATCAGTTTTCGTCTTCAGTGTACTTTCTCCGACACATACATTCAAATGCCTATAAGATAGACCTCTGCGGGTGAATAACGGGGCATGTACAGAAATGCATATAAATATTTTTTGTGGCTATTCAGTCACCTTAACTCTATGACAAAAATTGTTCTACAGAAAATTAAAGTTAACTAAATTTTCTACAAAAAGGTTCTATACGTAAATTTTTGTCAAAGTCATACTTCTGCTAAATTTTCAGTGTTTAGTTTATCAAATTTCTATTTTCTACCGAAAGGTAGTTTGGACAAACGGAAATTTCGGTAGGTGTCTGTTTATATGTATGTATCGGCTAATCATGAGAACTTCTAAACGGATTCGTGCTCGAAATTATTTTAAATATATTTTATTGTCCATATTTTGCTTTTCATTAAGTTTTACAAACAATATAAAATAATATATAAGAGATTAACGGGAACTTGGACCGTGGGTTGATTGAAACTCAGTTAAAGTTTTAAATCGCAACGTTTCGTCTATATTTTAGATCAACCCACGGTCCAAGTTCCCGTTAATCTCTTATATTATACAGGGTGTCCCACGATATGACTGCCATAGCCTGGGACTGTGTTGCTGGGGTGATTTCAAGTCAAAAATGTCTAATGAACATATACCCGGAACGCTATCCTAACTGAGCTAGAAGCATTTGAAATTTTAAATAAGTAAGCCCACTAATGCAGGTATTAGGTTCGGCTGTTGGTTTTGTTATTATTAAAAAGACCAGGTGGCTGTGAATCACCATTAGTATTTATTGTCCTGAGACTCTTCGCAGAGCTACCACTTCAATTCTAAGAAGAGCTAGACTATGTATACAGCAACTGGGTGACATTTTGAGCAACTAATTCAATAAAGCGATTTATTTTTAAATGGTTTTTAAATTAGTAGGGAATTCCTACTACTACTTATCTAAAATTTCAAATGCTTCTAGCTCAGTTAGGATAGCGTTCCGGGTATATGTTCATTAGACATTTTTGACATGAAATCACCCCAGCAACACAGTCACAGGCTATGGCAGTCATGTCGTGGGACACCCTGTATAGTTACGATGGACATGACAACTAAAAACAAAAAAAAAATAAAATAATGTTTTTTTAAAATCAGCACATTTCGTGCTCTATTCTAGGTGTCATTGTTTACGCAATGAAGAGCTGTTGTCGTGTTGTTTCGATATTGAAGTATTTATTTCTTTCACAAGATATACCAAGGATAAACACAGTCTGCTGACTTCACAGTTCTTAGATTTTCTTTTATTGAAACAATGTAAACAAAATGTAAATTTTTATATTTACTGTTTTTGATTAAAACATTGTGTCCTACTACTTATATTATTATGTGTTGTCAGATTTTTTTTGTATTATAAGTAGGGGAGAGTTGGATAAAACAGGATGGTCTGATAAAACGGGATACCACGTTTTGTTTCAAAACAAGTAGTACGATTTATCGGGTAGGGGCGGAACTAATGACCCTCTTTGTCTACCTATGCCCGGCAAGTGATGTATCTACTTTAGATTCACTGTAGATGACGTAACAGGTGAAAGTGTCAAAAAGTTAGGTTAAAGTAAAATGTTTGGCGTGTTTTCAAAAGTCAATTTTTCAGTTTAAAGGCAAAATTAACCGAAAATGAGTAGATTTAGAGAATACTATTTTTGTTTACTATATAGTTATGCACAACAGTTTTTAGGAATTTGCTTTGTTTATTTACTAAAAAAAACGTAACAAAACCCACTTCTCATAAAAAACCATGTAGTTGGATAAAACGGGATACCTCCCGTTGTAATATAATAGCGGGTAATATAATACCGGAAGGTATCCCGTTTTATCCAACTACATGTTTTTTTTATGAAAAGTGGGATTTGTTACGTTTTTTAGTATTTTTCACAATATATTTTAAATTTACCATGTTGTGGTGTCTTTTTTCCTGAAGAATAAACGTTATGGAACCTGTAAAAGTATAGGTATCCCGTTTTATTCGACTAGGTGGCTAAAACGGGAAACTTCCTACTTTTTCAAAACAAATTTTTTTTCTCTTATGTGACTTCTATTTTCTCATAAAGGATGGTGGCAATCAAGAGTCCATTTACAAGGGAAACAGGAGCCAAAAAATAGTTCTTTGCATTACTTCATTCAAAAAGTTGTGAGAATTAGAACACTAAGTATCCCATTTTATCCAACTCTCCCCTATAAGTAAAAAAGTTAACCTTCTTCACATTAAAATCTTACTTAATTTTGCTTTGTAGGTACTTTAAAATTTGTATTTATGAAACAAATTTCATCAATGAAAGTATACTTACACAAACGGTTAACCATAAATATTGTATTAGTCTTTTTACACGTCTAGACACAACTTTTTTAGGATGAGTATCGAAAAATTCCTCCAAAAGTCTGAAAGTCACCTATAACTTACAAACACACGTCACTCTAACCACTTTGTTAAAAATATAATACCTTAGTGAATGACGTCAAAACTTTTCTACTTCACTATTGATGTAACGTAGACTAATAGCGTTAACTTCTTCGAGGGGTTATGTAATTGAGTAGATAAATAAAAACTCGGGTCGCAGTGCCAAACCCTGCCGACAATATAGTGTATTTGCTAATACAGGCCTTGTGGCTTTAATACGTGAACTTAAGTTTGTTTTTAGACAAAATAAAAAATTTAACCCCTTAATACATCCCTTAAAATAATATTTTTTTTCTTAATTTCAATATTATTATCAATGCAACCTCTGTACCAAATTAAATACACCCGTCAGCAAATAAATCACTATCCGCGAACTAGTGTTTTCATAAAATTTGTAAGTCCGGTCCTATTGTGCCGATTTTGTTAAAATTTTAGCTACACATTTTAATCTCTATTAAAGGGTTAAATTCCAATTTTGAAACAATTCTGAGATTTTTTCGGTATTTTTGGGACCAAAAACTTTTTTCAACCCCTAAAAGCTACTCTTAAAATGGTCCGATCGGGCCCATTTTAAATAAACTTTGTGCGGTGATGGGTTCCAATGTGTGTACCAAATTTCGTTTAAATCGATTAAGTCTGTCGAGAGTTATCACACACACACACACACACCTATATACATACATATACATTTATAAATATATATATATGTATATATAAATGATGGCAAATTGTTCAGGAGGGTATGAAACGTCGAGAAATTTTGGTCCGACCCCTAGGTCCCACCATCCGATCGACGCCAATAGTGTATGTGCCATATTTATGGCAAATACACTAATAATGACTGATTCAGTTTCTATAAAGCTGCATGATATGGAAACACGTAAAAATTGTTCAAATCGCTTTCGGGCATTAGGTAATAATATAACTTAAGTGGGATCTAGCCCCCTTCTTCCCACTTAAAATTTTATTACCCGCTCCCGATCGTATTTTTGATCCGAATTTGAAGCTAATTATTGTCCTCTATTGGAGCTCTATAAACCAAATTTTTAAAATTTTGTGCCCAGGTCACACAACGCCCTTCTGACTATTAAATGATTTTACGTCACCTCTATACTAAAAAAGGTTTTCAATATTTTTATAATGTGCCCTGTAGCGCGCCTAAACGCACGCTTTACCTTTAAATTAAGATCAAAACGGACCCTCTAAGTTCAAAAATAAAGTCCGGAGAGTGTAAACAGTGAGCGTGTGTTTTTCTCATTTTCGCATTACAAGCGACAACGTACTGTACAATTTTTTGCCCTTGTCGGCTGCATTTCAATCCCATAAAGTATAATATTTTATTTGTTATTACATAATCTGTATCCAAGAAAATTTGTTCATATTTTTGTATTGCAAAGAATATTAACAAAACAATAAATCAACATAAAAAATAGGTAATAGGACATTGACTTCTACATTCATTCATACATTAAAAAATGTTTTTTTCGAGTCCGATACTCCAGTCAAATGTATTTGAGCACTAAACTCGAGTGCATATTACTCGAGTCGCAAAATTATACTCGAGTTGATCGAGTACTGATGCCCGATTTTTTCATATAATACTTATCTTCTGGATATCTATCTTCCAGATAAATTTTTCATTTATCACCCCCTCCTCTAAATAACGAAATAAGGAAAATGTAAAGAATGAAATGAAATATGTAAAGATAAATAATATATTTCCATCGTTTTATATGAATAGAAACAATAATTATACTAAGAAATTTATTTTGAGTGTATTTGCTATGGTATTTTTTAGGGATGTGACATTGAGTAAAAAAAATCGATTATTTAATAATCGATTTTTCTCTTTTAAATATAAATCGATTATTTAATAATCGATTTTTCTCTTTTCAATATAAATCGATTTGTAAAAAATCGATTTTTGAAGAAATAATCGATTTTTGTGGAAAAATCGATTTTTTCTATTATTCGAAAACAGTCATACAGATGGCGCTGTTTTCCGACTGATTAGTTTACGTTTGAATTTATTTTACGTTTTTTCTTTCGTCGCACAGATGGCGTTGTTTACAAAAATCGATTAAAACGTGTAATTTGTAAATGTTGGCTGCATTGGGTTTCCCAAAGCCTGTATTTTTTCTTAATATTAATATTAATAAAAAAAAATAAAAATAAATAAAAAAAAGTGTAATTTATATAATCGATTTAAAAGTGTTATAATTTATATAATCGATTTATAAAAAATCGATTATTATTATTAAAAAAATCGATTGTTAAAAATCGATTATAAGAAAAAAATAATCGAATAATATAAAAATCGATTATTTTTTCACATCCCTGGTATTTTTCATATACAAAATAACATATGCCAAATATCACTGCAAGGTGCAAGCGCTATGAGATTTATATGTAAGATAAGTGGATTTCCGATGATTCTTGTACTGGATAACTTTATCTGCTAGTGAAGAAAACCAAAGTTTGATTTATCCTCAACATATCTGGTAAATACAATTATCTGTAAGATATCTATAGGTGAAAAAATCGGCCATGAGTTGAGTATACGCGGAACATCACTGCGTGAAGGGTCTATAATATAATTTTGATAGTTAAGTCAATCAGTTCGTAATGGGGAAGTCCACTTGTATGCCTTAGTCTGAGGCTACACTAGATCCGTGTCAGACAAGATCCGATCAGATCAGAGCAGACCAGACCAGATCAAATCAGACACTTCAGACGAAGTGGCTACATAGGGAGTGGATAATATCCGACGGGTTTAAAAGTAAAATGATGCGAAACTAATTAGAGAAGACCTGAACGTTTATTTTAACAAACTGTTTATCACCTTTGTAAAATTATTAATTAAAATGAAATATGTGCAGATGTATTGTACATATTATAAACCAGGGCTCCGAATTTATTCGAATAAATGAATATTCGAATGGTCGAATACTTTCAAAACAGATTTATTCAATAACAGAATATTCGAATTTTAAATATTCAAATACATATTTGAATACTCGTTTTTTATATAAGTTCTAAATAACCGAAACAGTGTTTCTTTGTTGAACAATAATAATTTTTGATGTGCAAATTTCGAATATTTGGATATTTAAATATTTGTCATAGACTGTAGTTAGCTTCTTTCCGGATTCAAATGAAAATCAAAATGCACTGCTTTTATTATTTTTTATCGTTGTTCAACAATAACATTTATTATACATTTATACAACAGCTGTTCTTTGTTTTTGGCGTCCCTGAGTCCTGACCCCTGTCATGAGTATCGGCTGTCGCCAATTATTACTCATTGCTGTGTTTACGTTTTGATTTCAATATGCGATTTATGATTTTATAGATTAGCGATAGAGATAACAATTTTTTCAGAAATATAATGTAATTTTTTTTAATCATTAATTAACAGTTATGCTATCTGTTATGACTGCCCAGTATTGTTAGATTTAAATTTTATTGTTGGGAAACTTGTGAGGGCCGTGACTCGACAGACTTCAGGATCTTTGTCAAAAATCCAAAAAACAGCTAAATTTTAATTAATTTTAACTATTCGAATAGAAGTTTAAATGAATATTCCAATACTTTAATTTGAAAAATACCGAGCCCTATTATAAACAACAAACAAACTTCAACAATGCGTTGAAACCGATCAGAGTTAATTTACTTTCATTTTATGGACTACTCATAGATTAATTAATAAATAAATTATATTTTCAAATCATACCTGAAAGATTCATTTTTTCGCCAATATCTCTCCACAAAAGACCTTTCACGTCTCTGTTGTGGTATCTTTTGTCTCTTTGGTTCCAAATAGGAGGCTTTTCACGTACAAGATCAATTAAAAGTGATTTGTCCATACTCACAATTGATATTCAAACACGTTTTTAAAAAATAATACAATACAATAAGACAATCTGGTAATAATAGCTAGCATACACAACACTGTTTGTTGAAAACTGTCAAATGTACGGCCGTAGTCTGACGAAAATTTCAAACACGTTTGATATCATCCGACGGTCGGAACGTGTCTGTTGTAATCTGACATATTCTGGCGCGGTCTGGAGTGAACACTGTAGCCACTTCATAAGGTTACTGGTGTTTGTTCACATCCGACAATACGGATCTGATCTGGTCTGATCTGATCTGGTCTGAAACGGCGCCAATGTAGCCTCAGCCTTACGTAGTATTAATACTATTATGTTTGTTGTATTTAAATATAGGTATTTTATATCTAAAGTCGACGTACTGTTTGTTACAGCATGGCAACCAGGCTACGTCAAGCGAGACCAGCGTGGGCACGCAGCCTGGGGGCAGCGTGACGTCGCGCGCCGCCTCCGAGACGCCGCATATGGCCGGCGCGGGAGGGGCCCACCACAGCGCAAACAGTGGCGTGCACACCGGCGCCAAGTTCAGACACGGACTACTTCAGCTCATGATACACACCATTGACCCGTTACACGACGGTTAGTATATATTTGATTTAATTTTATTGTAAATTATAGACGCGTCGACAACTTAGGTCATTAGCGTCTTGATTACATTAAATAACAACACACTTATAACTAAATGACATCACAAAACATCCATGAGCGGAGGCGGGATTCGAACCCACGGCAGTCTGACCCAGAGGCCGCGACGCTAACCACTGGATCACACTGTCCTCTTAGTATATTTGAAAAAAGAAAAGTGGATTAACTTAAGTCCGTTTCAGATGAAAACAAAAAGCACTAAATTTTCTTATATTTTTCTACATGATCATAAGAAACTGTTTTGAGGCTCTATACATTAGGCATGGAACAGCATTTATTAAAGCTATGGTAAATAGGTGATTTTTCCGTTTTGAATTACATTCTCGATTTTCAGATCAAATAGTATACTTACGTAGTAAGGTGAGAACATTTTATATACTGAAAAATGTTTTCTAAAACTTTTCTGTATCGAAAATTTTTCTTTCTGCATTACTGGACTCGACTCGAAAGGAAAAATTTATTGTTTAATAAATATTGACGTCTCGAAAAGAAAAATCTATTACTTAGAAAGTCGATTAGAATTGCGCTTAAATCGTTTTCAGGATGTAATTTTTTTTTTTTTATTAACAAAAAACAATGTGTGCATCGACCTTAAGGTCATTTCGACTTACTTATCGGTCTTATGGTCGAATTCTGACACGACTTTGAAAATAGATTTAAGATAAAAGTACTTTAACACTGCATTTTACCATGGTTTTCATGGTAATTCAGTGATAAAAGTACATTGAGTGTAGATTTTAGTGTTGAAAGTCATACCAGAAACCGAGCATTATTCTTACAGATATTACTCAAATTTTTCGAGTATTTTTTCTACTTATCTCTAATTTTTTCCAGCATGTTTTCTACTCGTCTCCAATTTTTTCCAGTATTTTTTTACGCGACCCGATGATTGAGTACTTTGGCTATTCAACTGATACCACTAGTACTATTAATTATATTTTTTATTTTGCTTGTACAGACAGAAAGAAGGTAACTATACTTACAAAAAGGAGAACTACAAAAAAAATGTAAAACGGAGATGAGGGGAGGCTTATACAGGGTTATTTTTATAATAACGAGTGATATAAAAATTGAATACCACAGCTGTACGCTGATGCACTGAATTCACAGAGCGCGCATTCTTTGAATACAAATTTGCTAGCAAATTATAACAAAATTTTCAATATAAATGTAATAATAAATCTATTTTGTGATTACTGTTCACGGTTGTAAAATTAATTTTGTCAATAATGTGCACAAAATAGTTTTCATCTGAAATAGATAATTGTAAATTATTGATTTTTTTTATATTGAACATTTATTATTATAATCACATTAATATCACATTTTTTCTAAGTTTATAAGAAAATGGTTATTAAATACAAAATAATAATTTTAACACCTTTGCTTCCACCAGCGCGGCGGCAAGAGAAGTTAATGTGCGTTTTTGCTTGCATGCACTTCACATCTTCTTTGATGATAATAATTAATCATAGTTTAATAACTTCCAATAGTAACTTTATTAACATAATACCACCAATAATATTTACTAGGTACTGATTGGTTTCTGCTGCGACATTCAACACTACATCTTGATAAAATTAAATGCTAAAAGTACATTTAAACCTAGTTTTAAAGTCGTGCCAGATATCTGGAATAAATTTCATATTTCATCAGAGAAAAATTTGTTGTTTAATTTTTAATTATTCGTAAATTAGACTTTGTCGTAGTTTATTAATACGTAATTTTTAATCAAAAATATTTCACTAGTATACAAAATTTACATAGGTAATTCAAATACGGTACATAATACAGTTATTCAGTGCTGTGTAAATTACTTCATAGACTACATATTAATTATAGTCACAAATAACAATTTATAACAAGTTATTTATTAATTTATATACATACTAAATTTTAATAGTTAAAAATCAGTTATTTGAATTTAATAATTAGCAGTTTGATTTTTACTGTTATTTTATAACGAAAATATTTTTATAATGATTTTAAGTTTTCTTTTCATTCTACATGTTTTATATTTATTTCACCTACCTTGTTTGTCAGTTGGAGCCATATTGATTTCAGAAATTTTTGGTTAATCATTTCATCGTTTTTACTACAAAAGAAGAAGAAATTAACGCCCTGTCTAGAAAAAATATTCATCAGATAAAGTCGAATTATTGCAATCAGCCAGTGCCGCAGTGGCATATAAATATACTATTACCTAATTACAAATTAATATAATGTTAAAACCCTACAGAGAGGAACAAAATACTAATAAAGTTTCTATGTAACGTTGATCCGTCTACAAGTGCTCTTATTTTTTATTTAAATAGAGGAGTTTGAACATAAATTTTTTTTAATTTGAAATTTTTAGTTAAAATATACAGAAAATATAATTTTTTCTTCAAACAATTACTGTGAATGGGGGTTTTAAACTGGGAAAGGAAATAGAACATCCTACATTTTCTCCACTGTGCTTGGATATACATGGTGACCTCTGGTGTGTACAAAGGCTTTCTTACGCAGGTGTTACCCTTTTTTATACAAAACGTTGTAGCCTTATAGGTAGGTGTATTATATAATATGCAATAAATGTCACGTGTTTGTTGGCCGAAGTGATAAATGATATGTTCATATACATTGCTTGTTTAGGATTACTGAGTTTGTACACAATAAATACACAATGGTATTGGAAAGGGGGTGTTTGTTGAAAGATGAGCTTTAGGTACCAAGGTTGAGTAGATCAGTACATTTCTTCAAGGGGCCGACACCCCTGTGGTGTTTTGATGATCCCTAAACATATTATGACACCTGGTTTTTACGCCTATGTTCGGTAAGGAAATGGAATTATGATGATAAGGTGGAAAAATCGTGTCCGAAATAAGATCAGAGTCTGATTCTAACCCTCGCTAAATGAATAAAAAGAGGTTTTCTGCGGATCTGTCCGTGGAATTTTGTTGACAATAACTTTTGCAAAAATGCACCAATTTAAATGATTTTTTTAAATGCTTCAGGCCTATTGTTAATTAAATAAAATGTTTTGGAAATATACGCAGTAATTTCGCCTAAGCATCATATAAGGTACATTTTTAGAGTGTTGGGTCTCCAAGTCACTATATGAATATTATGAAGTATTAGAAATACCTTGTATTTTTTGATGTCCGTCTTGTGACTTCCTGTGTTTTAACACGACGCGTTGCTATCTTCAAGTGTGGTTAAATTTTTTAAAAATTACACATTGAGTATCCGTAACACGTTATAATATTAAGCACATGCGTATTATGTAGTGGATTGTGGAGTAGGTACTGATTTTCGAAATTTAAATCAGTACTCCACAATCCACTACATAATACGCATGTGCTTAATATTATAACGTGTTACGGATACTCAATGTGTAATTAAAAAAAAAAATTAACCACACCTGAAGATAGCAACTCGTTGCTGAAACGCGTCATGTTAAAACACAGGAAGTCACAAGACGCACATCAAAAAATACAAGGTATTTCTAATACTTCATAGTAATCATATAAGGGCTTTCTGTTAAGTTCCACTGACATTTTTTAAATTGAAAATTGATTTGAGAACATTCAGACTATGTGTGGTTTTTCACACCAATATTTACTCAAAAATCAGATTTTATAGAGATTAAGAATTCATATTATAATTACAGGCAAATTACTATAATAATATTATTTTGATAAAAAGCTAAAATGTCTTTGAAAGATTAAGGATCGTTAAAAATGTTCTAGTTTTCTTTTTCAAATAACTGTTTTTTTGATTTAATAATATTATTATACAATCAACCAAAATCAGTCGATTTGACCAATAAGCATTATTTGAAATGCTTATTTTTTAATTATGAAGATACACAATACACATACGGTCTTTAGTAAGCATTACCCCTATTTTTTGATAAATTAGCAAATTATATTTGTATACAGTTATAAAAAGAATTTGGAAATAAGCATTTTGCTTAGTGCAGAATAGCTCTACATTTTAGTATAAAATGAAGTCGTATAAAAACTCAACTTCGGCTTAAGCTGTTGCTATAGAATACTGCTATAGAGCGATAGATTCTATAGTCCAAACGTTTTAGTTTTTGACCCCGAAATAAATATTGTACATATATCTGTAAATTGGTGACAATGTTGTATGTGCTGTGCGGAACAACATACTGGAAGTCTTAAAACGTCCTATTTTCGCTTCAACCCTTTTTTTCGCGAGAAAACATCTCCAGTAAAGATCCACCGCTGTTTTCGCGTCTAGTTTTGAAACCGTTAATTGAACAATAAAAGTAAAGATAGAAAAAATGTTAGTAATTAAATTTAAAATAAAAAATGTCCTATTCATGATTCAATTTATCCTAAAAGTAGAACTAAAATGCACCTGTCGCGTTCTGTCGCCGCGAGTAAGGCTGGAGAGGATAGTGTGATCCAGTGGTTAGTGTCGCGGCCTCTGAATCAGACTGTCGTGGGTTCGAATCCCGCCTCTGCTCATGGATGTTTTATGATGTTTTGTGTTGTTATTTAATGTAATCAAGACGCTAATGACCTAAGTGGTCGAGGCGTTTATAAATTACAATAAATAAATAAATACAAACGCCTGGTTTAACGAAAACACGTTTATAGGAAGGTAATAACAATAATAATTTATTTACGACCAAGTACATCATTGAATCCAACATTGTAAGGTAAAATTTTCTATCCACGATGCAATTCATTTTTAATTTTTCGTTGAACGGTTTTTGGGGTATTTTTACCTTTTTTGTAACCGTTTATTTCTTTTTTACAAGCTTTTATTAAGATTCACTTTTCTGTAAGGGTGAAATCTTGTAACGCATTTTTGATCTATTTCCATTTGTCTAATTGACTTGAAACTTTGTAGACGTATGTAGTTCCGATGACAATACAATATTCTGGTATTTCGACCAAAATTAGTATTTAATTTTTTTTTAAATTGCGTCCCGTTAGTGATCAGTCTAATATTTAATAAGAAGTAAAAAATGCCTGTGACAAACAAACAGACAGGCACCTAGGTGATTCCATAAATGTTTAATTTTTACCAATTTTGGTACGGAACGCTAAAAATGGAAAAAATTAACATATGGTGGAAGGCCTGGTGTTGGTGGTGGGAGAACGTGTCTGCAATCGTTTTTTCAACCTTTTTAACACGCTTTTATTAGCTTCACTTGTATGTTTGCTTGCTTGCTTGCTTGTTTGTCAGTTTGTAACCGACTTCTTTGAACTTGATTTTGACCAGCTTTGAACGGTCAGATTTAGTTTAAACGTTGTCGACTTATCAAGGACCGACGACAATACAATAATTCAATAAGTTTGTCCCATTATCCTGATCAGGATCTCCAGGACTAAAAAAAAAGCAAAAAACTTCAGATTGAACTGAAACTTTGCACACTTATCAAGGACCGATGACAATACAATAATTCAATAAGTTTGTCCCATTATCCTGACCAGGATCTCCAGGACTAAAAAAAAAAGCAAAAAACTTCAGATTGAACTGAAACTTTGCACACTTATCAAGGACCGATGACAATACAATAATTCCATAAGTTTGTCCCATTATCCTGACCAGGATCTCCAGGACTAAAAAGCAAAAATAAATTATAATTTAAAAAAACTAAAAAACACGCTTTAATGAACTAAAAAGTAAAAAATAATTAATTTTATTGTAAAAAAGCGTGGGGTAGTATGAAAATATGATACAAAGCACCCCACGCTTTTTTACAGTAAAATTAATTATTTTTCACTTTTTAATTCATTAAAGCGTGTTTTTTAGTTTTTTTAAATTATAATTTATTTCATATAAATATAACATATTATTATAATGACTAAAAGTTTAAAAATAAAATAGGTGATTAAAGTTAAAAATCAAGCTTTGTTAATGTACTTATTTAGGTTTATTATTATAAAAGTGTGGGTTGAGACTATAATAAATATCATTGTGCTTACGAGCACGCTTTTATATTTATGAATCTAAATTAAATACGATTTTTTAGTATGTTTCAATAAAAACTTGTTCAACCTTTTTTTATCTCTTTTTGATTTGTTGACGATAATTCTTCAACAAACAATATTTTCTGATTTTTCGAAAAAACAAAATTTAAAAAAATACGTTTATACGCTATAAAAGATTAATAAAAAACAATACCGACCTAAAGAAATTTTTATTTGACTTTTGTATAAGATTTCCACGAACGTTCCATCCTTATAAAGAGACGATGTGATTTGTTTACTTCAGCTCTGTAACTAGTTAATTAGAGCGTGTACCCCCTTTAGGCTTTAACGCGGCACGTTCCCCTTCTCACCGTTCATTACATGGCCACACGTATTATCAGCATCTTGTGGAAGTGCTAAAGATGAAATATGTTAATGTAATAATCGATATTCATTTATTTTTCACTTACCTTATCGTTATAGCCCATAACATCTAATGTGTTAAAACCTTCGACCATACAGTGAATTTGATTTCAACCAACATATTATTGGCTTTATATGTTAAATAACCCCATTTTATTTACATTGGATTCAAGTTTTATCAAATAGTAGACTAACTCATATCTTAATTTGATTTACATTGGATAGTTAACGAAAATAGCAGACTAACTCTGAAATCTATCCAAAAACATGGTACTGATTTTAAAGTTGTTATTATTGAAAAAAATCCAGTCAATTGAACCCGGGGCCATTACAACTTCAAAAATACTGGCATTTGAAATATATATATACAGGGTGAATTCGACCACCCGTATCAGTCGTTTTTTTCGAAAACGGTTAGTCGTAGAGAGTTGTGTCAAAAATTTGTATTATAAAAGAATCGAATGGTGATAATTTTTTTTCCCGGGAAGGTCGGCTTCCCTATTAGTTTGCTCCAGAATGTCCAGAACTCCGGTATTATAAATGTAACGATAGGTCGAAAGTAGTATTGTTGAAAAGATCTTTTAAAAATTAGCAAGTTTTGTACGGATTTTTTTTTTATTACTGCCGCACCCCTGTTAAGTAATATTTGTTTGAAATTACTAAATTAAAATGTCATAATAACGAACTTTTTAAAAGTCCGCATTTAAAATCTAGTTACCTATCTATTGACCATTAAACACTGAAGAAGTACACTCACAGTATAACCAGAAGAGCTCAGTAGTATGTATTAAAGAGTAAATGGAAGACAGTTTGAACACTTGTGACAATGTCTAAGGTTACTAGATTTTTAATGCCGACTTCTATCGTTATTATGAAATTTTGATTTAATAATTTCAAACGATTGTTACTTAACAGGGGTGGCAGTAATTAAATAATTTTTCCTACAAAACTTGCCTATTTTTTAAAGAGCTTTTCAACAGCATCACTTTCAACCTATCGTGCATTCTAAAATTCCGGAGTTTTGAACATATAATAATTTATATTTATACTTATAGACATTTACAGGGGTGGCAGTAATAAAAAAAATGTTCCTACAAAACTTGCTTATTTTTTAAAGATCTTTTCAACAATACCACTTTGGACCTATCGTTACATTTATAATTCCGGAGTTTTGGACATTCTGGAGCAAACTAATAGGGAAGCCGACCTTCCCGGAAAAAAAAAATTATCACCAATCGATTCTTTATTAGGGCTTTTATAATACAAATTTTTGACACAACTCTCTACGACTAACCGTTTTCGAAAAAAACGACTGATACGGGTGGTCGAACTCACCCTGTATATAAATAAATCTCGTGTCACGGTGTTTGTGTTCATACTCCTCCGAAACGGCTTGACCGATTATCATGAAATTTTTTGTGTGTATTTGGTAGGTATGAGAATAGGTCGTAAAGTATAATTCATACTGCTAGGTGATGAAGGTGTCCCTATCTAAAATTTTTTTATCTATTTTTTTAAAGAAAAATTTTTTTTGAATTTTTTATTTTATTTAGCTTTAAAAAATACATATATGGCGAACGAGCGAAGCGAGTGAGTAATGTAATTATAATATTCAAGCGAACGAGCGAAGCGAGTGAGTAGTGTATTAATAAAATTCAAACGAACGAGCGAAGCAAGTAAGTAATGTAATTATAATATTCAAGCGAACGAGCGAAGCGAGTGAGTAATGTATTGCACCCGGGAAATTCCTAGCACCCGGGCTTTCTTAGAATCCGGGCGAAGCCGGACCGGGTCCGCTAGTAATATTATAATAAACAAAATAAAATTTCTGTTAGCGTGTGCGATGACGCTGGTTACATATTATGGTTTCACACGTAAAAATTAACCTAAGAATGCTTGTCAGATAACTCTTCTTTTTGATAGATCAATTTATTACTTTAGAACAAAAAAACAGCTATTTTTTTAATTTCAAAATATTTATGAAACTACTACAAGGTTTAAAAAATTTTTTTTTACAAAACTTACTTGCAAAAATGAATAGAATAATAAACTGTTGTAAAAATATACCATTATAATAGAAAAAACAACGTTATAGCACATATCTCTTCTGTGCATGCGAGAATAGCCGAGCGTGTAGCAGTGCTGTTGTTTATATGGCGTTGCTATGGTTCCTCTATTACAAGTCCCCAGTTCCCGGGTTCGAGCCCGAGAGCTGGTAAAAGTGTCAATTGGATTTTCAATTTATTATTAAAAAAAATAAAATATTGGATTGAAAATATGAATTGGTGCTAGGCCCAAGTTGTTGGTGGTCTTTAAAACACAATGAATCTTCTACGCATGCGCTGATTTTCTCCAAAAACAATAGAGCCTTTCCTTTTTACATATCAAACATCCTACCAAAATTTGATTTCAATCCACTTAACCGTTTGACCTGTATCGTGCTCACAAACTAAAAGACGAACTGACTTTTTCCAAAATTATGTTTTTTGAATTCGGGTAACCTTAAAGCGAAAAAATATTGTAAAATTCGAAAAGCGAATGTTGACCCAAATTGGTACCATTCCTTACTTGTGCAGTTGGAATGGTAAAATTAAAGAGTCAAAAAGAATGTTGCCACAACTTTTATAGACTATCCTATTGTTTGATATAACTTGAATCTAATGTTAATCAAATGAATATACGGTTGACCTCAAATACCATGTATAGTATGGACCGCACAAGTACATTCGTGCCTGTGTAACAACATAATATCAAACATACGGGCTCAATCCTTAAGTGAGCAAACGCATATACCGTACATGTGTCACTTATTTTGACATTTTAATTTTAAAATAGTGTTGCAAAACTGTTTTCTGAGTTGGCAGAATAAATATTTATTTACAATAATTAAAAATATAATAACAATAAATGCAACAACGAAAAGTCAATTCTAACAATAAAAAAACTCGGGTCGCAGTGCCAAAACCCTGCCGACAATATAGTGTATTTGCTAATACAGGCCTTGTGGCTTTAATACGTAAACTTAAGTTTGTTTTTGGACAAAATAAAAAATTTAACCCCTTAATACATCCCTTAAAATAATATTTTTTTTCTTAATTGCAATATTATTATCAATGCAACCTCTGTACCAAATTAAATGCATCCTTCAGTAAGTAAACCACTATCCGCTAACTAGTGTTTTCATAAAATTTGTAAGTCCGGTCCTGTCGAGCCGATTTTATTAAAATTTTAGCAGCACATTTTGAGCTTTATTAAAAGGTTAAATTTCAATTTTGAAACAATTCTGAGAATTTTTTCGGTATTTTTGGGCCCAAAAATATTTTTCAACCCCTAAAAACTACCCTTAAAATGGTCCGATTGGGCCCATTTTAAATAGGTTCCGTGCGGTGATGGATTCCAACGTGTGTACCAAATTTCATTCAAATCAATTAAGTCTTTCGAGAGTTATGCCGCGAACACATATATAAATATATATATATATATAAATATATATATACACATATATATAAACATTTTTAAAAATGGTGCCAAATTGTTCAGGAGGCTATGAAACGTCGAGAAATTTTGGTCCGACCCCTAGGTCCCGCTATCCGACCGACGCCAATAGTGTATGCCATATGGCAAATACACTAAAAAACTTAAACGGTAATTATTGAACTAAACGAGCCACTTATATAACACTTAACAAATAACTATATATACAAGGATTATTTATTCGTAATTATTTTAGTCACTGTATTTATATCAGATTTATTTCGCTGTTCAACACTGGCACAGTACAATCTACGCTGACTGATTCCCGTTGACTGATCAATATTTATTTCACTGTACTGACTGATGGCACGACTCACCATTCACTGACTCCGATTGCGTGACACCGTCGACTGACCGCTTCACTCGTACCGGCTTGTTTATATACGCTACGCGGCCCAGCCTAGTACGTTCTCGTATTCTCTAGCGTTTTCTAGAATCTTCGCTACCATTCCACGCTTTACTACTGTGACCTTTCTTTCTCGTGGTTTCTATTAGAGGCAGTGGCGTAACATCTTGGGGTTTGCTACACTAGTATATATTTATTATTTTACTATTTCGTTACACTTGTCTTACTTGTAAAATGAAGAAAATATAAATAGCGAATCGAAGAAAATTCGTCAAAATTAAAGCTTATTAAAAGTTAACTACAAAATAGAGACATTTTTGGACCCCTCCCCCTCTATCAAAGTTTGTCACAAAATGATGCCTTAATGTAATGTCACAAAAACTGGGGGTGGTTTTTATACGGTTACGTTTGAAGTACGATAGAATTCTCATTAAAATCTGCATTAATGCGAGCGAATTTGGAGGAAAAATTGACGTTCACCCGGGTGAAACTACGCGGGAAAAATCTAATATATCTGTTTTTATAATGTGAATGTTAACAGGGAAACTAAAAATGTATTCTATGACTGCTGTCGTGGTGTGAGTATAGCATGGTGTGCTCTTGCGTAGCGACTAAGTGAGATACGTTCGTCTCGCTCTTGCCGTGTGACGTCACGTAGGGAACAGTATCCAGTGATTAGTTATTATTTTTGGCGTTTTTTGTGAAAAAATAATGGGAATTTCGACAAAATTTGTTTACTAATCGTTTGGTAAAAGTTGGTATAGAAGTATTGTATATCCATTTTCAATATTCATGTTTTCTAATAGGCCTGCAACTTACCCTTTAAAAGTCTTCTAGAAATCGAGTAACTGGTAACTTCGAGATCTCGTTCTTTCGCAAAATTATCGAAAGTGTATCAGGTCGGAATACTCTGGACCAAAATTATCCAAAATTACTGCGGTGGAACCTCCCCAAATAGCGTTCTCAAGTTCAAATCTGCTCTCTACATGACGTCACTGCGCAAAGTGGTCGAAAACTGGTACCCTAGGTAGCACACCATGTTATATTCACACCACGACTGCTGTGAAATATTTTAAAGCTTGAATAATGTTTTGTTTGTTTTTCTTAACATAAATCTATTAATAATTATAATGTTAAAGTTATCTTGTAAACTTTCTAACTAAATATTAACTTTCATAATTACGGTACATGTAGGAAACAA
Source organism: Mongoloraphidia duomilia (assembly GCA_039654895.1). Lineage (NCBI taxonomy): Eukaryota > Metazoa > Arthropoda > Insecta > Raphidioptera > Raphidiidae > Mongoloraphidia > Mongoloraphidia duomilia. The sequence goes on along the minus strand of CM077516.1, from coordinate 17,377,089 downwards.
CAATTGGTTCTTTCATACTGTAGAATCAATAAGTCAAAGCAAAAACCCACATTACATTCTGGAAAATACGTAATAAATTTAATATTCTAATTTTAAAACATGTCATGTCAGTCTTAAAAATGTGAATTCGCGATCGGATGAGTGGTTTCGGAAATCACTTTTTTCTCTCGGGCGAAGCCGGGCCGCACAATTTTATAATTCAGAAACCTTCCCCGGCGTGCGCACAGCAACTCACCAAAGTTTCATCGCAATCGGTTGCACGGTTTAGAAAAGTCCATAAACAACCCACACACACACCCACACACATTGATTTTTATATACAGAATGTACCACAGAAAACCGAACCTAGGGAAAACTCCATTGTGCAAATTAGTTAGGATCAGGATTGCTGTGCCATTTTTCATGCTTAAAACCATGATAATTAATTTAGTTGAGTTAGCCATGTGTATTCTATCTTTGTCACGCTACCCATTTTGTTTATATCTTCCCTGTTGCACTCATTTATTTTCTATGTTCTCAATCCTGTGATACACCCTGTATATAGATTAAATACTGTCTCACTCTAAGTGAGGTTTATAAAATTATATATTGGGTAGATAGATTTATCTGATAGAACTGTTTTGACCGAATTAAAAAAAGAGGTTATCAATTCGACGTGTTTGTATACCTATTCGTATGGCTGTATCTATTGTTCATCGTTACAGGCGTGAATAATAATTAACAGTTTAAAAAATAATACTAAATTTTAAAAATGATTACTCCATTTGCATTTGCATCTCAGATTTATTCATTGAACGTTCCTACTTTTACGAAACCTGTGAACCTCTGAAATCTGTGTTACAAGAATTATTAATGGCGGAATTAATACGGTTTATGTATATTCAACGACTGACGAGCGGTGATTTATGATTAGTGAGCGAATGTTAGTGTACCGTTAGTACAATTTGCAGTTTGTACAATGTGAAATGTATTATATTATCTTTTGCCCGTAAACGTGAAAGGCAGTTCAGCCATCTGCGAGTGATGCAGACAGACAGGCAATTAAAAATACTGAAAACGCGTTATCCTGTTTTAGATCAAGCATGTAATGTTTTTACCTTGAAAAAGTTGTTTGGAGACTCTATTGATTATATAGGAAATATATTTAAATTCTCGGCGTCTTGGATTTTATGGCCTTAGCCATGGAATTTCAGACGAAATTTTGGGTAAAACTTATCTTTTTTTTTGTATTTTTCAGGTAAAGTGGATGAAAAAGCAACTCAACTACACGCGATAGCATCACTTAAAGTGCTGCTCGATGCGACGAAACCGCAGAACGGTGCGGCGACGAGTTCAGCAGCGAATCATGTAGCGGCCGCGGCCAGTAAACAGGAGACAGCGTTAGCGGCTGCCGGCGTTCAGGATATACCGAACGGGGTGGTAAATGCTCTAGCCGACGCCAATTTAGAATCGGTAGGATATGGCTTAACGCAGAAGGTACCTATAGAGAGTATATCCCAACACGAGCACATTATGCGTTTGGCTGTCCCAAAAACAAAAGGGGTTGTTGTCTGAAAATCTGTGATCACAAGTCAAATTTGATTATATGAATTTTTGGGCGAGACCAAAAAATCTCGCTGTTTCATATCATTTTTAACAACTTAGCGCCATTTTTGAAAATGTCTAATATTATGTAATGTGTATGTTTGTTTTCGCGTGGTAACTCTTGAAATTTGATCCACGCAATGGAATCCATCATCGCACCTGTTTAAGGGCTGCATTAGGGGTTGAATAATTCGACATAACATATTTTATTATATTATAACCCTATGTCAATGCACCCGATTTAAACATTTCCCCAACAAATTAGCAGATATTAAACACGGGTTCAAAAAAATTTCTTTTTTGTTATGAAGTTATAAACATTGCGCGTCTTGGATGTTTAGAGGTTCAAAAAACTAAAATATTGTTAGATATATTTCATTTAAGTTAATATATTGTCCAAATGTGATTTTATAAAAAAATATTCTTTTCTATCAAATTGAATTATAATAATTTATATTTTCAATTAACATTTGAATATTTTTATTAATTCAACTTGGAAAGTGAAAACATAATATACGCAACAATACAATTTAGTTCAGGCTTAAATATGAAATGACTCTTTATAATAATGATTTATGACTAATATTTTTATATCGTAAATGTTGCAACGTCATAACGGTTACGAGTCGAATAATGATATACGACATTTTTTTATGTTGGAAATACGTCACCGGTAATCCCTCTGCAAAAGAACATCTGTTCTTGGGACAGCCTTTATGATAACGTTTATTTATTGACACACTCATACCTATGGACACACAACACGCGCACATGAACTCTCCTCAACACGAATGAAGTTAGACGAGCCTTTTCACACTTTCAAACAGTGGTGAAGCGCGTACTCGCAGTCCCTGTTGCGTAAATTTACTGCGGTGTTTTGGAGAAAGTCGTCATCGTACCTTTCGAACATATATATTCAGTATTCATGGACTGTTCATTGTTCAAGCCGTATCTCGTCTAATAGAAACACACATAACCAACGTATCAATACAAGTCGGTCCAATAAATCAGTGGCTGCCAAACTATCGATCGCGAGCTTACCAGTAGCTCGCGTAAAATGAATATAATAAATAATGATTTATGTATCTACAGGATGTTCAGTAAACCTTCCGTAAGACTTTAATCGGTGATAGGTTTGGTCATGTGCTAACAAATAAATAACAAAACAAGAACCAAGTAAAAACCGCGCGGTTTTCGAGATATTTAAACTTTTTGAACTCATGCTGCGTCATAGTCTCCAAAACTTGCTTATTTCATCCACATTTTAAAATAATATAAAACGCCTAAACTATTTTTCTGAAAAAAAAAGATATTGCTATTTCAATTGAACAGAATCGAAGAGCTCAAAAATCTACTTTTGGGTATATTATCAAGTGTTTCGAACTCAAAGCGCTTGAAAATAGCGGAAAATTTCAGGGATTGCCTGCAGGGTCAACCGATTTACAGATTTTTTTAATTACAGTTAATTCGGAAATGCCATTCGAATTCTAAATCTAATTTTTCAAATACCTATCGATAAAAATTCTGTTTATATATGTAATATAAAGAAAAAACTGTTAATAAATTTAAAACTTTTACTCTTCGCTATTGAAGCGTCGTTAAAGTCATTTCATATAGGTAATTTGTACTAGTGCCACAACATAATGCCAATACATAGCGTTTACTGCGTTGTTACTTAGGCTTTATGACACTAGGAGGACTTGATAGCTCCTTGCTCAGACTTCATAACATGAACTTAGAAAAATGACTAGACAAAATAATACCTATAGTTTACGTTCTGAAAGTTGTTCAATCCAGTCGGAAACTTTCCACATAATTTAACAGAGCTTTGTTTCACCTGAGAGTTTCATCACACCGCAAGTGGAGTGTGGTGAATTCTTAGATCAACCTTATTAAATTACAAGGCTGTATGCATGTGTGTGTATGCGCTGGCGAGAACGCGATTTTACTATTGTGAAATTTCATTCTCACGCGGAGCTAATTATTTCTCTTAATTTATTATTAGAGGCATCGCACAGTTAATAGCTTAACACTGTTGTCTCCAAAAAATTTATAAGATAAAGGCGACATTTATTTACCTTTCATGGTAAAGAGCGTTAACGGAATTTATACGCAAACGAAGTAATACTTCTATTTGAAGTCCTTTGTAAAACTTTTATAGCAGCGATGAGAGTAATTTCGTTCAACAGCGTAACGATTAACGAACTATAAAACTGACGAAAACTACGTCGTCAGGAGTGAACTGCTAGCGGAAAACCGGAAACGATTGTATGGCGGGTAGTGTAGGTACGAATGCGTTGAGAGTCGAGAAACTCGATCGACACGCCCCTTTCTTAATTGGGTACAAATGTTTACTAATAAAGTTTCTCTTCAGTCGTGACTGGTGAGATTTAGATGCACCCAGTTTTTTAAAAATATATTTAGCAAGATATGTATTTTAGTAGAAACGCCAGCATAGCACTGACTTTCTTGCTCAGCAGCAACGACCGCAAATTTTCGTTCATCGGTAAACTATCCTATCTGGATTTTTTGAAGTTATACTTCTTTTGGCGCGTTATGGAAAAATGATGAGAGTGAATTTTTACGTTTAACACCATGAAGTTAGTCGGTAGTAAAACCATGAAGTTAGTCGATAGTAACACTATAAAGTTAGTCGATAGTAACATCATGAAGTTAGTCGGCAGTTCATGATTATAATATCCTATTATCACCAGTCACAATGTGACAAGAGCGTTTTCAATTTTGAATAACATTAATAAAAGCTATTGCTATACAAACGCTCGTTTATATCGCTTTCGTTAAATATGAGTTCGTACTCCAACGGCCGTACTGTTTACATTATTATTTAGTAAATACTAGATATCACCAATTATATAGCACTGCTAAGTAAGATATACGTAGCGTAACGGGTAGCACCGCCGCGTCATACGCAATAGGTCTCGGGTTCGAATCTCAACACAAACATGCTTTTTTTTAAATAAGTAATTAGATATAAATATAATAAATAAATATATTTAAAAAATTAATAATTTATTAAATTAAATTAATTTATTTAATATCTTTATTTTATTATTTTATCGTCTTTTTTACAAACGTTTAGTACTGGCACGCGGGATAAAATTTTTGGAGTTATTTTTGTTTTGTTACGGCAAAGAAGTATAACTTCTGACGTGCGTACATAAGTACACACATACTCTTTTTTTTGAGACAAATAAATTGTAGGGTCATCAATGATAGATCGATTAATGAATCACGAATCAAATCGTTTGACCCGTTTTCGAGGAAATAGCAATCAGCAAACTTTCTCTTGATCGCGGAGTGAGAGGAAATAAGAAAAACCCGAGTAATTCCCTATAAGAATCCTAAGTTTAAAAATTTCGATCCGTTGAACGGTGTGTCAGCCAGGCCTCACAAGTACGGAAGGACAGACGAACATAACGGACATCTAAAACGTCTAAATTCGTCGAAATCTAGAATTTGATTTTTTTGCCATTACAAAACTTTCTTCATTCTTATGGTGAAGTAAATTAGTCACTTTGACTTTTTTGACATTTTGACTTCTCAATATGATTTAAAAATTTGGCTATAAAAACGAAATTCTTCATTGAATATACAAAAATATATTCTGTCCTTAATAGGGCAATGTGGCATATAGCCTTAAAAGATTCAGCGCACCCCTATGAGCTATGACGTACGTTGTCCTGTATATTCCATTCAAGGTCCAGTGTCGGTTTTCTGTATATAATTGCTATTTTGTCATGTTTCAATGTGTATTGTATTGCACATACCTTTGTACTCCAGTCTTGCAAAGGATTATCTCGTATTGTCAAGTTCAAATAAACGATAACACAAAAGCAGGAAAAAATACATATAAAAGTAAAGAAACGTAAAGAGAAGGAAAATATAAATGTTCATTTCTTTTATGTATTTTTTCATCTTCCCTTTTAAGATGGTACGGGTGTTTCGTTTGTCTCTTTCTATGAGGAAAAGTAGACCATTTGAGTTGAGAGTTATTGTTAAAGTTCGTTGAATTAAAGGCTAAAGCAGCATTGTTTACTAACAGAACCGGAAGAATATTTTAAGTAAAATTCTAATTAAAATCTACTTTTGTCGTTGTAAAACTTTTAATAAATATCTGTGAGTAGAAAGGAAAGTGACTTATGTCAGACCTTTTGTAAAATAATATTGATGGCGATAATGGCGATTTAATTAATTTTAATAGTACTCCAGTTGCCCATTTTTCGTTGCCTGCAGTTATCCTCACTATATGAGCATAGTGAACAACGATCCGAACGCAGTTTATTCATTAACGTCTATTTTAAATCTAAATACACTAGCAAACAAATGAACCGTGCAATTTACACTATACATACCACAGAAGTGAAACTTCTAGTCATATGAGTTATTACAAATATGAATATATACGTCTATAAAGGCGCGTACTGGAATGTGCGTGTTGACTGTTGAGTCACGACGAATAGAGTGCTCGCGGTGAGAGATGAAGCCAGGCACGTCATCAATAATATGCTAGTGAACGTCTGCTTGCCCGCAGACAGTGCCGTGTACACAAAACTGCACATTGGGTTTTATAATTCCACCTCTAGAAAACACTCGACGCTCATGGATCTCCAAAACAGCCAATAGCAAGCTAGAAGGCGGGCGCAATGCATTCACGTTACTATGACGCGGTGGCTCATCTTTCGCCGCGCGAGGTCTACTCACAAATTGTGTCAACGTGTAACGGTCCATAGTTCGAGGTAATCAACGTATGCTTAGCCGCTAAGCAGCAAGGTTGAGTTAGCGTCTTGCGAGTTACTGCGAACAATAAACAGAATACCTACTTGTTTTCGAAACAAGCTTAGTGGGGACCTAGTCGCGTAGCTGTAGAAGACGCGAACACACACATCTATACGCAAACAGCGCAGAGGAGTGGCGTTTTGAGTCACGTGTTTTCGTAAGCTGTATTTCGTTCCACATTCAGCCACATGAATCCAATTCATTCTACCGTAAAGAAATTTCACTTCAATATCACTTTCCGAGTGTATGAAATAATTTTTAATGAGAAGGATGGTATCGAATTTGTTCTTCGTCCCTCTTTTATGGGTGCATTTGCCTGCTTACGCACTTCTGATTCAAGGTGTATATTGGGAGACGCCTGTATATAAGGTTTATATATGCATAGGCTTTCTTCTTTTCTTTTTGTGTGTGCAAGAACGTTGTGCTTGACTGGGAGGGCAATGCTGACGATGATAATTAAGTCGAGAACATGAGTAATATGACGGGCTCGCGACAAGACGACTGCCTCTGACTGTGCCGTGACCAGCCGACAAGTCGCCAGACGTCATCTGGTCGGAATGTAGATAACACTTACGTAATATACTGCCTGTCCTGAAAACATATTTAATATCATTTTCAGCCGAATCTCTTCAATTATTATCAAACATTAATTGTTTCGTCACGAAATTACAGAATGTCAGTTTAAAATCTAAAATAACTCACGAATATTTAAATTAGTATTTCTTCTTTTGTACGCATACCTTCAATGATTTGTAAGATGCGATGCTACAAATCTTGCAATCAAAATTTCGAATAGTTTTAATTGAGCTAGAGCTTTGAAAATTTTGCACACGTGTATAAGTCCAGTGACAATGCAATATAGTAGGTATATCTAATTCTAAATCCAATATGGCGGACGCCCCCAAGATGGCGGATTACCTTTTTCTTCACAGTCCCCTTGATATGGGTATCAAATGAAAAAGCTTTACGAGTAGAATACAATGAGCTATGTGATGTCATTCTTAACCCAATATGGTGGACGCCCCCAAGATGGCGGATTACCTTTTTCTTCACAAACCCCCTTGACATGGGTATCAAATGAAAAAGCTTTACGAGTAGAATACGATGAGCTATTTGATGTCATTCTTAACCCAATATGGCGGACGCCCCAAGATGGCGGATTACCTTTTTCTTTACAACCCCCTTGATATGGATATCAAATGAAAGGATTTGACAAGTAAATTACGATGAGCTATGTGACGTCATTCTAAGGGCTAAAAAGTAAAAAATAAAATAAATATAAAATTTATAAGAAAAGATTTTATTTAAAAAAATGTACTAAAAAGTAAAAATAATTTTCATACGTCTAGAAACTAAAAGCTTTGGGGCGGTCAATTGAGCAAAGTAGCTATGCAATAGGTATACTGTTATAAGGCCGTCCCAAAGCTTTTAGTTTCCAGATATATGAAAATTATTGTACTGTATTATACAATTGTTTAAAGTATTATGTAAGCTGAAATTTATTGTACACTTTTATTGGAAAATATATTTCTGTCTTTAAAACTATCTGAAGTCTGCAATTTGCATATCTCACAATTATTTTATACTTTTTTTGCAACATTTGCATCAGAAGTACAACTTTAGATGGCTGTGTACTGTTTGAAAAGTGATCCTTTATGGAAGCTTCTGCTGCATTAGAACGTAGTGTTTAAAGTAAATTTTAACGCACTCCGTTTTATAAAGTAATGTTGTTTTGTTTTACTTTATAACACACGTGCGTAATAAAGTACTTTATAGATTACTTTGCTATAATATCACTAATAAAATATGTATCCTCGTATTCATCCAAATTGTGTTTTATTTGCTTAAAATTGAACTTTTGAAGCAGTTGTTGCAAAAAATATTGTATGTAACGTGTGTCTAAAGTGACGAATCTGACAGTCGCGATTTTACAATACTCTCTTAAGGTTATGTTGCATTTATAACTCGTGTAATTATCACACTCACCTTGGGCTCGCGCGGTGAACACACACCCGTTCTGGCATAAATACAACATAACCTTAGGCCCGTACCACAAAATCGCGACTGTCATATAATCTTTCACTTAAGCCACTGGTAATTGCATAAATTACTATTAGTACGTTTTTTTAAATAAAAGCTTTTCTTATAAATCTTTTTGTTGTAGGTATTCAATTTTCTTTAGACCCTATAATTCGCGAGCAAAATCGACATTCTATTAACATTGACCAAATTTACGTATTATTTTGTAATAATAATTCTTCACAGTCAAGTTGTTTCGTGAATAACATTGTATAAATATTACGAGAACTGTTCCAGGGCATTATGCTTACAGTGGAGTTGAAGGAAGTACCCAGACGTTAATTATACTGATAAAACTCGTCTCTGAAAATCTTAAAATTAAGAATATACGAGAAGAGATAATATGCGAGGGAAAATGGCGCTTATAAACAGTCGACCTACACAAACTTACGTACAAGAGATAAAACCAACGGTTTTACTTCTACGTTTTGTGTCCAATAATTGCCGGCAGTATGAGATCTTTCTTACTTTAACTTAAGTGAAATAGGTACTGTTTACTTGTGTGTGTAAATTCACTGTTTTTATTTTATATATTTTTATGAGATTACATTGCAATTTCAATTATACAAAATGATTTAAAAAAAATATCTACAATTAACGATGAAAATGTTTAACACTATATTTTGTTAATTTACTTTATGAACTCTCTGAAAGCTGTGTAATTAGCACTGCAAAGAAGCAAGTTCACTGCCAAGTTTTTCTAACACACAATAAAAGAATCCATTTAAGCATGAATGCGCAGGGTTCCGTACATCATTCGCTATAGTTTTTGAAGTGAAAACTTCCTTAGGCGCGCTTTGCCTGGGATGTTAACAACAGTGATGTGAAACGCACCCGACGGTGACAATCGGGGCTACTCGGCTCAAACACGAACACGTATTTTCAATATGCTGGTAATAGTGTGTAGTTCATAAGTGTGCTAATAGATGACACTAAAAACTTAATACGAGTAAAAAGTCATTTGTAGTTCACAAGTGCGCTAACAGATGACTCTAAAACATATATTTTGTAGTTAAAAAATGCGCTAACAGATGACACTAAAACTTAATATTATCGTTACGGTTAAATTTAATTGTATAGGCTGATTTTAATATATTTATGATTAAACTGTGTGCTTAAAAATTTATATATATATATTTTAAAATTAGAAAATCTGAAGTTTTCACTTCTGTCGTGTGGTCATAAGCACACACTCATTTTTTTGTAATCTTTACGAGCCTCTTTATAAGCATTAAATGACTGGTACTGTTGGCTGTTTTCAACAATAAACTATTTAGTTTATCCCTGTGATGCCTGATTTTGTTTCGGCTCTTGATATACAGAAAATGAAACAAATATTTAAATAGAAAAATCTGCAAGCCAAGAAATGTGAAAGGAATTTTTAAAGTCGAGTATTTAAATATTTTTTTTTTTATATAGATTATAGATACTATAATATTATGTTACACGCATCAAGAGCAGTGGCGCTTCAGTTCGGTTGATGATGATTGTACTAGCGACTTAGGTTCACTGGCGTATAACCATATAAGACAATTACCACAACCATAGACAATAACAACAAGGCGTATGTATTAGCCTAGCGGCACTGGCGAGAACTAATTGTGCCAACACGGCACACGGTGAATAGTCCCCAGGCGGGTGGGGGGAGGTCAGGGGCATTCCGGCGAACGGCGACGCGCGTTCCACACGTGTATAACTACGTAGCTAATAAAAGTGTATTTTTACGGACATAATAAAACGGTATAAATAATTTCCGTAACAATTATATGCAAGAACAATCGATGTTTTCATTAACGCAGTTTGGTAAACGATACTTCTTATCTTTTATGAATTTTAAAGGTTAATCATAGAACTTACACACACACACACACACACACACACACACACACACACACATACTTTGTTTCATCGCAGTGTTGATGACTTACAGAAATTAAAAAAAGACTGATAGAACACATTTACAAAATACCCCTTAGTGGAAATATACGTTCTCCAAATATAATCAGTTTCGAAAAATATTTTTAAAAACATGGTTTGGTACATCTATCTTGATTTCCAATTGATATAGGATTCTAAACAATATATTGGCTTAACAAATTTGCTAGACTGCGTTTTCTTGTCGACGTTTCTCTATCAATATATCATTTTTGAGATCTTTAAAATGACTACATAGTGACCGAAACTTCGACAATAAAATTATTAAAATCTATAATGTTTGTTAAACCGATATAACCGATACAATGCTATATGGTAGCATTTTTTTTTGTTTCAATGTGGCCATTGGTAGCCAAATATTATACTAATGTATGTAATCAATCATCTAGTTACCCTCATAGTTTTAATCTGATGAATTTGGTAGAAATAAAACTACATTTATTTTTGGAAAATACTATGTAATATTATGTTAGCATGTAGTAGTAGCTGTTAGATATTAGTATTTGATTAATTAGAGTAATTACTGTTAGTAAAATAACGAATACACATTATACGCACAGTATCAAACAATGAATGTTTCACCAATTTAGGAATGTATCAGAATTCAGAGATAACTTAGACAATACATAGGTATCTAAAATTTTGTATTAAAACGTGCTTTTGTGACGCATATTATTAAAAACTTATATTATTTCATGTCTCAATAACTTAATAAAGACCAAATAGTAGATTGTATGTCTAGATACGTAATGGGGCATATTACGGCGAGTAATGACAGTATGTAAAAACGAGCGATAGCGAGTTTTTACAGTCACACGAGCCGTAATACCATTACGTACGAGACATATATGGTATTTTTTGCCATACCCACTACAAAATATCTACTTTTTACGTCGTTTTCAAAAAATTCTGACAGTTCATTTGCGTCGCTATCTTTTCTTCTAGTGTGCCGCGAAGTTCGTGTAAGTAAGTAATGACAGGCGCACCCAAGCGTACGCAGGCGTATAGAGCGAATTAACAGAAGTTGCCATGGCAACCGTTATTTTCTGCGCTAGTGCAGAAAGTAAACCATTTTCCGCACACCTACCTGTTAAATGGGTCATTAATGACCGCTATACATACATCGAAAGTAGCTATTTTGTAGTGGGTATATGGCAAAAAATATGTTTCATTTTTACTAATATTGCATTGGTTTATTCGTTTGTTACCATTGGCAAATTACTAAAGTAAAAAATATATGTAAAGGTATTAAATTTTCTTAACCATGATAAATGATATAACTTTGTTTGTAGTAAATAGGCTTTATTTCTTGTTACGAGCCTGCTCTCTCACTGACGACCAAATAAGTAGCGTTTGTGCACAAAATGCAATAATACCTAAGTATAAATAATATAGAAGTATTCATTTATAATTAGGTATTATTTCAGTTTTGAAGTGTACAGAAATTTGTTTGGTCAGACTAATTTGTTATCGAAACTTTAATTTCTCATGACTAGAATACACAGATAACACATATACATTAACACACGCACTGCTTGTATACAGATTTCACAAATTACAATTTAATATCACAATTTATGACCAGTTAATCATCAATCGATTGTTAGTTAAAATTAAAGTTCATTAAAAATTTTAATTTAAATCAAAACCAAACAAAAAGCTTTATCCCTTGACTAATAACCAAAATGACTTCAAACTCTGACTCGTAATATCAGTATTATACGATTATTTTAATATACAGTGTGCCCCCGGATTGAGTTCACAATAGGTGAGATTGACTAAAAATTTTCAAATTGGAATTTCATATTTTGGGATTCCGCCCTGCTTGGTCTGAAACTTATTTTTAGTTTACTTTCGATTTTTTTACATCAAGTCGGCCTTTACAGTTGAGCAAAACCTCTTTTCGTTTCAGGTAAAGTACCTTTTCCGTTCATAGTACGCAAAAGTGTCACTAAGAAAAGTTGTTCACAATGAAAAGTTATGGCGTTATGCAAATTTTCAGAATGATCGGCCTACTTTGATAAAATCCGCTTTTGTTTTGTTTTGTTTGAAAAACAATCGCGTCGTAGTAAAGCAAACAATTTACTGTCAATATCTTAGATACACGTCAAAATCACCCTGTTTTCTCATCTAAGATTTATCATGTAATCGTTAATAATAAAGAAATATTTTTCTCCTATTTTCTACTTCTATTAACAAAGTAGGCCTATCATTCTGAAAATTTGCATAACGCCATAACTTTTCATTGTGAACAACTTTTCTTAAGGACACTTTTGCGTGCTATGAACGGAAAAGGTACTTTACCTGAAACGAAAAGAGGTTTTGCTCAACTGTAAAGGCCTACTTGATTTAACAAAATCGAAAGTAAATAAAAATAAGTTTCAGACCAAGCAGGGAGGAATCCCAAAATATGAAATTCCAATTTGAAAATTTTTGGTCAATCTCAAAATTTTAAAATACTATCAACACAAGAATTGTTAAAATATTATTGTCTCGACTGAAATGACTTTCATTGATAGCTTGCTGAAATTAAAATTCTATTCATACAAGAACTGTTATCTCAACGAAATCACTTCCATTCAGAAAATCATAATCGACTGAAATAGTTTTTACTCATTGATGAAATGATAAACTGGTCATTGAATTATTTGAAGACATAGTGATGTTCATTTTATAATATAAATATGGCAGGCTGATAAATAATCGTTAACAATCTTTCAATTTATATTTTGTTTTGGCAATGGCGAATTAGCCCAATAAACCTGTTCAAAATTTCCTATCTTCTCCGACCTTAAATTTTTTGACGCAATTATTTTCTTTTAAATGTATTAAACCTAAAAACACCATATTCCCAAAATATTTGTTTTTGCGTTTTCCACCCCCGCGATTTTTATGGGTAAGTTGTTTTTTATTGAATATCTCCCGTATTTTTAAGTTGACGGCAAAACTTGCAGCAGGGAAGTTGTAGAGCATAATATTTCCTATATTATAAGTTGTTTTACATTATTGTAAAACATTTATTTAGTGCAAAAATACCGCAAAAAAGGCCCAAGGCAAGGGGTTGAAAAGCGCTTTTTCGACTTTTTACCCATTTTAGCGGCAAATTAAGTGGCACATTTAAATAGGAAAGTTTTCCGTCACTCAATTCCTTACAAATTGGTATATTTAAGAGTGTAGGTTCGATGAACGGTTCTCGCTTGGGCTTTTTTTGCGGTGTTTTTGCACTAAATAACTGTTTTACAATAATGTAAAACAACGTATAATATAGGAAATATTATGTTCTACAACTTCCCTTTTGGAAGTTTTGCCGTCAACTTAAAAATGCGGGAGGTATTCAATAAAAACCAACTCACCCATAAAAATCGCGGGGGTGGAAAACGCACAAACAAATATTTTGGGAATATGGTGGTTTTAGGTTTAATACATTAAAAAGAAAATAACTGCGTAAAAAAATTTAAGGTCGGAATTTTTGTAGGAGACATGAGATTTACTGGGCTTAATTAAATGCATTAGATTTTAAATAATTACACAAAAAAAAGATGACATCAAGTGTAATTAACTTCATGACAGTAGTTGGCTACTTGTGCAACTTGGTCACATTTTGGTGAACGTGTAGATGGCCAACATACAAAAATTTCACTGTTTTACATTACGAATTCATTATTGATTTATAGGTGTTTAAACCACAATAACGAAATAATATATTTTTAATTTAATTTTAGATTCAGTCTGTTTTCAAACGCATATTAATTTAGACACGTTATTTTAACAGACTTAAATTTACTGGAGTGTAAATCTCTGTTTTTTTGAAAGTACAAAAAATTGCTATAAGTGATTTAATAGATAAAATGAACCTGACATATCTGTTAGTAATAACATCACAGTCTTCTTGTTAGAGTCTTTGTGTGTTTAGCACAGTATAATGAACATTTCAGTGAACCAGTGGAACGTTCAATTGTTCGCAGGCCGTCGATCCGGAAGAAGAACCGCCGGAAGCACTGGACATATCCTGGCCAGACACTGGTCGGAAAAGGATCACCTACTTGCTGGTGGCCCCAATCGTCTTCCCACTGTGGCTCACGCTGCCAGATACTCGTACACCAAGAGGTAAATTCGAAAATTTTACGTGATTATTCTTAGAAAATTATTATTTCACTTAGAGAAATGAATAATTTTTCAAAGACCGGTATTACGTAGGTTATGTTTCATTCATACAACATTGTATTCATCTTACCTAGTGTAGATTGATTGTAACGATGTTTAATGCTCAAAAAACGGACTTTAAATGTATTATTATTATTATTATAGCTGTGACTAGCCTCCCGATTCCGGTGGTCATATTAATCCCGGTTTTATTATGACGTCGCGCAAATAAGGTGAGCGATAACCGGGGTTGCCATTAATCCCGACACGATCGTACGTGGAATATTATTATTAATTTATTAACAAGGGTGTATTTAAAGGAAAAAAAATCGACTGATGACCAGTCCTATACTTCCCACCTAGTAAATATTTGCAAAAAATAAACACTCTTTTTTTTTATTCTTTGACTAGGCCCAAATAACCTTAGCTGTTGGTGGTCTTTAAAACACAATTTAATTTTTATTCTTTGAAAAAAGCATGGCCCTCTTTTTTGTTTGGTGATCTACTGATGTAGCTTAATATAGTAAAAATCATGGTTACCTTGATTTACGTACAATTTTCTTTTTTTAGTAAAATATTTTTTTTCTCGAAAACTATACATTTTAGAGAAAAAAAATATTTACATTTTTTTCATATTATAACATCTAGAATCCATTTATATTTTTTTTTACCTATGTTAATAAGTGACATTGAGAACGTTTTTTTGAATATCTCAGGATCCACTGAACCGATTTGACTCAAAATCTAATCAGATCTAAGTTAAAGGCTGATAAACACAATAGAACAATCGGCATGCCCGTATGTTGTTCCGTTCTTAAGATATCGAAGGCGAAAAATTGACCACACACACACACACACACACATACACACACACACACACACATACAGACATCAGTCAGAAAATGATCTTAAACGATTGCTAGGGTCTCAAAACGTGAAAATCTGTTAAAATCTCGAAATATTGTTTTCGGACTGAATCCATTACTTCCCTACCATAGTAAAGGTGGGAAGTAAAAATATGTGTAATTGTTATTATCACTGAGAGTTATTTATGCTATAGGGAAATAACTATGAAACTTCGAAGTATTCTGTGTAAAGCTGAATTTTTGTATAATGACCTTATTGATCACTGGGAACAACGTATTAAAATTTTCGGAAATTCTCATGTCGGCGTCCTCGGTTTCCAAGCCTCAGTTTTGGGTTTTTTGACAAAATTTTATCTCTCTAAATTAGTAAAAATATTGTACATTGCTGCACTGTTTTCGCGTCTGGGCTCTGAACGGTTAATTGGACGATAAAAGTGAAGTATAAATATTTGTCAATAAATAAAATTAAAAATGCCTAATTCATGATTCTGTTTATCCTTAAGATGGGCCTACAACAGGGGTTCATAGTCAAGTTGCATTACAAAAAATTCGTGTTTTTTGCTCTATTGTTGTATCTTATAAATGATTGATTTGACGAAAAAAGTTTCATGATGAAATTTGCAGGGCATACTTTTCTCTACACAATATACATTTATTTTTAATTTTTTGCAAACTTTTTTAATGATTGTAACTTAAAAATTTCTCAGGTTATCGAGATAAAAGCAAAAAGCATAGTTTGGGGAATTACATTTCCTATGGACACCTAGACGGATTTTTTTTCGGTAGGGAAGGTACTTGTAACATGTGTCAAAAACAAAACTCTATGATGTTTTCAACTTTGACTGTCTAAACTGGTCAATTTTTAAAGATATGGGACAGGAAGTACGATTTGTGGAGTTCTTTTCTTTATCAACGTATGTATTTTCAATTTAAAATTCTATAAAGAACATAATAAACACGGCTGTTGAAAAAGACATTAAGTTATAGTCACAGATCACATAGCCATTGGTTCCTCTAATACAAGTCCCCAGTTCCCGGGTTCTAGCCCGAGAGCTGGTAAAAGTATAAATTAGATTTTCAATTTATTATTAAAAAAAAAAAAAATAATTAATTGAAAATATGAATTGATGCTAGGCTAAATAACCTTTTAGCTGTTGGTGGTCTTTAAAACACAATTTAATTTAATTCCAAGGCGAGTAATTAGCGCTCGATTTTCAAACTCAAAAATTCCGTGTGAAGAACTTAAAAAAACAATTGTGGGACATGTACTTTATACAAAGAATTTTGTTCTACAATTTCTGTACTATGATATTTTTTCGTCCAAGTAACGGTTTAAAAAGTAAATGAGGAAAATTCAAAACAGATCCGATCCAGGCGTAGTTTTTTGCCTAAAAGGGGACGTTCTGTCAGCGATATAGGTGGGAAGTTTTTAGTACCTTATTTCGAACCCTTTTAAGAATCCATTTTCAAAAAAATTCATCATTACCCTTCTTGATTTTGTCGTAGTCAGGAAAACTTTATTTCACGATCTTTGTTTTATTCTCCTTAAATGCTGATCACAAATGCATTGAGAAATGTGAATATAAATTGATTGTTGTAATATTTATAATACAGTAGCAATCTGTGGATATAAACAAACTCATATTTTATTTTCATCGAAAAATTTCTGTCAAAATTTGCAATGATATATTTTACTCAGTAAAAATTTTTAAAAAGTACAAAAAAAATTAAAAAACATGAGTAAAGCGTCAAATATAGTTAAACGGTTAGTCTCAAGAAAAGGTATTGTAATATTTTCAAGATCCGATTGTCCTCATTGCAAGAGAGCGTTAGAAGTGATAGACAAAATGAATATAAGGTATACAAATATCGATTTAAATTCTGTAAAAAACTCAGATGTGATTCGCACTGCTTTGAAGGAAATAACTGGAGGATCTACTGTACCAAGGGTGTTCTTGTATGGCTATTTCTTGGGTGGTGGGGACGATGTTCAAAGATTATATAAAACTGGTGAACTTGCTCAAATGCTACGGGAGATACCTAGTAAAAGGGATGAATAAAGTGTATTTGTCATAAAAAGAAATGAAAAATTAACTGAAGAAAAAGAGTAAAACTGTTAAATAGTTTGTGATTTTCCTATAATAATAGACAAGTAAAACGGAACAATATGGAAGATTTCGACTAAAAATTTCCGAACAAAGATGTTCAGCGGAACAATCATTTGTACGCACTTTTCTAAAACTGTTTATATTCGCGTACCAATTGTTTCATTTGCAAGGCAAGGATTCCAAGAAGTAATTAAGTTTTCAGGTATCTATCAACAGTTTTATTTCGCAAAATACAGGATGTTCCTTAAATATACCGACAAACTTTTAGTGGGCTTGAGAATAGCCGAGAGTGTAGCGGCGCTGTTGTTTACATGGCGTTGCTATGGTTCCTCTATTACAAGTCCCCAGTTCCCGAGTTCTAGACCGAGAGCTGGTAAAAGTGCCAATTGGATTTTCAATTTATTATTAAAAAAAAAAAATAATGAATTGAAAATATGAATTGGTGCTAGGCCCAAATAACCTTAGCTGTTGGTGGTATTTAAAATACAATTCAATTCGACAAACTTTTAGGGGTGGTAGGGGACATCAAAGCAAACATTTTTTGCTTTGTAAACATATGTCTGAAAACGCTTCTTTTTTGAGACACAGGGTGTTAAAATTTATAGAAAAAATCGTTTTTTCTTAATCTTTATTAAGTTTATTGCATTTTAATGAAATTATAGTTTGCAATAATTATTGTTCAAAATACTGACCATTCGCTTCAATGAAAGGTTGCACCGCCGATTCATTGACTCGCGGACCCTATGGAGAATTCCAGGGATACTTGTGCACAAGCGGCCATTATTTTTGCGACAAGATCTTCCTCATTACGAATGGGTGTCTCGTAGACTAAAGATTTCAGATAACCAACGCACTGAAAATTACATTAAAATCGGTTGAAGCGTTTTTTAGGTATTAATAAAAAAACGATTTTTTCTACAAATTTTAACACCCTGTATCTCGAAAACGAAGCGTTTTTGGACATATGTTTATAAAACAAAAAATGTTTGTTTTGATGTCCCATTTCACCCCTAAATGTTATCTGTATATTTATAGAACGCTCTGTATATTTCCTAGATTATGTTTCAATTATTTTAAAGTTTATGTTATATTCTTAATTTGCTAACGTTTTTGATTTAAATATTAAAAAAAAATGTTTCTGCCTTCTAGTACAGCGGCCAAAAAATTGTTCACTTATGAATAAAAGCATGTTTGGAACGACGAATGAACATATCTTAAAAGTCATTTTAAGGTATCTATTGGGCTACTTCAAATTTTATCTAGGGTCCTTAAAATTCAAAATGACTGCTAATTTTTTTCTGAAATCAAGATGGTGGTCAAAAATCCAAATTTTGTTTTTATTGTGAAATTTGGTTTTTGATTTACACGTGCATTGACCTGCTGAGGTCAAAATTAAATTTGTTTGAATTTTATTGCCTATGCTTTTGAAAAAGGTAGAATAATCTTTGTGTTTTTAATATCCGTTGAATGACCCGTGTGGATGTGACGGAGAATGTTAAACTTTACACTTGTAAAACTTTGAATTCAATTTTAAAATAAGAAGTGCATCTAATTTTATTAATTGTATCAAGCATAAATGCCATTTAAACAAACGCTTAGGATGAATTTTTTTACACAATGTTTCTTTAAGGCCGCCAGTGGCTTAGGTTATTTGGACCTAAGACGAATTGGGCTTGAGAATAGCCGAGAGTGTAGCGGCGCTGTTGTTTACATGGCGTTGCTATGGTTCCTCTATTACAAGTCCCCAGTTCTCGGATTCTAGCCCGAGAGCTGGTAAAAGTGTCAATTGGATTTTCAATTTAATATTAAAAAAAAAAAAAAAAATAATGAATTGAAAATATGAATTGGTGCTAGGCCCAAATAACCTTAGCTGTTGGTGGTCTTTAAAACACAATTACCAATTACCTAAGACGAATTCACATTTTCAATTTATTATTTTTTAATAATACACTGAAAATCACTTGATTCTTATACGGGTTCTCGGAATAGAAACTTTTTGCAATAATATGGGCAATAAAACTTAAACTAATTTACTTTGGACCTCAAAATAATCAAAAATCAATCAAATCCGACAATAAATAACAAAATTGTAATTTTTGCCGACATATCGGTTTAGTATAGTTTCCGATTGCAAAATGCTAATTCATTTTAACCTCGAATTCGTAGTAAGCATCTGAAATTACATGTATAAACTGAAAATCAGTAAAATCAGACCATTTTAATTATTGTTTATAAAATTTAAATTTTGACCGACATCTTGAATTTTGAGGGCTCAGCTGGGTAAATTTTGAAGTGAGAATATCTTAAAATTACCCTTATAAAAAAGTTAACAATTGTTTTGATATGCCACAGTATCTACTATATCAGTATCAGGAGACAGTGTGGGATAAATGAGTCACTTTAAACTTTTTTGAACTATATTACATAAAAAATCTTTACACCTACAAGTAGGAATTCAGAAAGCAAAGAATAATTTCTAATAATAAAATTAAGAAAATTAAATGTACGACGTTTCGTCTATAGATTTAGACTTTTTCAAGTACATACATAAAAAAAATTTTTTTTTTATGTATGTACTGGAAAAAGACTTTTTCAAGTACATACATAAAAAAAAAATTTTTTATGTATGTACTTGAAAAAGTCTTTTTCCAGTACATACATAAAAAAAAATTTTTTTTTATGTATGTACTTGAAAAAGTCTAAATCTATAGACGAAACGTCGTACATTTAATTTAATAAATCAAATTATTTTGTCCACTATCCTGCGATTTTGCTTAATTTTATTATAATCACGATGGACACGATTTCTAATATAATTTCTAATTTTTAACTAATACATTTTTTTATTTTTAGCCAAGAAATGGCCAAATAAATAAATTTCCCAAAAAATTACTAATAAGTTAAAACATTTATTAAGTCGTATAAATGGATTCGTAGATAAATGAAAAATATAGATGGAAAGGAAGTGGAGAGATAAAACAGGAAAACAAGGAAGTTCCTACTCAGACATGGAATTTTTTTTATATTTTCACTCGATAGAAGCAATCCGCGTTTCTTACATATTATTATCTATTGCTCATACGCAATAACTTGGCTCAGTTTAACAGTTCTTATGTCTAATGTCACAACCAATAACTTTGTCGAGGGCCTATAATTCAACGAACTCGCTCTCTGTCCTTAAGCATTTGTTAAACTTGGCTAATTCATTATTATTAAATTTTATTATTACTATATATTTCAGGATTTTACAAAATAAACTGTATTATTATATTTATCAATGTACTTGAACGTTTTACAGGAAAAAAAATTGTACTTGTTTGTTTTTTATTTAATCACAATTAGATTTGAACGATTTATGACATATTTGATGACAAAATGTCACTCACAGCTTTTTGAAAATTTGATAACGGATTCTTAATCAGCGACCCCGAAAACCCCACAATCATGTATTTGGTGAAAATGCGATGACTTGGATTAATTTGTTATGTGCAAAATTCAAAAATTTTCAAAAATATTGGCGCCTGTGGACTTTTGGCGCCTTCTATATTCGCACCAAGCAAGCAAAAAAAAAAAAAAATGTTGAACACATGCATATTGTAGAGAAACTCAAAAGCTACAACTTTTGTCATCACAATTTTTCGCCCCGAAGGACCGTTTTGTTGTAAAATCGAAAAAACCGTTTCCACCCCCAACAGTGTCATTTTTGAGAATTTATAACTTTTGAATTATAAGAAATTTCAAAAAATTTTCTAAACAAAAGTTGTTGAATACATCCTCCTTAATATTTTTGAATTTTTGTAACAGTAATTTTTCACGTACAATCAGTGTTTACCAAGATACATGATTTCATCCCTAAAATTCAAGATGGCGGCCACCCCTTGCGGAATCTGAGGGGGGAACTTGGCTGGAGTGTTCTAGTAGCACCCCCTATCTACCATTAAAATTTCATCAAACTTCTAATTAACGCAATTACAGACCTATTTTTTCGACTATTTGATTGGACTATTGGAGTCTTGAGTGAGTTCTGTATCAATCGATTATTTTTTTACACATACTTATTGATTTCTTCTTCGTTTATTTCATAAATAGGGTAGGTAAGCCATTTTGAACAGTATACATTTTTAAATTTTGGTTATTTTGTAATAATTCCTGTAAAAGTAGATATTTGCAAGGCAAAATGGAGTGTAGTCTATTTTTCGCCGCAATGGAAAGAATCCATACAGTAAGTTACGTGGTTTGAAGCACGTTCGTACTAATAGTCCAGGCAAATTAGGTGAAAAATAGAAGAAATAATTTATATACTACTTTTAATTTTTGTGCCAATGAACAGCTCATAAAAGGGTTATAAGTAAGGGACTAACATGTTCCCACCTGTATCGTGGATTGAACACCCTTTTTTGTAAGAAAAACTACCCCTGGAGTGGACTTGCTCTGAGGTTTGAGTCTAAACTGTTACCCGAACGAAAAAATATCATAGGACAAAAACTGTAGATAAATTCTACAAAGTACATGTCCGACAATTATTTTTTTTTAAATATTCTTCTCTGACTATTTGAGCCCGAAATTCGCGCGCTAATTAGTTACCTTGGCAACCTATGGCTAAAACGTAATTTCCTTTTCAACAGCTTTATTTATTGTGTTCGTTAGTTCGTTATAGAATTTTAACGAACATTATGATTATATAAAAAGTGGAGTAGAGCATAGCACACTCTAGTCGTTTTCGGGCCGTGGCCAGGTGGCTTCTGTAATTGTTCGCTCCCGCGCGGCGGTCAAAATACACAGACAAAATTATTTCTCTGTGTAGGCCAAACAAATAGGTAGCTAAAATTATTATTATTATTTTTCCTCTGTTATATCATGGGACACCGGCGCAGACGTCACTTTCTGTCATTTTTTTGACTGTGTTATTATATCATCGACTTACATAAATATATATGTTTTATATAGGTACAGTGCGTCTTACGGCGAGGTATACATACGATATACCCATGGCGGAAATCTTTACGAAAAATCAAAAAATGGGATCTTTTCACCCCCCTCCCGCCCAAAGCTCGCATCACCCGGCTTTTGTATGTTATACCTGGGGGTCACCCCTACCACTTAATATAACAATCCAGACTACACGATTTGAAATGTTACAATCACCACAAACATTTCGTATCTTTACACCAAAGGTTCCACCATTTTTTATTGACTACACGATTTATTCCATTTATTTGCCAATTTCGGATCTTCGTTGACTGAGCTATGTGTAACCTCGCCGTGAGACGCACTGTATATATTTTTTATGAGACGTGTTTAAATTTTTTACTCCCTTTACGCGAACCTTCTAAATATAATATTTTATTCCAATACAATAATTAGCATGCGTCTGGGTAGTATGTTCAATTTGTAGCACTGATAACATAGGAGCTAAATGGCTGAGACGGACGGACGGACAGACAGACGGATAGACAGACAGGCAGACAAACAGGTAAACAGACAGGCAGACAGACTAATGACAATAATAGGGTTCAACCCTATGAGCACGGAGCCCTAAAAAGAAATGGAAATACAAGGTAAGCCTTGAAGTAACAGATATAATAATATGCAATTGTTCGATATTGATGCAGGTAAGAAGTTTTTTCCTGTGACGTTCATCGGCAGCATCCTGTGGATCGCGGCGTATTCGTACCTGATGGTGTGGTGGGCGAACGTGGCCGGAGACACGGTCAGCATTCCGCCCGAGGTGATGGGACTCACCTTTCTTGCTGCCGGCACTTCGATCCCAGATCTCATCACGTCGGTTATCGTCGCTCGCAAGGGCTTCGGTGACATGGCTGTCTCATCCTCCGTCGGAAGCAATATTTTCGATGTCACCGTTGGGTAAGACACTGTTCATCAATAATCTTCTCTAAATTTATTGAGAGTTTCTAGTAGCAGTGGCAGTACCTACATCTAGATGACTCTTTACCATTGAGTTATTAGGTATAGGTAGTGATGTAAATGCGTATAATACTCTGGTATAAAACGTTTGTTATAAAACGGTATTATACGGTATTAAAAAAAATAATAGACCCCAGTTTTCTACTAGGTATGAATACTACCTATTTTACTATTTTATACAGCACGTATAAAATGTTTAACACCATTTAAAACGGTTTAATACCGTTTAAAACGGTTTAATACCAAAATGAGAACAGAAACTTTTCCTATTATGCAGTTGGAAATACTGAATAATGCACCGTAACCGTAGTATTAAAAAGTAAAAAACCGTTTTATACTGAAAAAATACGGTATAAAAGTTTAATACCGTATTTTTACATCACTAGGTCTAGGGGGGGGGGACACTGAGAGATGATTACCACCAAAACTTTGTAGGCGCTTTGAAAGCATTTGATTTCCTGTTGTGGTTTTTAATAATTAAGTAATAAGGAAATAATCTAAAATATAATAAATATACATAACCACTTGAAAAAGCTCTACAGGCGCAATTTTTTAAATTCACTCAATGATCCAAATCTTCAAAATTCCTGGGCGTGTACTGTGTAGGCTTACACGGCCGGAAACTATGAAGATTTGGAACAACACCGAACTTGAAAGCTTACACACTTGGCTATAATTCAATGATCGTTTAGGACTATTAACCCGAATTAAAAAAGTATGTTTTTGTAATCCCTTACACAGGCTTTCGTTATTAATATTATTTTTAAAGTAAATAATATCTACTTAAATTCAGTTTTTCTCTATGAAGAAACATTAACACCTGGCAATACTATAGACATAAAAGTGAATTTTGCCACCCAGAAGAAAGAGACAATAAAGTTTGCCAGTTAATAGGATGATAAAAGGAAAACGCCATATTTTGTCGCTCTCACTTTGCTGGGTAAATCTTGTATGTACTGTTAAAGTAGGACTCTTTCATGCTCGGTTGCACAACACCTTGTTAAAAAATCTAGGATCACAGTGACATCAAATTGTGACCCTAGATTTTGTACTGAATTCTTGTGAAATAATAGAGTCGACTGTAACGAATATTATAAAAAACTGCATAAATCGACGTATTTTCTAAAATAAAAAAACTACAAGCTATCACTGCATACAGATATTTGTGATTTGACACATAATAATAAGAGAGATCTTTTTTTAAGTTCATTGACAGCGCATTAATATTGATATATTTTATGACGTTTTTTCGTTTAAAATATTCACGATATTTTTAAAAGAAAAATGTTCTTTATGGTGTTATCACGGTATACCAAATGACTTGAACATTTATTTTAATGTCAACAAATATCTATTATTGTTCAAGTTTATAGGCCTCTCAAATTACATTTTTAAATTCGATTACCTTCAAAACGTATGAAATTTTACAATTAAGTAGAATTTTTTTTTAATTTGTAAACTGAGGTGCTGGGATTAAGAGAGGTCGGAAAAAAATGACAATATATTTAAAATAAAAGACAGAAACTATAAAAAAATTCTTTAGTTTTTTCTCGAAACGGTGCAAGAACCCTGCAGTTTTGTAGAATATAAAATTTCTTACAAAAAAGTCTCAAATCGGTCTCCGATGACATATTATATGTAAACCCAATAGGTAGATCTGATAGCACAAGTAGATACTGGAAAAAATCCGTAAATCATTAATGGCTAATTTTATGTAGAATTAGCACGTGACAAACTTAATTTTGAGGGTTCCGTCATGGCCCTTTTTTCAAAAACGGCTAGATGTATCAAAATTCATAAAAAATACTAAGGTCTATATTATAATCTCATAATCCTGTAAAAAATTAAAACTTCTAACTCACTGTAATAAAAAGATACAGCATTTAAAAAATCACGTGTATTTCGATACTGACTATCTCACAAGTATGTATAGAAATCATCTAGAGGACAAGTTAAAAACATATAGCTTTGGACGCAAACCAATCTTGCGGTCGACTGAAGCGCCATCCTATGCGATGGTTGTAAACTATATCTGGGAATTATTACGTGACAAACTTAATTTTTATTATTAAGTTGTTATAACGGTACTGAACCCTCATAACGCGAGTTCCACTCGTACTTGACCGATTTTTATATAGTTTCAATCTCAGTGCACTTAATATTTTGGTAGAGGACAGTGTGGTCCAGTGGTTAGCGTCGCGGCCTCTGGATCAGACTGTCGTGTGTTCGAATCCCGCCTCCGCTAATGGATGTTTTGTGATGTCATTTAGTTTTAAGTTAATTGTTATTTAATGTAATCAAGACGCTAATGACCTAACTTGTCGACGCGTCTATAATTTACAATAAATAAAATAAATAATATTCTGGTATCTTGAGAAAATGTCATTATACACAGAGTAAATAAAACATTGATATATTTGGTCTATTTAATTATAATTTCATGCTTTTAAGTTCAACAATAATTATATTATGCTTGAACTTTTTCTTTCCTTGTATCTTACATACCGTTTTCAAAGGAGACATTTGGCTTATTAGTTTATCTTATTGTACACAATAGCAGATGGGCTTCACAAAGGACTAGACAAAGAAAATTACTGGAAATAAATCACATCTGAGTTTCGCAAACACTAAACCTTAGAATTTCATCAGGCTTGGATATATTAGACTTATGTTTTGTTACAACCACTTTAAAAGAGTACGTACTTCTTTGAAATTGGTATAGTTTTTGTAGGCTATATTTTTTCAAAATTAAATTTTTCTTATCAAAATCTTTTTCATAACTTAGGAGATTTGATTGACAACTTTTAAATTAGGTACAGGGTAACAATATTATTATAATCTGGAATTTTTTTCTTGGGGTAGTTTTCCGAAGATTTCATGTATTTTATAATGATAACCGGATGAGCTAATGCGTTTCCACAATAGGGTATTTGACTAAAATTTTTTTTTGTGGTATATTAATAGAGTAATAAATTCTGAACAAAATGACGCCTAAATCTCTTCATTCTGATTTCAAATAAGCTCAAAAATAATTTTTGAAATATTTATGTTAGCCCCGCCCGCTAAAAAATCGTTTTTGCTCTACTGATATATGACGTCATAATTTTATGAACTTGCGTTTATATTAGCTAATAATATTATTTAAAAACCCAGAAACAGAGTGTTGAAAAATACCATTTTGTACCTATGTAAACATGATGTAAACAATATGACCTACGTTGCTATGGATACATTTACATTTTACTTATACTTGACGTCACGCGGTGTTTGAAGTCACGTGACACATATAGATTAAAAATCTTGATTTTATTTATGTATCTAAATATGTTTACAAAACCTAATTAATAAAAATAAAAAAATAATAAATATTTTAGAGCATAAACTTTCATTATAACAAAGTTTCATATTTTATTTTGATCACTGGCAAATACCCTATTCTTGTCTCTTTTTTTTGTACTAGCACTACTTGACAATGGCTGGACGAATTTTGATTAAATTTGATACCCTCATGTCCAGGACAGATTCAAAACTTCACGACACACGGTGCCACTGCTGTTAGCATAGTTTTTATTTGACTGCGGCTACACAATTTATTGTCCTTGCTGGAAAATAAATTATTATTATTATGTCTGTCCTTTCGGAAGACAGTATGAAGGTATCTTTTATCACACTCGATGAAGATATGACTCGCGAGTGAAGCTGCGGGCAATGTCAAATATTAAAATAAACTTAAACAGCCACTGAATAATCATTAATTGAATCGTAAATACCAATAAATTTACATTTTTTAAAGATTCAAAGATTCGTCATGTTTGTTTCAAGAACTTCCATAACTTTCCTTTTTGTTATTTGTAGTTTAATTATCTTTTGAAATATAACTTTTCTTTTATGTTGGTTCTTCATAGGATCCTCTTGTTACAAAAATGTTTATATTATAAATCTTTACATATCCAAAATTCCATTTTTAAGAAAAATTGTACAAGCAACGTTATTTTTCAAACTTTACGGAAATTATCGAAAGGAAATTAGTGTGGTAAACCAAATTTGAGTCCAAAACGTTTAAGGGTATCAGCAATTAAACTTTTTCTTCATTAAAGTAACGGTTGGCAATATTAAGATTTTTTTTTATTAAATAAAAATTGTGAGAAAGCGCTACAATTGCATTTTCTTGAAATGCCGTGTATGTAGAATGGTCCTAATATTGCCGTGCTACCGTTATTCGTTCCTCTCAGGACAACTCCCCGAGGCCAAATGGTGCTCTACTGCTATCGATTATCTTTATGGTCGCTTTCCCTGGCGCTAAGCTCACTGACATGCAGGACCGGATTTGTTTGAAACTCCTTCCTATCTCTTTGAAAATATGTGACTGTCATTACAATAACACGCGATGATCAAAGTATTATACGGGGTGTCCTCAAAGACACTAAAAACACGCCTACCACATGTTCCTGAGACCAAAATAAGCCGATTTAAGCAAACTTACCTTCTTAAAAAATTGCTTAGTTTGGGCGCTATACGGCCCTGAAGTTACAATTTTGAAATCGTTTTTTTGTTATAAATTTAAAACGGCTTTGTGCGATTGTGCTAAAATTTGGCACGTTGACATAGTTTTATGGAACAAAAAAACCCATGTTAAAATTATGATTAATATTAATCCATAGGCGTAGAAATCGGGTTTTTTAATATTTGAACGTTTCAAATTTCTACGCCAATGGAAGAAAAGGGGTTTAAGTATAAAATTTAGAATCAGTAACTTATTTGCTACAAAAAAGCTACTCCTAGTAAGACTCGATTACTCTCATGGTTTTTGAGAAATTAGTATTTTAATAATAAGTTGATCAATAATAATACCATGATAATAATAATAATAATAAACAAAAAAGATGGCATTGCTTTTTTCTAAGAATAAAACTGGAGATAATGAAGAAGTTATGCAAGGAGTAATTTAATTTTCTTCGTCGTATAAATTTTTGTATGCGTGAAAATGGTGGACGCTTTGACCAATTTTTATGACATATTTATTTATTTCTATTCATGTTTTAGTAGCTTTACTTCATTTTGCAAAAATTACTGCGAATTATTAAAATACAAATTTCTCAAAAACCATGAGAGTAATCGAGTCTTATTAAGAGTAGCTTTTCTGTAGCAAATAAGTTACTGAATCTAAAATTTATACTTAAACCCCTTTTCTTCCATTGGCGTAGAAATTTGAAACGTTCAAATATTAAAAAAGCCGAGTTCTACGCCTATGGATTAATATTAATCATAATTTTGATGTGGGTTTTTTTGTTCCATAAAACTATATCAACGTGCCAAATTTTAGGAAAATCGCACAAGCCGTTTTAAATTTATAACAAAAAAAATGATTTCAATATTGTAACTTCAGGGCCGTATAGCGCCCAAACTAAGCAATTTTGAAAGAAGGTAAGTTTGCTTAAATCGGCTTATTTTGGTCTCAGGAACATGTGGTAGGCGTGTGTTTAGTGTCTTTGAGGACACCCTGTATAACGTGCTGACTGCATGTTCTAAATTACGATCCGTTTCATGAAACTACTATTGTGTTTGTTTATTTAGAAACTAACTTCCCGGCCGGGATTCGTCCGGGTAGATTTTGGTTCGGCAACGAAATAATCAAGAGCAACAAATTTCTTATAATATAGCACTTTACTTTAGGAGTTTATCCAGCGTACACCAATTTAGCTCAGATATCACGTGCGGAATCTTTAACTTGCTTTTGAGGACAGTGTGGCCCAGTGGTTATCGTCGCGGCCTCTGGATCAGACTGTCGTGGGTTCGCATCTCGCCTCCGCTCATGGATTTTTTGTGATGCCATTTAGTTTTAAGTGAGTTGTTACTTGTTATTTAACGTAATCAAGACGCTAATGACCTAAGTTGTCGACGCGTCTATAATTTACAATAAATAAATAAATAATTTAACTTGCTTTACATTTTCGATCACTAATCACTATAATCTCCCTTTCGTCTTAACAATATGATAATATGTTACTCAGAAGGAAGTACGATTTTAAACAGTGAAAGAATTTTTCAAATCGGTTCAAGAGGTTTTGAAACAAACATACACAAACATTTTGTCTTTATAATATTACTAGCGGCCCGATCCGGCTTCGCCCGTGTGCTATGAATTTATTATTTATTAAAACATTGCACACTTGCTTCGCTCGTTCGCTCCAGTTATTACTTATCTAGTTTATGTCTTAAAGCAAAGTATCATCTATCAACGTGTGAGAATCGAATCTATGTTTATAGAACTTTTTTTGCTTATTTTAATCACTGAAACCTAGTCCGCAAATATAGAGGTTTCCCCCCAATCAGCCTGTATAATACATATAGAAACTTTGATCACTAGAAATATTTAAGCGATGATACAGTGTGATACAGTTAATTTCTAAAGTGACTAATATTTTGTGTGTATAGAAACAATGCAAAAACATATTAAGCCACCATCAAGCACACTCCATTCTTAAAGTGATTATTAATGATATTACTTAACGATTTTACTGCTCACACTGTAATTTCTGGCCCCTATGCTATTGTAATGATTTATGTACCCAAAGTGACGTCATAATACCATGATATTGATGACAGTATACCTATATACGATTTTTTCATACTGCGTATTCTCGATATAATCTTGAAAAATATTCAACCATTTAGACTTTGACAGCGTACCTATGCTACTTACACACAGTTTTATAAACACAACGTATTGAATGAGCCAATAAACGACTTTTTTTTTATTAAGTCATTGGAACGAGTTCCGTCTTACTTAATTAATAATGTCGGCTTCGTAATAAATTTTTGAAGTTGATCAAATAAATATTTTTCATTGCAAGAGGCCGACGTCATTTGCCCCAAACACCACATCTCACTTTACAGTCCATATATTTAATATTTTATTTCATTCTGGGAACATAGGCAGTCTGGTTAGATGGAGTAATACTTTGACTCTAATGACGTAAGCAGGTATTAATAAAAATTTAAAAATGTGGAAACCGGTTGCTCCTGCGGGTCAACCCGAAAACTTCCCGCTGTTTTCGAGCTAAAAGAGCTCGAAAACGTTATTATTTATAATTTTTGAACTCCTCGAGCTATACAATATTGGTCATGAATCTATTTTCTTTTATTATTAAATAAATAAAAAAAAACGTAAAAAAATATTTTTGAAAGGTATAAATTTCTTTATTAATTATGTGAAATCAAAATTAAAAAATTTATAATAATAATAATAATTTTTGTCGTGCGATTTTGATGGATCTTGCTGTAATTGAAAGAGCTATTCACGACTTTGATCTGATTAAATTTTGAGCCCAATCGCACGAGCAGTTTTCAAGTTATATTCACAATATAAAAAAAAATTCACAGATTTCGCAATTCTTGCAACCATCGAGGCCATTGGAAATGATAACAACACATATGAAACCTAATTAACTGTTTATTATACACACAATATTTATCAATGCACTGTTTAGTTTTGTCAGGAATAACCCTATTATTCTTCTGTTATATACGCGTTCACTTTTGCTTGATTAGGTACTTAACTTTTAAATGGATTTTTCTACAGTATTTATTAACATTTGCTCAAAAATAACACCGCAGATCGTCGCAAATACCTCTCAATTAACTAGACATGATATAAAACACATTTCGAAAAAATTGCACTTGTTCAATTTTGCATGATTGCTCCTCACTTGATCGCGACACCGTTGTCTTTTGGCCTTGAACGAAAACTCGTAACTCTGCCTCCATATACGAACATAAACATTTCCAATGTTAAAATGTTTTTTCAAATCGATCGTTTACATACATCCATACACACACATTCACGGACGTCCATCCCAAAATGGTAAAAATAGCTTCATAGGAAACGTCGAGATATGTTGAAAACTAGATTTTCGAAAATCGGACTGAAACCAATAACTTCCCGAATTTTTGAAAATCTTCAATTTTCAATAGCTGGAATTACATAGTTAAAAATGTATTTTTATTAAATACTTAACGTATTGAAATGAAACAAACCTCTTGTGTTTGTGGCAATGTATTCTAATAGAAAACAGTAATGCATTAATTATTTGTTTGCAATACCCACTACAAAATAGCTACTTTCCATGCATGTATACCGGCCAGCTGCATTGGGTCATATAACAGACAGGTAAAAAATTACTGCCTTCCCTGCTCAAATTTCGAATAAAGGCGATACTACTCGAATAATATTATATAATATTAATACGTGAACACCGAAAGTACTGGTACACTTTTTTACTATTTAAAACATCACCAGCCCGACTTCGTTTCGCAGGGGGAGAATTTAAATTTCTCGCGAGGGGGGAAAATTCCTGTGGGATAGTAAGAAAACGTAACAGAAATTCTTTAGTATTTAGCGTATTGGCGGAATCTTACTAATATTATAAACACCACCCGACTTCGTTTCGCAAGGGAAGAATTTCTCGCGGGGGGGGGGGGGCAAATAAATTCCAATTAATTATGTAAAACAATTGGTCGAATTTCGACCACAGGCTATATTAGTTTGTATTATTTACTTGATCATGGCTGGATGTAATTTTCACAAAAGTTTTAATTTACTTCCCTTGTTAATTAATTGTTAATGAGTGTCAAATCAATTGTAATCCAATTTCGACCCACTTCCACAATATATCCGATTGATTTGAAACTTTGCACACGTAGGTACGTAGTTCCGATCAAAATACATATTTTTTTAGAAGGATCTAATTCGTACAATAATAAGAAGTATTAGAAATACCTTAAATTTTTGGTGTTCGTTTTGTGACTTCATGTGTTGTTAACACGACGCGTTTCAGCAACGAGTTGCCATCTTCAGGTGTGGTTAATTTTTTATATATTATAAAACGCACTTTGAGTAAAATTAACCACACCTGAAAATGGCACCTCGTTGCTGAAACACGTCGTGTTAACAACACATAAAGTCACAAGAGGGACACCAAAAATACAAGGTATTTCTAATACTTTTTATTATTCATATAGTGACTTGGAGACCTAACACTCTAAAAATGTATCATAATTCGTACAATTAATTCCTTCGTCATCTAAATTTCACATCCCGTCAAATCCACCATAAATGACCCGTTTTTCTCGTCATGTGAAACATCGTTTCCATGTCTACGAAAAAAATCTTGTTTAAAACAAATAATCAAAACTTATTGCTTATAATATAGCGCTTTGAATGTTAACAGTTTATTAAACTTTCATCGGAAATGATACAAACTAGTGACCACTTTTGAAGACAGGAGTTAAGTTCAAATGTACACAGCGGTTTATAATAAATAGTTTCTAATTGACTTTACAAATGGAATTGACTTTGCGTTTAACCTGTTTATATGTACCAATTGTTCATTTATACACCGTGAACAAAAAGATTTATAATATTATATACCTAACCAAAAAACAAAAAGTAATAGTTTTTAAATTTATATGTATTTTGCTTTACACAAACTACCACTTTAGTTGATTGTTGTGTTGTAGTACAGACTTTTTATTATATTAATTTGTTAATAATACTACACTGGCCCGTATTCACCGAGCCTAGTTAGTTATTTATTCCGTTGATTTATTCCCCTGGTAACTATCACTCGGAATAAATAGTGATAACTCAAATCACCAAACATAGTTAAGTTTACTGCAGGTATAAATCGTAAGAATAGTCATTCTGTCTAATTTCATGGGTATAAATATTTATTCGCCTAGTTAAATAGGGTGTGCACGAAATGCATAAATTACTTTATGGCCTGGCGACCTTTTCAGGTAAATATTAATTTCATATCTTTAAGGCAAAATATAATTTCAAACAATTTTACAACCATATCACAACTCTTCTAAAGAGAAAGTATGCGACCCTGTTCCCTAGCTATACTCGTTTGTCTTCTTGAACTGTAAATTATTATAGTCCATGAAAAATAGGTCTGATTCATGCATTAATTACAGAGGTTTTGACTTCTGATACTTGATAGAGTTATTGCGATTCCTCACCCCTCTGTGGTAACATATCAAAAGTCCAAATCGATCTGGGGTAATCTCGATCCACCAGAGAGCGCAGAAATTGAAAAAAATATTTTTTTTTTCGAAAATAACTCTGTTCCTATTGCTATTCTAAGAAGAATTTTGATTACAAAATTGTAGAGCACCAAATTTATTAGATGTATTAAGATTTTTTCCGTGGGTGCGACAATTGCGCAAACACGTAGCCCCTACGTGAATGAATCTATGATAGACGTTGTCTACCAATAGCTTGTTGGAAAATTGGCGTATGCACAGTTTCTTTGGAATGTTTTCTATAGGGTAATAGTTGACTATTTCTAGATTGGCCATATGGTTTAGAATCTATTATATTTTTTTTTTAAAACAAAATAGATATTTTCGAAAAACTAATTTTTGGCAACGCATGCGTCGCTTGGTGGATCGAGCTCATCCCTGATCTATGTGGACTTTTAATATGTTACTATGCAATGCAATAACCTGTAATTGATGCATTTTGTGGATTTTTAACTTCCCATTGGAAGTTGTCGTATTGGGTTCGATTTTTGGTCTTATTTTCCTGCACTATTTTATTTTTATTTATTGTAAATTATAAACGCGCCGACAACTTAGGTCATTAGCGTCTTGTTTACATCAAATAACAACCACTTAAAACTAAATAACATCACAAAACATCCATGACTGGAGGCGGGATTCGAACCCACGACAGTGTGATCCAAAGGCCACTACGCTAACCGTTACACCACTCTGTCCTCTCCTGCACTATTAACAAGAGCTGCTTATAAATCTGAATTGAATAAACGAGTAAAATAAGTACTGCACCCGATATATTATGGTTATGCATAGTTTAGGTGGTTCATGATAAACTTAATGGTTCGGTTACACCGCTTTTACCTAAATGTTCATTTCTACTTAAACAATAGAAAATTTACAAGTACCTTAAAATTCAAGTAAAATGTTTCATTTTGTTCTTTTGATTTCAGGTTACCAGTGCCTTGGCTTCTATACACTATAATATTCAAAAAGCCCGTGGAAGTAAACTCCGTGGGCATGGTGTGTTCCATCGCCATTCTCTTCATGATGTTATTGTTTGTCATCATGTCCATAGCGTGCTTCCGTTGGAAAATGAATAAGGGGCTTGGCTTTACCATGTTCCTGCTCTATTTTGTGTTTGTCGCTGTTTCGCTCATGTTCGAATACGAAATCATCACCTGCCCGGTGTAAAACAGAGAGAGGATGAAAGAAATACAATCACCAAAATGTCCCTCTCTGTTGCACCGTCAAAGGCCGACCTTTCGACACGGCAAGTCACTGCTGTTACTACATTTACGTAACTAATCAAATTATGAAACACCGCGCAATCATTTTTTGAAACCATTAAATTGTTATTTATCATCAATAAACATTCTTTATTAATAATAATAATTTATAGTAAATATTGTTTAGTCAAAAAAATTGGATTGTTAATTTAAGTGAAATAATGTTAATTTGTTTTTATTGGTTGCTCTCAAAAAAGTGATAAAAGAGTACGTCTATAATTATGCATTAATAAATGCAAATTTATTTTTGAGACTTTCAAAGTAACGTTATATATTTTAGTTATAATAAAGACTTGTAAGTTTTTTGTTTTCTGTTATAAGTGACTGTGAGTGAATGGTATTATTATATTTGTTTTTTATATGGTATAAAATTTTTGTAATTTCTAATATTAATCGAAGGAGAAATGATGAACTGTACGCTAAAACTATTTGTTGATTGATTTTTGTTTTGTGTAATAGTTTAAGTTTTTAAATACTTATATGTTTTTTTTTGGATTGACTTAAAGTAAACTAGGGCTGTGCGCGGTGTGAAAAACTTTATCCGGTTTGTTTCAAGATGGTGCTTAAGACAACGTGAGACTATACAGGTTTGTTAAAACTAATCGTAAGGAGTGCTTTCGTGCAGACGTCAGTTTTTATTTATACCTATTATTTCTTTTTATCAATTTATAAAACATATTCGCCTTATATTAAACCTACATATTTATAGACGAAATATGAGTAGCCTGTTTTAGACCATTTGGTATTTACAACTTAAGCCTAAAACTAACTGAAATACAATTTTTTTATAATATTAAGGCTTTAAAAACAAAGTATTTAGTGTTTATACCTATACAAAGCCTAAATATAGAGTTCAGATTTTATGTATACTTAAAAAAATATTTTAAAGAATAAGGGTCCTTTATTGATATTACTTAAAACTTATTTTGAAATTCGAAAATGGCTAGAAATAAACGTAAAAAATATTTTGAAATACAAGGGATCAAAATAGATTATTCGCATTCTTAAAATGCCACGTATTTTATTGTTTGCACTCTGTACTGTTTTTATATTCATTAAATGTTTAAACTTTTCGTTGTAAACAATAAGATCGGAATATAGTAATTTTAGATATTTTAGCAGGTTCTGTGAGAAATGATTCATATTCTTGCGTTAGACCAGACTATAGGTTATGGTCGGAGAGTCGAGTCCAAGAAAACAAGTACAAATTATTTTATGTGCTTGACAATATGAAAGAAAACGTTTGATGAATACCTATTACTCAATTATGATCGATCATAAATAATTAATTAATACTTGGCACTCAAGAACAAAATATAGACAAAGGCATTATTTTGGATTCGTCTCCACGACTAAACTATAGGTGGATTGCTGCAACACTCTTATTGAATTATTCATCTGCATGTAAAGCTCTCTTTAAAAGAATTGAAAGTAGGGTGTGTCTGTGGTTCATTCATTACTAATTAATAAATTTGTGCAGTGCAGTGAAAAGTGAGAAAAAACCTAATTCTTAATTAATTAACGATAAGTAATGATTAACATTTTAGTGACTTTGTTATTAAAACGGACTAGATAGCCAGTTTTTAGTATTATAAATTGTTAAATATTTCGAATTTCGTGTCTCTCTTCGGTGTTTACTTTTTCGAATAAAAAATTTTATAGAAATATAAATTTATGATTCGAACAACAATTTACGAGAAGAGATTCACGAATAATTTATCTTACGAAGAAAATACATAAAGTTGCCTCATCAAAATAAGAAGGCAAGCACAAAAATTATGAAAGTTTAAATAATGTAGATATTTTAGTGAAAATAGATAATTGTTTGTAAAAAATGCTATAATGCTAATAATAATCTAATATAATAATTATTATAATATGCTACTTATGTTACAAAAATATTAGGTATATATATAAAATATGCACAAAAAATATCGGAATATTAAGACCAAAACAGAAAATGCTTTTTTCAATCATTTCAATCATTATTTTTTATAAAGTTAGCAGAGACTAGCCATGGAAAATCAATACCTATTAATAGTGTTAACCTTTTGATTTCATCTTCTCTCAAGCCCAATAATTAATAAATTATTATTGGTATTCGAACAAAACTAAATTAACGAGGAAATGAATTGCAGGTCATCTCATTGCAAATAAAAACTTTGTAATGTATGTTAATTTTTAATCTTCTGATTTAGCATCATTAACATGAAAAACGCGCGTATTGAATAAAAGGACATTTTTTTACAATAACACAAAATGCAAGTCTATTTACAGATATCGGTGATATTATATCTTTGTGTTCTGTCAAAAAAACTTCAAGTTAGTTTGTGATATAATATCTAAGACGAATAAATGTGTCTTACTGTCGCGTCGACATTTTAGAATAACTGATAGCTTATACAGCGCGATACTGATCATTTCAAAAGTCTCGGCAAAAAATTCCATTCCTGTTTGATTTTTTAGAATTATCCGTGATTAATGATCTCTTTGTTAATATTTATGTATTTCTAAATTGTTAGAACAATAATGTTCTGGAATTTATTATGGGTAAGTTCGGTTTTACGCTCAGATTGATCGGAGTGCTCTAATACGTTCGGATTTAACATTTATATGCTCTGAAAGATCTCTATTCTGCGTTCGGTTTTAAGATCTGGAGCAGATCGAGCGCGCTCGATTTGCTCCGAGGAAAGCGAGCGAGTAAGCAGATTCAACCATCTTCAGAGCATTCATTTTAAAAATGAGCGGAAACACTTGTTGTGAGAATGGATAAATTTCGAAGTTTATTTATATGAGGTAATTTTTCAATAGGTAAAAACACACGAATAATATTTATTCAAAGAATAGTAATAATCAATAAGTCTATATCGCACAGAATGATTAAATAAAATATTTATTATATCTATGGGTCGAAAAAATCAACAACCAGTACTACTATTAATTTTAAAATAAAGGAATAAAACGAAAAAATTGTGATTCATGATTTATTATTATAACAATGTTGAATTAAATCAAAATGAGGAGCAATAAATTTCGGCTTTAGTAATAAGAATTTAAATTATTGGCGCCATTTTATTCTGACGTTTGGAAAAATCTGCTAGATTACGTTCGGAATTGTTTAGATAGCTCGATTTGCTCGGTTGTCACGTGACCAAAAATCTGTTCGCTCGGCTCGATCAATCGAGCGTAAAACCGAACTTACCCTATGATCAATCTATTCATTGTAAAAATTCGTAAACCGTTTGTTATCGATGGTCTAAATTATTTTGTGGGTTGAATTGTGTAAAGGTCTTTTCAATCACCCGTATACAGGTGATATAGAGGTGAACGATGAGCTTTCAGATTGTTATTTATTATACGTGAAAACTTTTTCTTCCCATGTCTGTGTATGCTCTCTGGAAAAAATGTATCAAATATTTTATGTATTCATCAGGACATACGTTACTGATAGGGATATGACAGCGACATATTATGTTGCACTCAAAGATGTGAAGTATAAAGTACTTATGTGAAATTTTTACTGGTTGCAAATTAGAGTACAATTATAAAATTATACTCATAAACTCTTTTTCAGTATTATTGTGCTTAGACTAAAACTCAACGTGTTAAAAAAAATATAAATATATTTTTTTTACAATTTGGGTTTTGGTCTAGCACAATATTGAAATATGTGACTTGCAAACTATATAAAATATACTTTTTAATAAAGACTTTAAAAAAGTTTTAAATTGTTACGAATAATTAGCAACATTAATAATTTGATACATTTTTAGAGTGTTGGGTCTCCAAGTCACTATATGAATATTATGAAGTATTAGAAATACCTTGTATTTTTTGATGTCCGTCTTGTGACTTCCTGTGTTTTAACACGACGCGTTTCAGCAACGAGTTGCTATCTTCAGGTGTGGTTAATTTTTTTTTAACCACACCTGAAGATAGCAACTCGTTGCTGAAACGCGTCGTGTTAAAACACAGGAAGTCACAAGACGGACATCAAAAAATACAAGGTATTTCTAATACTTCATAAAATTAATAATTTGTTTACCTAAATTAGCATAATTTGATGTTATTTCTCAATTAATTTGAATTTGTTTGTTAAAAAATTAAAAAAATAATCAGTACCTATATTTTGTATTATTTAAATTCACTTGTTAATTGTTAATAGTCAAAATTTGTTGATAAAAATGAAAACAGGATATTATATCAAATTATAACGAGAAATCTATATACGGTTTTTAATATAAACATAAGAAATACAATCAATATGATTAAACACCTATACCGTATAGGTGTTTAATCATATTGATTGTATTTCTTATGTTTTTTTTTAGGATATTATAGTTTTTCGAATTTAGAATACCCACAATAATGTAGATATTGTTTCTAAAAAAATTTCTTTGTTTGAATGAATATGGTCAGTGGTTACCTGTGATATAGGCTGCAATCATTTAGTTGTATTTATAAAATTAGTCATTAGCGTTATTTATTTTAAATGAAATTGAAAGGATTGTCACACAAGGCTTAAGTTTTACAAAATATTTCTTCAAAATATATTGAAAATAATTAATGTGAAACTGAACCTTATTTGGAAAATTTGTGACAATACTAATATTTTAGTTTTATATTTGTCATACATTTTTTTTGTACCTATGTGTACCTATTTTGTAAAAGTTAAAAGAAGCAGTTTCTTTTTTGGTCAGAATATTTCGAATATATAAAAAAATATCGACTTCCATATTTTTACGAAATTTAATTTTTGTATTTAGAATTTCCCGGCCATATAAGCAATAATGTTGTAAGTCACCTGTTATAAAGTTACCATGGCACATTCAGATGGCGGCTATCAACAGAATATATTTTGTAATATTATTAATGACAATAGACTATTTTTGCATATATTTTTAAATAAGTTTTAAATACAGTGTATTTGTTGAATGCTGTTCTTAGTTGCAAAACATTTCTGATATAATATGTAAATGAGTATCTACCATCGAATTTTTAGTATTGTTTATTTTTCAGTTTAAAAAATGAAGTGGTCAGATTACAAAAGATTTCGAAATACCACGGGTTCAGTTTAGCGCAACCTTGTTGTAATTCTTTAGACACCTCGATGAAGCTAATAATGCATGCAAGCCAAAATGAACAGGCAATTTATTTGTTACCTATTTTGTTTTATGGTCAATGTTTGGAGAGATTTTTTCGTATTCGTGACCTTAAAATATCTAGCAAGTAATTGAAAATATACCTATTACTATTGTATTATCTTGATTAGTACCTACTTATATTAACAAAGTTCTCAAAAAACGCATGCTACTTATCTTTCAACTATAATTTCTTAACGAAACTCTAAAATCTATTTGAAAAAAGTTGACATTAAAAGATTATTGAAATGCAGTTTTCTTTATTGAGTACATTAAGTGAACGGTTATTAGCTACATATTATAGAAATGCTTAACAAATAATAATCGTTGTTACATAATGATCGAATTGTGAACCTCCTCTTTTTTTGAAGTCTGTAAAAAATGCGGTACGAGCGTCGACCAAATAAATTAATTTTTCTGAGTTCACTCGGTCAACTAAATTATCGAGACCATGCGCGGCCCCAAGTAAAAACAAACGCCCTCGGTCAATCGCGATTGGATCGGAAATTGTGCCTCGATACAGATTTTGAAATCGGCCGATTTTCTATTGGTTCATGAACGCTTTTTCTTATAACACTAGGGTTGCCAGATGATTATCAACTTTATATATGATACATTTCAGAAATATATATGGGATCAGTAAAAAAAAACAAAAAATTTACGAGTATTTAACAGATCTAACTGCTAACTGCAGAAGTTTTTTGTTAGCAGTCACTTGGTTGTAAAAATCTTTACAAACCTGATTTAAATTCATGATATAATTAACAATTTGAACTTAATCATCTTCACCGAAGACTTATTGCGAAAATCTGTCCATTTATTTCCTATGATGGAAAATATTCACTCAACGTAAGCGGTCGACGGCGGCATTGAGAATAGTTTTAATGATAAATTTTAACGTCAACTTCAGTTAAATTCTCAATATTATTATTGGTGATATTTTTGTTAGATTTTAATATTTGAAATTACAATTTTTTTACATTTTATATATATTTTTGTCAGTTCATATAAAAGAATATTGTTCAAAAATCAACGCCAGCAAGAATAGTTTATGAACACATAATCATAATAGAGTCACAACAAAGGTGGACATTGAATAGCGTAAATTTATGTGATGCACGTTTTCCTTTTCTTTTTTTTAAGACAGTCATAATAATTTTTGTAAACAATATTATCTTGTCCATATCAATATAGTGGAAATGCGGGTATATCTAGTCTTACTTCTGTTTAAAATATATGCACGATATCAAAATATGTAAATAAAAATTTTTTTCACTGGGAACAAAACATTCAGTGGCGATCATAATTATTTATGATTCAATTTACCCTAACTTCTGTAGTCGCTTTACAATATTTTTCCAAAATTTTATGTTGAATTATTCCGATTTTTAATTGATAAATACTATTTACTTATTTTACTAGAAAAATTCGAAAATCGATGAAGTAAACACAACAACTTTATTTTTAAAACATCAACATAGGTAGTCGGTATCTTTAGAAATTCAACATCGTTTTACACGATTTTATTATTTAATTCATAATCTGTCTGCTTGGGTCAAAACTTGGATTCAATTTTTGACCCACATCTATCGACTCGATTTTGTTGACATTTTTCGTTAGCCTTGGAGTATCAGTAGTCGCGTACCATTTTGTAACAAATATAGTCGCATGATGCCTTTTCGACATATTAAATTGAAACCAATTTTTCAATAAGTAAACAAATTGTATTGATATTATTTTTTATTTACTATATATTTCAAAAATCAACAAAAAAATTAATATTATTAGTTATTTAAACTTACTCAGTGTCTGACGCGTCATCGTCTCCGTCATAATATTCACACCAATGGGTTACATAAATCTTCAAGAGAGTACCTACATATGTCCTATGTGATAATAAAATAATTATAATGAGGCAAATATACGTCGCAGGGCTTTCTTAAACATGCATCTGAGGGGTGGAAGGGCACCCCGCTTAATTTAAGTTCACGCGGTAAAACAAAAACTGCGGTGTCTAACATTTTTGAGATATTATTATACCTGCTGTTAATAATATCAACTTTAATAGCGCTAAGCCAATCAAATTTTTCAATTTACCATGTTGCTATTTTGGGAATAAAAAATTGTTAACGTATGATACTTAGTTTAATTAAAGATCGGAAATGATTCTTTGCAAAGTTCTACCGGTTTTCTAAAATTATCTCTATATTTACTTCTTTATAATTAAGATTTTAGTTTACTTACTTTGCGTAACGAGACATCACTTTATCACCATAAATTCAAAACCGGTTTCTGAAAATTTTAGCTACTAATTATTATGATAATCTCTCACGATGATTGCATTCGATCGTCGAGTCGAGTAGAAAAATACTCGAAAAATGTCGAATCTAGTAGTAAACTACTGAATAATGTGCATTAACTGACCAATCTGCAAGAATAAGATCGGTAGATAATTCGAAATAGGCTTTGAAGCTCAGTTTACAAAATTGCGAATAAAATATGTAACCCATATTAAAAATTCAATTTCAAATTCAGACTTACGACAAAGTGTCTGAATTATTATCTCTCAATTAAATATTACACGATAATCTTTAAAATTTATACATTTTTCTATATTTATAACATGTCGGTAAGCAAATAATTATACAAGTTAAGTCTATTCTTCGGCTTCATTGGAGATTTGATATCGGTATGTTTTTTAAAATTTCTGAAATTTGAAAATATTGGAAAAAATATTATAGTTACTCAGGTACACTTTTTTACTTCAGCGTTAATTACAGTAGTAGAAGTAGGTTATAGATGTTATTTTTTCATGCGTATTTTTCTTGGTATTATCTGGCTTGTCTTAAGTTAAGGATTTCCCAAGGGAAAGTTCCTGCGGGGTTCAAAATACAAGTTTCCAGCTACACCACTGCTGTTTATCTAAGATTCGATTTAACTGATGTTGTAATGCCCAGTTCACATAAACAAAACATCGCTTGAAATTATAGTTACGTAATTTTGTTGCAAAGTTGCAGTTAACGCTTTGGTACAATAAATAACAGGCAACGTTTTTTTTCTGGAGATAACACTGTATTCTAGTGTTGTTTAATGCAAGAAAGTTGTTTCTTCGGGTAATATGTTATTATTTTTGTATAAAAATAACTCTGGTAATGAATAATATTTATACTATATTTACTACAAAACTGCGTCGAGTGCTGATAAATGTATGTGTTAACCTGGCTTAAATTCGTATTAATTGCAGAATTGTTGATTTTGTAGCTAACATAGCTTTTAGAATATTATAATAGACCTTATATAATGTTATGTATAACATATTGTATTATAATTACCATTATTATTATAAACAAAACGACTGAAAACACCAAATTGTATGATTGTTTGTCACCTGAATGTGCTAACATGGACTTTACTGTATAGATTAGTTTATAGCTAATGTAGTTGATGTAATTTTAATCAATACCCAAAAAAAAAATAGAAAAAAAACTATTAAAAGCACAATACTGTACATAATAATATAATAGAGTACCTACGATTGCGTCAACTCGATTGTTGAATACTGCAAAATGATGCATTGGAAAAAGAGTTCCTTGATATTTCACTGTAACATTCCACTTGTTTAAAACACACTTTTTCTATAAACAAATAATCCACCTAAAAGAAATATTAAGATCGTCAGTTCATTTTGAGAAAACATCTCATTTTTACCCGACTGCGCCAGAAGGAGGGTATTGTTTTTCGAGTGTATGTATGTATGTATATTTCTTTATTACGCTCTGTAGCCTAAACGACTTGACGGATTTTGAAAAATGAGGTGTCATTAGATTCATATGAATCCCCAGAGTGACTTAGGGTATATGACGTCACGGAAAATTCAATATGGCGGACGCTAGACGCTATTATCAAAACAAGAAAGGTTTCGTTGACATTTCAAATAGGGTACATGACGTCACGGAAAATTCAATATGACGGGCGTAAGACGCCATTTTGTCAGTACGCAAAAAATCGGTAAAACCTTGTGTGTGGGGTATTAAATGAAAGGCTTGATGAGTAGATTCAACTAAAAGGAAGGAAATAAAAAGTTTATTAAAAAAACAAAAAACCCGACAGCGTAAAAATCGAACATAAAAAATGGAAACAAGATCAAATGATAACATGCAGTCGGAGGCATAGTAGTAACAAATTGAACAGAAATACCTCCGACTGCATGTTATCATTTGATCTTGTTTCCATCTTTTATGTTCGATTTTTACGCTGTCGGGTTTTTTGTTTTTTTAATAAATTTTTTATTACATAAGTTTAATATTTAGTGAATACACTTTCTTGAGAAAGGGTTGTTTATTAAAAGCTC
The DNA here is from genome assembly GCA_039654895.1 of Mongoloraphidia duomilia. NCBI lineage: Eukaryota > Metazoa > Arthropoda > Insecta > Raphidioptera > Raphidiidae > Mongoloraphidia > Mongoloraphidia duomilia. The sequence continues at coordinate 17,332,812 of CM077516.1, read as the reverse complement.
GATATTAAATTCAAAGCCGACCTTTCGGTTTAATCGAAAACTCATATCATGAGTAATATTTAATTGGAAAGAAATGTCTGTATTATTATACATAAATAATTCTTTATTAATTTCGGGAATAATTTATTACCTATTACTAATTGTCATTGTTTGTTTCCCATAATTTCCTAAGGACAATTTTTAATTAAAATGCAGCCTTCGGTTTCATCTAATGTTAATGTATAATTTTTTTAAATTCTTTATCCCCAGAAATCACTTTAAGTTTTTTTTACATATTATTACCTGTTATAAAAATTATCTACCTACATTAGTATGGACAACCTGGACATCTTTGATGATAGGTACTAAAAATAATAAAAAAAATATACGAAAAACTCCAGAAAAATAATACCTAAAAATCTAACGCTTTGCTTTTCTGTTATTTTTTTATACATATACAGAGTGACACACGAGGAAACGACAAGAACATGTTATAGGGGGGGCACCGGCAACAATAAAAAGTATTTATGGGCATAGTATGTAAGTTTGCATGGCTGTTGCGAGGGGGGGTGCAAGAAAGTGCGATTGAACCCCCCTGGTTTAGTGAAAAATAGAAAATCTGGGAGAGGGCATAGAAAAAATATCAGATTTGGTTGGTCTTTAAATAATTTCCTGAATTACTTGGAAAAAGCGTGATGTTGAATAAAAATTCAGTGGCATTTCACGACAATGCATTTTGCAACCCCTTGGAATCAATCCTGCCGGCGCCCATGTAAAGTCTGATACTTTACAAAGATAGAGATGAAACTTCCCGTAATGGATGCGAGAGAAATGTTACAACCCATTATTGTCCAGCTTTCATTACGGTGTAAATTTTGATTCAGAGCATTCTTTGAAAAATCGTAGTTATCTCCTGAATGCATTCTGTATTTATTCTTAGGTCCAGTTATGTTCATTACAACACTTTTAAACTATTTTTTTAATCAATTGGAAATGTATTCATTATTTTTTGTAACACATATTATATGAAATGTACAACATTTCGTCTCTCTCGGCTACTTAAAATAATATATATCGCATGGTGTACAATAATACATATGTCGTATCACATAAAATATATTTTATGTGATACGACAATATAGGAAGGCGTACTTAAAATGTAAACTGTGACGTCAACATGCGTTTATACATATTTTATTCCATACGAGAAATATAGAAATATTGTTGCTATAGTAATGAAGTAAATATTTTTAGCTGTCAGTGAGTTTTCGGTGTTTGAAATTGATTCAATAAAGCTCTAAAGCAAAATTGTTGTACATTTTATATATAGGTGTTACAAAAAATAGTGTAGGTATGCAACTCGTAGATACAATTAAGTATGAGACGCTCGGGGTGTACACCTCTCGCGTCTTATACAAAATTGTACTAGTTGCATAAACTACTATTATCTACTTATCAACAATTATTTTTGTTTGTTTTGGTTCACCATATTGCTGTAAGATTTTCTTTGTAAATATTATTACAGTGTGAAATTGTTTCCTCAATTTTCACTGAAACTTTACATCATTTATAAGTATAGGTATTTTATGTGAGGTACCTACCTAATTGAATTTTATATTTTTTAATATGTTTAAATTGAGACCATTGCAAACAATAAGTAATTACAAAACAAAGATATCATTTTGTGGTATGTCTAACAAGAAACATGGACATTTTTATGTAAAATAAGCATGATCAGTACTACATTTTTTTAATTAGTATTTTCATTAAATTAAAAAACTGCTATATTCAGTATTAAAAAAATATTCTTAGAACGAATACCAATTAATAATTTTTTTAATAATTAATAATGATTTGTTTAATATTCTGTCAAATTGACAGAAATGTTTTCTAAAATAATTTGTTTACTTTTGTAGTTTTATTTTATATTAAAATGTTCATACATTTAACAAGTGCTATGATGTAAGCGCTGTTTTATAGTGAAAGAAGTTAAGAAAACGCGGAATAATTTATATACAATTAAATGCAGACAAAAAGTACAGTAACACCGGAAATGTGATGATTTACATTATTCCTTTTGTTTCTTCTATACACAAAGTTCACAATTGATCGATTTTCGTATATTTTTTTTATTATCTTTTAAACTATGCATTTTAAAATATTGTTATAAAAAAATATATTTGTATTTCTCATAACGAGCCTTTTCATTTGTTATGTCACATGACGCACTTGAATTTTTTTTTTCTACTTTGCCCCCTAAAATCAGAATTCGTTTATTTACGCTCCTACGTTCGTAATCGGGTCACCTAACTCTATATATGTACCAAATTTCAACTTTTTTCGTCCAGTAGATTCGGAGAAAATCAGCTGTGCCAGACGGACGGACAGATAGACAGACAGACACGAGAGTGATCCTATAAGGGTTCTGGTTTTTCATTCTGAGGTACGGAACTCTAACAAATTGATTGCTTTCTACTGTAACCAAACTGTTTCTAGAAATTTTTAAGAGTCACATTGAATAGAGGTATAGTTACGTAATAATTATAGTCAATTCAAAAGCGCCGCATAATTGTGTTGTTTAATTAGTAATATTTAAAATGTGCACAAAATTGGAATTTTGTACACAATTTTTTAACATCACATCAAAAGTTTAATCTTTGTTCAGCAATAAAAATCTGTTTGCATTAAATATTACCTATATCAATTATTATATTTCCAAGCATTGTAGATCGAAAATTATCTTTTACAAATGACTACACCTTTTCCAATTGTGTTTCAGAAAGTGTCAAATGTATTTCAGATTAGCCAATTGAATTTCAGAAAGCATCAATTGTATTTTAGAAGGTATATGAATTGTATTTCAGATTTGTCAATTGTAATTCAGAAGATATCAATATTCAATAATTTGTATTTTAGAAATAGTCAATTGTATTTCAGAAACGTAAATGTTCTTACAGAAAAACACGATAATGCATACCAGAGAACATATTATTATTCGGCGGACAATTAAATATCTTTAAACTCCATTGCAATTAATAACACGAAGATCAGCTTTGCAAATTCAACTTAATATGTCAAAAACATAAATAAAATAAAGTCTGTTTACAGTAAAAAAATTAAGTACAATTCATTTTAAATTATTATTGTCTGAAATACAATTGATGACTTCTGAATTACAAATTACGCTTTCTGAAATGCAATAAATTGATACTTTCTGAAATCAAATTAATGCTTTCTGAAATACAATTGACTAATCTGAAATACAATTGACGCTTTCTGAAGCACAATTGACTAATCTGAAATACAATTGACAATTTCTGAAATAGAATTGGAAAAGGTTTAGAACATGAAAAATTGAAAAATAAGTTGCGTACTGTTAATTATACCAGTATAAAAATAAATTTAAATACATGTTAATCTACTCTTGTTTTTCGTTGTTTCAATTCTATAGCAAAATAAATTAATAATAATATCACTGCAAGTCTGCAAAATGTTTACAATTATTCGTGATTTTAAAATTGAAAATCGAACTTCCTTGTTCAGTTCACGTTTTTCAGCAAAATTTCAATAAGCTCCTTGAAAAAACTAGTACCAAATATATAGTAGCACAGTTAATAAAAGAAAAATAGTTTGCGATTACAATGCGTATTCGAATATAATAATTAAATATTATTTAATGTGGCTAAACAATAAACTTGTATTTAAAAAAGATGTAAATTTTAGACATTTTGAACTTCCTGAATTATAGAAATATATTATTGAATATTGTAAAGTGATAGCTTAGTTTAAGTTTCTGCACTGATCAGACGACAGACAAGTTTAAAATCTATTGATAGTTGGTTCAGATTGACATATTTATATGCTAATCCCTTTAAAATAAAACATCTTAAATTCTTAAAAAAACATTTGAATAAGCAGTTCCAAAATGTAATTTTCTGTTTTCTGTGTTTAGTACCAATAATTTTAGATAAGTAGATGATTTTAATTTTCAAAAGCAATTTGCCGTTACGCTTTTATATTTTAATAAATTGATCTACAGATAATAATTTGCATTGTCAATTATAATATTTATTTGTTTTTAAATTCAGATATTGAAGAACGTTGTGCGTCATTAATTTTTGGGTTTTGTGTTAAATAAAAGAGTTGAAAGAACTATATATTTTAGGAACAGTAAATGTTTTCATTTCTGTCCCTCTGTTTCGTTCTTTCTTAAATTTTAAGTTTATATCTGTATATTTTTGGTCAGTAAAATACAGGTAAATTATAAAATCTTAACAACATACTTTATGATTTTGCAAAAAAGATGTCCACTTTTTTATTAAAATATATAAGTACAGACATTTAAAATCAGTTTCCTATTGAAATTAATGTTACCTATAATCTATGACTCTTCAAATTAAAATTGTCGTTTCGTAAGCATATAGTTTCCAATCGAATTGTTATGTAGATTAAGAGCTCGTACATACTAGCCTGATGCCGGAACGATTTTTTCTCGGGTGCCGGACGGCCCCTGTTCACACTACACGATAAAATTCCGGTCCGTTTGTTGACTCGAGCTCATTTTTGAAATAGGCGACGAAGTTCTTGTTGCGATGTGGTACTTTTTAAACAAAAAAATTCACAGATTTCGCAATCCTTGCAACCATCGAGGACATTGGAAAGGACAACAGCATATATGAAACATAATTAACTGTTTATTATACACACAATATTTATCAATGCACTGTTTAGTTTTGTTAGGAATAACCCTATTATTCTTCTATTATATACGCGTTCACTTTTGCTTGATTACTTAACTTTTAAATGGATTTTTCTACAGTATTTATTAACATTTGCTCTAAAATAACACCGCAGATCGTCGCAAATACCTGTCAATTAACTAGACATGATATAAAACACATTTCGAAAAAATTGCACTTGTTCAATTTTGCATAATTGCTCCTCACTTGGTCGCGACACCGTTGTCTTTTGGCCGTGAACGAAAACTCGTAACTCTGCCCCCATATACGAACATAAACATTTCCAATGTTAAAAGAATGAAAAAAGTGAAGAAAAGGAAATATTGGGTGCACCCAATCTTAGTAGTGAGATTTTCTGTAGGAACATTTCAAGTGTTGATGGGTGAATTGAAAGATCAGTGGAATCAAAACTTCTCCATCAATAATACGACCACAAATTTTAATTCATATACAAAAACAGCCGTTCTGCGTGCGAACTTCCTTATGACTACAGATTACAGAACAATAGACGATGGATTTGTATAGCATACATATATGTGCATGTCTGTTCTGCAAGTGTGAACAGAAATGTAAGAAACTATAGGCCAACGAATTCGGATCCGATTTTTTTTCGTCCGGCACGGGAAATCTTACCGGATACGAATTTCAATCGTGTCGGATAAAATATGTGAACTATGCCATATAAACCAATAAGCCATAAGGGCATCCGATTAAAAATCGTTCCGGAACCCGTCTGATGTGAACCAGCTCTAAAATTTATTCTCTTAACGACATACAAAGTTCTGAGGAAAACATTATCCTATTTGAATTATTTATGTATTGTACTGCGTTCTTCTTTTTAATATATCATGTGTAAAATATGTTCCACTTGTATTAGCAGATTTTAAACTTTTAATTGCGTTCTTGTGTAAAAGACATTTTGCATACTTTAAAAGGCGAATGTAATATAATCTCCAGACACGTCTTAGTTGCAATCAAAACAAATTATGGTTTATTAGAGAAAGGATACGCTGGGTGCAAAACGAACAGTAATTCTATTAATAAAAGTAAAATAAAACCAAATATATAGTTTTGTGTATTTATGTTGTTGACTGCTTCAAAACAGTGTCAGGTTTTCAAGTGTGCAATTATTATAATCTACTTTAAATTAAAAATATAAGTATTGGAAAAAATATTTTTTATTAAATAATTCAAAAATTAATTGAACTCATTATGAATGAAAATATTATTTGTTCCTTTACTGTGCCTACATCAATCTTTGTGTTTTCGTCTGATCAGTGAAATATTAATTGTGGAATGTTTTTGTGTATAGATACTTATCAGTTTTTTTTAAATTTTGTTTGTATTTGACCAATCTATATTCATTATTACTTGGTGATATTTACAAGAATTGAAAATATATCATCCATTTCTACTTTTTAATTAATTATAAAGCTCACTCTTAAACAATTGTTTTTACTTGTTTATAACAACTTTTGGATTGTAAATTTTAATTATATAAAAATTTATTCCTAAATATGTGTATTCGTTTTACATTATTATTTCAATTTTCTGGTTAAAAATACATAAAATTTTAATTATGTTAACCCAAAATATTTTTAAAATTTGTGAACTATAAAATTTCAGTGAGTAAATTACACAAGTTAATTTCACAAAATTAAGAAATATCAATTTTTTTAATTGAATTTGAATGCTCTTTGATCGTTTAAAAACACATATTGTACTAATTTGAACACAAGCAGGCCCAGTTTTAAATATGGGGAAACACGAACTAAGGGCCCCTAAAACCCTAACAAGTCTATGATAAAGATGATAAAAACTTTCTGTAAAAAATCGAGAGCTAGACATTAGTCCAGGAAACGCATAATTTGTAATCCGGTCCTGTGCGCAAGTCTATAGTTTCATTGTCTTTTAGGCACTACTGCTCCCAATTTAATCAGGCTCTTTGAATAATAGTAAGCAAGCTATTATTATTAAAAAAATAATATGCTGTAAGTACTGACAATTTTTAAGAGTGTAGTTTATTTATTGAAAATTATTTTACGCTTTTGTTTGTACATAAAATAGAAATGTATCGACTAGGAATATGACATCAGTTAATTAATTGATATTTTAATCAATTTGAAATATTTTGTACAAATTACAAATTCGGTTAAAATTTAATGGAAGTTTTTAATTAATTAACATTTTGAGATATAGTCGAGGAAAAAAGCTTTAACTTAATTTTTTTAAGGTCAACAGCCCCCAGGGTTTTTTGAGCCTAGTACCAATTCTATTTTCAATTTATTATTAAAAGGGCTTTTACCAGTTCTCAGATTAGAATCTGAAAACCGGGGGCTTGTAATGGAGAATCCATGAAACTTAATATTTTGAGTACTTACCTATTACCTATAGGGTTATTAAAAATTCAACAATAAAATAGAAATTTCATTTTAAATACGGTTATGAAACTAAAAAATATGTAATTATTTAACTAGTCATATTCTTGAGTTGAAAAAGATATAAAATGACATTTTTTTTGTAAACGGATGATTTAGTTTTATGTAATGTGATAAAGTGATTAAAAACCCGGTGTAGATTATAAATTCGTCACAAAAAGTGTCGTACATATCATGAAATTAAAATCCAGAAGTGTGAAAAGTTCAAACAGCAAAATGTGTAATAATAATTTATCATCGCAGTTTATTATAATCAAATATGGTGAAGATGGCAGAACATGTGCATATCAGAAACGTGTAAGATGGTAAAAAGGTCCTTGTTATAATAGATTTAAAAATAAAAATAATAATGAAAGTTATTAAATATTATAGTCTCTGAAAAAAAAATGATGGTTCGTTTTGAATATTACCTGTGATTTTTTACAAAAAAATAAAAACAATTTAAAATACTTATTAAATAAAATAATATTGTAGGTATGTAAGACATGAACATAACAATTTGTTTATTATTTTGGTTGAATATAAATACGCATAGAAATAATTAATAATAATTAAGTTAATTAATTAATAAAGAGTTGAATGTTTTTGTATAGTTATTTATTGTATATTCAACGATTGGAGTAAAATAGAAGTTGATGCATTTATCGAATTTTTCTTTGTGAATTGATTGGAATTGAATCATAATATGCTTTTCTCTTTTATAAAATTTGAAATTTTTATTAGAAAATAATTATTTTGTCTTATTATGACATACAGAGAAATAATCAGAATTTTGTTCTGTCTGCACTAGTGATACAATAATTATCAAGAAATCATTTTCAGTCAACAATCTCTTGATAAGTTTTTTGCAAATAAGTCAACGTTATTCCATAATATGGAGAAAACTTTTAAAATTAACCGTCTCAATAATAATTACAGCTAATTCGGAACAACGGAGAAACTGTTGTTAAGTGATTTGCATATTGAACAAAAATACCTACATTCGAATATTCAAGATAATAAGTTTTAACAAAATATATGTTTTCATAATAATAAACATATGTAAATTTAAAAAAATCGACCAATTATGTATGATATTAATTTTCAATAATTATATCATAATGGTATAAATTATTATATTAATATTTATAATGATTTGATAACCGATTTTTTCATGAAGAAATTTCTTTAATTACATAATATTAATAATAGTAGTTACAAAAATAGAACTCTTACATAATAAGTTTAAACAATAAGCTAAATGATTTATATAATAATAAACTAAAATGCTTTATTGTGAACATCACTGAGCTGTAGTTGTAATATATAGTTTTATTAATCATCTTACTCTATTGAACTATACTATAACTCTATTGATCATTATATTGTAGATACACTTCTTATAAAGATATTTAAAAAACATGTAGACGACTTTTCGAAATTTATAAATAAATTATGGCGTAAAAATGGGTATATAGACTATCGTTGCGATTTAATGAAAATTTCATATTCAATATAAAATATACTGTATTCAGAAGATATACTAGATACTTACGCTAAGTAGCTGACTATAGTTAATTTTACAGTAAAATTTCTCTCATTCAGAATTATATGTGTGTAGCCTGTTAAACTACATTAATTTAAACTAAGTATTTGTTTCTGCACGATTAAAAATGAGTGTTTTTCATTTTTAAAAGTTACATCTTTGTATATAAAAGGAGCCGGTCCCAAAAACAATTTTCCTTTAAATACATTTGGTTGGAATACCTAAAAAGTTTCTTTATTTTTAAATAGAAGACATTTAATGTTTTCAAACTGTTTTTTTATTCAAATTTCCACGAAGTTTGATGTTGAGTTAGTAAATATTAAATACCTAACTTGGGTGAGTACTCCGGTGAGGAAGAATTTGTGATCTTCAGTGAGCTGTCAGCAATCAACGAGTCGGTATTTGTAGTGCATGGGGGCACAGCTCAATGCTTGCAATTTTCTTTTGACTGAATCTGTACGGCAACAACACTCTTTTTTAGGTAATATTAAAAATCGGCTGTAATGGTAAATGGTTTTTATAACGATTTTTATAGATTTGTAACCATTTGTTTTTGGGTAAAATGACTAAATTATTAATTTCCAAGTAAAAAGATTCTATAAAATAGTACTCACTTGCTGACGGACCACATCACGTAGGTACTCGTATTTTCAACCAGTAAAGAACTATTATAAACTCCGCTCTCAATTTCAAATATGTAAACTGATGAAAGTACTAATTGGTTTTTAGCTTAATAATAATAAAAAAACAATAATTTGAATTAGTCCAGATAGTCTCGGTAGTTGGTGGTGTTAAAACAAGTGAAATTTGAAAATTAAACGTAAAATGCCTTACTTTTAAAACATAGATTTTATGTTCAGATGTGGAACGAAAACAAAAATAAATACAGTAATACCCCGACTTACTTCTACCCTGACTTGCGCGAACTTGGATTTCTGGTTCAGCTACAAACCAAGGATACAAAAAAAAATTCGGGTCGCAGTGCCAAATCCTGCCGACAATATAGTGTATTTGCTAATGCAAGTCTTGTGGCTTTATTATGTAAACTTAAGTTTGTTTTTGGACAAAATAAAAAATTTAACCCCTTAATACATCCCTTAAAATAATATTTTTTTTTCTTAATTTCAATAATATTATCAATGCAACCTCTGTACCAAATAAAATACACCCTTCAGTAAGTAAATCACTATCCGCAAACCAGTGTTTTCATAAAATTTGTAAGTCCGGTCCTGTCGGGCCGATTTTATTAAAATTTTAGCAGCACATTTTATTCTTCACTAAAGGGTTAAATTTCAATTTTGAAACGATTCTGAGAATTTTTTCGGTATTTTTGGGCTCAAAAACTTTTTTCAACCCCTAAAAACTACCCTTATAATGGTCCGATCAGGCCCATTTTAAATAGGCTTCGTGCGGTAATGGGTTCCAATGTGTGTACCAAATTTCGTTTAAATCGATTAAGTCTGTCGAGAGTTATCGTGTACACACACACACACACACACACACACATATATATATATATATATATATATATACATATATACGTAAACATTTTCAAAAATGGTGGCAAACTGTTCAGGAGGGTATGAAACGTCGAGAAATTTTGGTCCGACCCCTAGGTCCCGCCATCCGACCGACGCCAATAGTGTTGTGCCATATTATGGCAAATACACTAATTATTATCGTGCTACAAAGAAATTCTGCGCGAGGAGAAGAAATCGTTGTCTCGTCAGACGAGATTGTTAGATTTTGCGAAGCCTTCTGCGTCAAAATAACTTCGGTTTACGTTTTTGCAATTGATAATAATATAATTTGTTGTATTATCTAAGATTTTATTACACACTTTTCTTCTAAATTATTGTTTTCTTTAGTTTCCGTTCCCAATTAAACATAATTTGTATGTATTTATATGGAAAATTGTACCCGGACTTACGCGAATTCGACTTACGCGAATTGGACTTACGCGGTTATCGCTCGGTCACACCTATCGCGTAAGCTCGGGGTATTACTGTATAAGTGTAAGAATCGAAAAATATAAAGGCCTATTTCTTGTATCGAAAACTCGAGATTTAGCTACTGCATCTCGATTTGACAATTACTCAGCTACTCGAAATTTCTCGTTCGATCGCGCCTTTTGGCAACAGCATGCATTCGATCTACCGATCGAAGCGTTAATTATTTCCCATTCGAAGTGTGTTCGATAATCGCGCGTTCGTGACAAATTACTTGTATATTTCAGCGAATAGTATGAGGCCTTACGATGTTGGTAGCTGCAACTGACGAACTACAAGCGATTTAATCGCACAATCGTGATACAAAAAGTGACATATTGTGTGCGCTGGCCAAAGTAAATTGCACATAGGTACATATTAAGTTTCTCTTAACATAATATAGGTATTAATATTTATTTCAATCTTTATAATAATGGTGGAGATTTATTTTCGTTCCAATATTTATTTCGCTTGTTCAAAATCACCTTCGACTTCCAGTGAACCAATTTTATTATCCGCATTTTTTATATTTAAACAGTAATGATCCAGCTTTAGTATAGTGGTAAATACTCTGTATTCCAATGTTATATAATTTCATCGTTAAGATGAATAAATTTATCTCAAAATGTGAATTGCATCCCTATATACGTTCATAAACATGTTGTTACTTCCTCTTTTTTATAACTAAACTCCGCTGTAATGAAGTAAAGACAATGCGTTTATAACTTTACAGCAGAAGTTCAGCACAATAAAGATGAAGCGACAATACGTCTATAAACTTAGGTTACGTCTTTATATACCTACAACTTTTTAAAGATCGGTTTTTGTATAAAAAAAGCCCTTGAATAGAAACAGGAACAAAACATACGGGTCATAATGAGTACAAGCGAAACGTACTTATTGTAAAAATTAAAGGTTTTCTTTGAATATATTTTGAATGGGAGAGATATTAAAATGTATTTTAACATAGTTCTCATAATTTATTCTCATGTTGTTTTCTTCTACTCATCGTTACATATTTTTACATTTGTCAGAAAAATCTTAAAATCTGTAAAATAAATTTTCTAAATTTTTATTAAATTCATAATATTATTGACTTTTTGTCATAAGCAATGACATCAAAACTATTTATAATCTGCTAGATTGAAACTCGATACACATTTAACTATTACTGTGTCTTTTTAACTTTTTTTTGATTTTCAGTACCTACTGTGTTCAAAATTATAAGTTTTAAGTCAAAAATAAAACCACAATGTTGACAAAAACAAAAAAAATGTGGTTATGGTCTGTGGATCGAGTAGCCATCAATTCATAGGCTGTGTAAATGATTCAGTATGTACCAATATTTTAAGTTAAAAATATATATAGGTATGTTATGAAGTAGGTATTAGAAATACCTTGTATTTTGGTGTCCGTCTTGTGACTTCATGTGTTGTTAATACGACGCGTTTCAGCAACGAGTTGCCATCTTCATGCGTGGTTAAGTTTCTAAATCACACATGTGATTTATAAACTTAACCAAACCTGAAGATGGCAACTCGTTGCTGAAACGCGTCGTGTTAACAACACAATATTATGAAGTCACAAGACGGACACCAAAATACAAGGTATTTCTAATACTTCATAATATTCATATTATAGTGACATGGAGATCTAACACTCTAAAAATGTATCATATATATAGGTAATACAAAAAAAATGAAAATTTGGTAAGATAATTATATGTTAATTTAAACATTTAAAAGTTTTCCAAAGTTCAAAATATTGTGGTTTTATATTATTATGTATTATTATTATTACACTTATATTGCAATGTTAAAATATAAGTTAGTATTTTGCGTTTACTTATATACCTACTATGCAAAATACTTTTATGAAATTGGTAAAAAATAAGCAATAAGACAAAAATTGTAATTTCTGATAAAAGCAGTGCTATGAAATTTGCATTTTATAATATTGACTGTCATTGTTTATGAACTTTTATGCAATCTATAAGAAATAGCGTTCGTTATCAAAATAAATATTTTAAAAAACTATTAAAATCGAGTAGAGGAATCTCGTCCAAAACTGCAACGATTTATATTTAAAAAATGTATATTATTTTATAAAACGTTTTAATTTATTTAAAGCTGTTGGTTTGTTCACTTTACCTATGACAGTTTTATACCACAATTTTTATACGCTATACAGTCGCGGCTAAAGGAGATTTGTAGCCAAAAAAACTAACAAAGAATTGAAATCAGTTTGGCCTAAATATATCAACTTCCTTTAACCATGGCTTGTGTTGCGATAGTTTTACTTCATATTACTTATTAATTTATTAAAAATATTTATTAAGCAATCGTTATTAGTACTAACTACTTTATTTCATGAATCACATTCTCATATTCTTTCAAATTGGTGTTTTTCTAAATTAACTTGACGGTGTCACGAGAATATTTCTTGTTAGAGCCGTAAGAAAACAATTTTGAAAGAAAGTGGAATTCATGGTGTTCAATATTTACTTTTGGTGAGCATTTTATAAAGAGCCAGTTTATTCAATCAATGATATCAATATTCTTTACAAGAAATTCAATTAAAATCCGAAAAAAAATGGTGATAAAGTAGAAATAAATTTTTAATATAGCTGTATATTACTGTCGTCAGATTTTTTATGTAACTGAAGATTGTTTTAAGAAAAAATATTATGCTCGATCGGAAAGAATGATTACTTCATTAACTGTTTTTTATTTTGTTAAGTACCTAACATCTTTTTTCAAGATAAACATTTGATTAGAATATCCAGATTTAATCAAACGTTTTCCTTGGAAATAAGTATAAAATAACTATGTACCTACGTACATGTTTTGATGAATAACAATAATTTAATACATTTAATTTTCAAATTATATTCTCTGAAAGTTGTGTTTAAAACAATTTATAAATTCCGATAATTTAAACCAAAGTTAATTTAAAAATTATTCGGAATACGGAATGTTATATTTGTACGAAGTTTTCATGAGTTTTGATTGGTGAACCATGTTTTATAAAGAATAAATTAGCTAAGTTGACTCTTTAGGTTCCCTTTAGGTATCTCACGTTTCGAAATTTTTCAAATTATTTGAATTAGATACATGTCAGCTATTTCGGTTGAGGTTTCACTGTTGACTTTAGAATTATTTTCGTAGTATAGAAATATCCTTTATTCTATCGTTTCTTAAAAAAATATAATAAGATAGATTAAAATTAAATCGTGCGACGTTATTAGTGTGAACAGAGTATAGTTTGCATGCAAAAGTGAGAGTGAAAAAGTCACGTGCCGTGACTCATAATGAAGTAATCGATGTTCTTGATCGTACCATATAATGCCTTTAGTATCACGTGAATGAATGTATTAAATAAAAATAATAATTGCATCGTCTTATGGTATATGACAGTAATTTCTCGTAGAATACGCGTATAACACATTTAATTTAACTTACTTTTTGTGTATTATATGTAGATAAAATTATTTTTAATAATATTCAAATAAAATGAAAAAAAAATGCAGTTTCAAATACGTCACCATTATTATATCTAAAAATATCTTCGCAAAGATGCTTTCATTTAAATTGATATATTATATTTAAAAAATAAATACAAATTTTAACTTAAAATTGGTTATAAGATAAAGAAAGAATGAGTTTTATCTACCCATGTCTCAATTTTCTATTTATATCTATAATTTAACGTAGAAGAAGAAAGAAATCGGTTGTTAAACTGTTAATTGAACTGGAATATTTAATGACTTATTTATATCTAGAAAAAGCTTTGTTTTATACAAAATAATTTTTGGTCTTTTTAAAAAGTTTTTTAATTTTGCGAATTTTGACTGAAACTATTTTAGCAATGAATAATTGTAATTTAAATAAGTTTTCATTTCAATATCTGGAACTATTTATAAGATTAATTTAATAATTATAATATTGAATGATATATTTTGAACTAAAAATTTATTACAAATATTCTAGTTCTTCTCTATAAAAACCTAGTTGAATTGCTTAATATTCTTATATTCTTAACGATTTAGAAAAAATAACCATATACCTATTAATAAAAATTATCTATTGTATTGATACATCTCACGGTAATAGATTCTGTATCTACATTTTAATTATAACAAAAATAATGTAAAGTGTTTTTCCTCCCATTTACAATTTTATCTGATAAATTTTTATTTTACAATAATTAAAATAGATTCAATTATAATCGTACGTATAAAATTGTCAAATCCTAAGTTTTGATTGAAATGCATTTTTATTTAAAACAAAATGTTAAATCATAGTCAATAACTTTTTATTGTTAACGGGGTACCTATACTTAAAAAATGCAGGATAACAAAACTCAAAAATATAAGAAATTTGACGTAGAAAAGTTTAATATAGGTTTTGACGTATTGGGAATACCTACGCATAACGGTAATAAGATGTACTAAATATTTTTATTATGATCACGTAATCGATTATTTTATTTTCTTAAATATAAAAGTGTAGATTACATAAAAAAGGAGATCGGCTTTCAGCAGCGTTACGTTATACACAAAAAGAATACTTTTCTAAATCACACGTCACCTATTATAGCTGAGCGCTCAAAGCAAAAGAAATTGATTCGGAGCCGGTTCTCGACCTGAGTTGTTGACACTGTAGAATTATGATTGGGTCAGTCATATTCATAAATGAGAAGACAATATAACAAACTTTTTGAGCCAGCTTTTGAACCGATTTTAACTAGAAAACTCAGTGCGTACAAGATTAGTCAAAATTGAAATAAAATCTTATCTGAGTTGATCAAAGCTTAAAACTGCAGTGATGTTGATATGTAATTTTTGTTTATGAAAATTGTGCAAATTAAGACGTATGATTAACGATTATATTTGAATTTATAATATAATCTCAAAAAAATGCCCTATGCTGTTATGATGAATATAAACAGCACAAGAAGAGAAAAACGCAGCAGAGAATGGTTATCTTACTTGTTAAATGTACAATTAAAAAATTGTATATTGTTACAATAGCTATATTATATAAATAGTATCAGAAGTTGTGTAATTATTATTATTATTATTATTGAGGAACCATTTATTATGGTATGTTATTACGTTTGCTGACAATATAAAACAAAATAAAGTTTATTGTTGTTATTTATTTTAGATTAATTACCTCCAAAATCAACTCTCCTATAATATGGGACAATCCAAAGGCACAAAAATAATTAATTTACTTAGAAATGTTAATTTTATTTCCCACCTATACTATGATAGGGAAGTATTGGATTCAGTCCAAAAAAGTGTGTGTGTGTGTGTGTATATATATATATAATATGTATGTATGTGTGCGCGCGCGCGCGCGAAATGATATTTTTTATTATAGTCTATTGTGTGATTAGTGTGCTAAATACATATTTATGCGTCAGGCGCGATGTTTTCAGCACGTGCATGTGTTATATAAAAATATTTATAGAAATATTTCTGACAGTTAATAATTTTGCTTTTAGTAATCTACAGATTGCTCAAAAAAATTTTATGTGTATTACAAAGTGCATTTTCGTTACTAGGAAAGTTACTAACATTTCACATAGATTTGGTTTTTAGTGTAATACGGTTGGATTGGGAATAAAATAACCTTTCATTTGATATAATAATTCGATTAAATAACTGATGAGGGTATATTAATAACGTTTACTCACCTGTTTATACCTGGCAGCTCCATAGTTGTGCAGAGGGGAAAGTAGGCAACCTTTATTTTCTCAATTATATTCTCTCAGCTAATGCTCGATTTTCATAAATAACCAATCGGGGAAGTTGATCGAAAAAATTTAATTAAAAATTTAATTATTTAACATCATCGGTACGCGATTTAGCTAGGCAACCTATTTGCGATGTATCAATGTATATATTATCTAGTATATTATATTCTTTATCATCATTAAATAACTGATGAGGGTAGGTATATATTTCTTATACCGGATCTCGCACTATAACTACAGTCTATGACAAATATTTAAAATTTAAATATCCAATTAATATTCGAAAATTGCACATCAAAGATTATTGTTCAGCACAGGAAAGATTGTTTCGGTTATGTAGAACTTCTTAAAATACGAGTTTTCAAATATTGAATATTCGAATAAATTCCGAGCCCTAATTAGAACGGCTGCTTCATGCGCAATATGTCGCGAGTTCGAATCCCGCGTAGCACCATTAATTTTAGTTTTTTTAACTAAGTATTCCATATTCCGCTTGAATCTTGATATTTATTTATATTTTTTTCTATTTTCTCTATTTTTTATTTAACTATGACTTATTTTTCTCACGGGTTGTGGGTCTCTAGACGGCGCGGGGTCCATAGGCATTTGCCTACAATGCCTATTGGATAATTCAGCCCTGGATCTAGGTCGATTCTTAGTTATCAATATCGTCGATTCTTAGTGATCAATATGGTCGATTCTTAGTGATCTAATAATATTTCAATCAAAGTTAAAACCATGTCGGCTCATCGCACACTCTTAATTAATCATTAAATTTCTCATTAACTAAAGAGTCACATACAAAATCATATGTGTCACAAACATTCACAAACGATTCGCAAACGACTGGTATTCGTGACATTCGTGAAAAGTTAAAAATTTTAATATTTCATTAGAGAGCATTGAAGTGCAGGAGCGCCATCTAGTGGCCAAAAAAATAAGCTCACTGTTACAAAAAATAATTGAATTTATTTTTGATTTTTTCCCAAAAACTAAGCTGTCACAAATGTTTTTGTGGACATATTCGGCATTCACAAACATTTTCCGATCTATTAAGTACCCAGAAGCGTATATAACAATCATTTTTTTAAAAATATCGGCTAATCGTACACTCCTCATTAACCATTGAATTACTCATTAACTAATGAGTCACAAACGAAATGAAAAGTGCCACAAACATTCACAAACGAATCCCAAACGATTGGCATTCGCGAAAAGTTAAAAATCTTAATTTTCAAAATTTATGTCGGGCTATTCGTACGAGGGTAATCAACCTTGCTCACTAAGAATCGACCTTACTCAAAAAGAATCGGCCTAGCTCGAAGAATCGACCTTGCAACCTTGCTTACAAAGAATCGTCTTCGCTCATCTTGAATCGATTTTGCTTACTTGGAATCGACCTAGCTCGTTAAGAATTTACATTGATAATTTAGAGTCGACTTTGTTCATTAAAGATTGACCTTGGTCACTAAGAATAGACTTTAATCACTTAAAATCAACCTTGCTCACTAAGAATTTATCTTGGTCACTAAGAATCAACTTTGCTCACTAAGACATAAGATAACATAAGAAGACAATCCAAAAAATGACCGGAAGGGACCAGTGCCGGATTTATATTTTTTATGAGTGTAGGCCACTTTATTTCTGCCGCCCCGTGTACATATCTTTCAAAAATAATAATTTTCCATTTGTAGTAAAGTGACCGTCCTCTGAAATCTGCCGCCCCTAGGACGCTGCCGCCCCTAGGCCGCGGCCTATACGGCCTATTTATAAATCCAGGACTGGAAGTGACATTAGTATTCCACAATGCGGCCGAATAAAAATATTAATTGTTGCTCCCTATTAATTGCCTAACCAAATGCTAACTCACAGTCCACACAGACAAATTTGTCTGTGTATTCGATCCATGTGAAATCTGATGGTGGGTTTCGTCTCCTCTATGATGTAAGAAAACTACCTATGATTAATTATAATATATTTATTTAACTGAATAATAATTTAAATATAATAATTTACATACAGATCGTGTATTTTTTATAAAAGAAACACAGAGTTTTTACAATATTGATTCCTTACATGGTGACTACAATAGACCTTACAGAATACCCTGACCCAATATGGAATCCATGGGCGGATACTGTTGGATGGGGAGTATAATTCTACTTAAAGTATTGTTTTAGCCTTTTTCTTAGCTTTCTACTATCAACTATGAATGTGATAATACAATATGATAATCACAGCGAAATTTGATAGATAATTTAATAATGATTACATACATCAATGTAATAATTTTGTTTTAATTTAGCATTTTTTTAATTTAATTTTTACGTACGGTTTCAAATCTGTTGTTTTATTTTTCCACCGTGATTTATCTATTAATTTGTTTGTTTCATAGAAAAGTATCGATTAAATTTTATATTCGAAAAGTTAATTAGAAATTTTAATATGAAATGACAGGCACTATGATATTATTAATTACATTTTTACAATATTACTAAGTAGAGCATTTCATTTTAATGAATTTTTATGCGCACAAAATAACTTAAAGTATTTTTTCAAAATAATAAGAAATATATTGACTTTCCTTTTTCAGTGATATTCGTAAGCACTCATTTTTTTAACTAATATAATATTTATAACACTCAGAAATAAAATTATCGAGTAATTTATTTTAGTTTCAAATATAACTAATTTTAACTTTGGAAGAACACAAGGAAAATGCAGGTATCATTATGGGTGCATTCCATTTGGCGACCATTTCGCCCACTACGCTCGCGCCTTATGGCCGCGTTCATTACGTTTGGTCGTTGTAAGCGTTGCGATCGCCAAGTGGAATGCACCCTATAACAATTATTATGTAATGACGTCATGATGATATTCGAGAAAGATGTTTCTGATTTTATTATAGGTACTTACAATAACGAAAAAAGTTATCACTGTTATGATAAATCTGCGCACTGAAGAATAATTACATTGTAAGCAGCAGGGTATACATACATAAAAAATGAATATAACCAATTTAGCTATTATACTTGTAGGTATTATATTTTTAATAATAATTATTATTGTAGTCGCGAAGATTGCTATTAGTTTTAAAATGTAACTAATTTCATATCTAACAAAAAACGGTTTCATTACATTTATTGCTAATTATATATTGTGTGTTTTCAAAATATTAATTAATTTTACGGTAAATATGTATTTAATGGAAATGAGGTCTTTCATAACACGATTAATGTCTATTTTCTCACATATTTTGCATCCTCCTTGTGACACGCGATAATACACTTTTGAACTCTCTTAAAATGTCGTGACAATAATTATAAGGACTTCATTCTCGAAATATACTTTCTTGTGACACACCATGGCATTTACAGTCTCTTCATAACGTAATGCGCTTAATGAATAGCTCTAATGGTACTTACTTTATTTCCGCATAGAAAAAATTGTAGAAAATACCCAGTTGTGTATGAAAATATTTGAATTTGAGAATACAAAAACCTTAGTGAAGTTTGATTTTTTTTTTTTGGAAAATTTGATGAACATTTTTATTTTCTGTTTTCTGAATTAGAACTCTATTGCGTACAATGAGAAAATATTTTTATAATAATTATTGTTAATGAAATAATAAATGATTAACAGTAATTAGTAAAAATTTGAATCGGATGAGAATTTTTTCAGCATACCTAAAAATTAGCAATAATGCTCTTTTTTTAAATGAAACCTGTCAAAATAAATATTTAAAAAGTGTTCCAAATCTATCACAACAGTGAACAATTTATGGCAAATAGTTGATTTCGTTGTCACAAAAAATTTTAACCAAAGGACATATTTTTAAAACCAGTTAATGACACATTTTGTTAACATAATATTTTGTTTTTGAAATTCTAAAAACAAGACGTACCTATACTTTAAAGTGTTTTTTCAAAACAATATCAATTTGAGGTTTATGACGAAATAGTGAAGTAATTAATATATACCTACTGCATAATCCTTGAAATATATTTGTTATGGGTTATGAGACTTTTCCAGGGAGTATTATAGGCTCAATTTGTATGAAATATGAAAAAACGAATATAATTTATCGTTCCCCAGTGCATCAGTTTAAATTTAATCGTCTTCACCTTTGACGAAAAAAATATTTTCAAGATGAAACCCGATATTATTGTCACGCTTTTCCATTTCAAATAATTTCAATCAAAATCTTTTAGGGGTGTTCGATCAGATATAACAAATACATTTTTTTGAAGAATATAAATAAATTCCTATATTTTATACTTATCTTGTCAAAATTATCGAAGCTTAAGTAATTAAATAAAAGGCACAAAAATACTACTAATACGAAAAATTTTATTAGTTTTAAATAGCTTGAACGAATGAAGGCAATTTAAAAAGCTATGTTTTTAAATTAATATTTAATCAAATTTCTCAAAATTTCGGAAATAAATTTTTTGTCCCTAAATACTTATACAAAAAAAAATGTATTAGGCACTAAACGATTAAAAGTTTTGCAGACAGTATCGTTTTAGTAAGACATGCACCTAACTTCTAAGTGTGAAGATTGACAAAGTTTTCTCTTTTCAAACATCGTTTGTATCTTTCTTTTTAGGGTTCCGTATATAATTTAATATCAATGTAAGTAACGTTCTGATAAATTCATTGTACCTACGTAATTAGATAGAAACCATCACAATTCTTTGATATTATTTATTTCCTTTTACCCCGTTATCCCTGTATAGCCCGATTAATTTACAAACCCAAAATATTAACAGCAGTTTCAATCTTACCCTGTATGTTATCATAATAATATGTAATTCTAAAAATCTGAATTACGAAACTTGCATTAACTGAGCCCGTGCAACAATAATGCAGTGTGTTAATACAGTCTCTTCTGCACTATAATCCGAGTATTTCGCGAATTAGTTCATTTGCGACTAATAAATAAAAGAATAAAATCATCAAAATCACTAGGTGATTTTTATTTGCACTACCTAGTGACACCTGGTGAATATCATTCACGCAAATCAGCTGAGCGTAATTTCATCGCGTGTATTACTTACTGAGCTTGAGAATAGCCGAGCGTGTCGCAATGTCTGTTGTTTACATGGCGTTGCTATGGTTCCCTATTACAAGTCCCCAGTTCCCGGGTTCTAGCCCGAGAGCTGGTAAAAGTAGTGTCAATTGGATTTTCAATTTATTATTAAAAAAAAAAATGAATTGAATATATGAATTTGTGCTAGGCCCAAATAGCCTTAGCTGTTGGTGGTCTTTAAAAACACACACACACTTACGGTTACTGTGTAAGTTTTGAATTTTCTGCTTCAAAATGTCTTGTTGTTTTTGTTGCGCGAGTTTCCATAGCGTGGCAATTTTTAGGAATACATTATACTGCATTATAGGAGAAACGATTGTATTTAACACACGTAATCAGTGACAAAAGTTGCAAGGTGAATGAATGAGTTGTGAATTATAAACGCTCGACATCAGAGGTCATTAGCGTCTTTAAGTTGCAAGGTGCTTAGACAGACATACATGTTCAGTTTTCAACATTGTGTATACATTTATGGATGTTTAATGTAACAATTTTACAATAAAATGTTCACGACTTTTTAAAGCTTCAGTCTACTTTTCAAGACACTACACAAAAAATATTATTATCTCATTAATCAAGTCTTTTTTTTCTAAAATAAAATTGACGAGACTGCGATACGCTCCGTATTACAATGCAATGGGTGTACTGACCTTATTACTTAAGTGATACCATTAACATCTTAAATCAACTAAAATTAGTGTTAACTAGTCATAATCCGAAATTACTGAACAGTGAACACGGTTGTGTAAAAACGCGAATAAGTTTTAGTTTATAAGCTGTTTTCTGACTCACTTCCACTTGCCCAATTGACTTGAATCTTTGAAGTTGTATGCAGTTCCGATGACAAAACAATATTCTGATATTTTGGCTATAATAATATTTAAATAACAAGTTAAGAAAATGGATAAAGAACACGTGGTGGAAGTATCGGTGTTCGTGGTGGGAGAATGGGTTCCCAGTCGTTTTTACAAGTTTTTTCATGACGTAATATTATAACGACTAAAATTTTAAAACAAAATGGGTAAATTTTTTAAAAATAATTTTTAGTTTAGGTTCATAATTTTTATAAAAGCGTGGGTCACTGTAATGAACTATCATAGTTTCCAGCGCAGTCTTTTATAAATAAAATTAAAAATTATATACTCACATTGTTTTTTTTTCGCTTCAGTATACATTTTAATAAAAGCGTTAAAATATTTTTTTATCTAAATTCGGATTTTTACTGAAAATTTCAATCAAAACTGCTTTTATGAAATAGTTAATTTGATAAAATTAGATTTTCATGTTTTTGTTTGAGAATTGGCGAAAGTTATAAAAAATAATAATAAACTGAAAAGAAACTGGCACTAGGTGGCCTTAAATAAATAAATAAATGTTGAAAACAGCCATTGTTCCAGTTTTTACACACGGCATTATAATTTTGGGGTTTTGGGCTCATCGAGTATCCTATCCCAAGCTTAAATACAAGTTATAAATCGTTACTAGGTTTACAGCATATCTAAGCGTTGACCTTACTCATTGGTTTAAAGATACATGGTTCTCCATCTTGATTACCCATTTTGATATTTGAATGAAATCTAATCTAGATAACTGTTTTATTTTTTCTTTAGTCGACTTTTAGGAATCATGTCAATGTATATTTAGCGAGTTGGCGTCTGTCATAAACTAGTTTAATTAGTTAATGATTTTTATATGAAAAAAACATAACATTTTGACAAATTTATTACATTTTTGAAATATTATGCATTAAATAGACAAAGATTACTAAATAATGTCGAGTTATTCCAACAAGATGGAGCAACAGCTTACATAGCCAGAAGTGCAATAAAAATTCTACGAGTTTTTTAACGTTCGTATAATTTGGAAATTTTCCGTAGCCCCTGAGGCCCTCCCCCCGGTCTAAGTGCACCCGACTTTACCCTATGGGGGTATCTGAAAGGAAGGGTCTTTGCAAGACATCCTGCAACAATGGAGGAACTGAAAGACCACATTCGTGAAAAAATTGCAGGGTTATTTTGCATCCAGAATTGAAAGTTAGCTGTTGGTGGCCTTTAAGGATGTATGGAACGCAATAGTCACAAGCACAATTACTATGTATCTATGTAACTATGCTAAAAGATATCAGAATATTGGATTTTTAGCTAAAACTTTGACCCCAGTACAGGTTGTCACACCAACCACAGATATAAATTATAACACATATGATTGCATACTAATATAGCAGAGATATAGGCAGTAGGCAGCCGTTGCATTTGACAGGGGAAAAAATGTATCAGTTTTATTGGTTAGTTCTCAAAAGTGGGCTGTAATAATATGTTAAAAATGTTTATGTATGAGAGCGCTGTTATCAAGCATAAACACGCATTTTATAAAGTACGCCATTTGTTTGATACTTTTCAGCAATAATAATTTTTTTCTCGTGATTGATATCGGTGACCATAGATAAATTTTTGACCAAAGCTTTTTAGATATGTACCGAACATATACTAAAAATTACAAACTTTTCTCGGTGATATTTCTCTATGTGTTTTACCGGTATTAAACTATGAAAGTGCGATTTTTCCATAAAAGCTCATGTAAATTTTATAATTATATATATTTTTAAACTATTCGGTAAGCCGTTCTGAAATTGCGTGTCCTTATTTCAGATATATTTAGAAGTAAGTTTACAAAGTTTCATTCATTTCTCGGTGATTTGAGACAGGTTCCATACATCCTTAAAGCACACACACAAAAAAAACAAGGTATCGTAGCGGGGTTAAACGTTACCAACTTACCATATTTTGACATGTAGATGTGTAAAACTGAATTGTATGTCTTCTATTACAGCTCATATTTTGTATATTATTTGTGATAAATTGATAAATCTAGTCAGAAAATTTGATTCGAAAATTTTAACTTGTAAGTTATGAGTGATTTTTTTCAACTTTTCCTTGAAGTGTATTTAAAGTTGTTTAATAAATGAGTATAGAAATGGTAATAAAATTATTATTATCAATTTAAGATACTTTTCTATGTAACTTTTTTTCAATTTATTTATCTTACATTGAAAGGAAAATATTTTTAAATGTTTTCTTTTATACAATTCAGTCTAGTCTATTATTTGATTATTTATACTGGCAACTGGCAAGAACAATATGTCAACTAAAAATAACCTATATTTACTTAAAACACAGATATCAATCAATACTTACTAATATGCCTGTTCAATACTTACTCAACCTTTCAATTTTTACGAGAAATATTCAAATATGAAATTTATTTTGTTAATCATTAAATATTTTGAAACTTTTAGATCCTTGAATGTAAATTGTACAACAAAGGCAGATGTCAAAGGATTAAAGATGAATTTGCTGTTATTTTAGAGGTTGAAAGCAGAGCATGTGAAGCGCTTCAGCTATGCTGAGGTCACAATTGGGACCGACAACTTATTAACTTAACATATTAACACAATACATAATTTACGGTATTGTTGTATCCCACTAATGCTCAGTGTTTTTTTTTTTTTTTGTTTTTTGATATCATTTGTGTTTCAAAAATTAAATAACAATCTTCTGATGTGAAAAAATGTAAATTCTTTGATCGAATCTCCAAATGCGGAGTTAAATTAAAAAGTATATGCACGTTTTTCTTTGAACTTTGAGTAGTATCGATTGATGTCTTTTCTTTAAATTTTAAAAAAGCCGAAAAAGTCTTTTTGTGTATTATTTAAGCTCAACTAATGTTAATAAGTATGCGCATGCGATCTAGTTCTTAGAATTAATTTATGAAATGCGAATATTTACCGAAACATGATTTTTAAATACGCGTTAAAGAATAAAACTGCAAATAAACATTATATTTATATAAATAAAAAAGTTTTTTTTAAATATTATTCGAACTAAAATTTTATTTACATAAAATTTTAATTTTACTTTATTTGAGGAGTAGAATACGACAACTGAGAGAATATATTATTTGTACGTATGTTTTGTTTAGTTTTTGAACAATTGGAAATTATTTATTAAGTTTTAGAAATAGATTTTATATCCATTGAGTAAAAATTTAGTTCGAACTTTGGAAATCTGTTATCTCATTAACCATATTTATAAATATTAGATGAATTCCGGTTTTTATAATTAATTTGCTTTAAAAAATCTGGATTTTTTTATCTGATTAAGCCCATCATAAAAGCACCTACTTCCAATATTGCGAAACTTGCAAAATAATAAATATAATAAATTATTACAAAAGATATCGAGAGAATAATATAATAATATCATTCCATGGCAAAAATCACAGCCAGTTAATAATTCCTGTTTTCAATAGACAAAAAAAAATCGTCGGTCATTTCAACGTGAAAATCCTTTTCAGTTTCAAGAAGACAATCGCAAATATTTTCGACAAGAAGAGAAAAAAGAAGGTAAAGAGATTTGATATGTAGGTATGTGTATGTGAACGCATAATGTAGACGCACCACATGATTGATGCACCATAAGAAAATAAGAAATGAAGGCTTGCGAATTACATCGGATCTGATCTGAACCGATTTGATGTAGCTGCGTAGCATATGTGGGTGTTCGTTTATCCCTGTTTTTTTTTTGAAGTTCCGACTATTCCGTAATGTTCCGATTCGAACCGAGTCGAATAAGAAAGCGTTCGGCTTTATTTTTTTAACATAATATTCAAATTATCAGATTTCAATTTTAAAATTGTCTATAATACCAATAAATAAATCGTTAAATTGACAAGGATTGATGACTTGTTTTTATTACTAATTATATTACATACCTGTATTTTTCAAACATGGCTATGACTTAATAATCATCCAATATTTATAAAAATGATTTTTCGTTATATATATCAAAGTAAAATACTTTGAGTCAAATCCAAAATAAATGCAAATTATTCTTAAAATAAAATTAATAGCCTTACGTTACCATCAAATGATGAAAACAAAAATTCAGTAGATTTTATAATTGTGTCCTTTTCAAATATTATCTGTTTATGTAGGTACTTATATAAAAAGGAAAAATAATAAATTACAAAATTTAAATTAATAATCACTAATAAGTAGGCCAAAACTTCAGTTGTACCTACCTTAATAATGTACGGCATGTTGTTTTTTATTTATATTTGTTTTCTATTATCAGGCAAAATTAAATAATTTAGCATTTCACTAAGATGAGAATTGATGATATCAATTATTTTATAATATTATTTAACAACTAGAACGAGTATCCATTTAAAATATAAAAAAATACTAAATTTTTGTTTTCCAATAAAATTTTCACAAGAAATTTTTTATCTGTACAAACAACAATGCATTTAATGTTAACAAAAGACTTCAAGGCAACATTAGCAACTATTTCTAACTTTTTTTTATTCACAACATTTTCTAATGAAGGTATTTCTAATAACTGTTCACTCTTTTTTATATTACGCTCAAATTAAAATAAACAAACTGAATATTTTAATAATTGTTAAAAATCGAAGACAATATGCAATTCCGATTCGTTATTATTTATGGTGGTACGAAAGCACTAACTGGTAATGTGCTGTTTTAAAAACTGTTACAAAATTTTTAGCAATCAATTCTTTCAATTTAAAACGTTCCATAATAGTCTTTTCGGTACACATAATTACAAAACAGAGATTTTGAAAATACTGAAGTGTCGGTGTTTTCAATTATAATTGAACTCTCGTGTAGTATATGAAGAAAAACAAACAAACATAAAGGAAGCGTTTTGTTTTCAATTTTCTTTAATCACTTAAAACATTTTTTTAAGACAAATTTAATTAATTTCTTGTTTTAATCGGCAGTAGGTACCTATCTAAAAACAGCATTAATACGGTAAATGAATAATTTTTGTTGTTCATGTTTACTGCAACATAGCGAATAATAAAAAAAATAACATGTAATATGTACCACATAATGACTGTTTCTTAATGTTAAATAATAGTGAGTAGTGATTAATAATTATTTCCTAATGAGTTTTCTTAAATGAAGTTAAAAAAATGACTCATAAATATATAGATACAAAGGAAACATATTCGTCTATCTAATGTTTCCTTTTATTAAAAATGAAAATAACAAATACTACTTAATAGGTACTTATTAAAACTATCTATAAATAGAAATATTATTTTAGTCGTTTTTTTAAATTAGATTTGAGATTTACATTAGTTTACATCAAAAATTTAAAGAAGAAAATAATGACTGAAGTCTAATAATAATATTAATTAGCTGTTAAATATTAACTTTCAACTTTTGTTAACAAGCTTTAAAAAATAAGCAGTTTTTTAATAATATGAAATTTTAACGTCTATTTAAACAATTCTGCATCACTTAGGTTACATAAATGTTTTGGGGAGTACACGGTTTCATTTTATTTTTCATTATATGTAGGTACCTAAATGGCAATAATTTGTTTCATTAAAAATGAAGGAACACTTTTCAAAACTCAAGAAATTATTTTTAAGTTTTCAAACTGGTAAGTTAATTGGTTTAAGAAAAATTACAAAATTTATTATTTATATCCTAAATTCAATAGTTACGGCCCATGTCAACTGCAGACATACCGTAGACATCTTCCTTAATTTAATACTAATAATATAATATATTTTATGTGCGTGAATGTAAATTAATGAAATTATATAACTGTGGTTTCTTTTAGAGTTGAAAGTTAATACAATTTTATAATAAATTCTAATTTGTGCATAACTTCAAACATTTCATAAATAGCATGGTAGTTTGTACTGATATAGTACCGTACTGTATTATACAGAGTGTCTAAAAAGTATAGGGAAATATTTGAAAGACATACATTTTGTAGTGTAAGCTCTTAAACTCTTAGGAACGAATTTTTGTAATAAAAATTAAATAAAATATAAAAAAAAATTGTATCACTCTTTTCAAATGAAAACAAACCTTTTTTATTTTAATCAACAGTTGAATTTTATTATAACTAGGCAATTTCTTTATGAGAAGTTAATTTAATATCATTTTAAATTCTGGGGTTTTTACTTAAGTTTGAAAAAAATGTGTTCTAAAAATTTTATTTCACATCTAAATTTCAGCTCTCTTCAGATTTAGATGTTTCATTTCTAAATGTCAATAAATAAATAAATAAGTACCTAACTATATGAATATGGAACATAAAAAAGGGTTAGGAATTACATGACGCCACAAAATGTTCAACACTTAAAAGTAAATTATTAATACAAAAGTATATTAATACAAAACAAAAAGTATATTAACACAAATAAAAATATAAATAGTGATATATAATTAGTATTTTAAATCAATTTATTATTTTCTAGAAATTTTAAATTGAAATCAAATCAGAAAATTAGTACCTACAATTTAAATCAATTTTCAAAACTCAATAATTTTAGTTCTTAATCGAATTATTTTTCATTCAAATTTGTCAATATAATGTTGATGTCAATAATTCTACATTTAAAAATACAAATTACAAAGTCTATTTAAATAATTACATCTACAGTCTATTCATTTTCAAGATAGAGTGACAGATGTGCGTGATTAGCACGTGCCCCATTGTTTCTTGAGTTGAAATTGGTCGTTTGGCAGAATTTCAAATTTTGCAGATGTACAGTCGCGGACTTAAAAAAGTTTACGCCTGTATCATCTAGTTATCGGTTTTTTTAATTTTTGCATTTTGTAATTTGGCTTTTTATAGTAATGTATCAATTACTAAGGTTACATCCTAAAAATTCAATAACAAATTATTGTCAAAACACCTCATTTGTTTATTATACAATCCAAATTACTCAATATTATTCAATTAAAACATAACAAGATTTGATAATATTTGATACTAGCAAATTCCTTCCTCCAATCTTGCAATGATTATTCTTTTTTATTCGTCGATTTCATAATTTTGAGGCATTTAAACGACAATTATTTCTTTTAATTTTTGACATTTACATTTACCTATTAAAAACTAAATTTGTTTCTAAGCTACTGATTTTTTGTGAACTCACACTGAAAAACTCAAGTGTAAACTTTATTAAGTCCGCGACTGTACTGGATCGTATTTATTTATTTATTGTATGGCTGTAGGAAAAGTGACACTGTTTGAAAAATAGCAATTTATGAATTCTACGTTTTCATATCAACAGTGTGAAAAACTAAAATCTATAACAAAAGTAAAATTTGTTTACAGTCATTTAATGCAGGTAATATTATTAATAAATTTTAAAGAAAACTCAACATCTGCGCTACACGTGTACAATTATTTTGGTTACACAACATACACCAGTATTTTCCCAACAGAAACACGAATAAACCACCCATCTATAAAAATGTCGTCGATAGACTTAGCTACTGGGTTTTAAATGAATATTTGTAGTCCCCTCAAAAAAGACAAAAAAGAAGTCATTTAAATGTTTGTGAGAAAAATATGATTTTATACGTTTGTTAATAATTACCGAATTCTAAAATACTTCTGCTGATCAAATGTATTTCATTACTTTACATAATGCCGATTCTGTAGAGTGATCACGCGTGATCACTCTATCTTGGAAATGAATAGACTGTAGTAACTAGTCGATGTCTTCGAACAACCAAAATATTAAAAAATATAACGTTATTATTGCACAGTTGACTAAAAAAATATTCAAACTTTTCCGTATACATTTTAAACATTCCATATAATGTTATATCGTAGATAAATTAACAAACATATTTATCAACTGCAATCTTTGGTCAAAATAATTTATTAAACTATTTATGCATACCTACTACTTACTAGTCTAACGAATTTTTTAATATTGCGAAAAGAAAACAAACAGAATCTCCCTCAAATACCTGTCCAATATACCTGTACATCCTTAAAATAGTTGAGAAAGATTTCGTTAGGTAGCATAATATTATACAGTATGTAAACAGTTAAGTTGCACATAGGGAAATTAGAATTGGGAAAAAATGAATGGATCAGAGTGAGCCATGACTCATAATGTACGTATTTATATAGGGTTGCTATGGTTATTTTAGTGTTTTTAGTTTAGTTTCAATTTTTTTTATTTTATTTGACATTTAAACAACTATTAAAATAAAAATAATTGAAACTGAAATAAAAACACTAAAAAAACCATAGCAACTCTATATAAATACGTACATTATGAACCCTGGCTCACTCTGATCAATTCATTTTTCCCAATGTTAATTTCCCTATGTGCAGCTTACCTGTTTACATACTGTGTACGGAAATGTTTAGGTAGTTAAAAAGGTAAGAGAAACAAACTGAACCGCAATTGTTTTTATCGCTTTCTAATTTCTCAGAAAAACATGCTTGGATGCAAACGCAGAAGTTAATTGGAAACCTTTTTTTCTAACCTATTTACACTAAAATAAATGTAATTTATAAAAAAAATCATAAAGTTAAAATGTTCAATACAATTTTTCTAAACACACATTAAATATGGCGCAAAAAAGGAGCGGACCATAAATTTCGTTGCATATTTCCCCTCACGCGGCTGTTCACAGCCCGACATAAGATGTTTCACATCAAAAAACTGTTTTCGTACGCTTACATGGCTAACGCTGGCCAAATCTTTAGAGATACATCAAAACAATGTACGAAAAAAGCGTAGGTCTTAAAAGTAACCGGGACGGACCGCTAGTAATATAATATATTATAAATTAAATGATTTTGTGATTTGCTATTTACTATACTTAGTTTGCTTGCATCAGCATTTAGTGGACTTCATGAAGTCAGGGCCTATACGGAGCTGTAGAAGAAAACGCTCGCTGACTGTGTGTCTCTTCTCTTTACCTTTATACCGCAGTCGCAACACGATATGCAGGAGGGGGAGGGGTGAAAACAGTGATTGATTTGCACGTGTCATCAAATTTCAAAAACGCCGCGCGAAGTTGTGAACGAAGTCGCGGGTATATAATAATAATAATTTCTAATATAGTAATTACTACCTAACTGGTGGAGCCATAGTTTAACATCAAAGGCCGTGTATTCTGCTTTCATTGTCATTTCACAGCCCATGCTCAAAAACTAACAATTTGACAACATACAACATAAAACATAAGCAATTCCACGCATAATTAAATTTCTTGTAATCAAAGTATTAAGTAGGTATTCTTTCCAACATAGAAATACGTTGACAGCATAAATAGTTAAGAAAATATGACTAAAGAATGCTAAGCATTGCCAACAATAATATATTTTTAAATAAATAAAATAACTGTAGATATACAATTTACAATATTTTAGTTTTAATATTATTATAAAAGAATCTCATACTTTGATTTTAAATCTGGCTGCACCAAACAAAAATCGCTTGACAAAATATGTCGTTTTTGATCATAAGTAAGCCAATATTTTTATTTATACTTAACAATACTTTCTCGGTTGGAACAATAACCCAAACATAAAGACAATATTGTTCAAAATTATTGTCGAATATATTTAGTTTACAGTTTAGATCATATTTTTATCTGATGATAGACATTTTATAATTTAGGTAGTTAACTTTTTACAAAATCGTATAGATTAAAATTCTAAAATATGATTATAAGCACTTTTTTAGAAAAGAAAACGAAAAAATATTGTTTTACCTACAGTTATACGATATGGCATTTATTAGTCGTTATTATTACCTACTAATTAATTGACATTTTGTGATGAATGCTTTTAAAAGTCCAACATATAAAAAATAAGTACAGACAAAATATTTGTAGTTTTTATGTTTTCATACAAAGAACATTATTTATTTTCGACTTTCATAAAATATCTTAAACAAATCGTATGGAGATGAATGTTGAAATTATGTGATGACAATGTAGATTAAAAAAAAATGTCAGAGGAATATACATTATAGAATTTTGATTTTGATTTGCTTTTTACGAAAAGTATACAAATGACATTCAAAATATATATTTTTTTAGATTCTTTTAAGACATATTCATAAAAATAGTGGATATTTTTTGGGTTGGTCAATGGTCATATGACCCAAATAGGGTCAATTCTCACCTGAAAAGCAAAGCATGCTTTTGATCATATAAGAGATGAACCTAATAATAATAATTTGTTTAGAAAATTTTTAACTACAAATTAATATAAAGAAGAGTAAACTTTTATTATTTTCCTAGGTATGTAAAGAACTCTATAGGGTAAATATTGACTGGGACATGTTTTTCAAATTTCAAAAAATTTAACAAACTTTGAAAGAATACTTAAAAATTGTAATAGGTGGGTGTGAAATTTGCACTTTGATAATTATGGCACTTAATAAAAATAATGCTATAGTTATCACATACTAAATATAAAGTTTTACATTCGAAATCGTTTATGTATATATATACAACTGCTTTTCTTGTACAAAAAAGTGTTTTCACAGTGAAAAACTAAAAATTATAATACGAGACAGTAAAGTTTCATATCAAATATTCTCTGTGATTTCCTTAATGAATTACCTATACGAAATCGGAGACAAGCTTTGCATAATATTGCAAAAGATCGTTAAATAAAATAAAACAATAATAATTATGAATAGTTATAGATGCCTAGTAAGCGATTTTTGATTTGTACAATCAGTCTAAAATCTGTGATCACAGCTAGCGTTTACTCGTATTATGATAACCTCACAATAAAATAAACGATTGAAATTTTCAACAAGAAATATAACCTACTGAGTATTCGAAAAATATCGCAACGCCAATAAAATCGAATTATTTATATCGATTCAACGTTGACACTTGACAGTGAAAGCACATTTCAAAACATTAAAGTTTTCTTGTTGCATGATAAGTTAAAAACAATTCAATTTATCTTACATTCAAAATGAGCTTGATGCTTTGAATCTGCTTTAATTGTCTTTGTATTATTATCTACTGGCATGAATGTAAGTTTGGGATTAAGATTGTATCGATTTATATTTAAATTGCGAATATTTTCGAATTTCTCGAAAAAAATAAAACGGACACTGGTGTCAGTATTTAGGGCCCGTTTCATTATTTCATCTTTGTATAGAAGTTTTTAGTCATTATAATATTTTTGTTACATTTAGGCCTCTATGCTTATTCTTTTAATTCTCATACAGATTTTTCTATATTAAAATACATTTCTCTATTTATTTTCTATGTTAAAGAGAACGTCGCAGATTCTCACTGTTTAATTTCTCTTGAATCAGTTCGCATTGTGCGCTCGCTTGCTCCTTTGTCGTGAGAGGTAAGACTGAGCGAAAAGACAATACTCCCCGAGTGAATCAACAGAAATTTAAATAACATACCTAATACACTTTTTGATATCAGTGTAAAAAACGCGCATATTATAATTTGCTGTAGCATCACTACTTAATGTTAATTAATATTGTTAATTAATAATATTGAGCACCTAATGAGAATTAAAGCTAATCTTATATAATTGTATGTATTTTCTAAATATTGCACAATTCTAGCTTGTTACACATTTTTTTTTTCAAATTAACTTTTAATTGATTCAGTGTCCTTTTTCACATTATGTATAATAGTATGTATAAACAATTGTGATATAACGACAGTGAAAACTTAGATGTTTAGTTTTGAACGAGAGTGGAATATTTTATTTCACGTTTCTTGCGACGCAGTTGAACAACTTTGCGTCTACATAATTGTATTCATGAAATTATGATGGCGCAGATGATATCTGTTTGTTTTGTATTGAATATTGCTTATAGACAAGACACAGCGAAGCAAGAATAAATGGGGTAATGAGACCCACCCTCCCATCGCATTCCATTATTAACAGCACGCTATAATATTGTAATATTTTTTGCACCTAGATATATAATAATATAATACTTACAGCATTGAATAACAAATAAAAATAAAATATAACTTTCGTAGAATATTAATTTTATAAAAGTGTCTCTAATAAAAAAATAAAACCTATTATTATTACGCGCATCCATACCTTTATTTCGTCTTGGCTTCACGCCACGGAGTTTCAGACATACCCCAAGAGTCTCATGTATTCAATAAATTAGATAATTATATAAATATTATCACTGTACAGAAAGGATTAGTTGACGCAGTAGCTGGCAATACAACACTAGTGAGTCGAGTGCCGTCATTGAAAAGCCGTCTCCTTGTGGAACGTGTCCGATTTATGAAACATCGGTCTGCCGTTCGAATCGGTCGGCCTGTTTAACGGCATGTCCTGCGACGACGCGAAGTTGTTTTCCGACTTCGGTCTTGGCAGTGTCATGCGCGTCAACGTTCGGCCGAGATCGTGCAGACTTCGTTCGCTGCTGCAGTTCAAATGCGCAACCGATTCGTCGGACATGTTCACGTTCTCCGCCTCAGCGGCCAACGCGTTCACGACCGCGTTGATCGTTTTACTTTCGCTTCCGAGATCCTCCTCTCGGTGCGCGACTAGATTCGGATTCTTTCCTATTTTGTTTAATCTTTCGGCGGCCACGCTTTCCATGGTACGTCGCATCAGTGGATACTGATCGAGCACGGCGTTGAAATGATCGACGCTCAACGAAAATAAATTGCAATATGTCTCGGCACGTACGCTTGCCACTCGTCGAGCGTTTGTCAACAGACAAATCTCGCCGAAATACGAGCCATCGCTGAGGCTTGTCGCCACTTCGCCATTCGCCATCACGATATCGACTATGCCCTCTTGGATGAAATACATTTTAGAGCCGATTGTTCCCTCTTTAATAATGATGTCGCCTTTAAAATAACAATAAATTCAAAATGATTTATTCTGAAAAATCGTCTTGACATTTCAAATTTTCATATATTAATAATTTTGAACATAATTATTTTTTCTATTTACTATTATAAAAATCTTTTCACGCGTGTGACAATTGAAATGGCTCTTAAATACAAATACGACAATTAATAAATTTTGTACTAAAAACTGACCTGGCTGGAAGACTTCATATTTTAGTTTCGTAACCACATCCGAAACAAAGTTGTTATCTGCGTTAGCAAAGAATGGCACCGAAGCAACTAGTGAGCGGCAATTATAATTGATAACGTCCTCGCGTAATTTCTCAGATAATTCACCGAGGATACAGTCTTCATCGAAGAATTTACCTTGATATCGGTGTTCGAAGTATTCAGTTATTCTTTGTCGCATTTCACGCGGAAGCTTTCTATATGCCATATATTCTTCAACTTGTTTAACCTACAGATACAAAAAATAACTTAAAAAACGTTAGACAGGTAATTTAATCATCCATGGTTTCGCACAATTATGATTTATTTTAAAAGAAACACTATTTCGTCATCAATTACGACGGTAGTCTTATTCCTCAGGATTTAAAATTATTGGTTACATCAGCGATTTTAACACTCGGTTGAACCAACTGGGTTTTCAGTTGGGTTTTTACTTTAAATTAATATTCATTATTTAGGCCAAAAAATGTTGTTAATAATGTTCATTACTGAAGGCCTGCTTTGACGGATCAATTTCAATGGTCAATCAAATTGAAGGGTTACTCAAACGAATAAATAGAAATTCAATAAAATTTGACTGATATTATAATTTAGTGAAATCCATTAAATTCTTATTTTCTTGTTTCAATAGTCATTCAGTTTGATTGATAAATAAAATTGATCAGTCTAAATTCACCTTAATAATAATAATAAATAGTGATTTTCGACAAGAACTGTTAAGATAAATTTTGTTTTAATTCTATTCTTGATCATTATATTTTATAAATTCCATTTTTTTATAAATTATTGAGTAATCAGTTGGTTATAAAGATGTCTTAGGAGTTTGATACTGGGTTTTAACAAAGCGTCCTCAGAAAAACTAAGCTGAAAGTGATTTTAGTTTTCTACCGTGCAAATCATTTCAGTTTTATAGTTCCTTTGAACTATGGAACTAGAAAGAGAGAGAGAGAGAGAGAGAGAGGGAGTGAAAAGGGCAGTGATAAACACATTTTTTTATTTTCGGTTCCAATGATTGTATCTATCTGTTCTGTAGCGCTACTACTTTCATACACTTAACTACACATGAATACAAAAGCTGATTTCCAAGGTTGCAGACGTCGGACATTAATGATGCTATGGCAAACGTTCCTATGTTGATATCAGACTTTTCACAAAGTGTGCTTACTGATTACATTTTGTAGTGTATGCAAACTACATTACCTAGTTTAGCAACTATTTTCTATCTATAATATAAAATCCATGCCGGGTCTGTCTGCCTGTTTTTCCTTCCAGAGGGTTTTTTGGTACTTCCTGGTGAGTTAGAAGAATGAAATTCGGCATGGAGTTTCTTGGGACCCCGATGTTGTGACATATCCTAAACCTGAAAAATTCAAAAAGGGGCCGAATTTCCGGCCCCGAAAAATCCCCGTGCTTACCTTCTGGGCCAAAAATCAAGTTGCTTCGATCGAGCTGAACTTCAATTTCCGGAATTTTCTAATACCGCTAAATACAGCCCTGTTGTAATTTTTTCAAAGTTCCAAGGGACTAAATCGGTACCTACCTGAATTGTGTCTAAACTTTCGAAAATTGTTATTTCCCGGTTAATTTTCAAGAAATTTTAAACGGCATGGTTTTCAAGGTTGGTAAATGCGATACCGTCACTAGCTATTCGAAATTCGACGAGAAATTCGATTGAATTTTTCTAATCACTAATCTAACGAGCACTAGCTTCCTAGCGAAAACAGGCTTAAATACCTACTTGTCTTCTATAATAGAATATTATGTGTTAAGAGTACTCGATAGCGGAAGTTAACCTCTGCACTCCTCACCACAAATCCTTTCCCCTCGCCTATAAAACTGTTCCCGCTCTCCCGACGCTATTTTTGAAGCTAAAGTTTCGGGTAAACGCCAAATGAATGACAAAGAATCACACTACAGATCCTACAAGCGAAAATTGAAAAAAAAATCCTGGAAAAACTTACAACTTTTATTTAAAAACAATTATAATATTACGTAATCTTTCACAAGTAACCAATTTTTTTTCAAAAAATTCGCCTGTAGGATCTGTTGTGTGAATCTTGGCCCTTCATTTGGCGTTCACCCGAACCCTTTAGCTTTAAAAATAGCGTCAGGAGAGCGAAAACCGTTTTATAGACGAGGATCAAGGATTTGAGCTGAAGAGTGCAGGGGGTAACTTCCGCTATCGAATACTCTTAAGATAAACATTAATTAATTACATACTCAAAAACACATACCTACTTAACAGTTATTTAATATCACGTCTAGAAAAAATATTAATAATAATATTTTAAGACGTATTAAATTTTATTAACTTAAGGTTTTTAAAATTTTATAATTAATATTTCTTTGTTATTTAAAAATATTCTTCTCTAGCAATTTTAGAACATCACTTTATGATGTGCTTTTGACGATAAAACTAGTCGTGTATTAAATATTTGTAATTTATGTTTTTGAGTCTATTTTTAATTTAATATATAACTATTTTAAATTTAAAATAAAAAAAAATCACTGCTTATTTGTATTCTGAATCGCTACTGATCATTACCTATACAGTGTCTAAAGTCGTTTTTGGAAAATTAGGGCATTCCTATGTAAAATTAAATCTGTGAGGATATTGACTCTCCTAATAATTTTTACACCACAGTAGTAAACGTAAAATTTACTATAAATTAAAAACTATACCCAGTAAGCTACTAACTTTTTTTTTGTTAGTAGTTCTATTTCAACAGATTTTTGTTGTGAAATGTTTCTAGATTGCATAATTTATTATGCAATCTAGAAACATTTCACATAAATATAAATTCATTTTCAAGATAAAGTGGCATATAATTATGTGCGTGATCAGCACGTGTCCCTTTATTTCTTGAGTTGTGATTAATCGGTTGGGAGAATTTCAAATTTTGCTAATGTACTGGACCGTATTTATTTATTTTGTTGTAAGCTGTAGGTAAGTGATACTGTTGGAAAAATAGCAGTTTATGACTTCTACGTTTTCATAGTAACGCATCATTAAACAAACAGTGTGGAAATAATAACATCTTCTCTAACAAATGTCAAATTTAATTATAGTCATTTAATATAATATTATTAATAAATTAAGTGAAAAATTCAACACCTGATGCAGACCCTGTGCAATGATCACGTGCTTTCTGCATAATTTGTTTACATTACTCTATTTTGGAAATGAATAGACTATAGTTATTGTTTTTAGTTGTCTTTTTATTTATTTTATTGTAGATTATAGACGCGTCGGCATTTAAGGTCATTAGCGTCTTTCAACTATACTAAATAACAACTAACTTAAAACTAAATAACATCACAAAACATCCATGAGCGCAGGTGGGATTCGAACCCACGGCAGTCTAGTCTAGAAGTTGCGGCGCCAAGAATGCTAACCACTAGGCTATACTGTTCTCTGTTTTTAGTTGTCAAAGTTAAAGAAATGATAATATATTGAAATTATTGAAGTAGGATGACCAACAATTAAGAGTTAGTATTTTACTGGATGAAGTTTTTAATTCTGAGTAAATTTTAAATTTACCACTTTGACCTAAAATAATTAGGGGAGTCAATATTCACACAAGTTTAATTTTACAGGAATTCTCCATGTGCCAAAAACAACTTTACACACTCTATATACCAAATCCCACCAAACCAATCGACAACGACGATTCCATCGGGGTTATCGGTTCTTTGTAGTAATTTGCAAATTAAAATTTAGGACAACAATTTACAGGTTACTATTTATATACTAATTTAGTTAAGTTATAAATTTGGGTAGACGAATTAAAAATTTGGTATTTGAATTAAAATTTAATACCTACGCTATAAACGCGCATTTCAATTCATATTTACTTTTAATCACATTTGAGCTTCCTACTTTTTTATAATTAATTAATTAATTGTAGATTATAGACGCGTCGACAACTCAGGTCATTAGCGTCTTCAACACAACAAATAATCCATTTGTGTATTAGAATCCGCCAGCCGGCATACACAAACCGACTGGTACGAGCTCGGGTCCCTGGGAGCGACCTACTTTTTTATCACAATTGACATTTTCTGGTGTTAAACAGATGTTTTAAGCTTTTTGGCGTATTTTAGGTTCACTCATTTATCAGTTAAAAAGCGTTTACTAATTCACCATAACTCCAAAAGATGTCTAAATTGTGGCAGCCCTTAAAAGTGCTTAAATGTAGATATGAATAAAATACGGGTAATAGTCACCATTAATTTAGATTTTTTGATAACGTTTTGAGAAACCCAGCCTGAGTACTTAACAGAGGTAAGAGATTTATATGAAGAACCGTGAGAAGACCTGAAATGATGGTGGTTTGCTTACACTATGTGTAAATAAACCATCACCATTACGTACCTTCTCGCGATACTGTCTTCTAGATGAATCCAAACTTTGGATTAGATTGGTGGCGTGGCCAAGGAACAAGGCGTAGCAAGTAGCACCAGAAATCATAGATAACATTGTCAACCACATATCAGTTAATGACTGAGGTGGGAAACGACCGTATCCGATGCACAACATATGAGACATTGCCTTGAACAGCGCCCAAGAGTATTGTTCTAACCAGAATGCTTCCTGTAACAGTAAACAAATGTTTAAAAATTTTTATAAATATATTCTACTTTTCAAGAACTCAAATTTTTATACAGTCATTTTCCAAATGTAAACCTGCGCCTCCACCATATAAGATACGCACTCCCACCATCTGAAGCGAATCCATGTAAACTGTCAAGAAACTGAAAATCACTAATTCATAATTTTTTTTTAAGATTGTATGCAGGCAAATTATGAAATATCGATTTTCAATTTTTTGAATTTTCCACCATCTGAAGTGAATCTTCAGATGGTGGAAGTGCGTGTCGTATGTGGTGTAGGCACGGGTTTACTTTTGAAATATAACCGTTTATTCCAAAACCTGATTTTATAATTTATCGAAGATATTGCAATAATTATTTAATTTGAAATACACATTTTTATTTTAACGAATATCCATTTAGGTTTGTTGTTTAAGTACTTAATTAGACACACTTAAGTTAATTAATGGGGTTTAGACTTTAGATTTCTGATTTTTGAATTTGCGAAACCATTAAATATCTACGATTAAATTCTTGTTATCCTGCACGTCGACTAAAGTGCAAGTACATGTTAAATACTCCCGTTTAAATCTTAAAACGTTCAAAATAAACAGAACGTTAAGTAAGGCGACAAATTTCGAAGAAATTTACAAATATGTGTACTTTTTATTATTGTTTGCATTTACTTAATTTAATTTTGAGGATAGGTTTATTGCGACTTTTTCCCATATAAATAAAAACAAGTGTTCAAACAAGTTTTATCATTATGTGTAAATATAAATTAGGAAACTTTAAATGTCCTGTGTGGTAAATGGTACCAGCACAAACAAAAATTATGTAATACATTATTTTATGCAATGTATCTAGTTCAATAAATCTTTTTTCTTATCTTAACACGTTGACTGCCGTAAGAAGCATAACTTGATGCTCGAAGAAACGACCATAACAGCCGCGAGTATCACAAGTTGATTTTCAAGCACTGCAAGTTATAATAGCAAAGAAAACATCATTCGATTCTCAAGTCAATGTAACTTTTATGCAGCTCAATATACACGGCTATAAGCATTAGAAACTATGCGTGGCCTGCACCTGAGTGAATCGATAGTTGATTCTCAGGCTTGAAATGTTTGTAGTTGACATTTCACTAAAAAGCAATGAAACTTCAGATAAAATATTATTTTTATATTTATTCAAACAAAAACCAACATTTAATTACATTACATAAGAAAATAACTAATTTTTTTTCATATGATTCAAGCATATGCAGACTTGTTTACATATGAACAGCATATGATTCATACGGCCATTACTGCAAACTTCAACTATATGGGCCACGTGAACATTTGGTCTCTCGGCTCAAAAAAAAAAAACAAAACATTTTTTAGGGAAAAATAAATTCTTTAATGTTAAAGAACATTAATATCGCTATCCTATTCAAGGACAAAACAGTTCTGGTCAGAAGGGACCAGATATTTCTGATTATTGCGGCAGTAAGCGTGTTAATATTGAATTTTCTTATTTATAGAAATGATTTTTAGTTAGCAAACATTTTTTTGGAAAAAAAAAAACTACATTAAAAAGCTCACCTAATGTGAATGTAACCTTAAATAGTTTGTCGAGTGGTTAATTATGTATGAATTTGTAAGTCAAGATATGAAAAAAAGCAATAACGATGAAAACAAAATAACGATGGTAACTGATAAAAGCTTTGTTAATGGCGTTTTCATTCAACTGTGATTTTGATTAATGATTTCTCCAGTATGACGACTGAATATACAAAATGTTTTTTAAAAAATGGGTATGTCTATATAACGGGTACAGGCAGATAACATGAATACCGTTTACCACAAATAATTGTATCTATTCGTTGTCATGGAAAGGAATATATGTACTTTTATTTATCCTATAAAATGAGTCATTTTCCTGAGAGTAGTTCCTTCAATTATCCACGAGAGGCAGCACTTGTGGTAGGTACAAACATTATTTATTCCCCATTAGTGGTGTCGTTAATGTCAATTTCATGTCTGGTATAATAATTCTCTTATATTCAAATATTTACAAATAAATAATCACTACTATTGTATATATAATGATAAAATTCATTATAATTAAGCAAAATATTAATTAACTGAGACTGCTCAAACTCTTGAGTTTTTTTCTGGATGTTATCTGCCAATTCGCAATCCACTACTTCTAGTACATTTTATGTACACTAATATAATAAAAGATAAGCAGTGTATTTTTTGTCCTGAACCCTATAAAATAGCGGCTTTTGCCTTCATTTCCAATATTTATAACATTTCACCTGTGTAGCACAAACTTACAATGTACAGTGTACAGTGTACAATGTACTATTGTATAAGTAGTCTGCCTAAGCACTAGCAGCCATCAAACGGCCGCGCGGGTAAAGACGTCTATCATCTGTATTGTGTACAAGATCCCAGGTTCGCACTCATCTGGCAGTAATATCAATTATAAAAATTATTGAATTTTTCTTTATTTCTTATTAAAAATAATAAATTGAAAAAACATTAAATTATTATTGAATTTTACTTTACCGCCCGCGTCTCATCACCGGCCTGAAATAGATCATTTTACGATCGGTATACATAGATGAAAATCAGCTATTTTATAGCGGGTAGGACAAAAATATTATTACTATTCTTTCCAAGTAAAATCCACCAGACGTATACTCAATATGTATTCATTTACGCTTTATTATGGCGCGTCGCACTTCAAAGAGTAGCAAAATTACGCTTTCAGTAGTTACTATTTCCATTAAGAACTGTGATATGAGACATCACCAGGGCCGGCGACAGAGGAAAGTCCCGTACCAAAAAATTATATTATAGAAATAAAAGCACTAATATACTTAATTAATGCAGCAATACAACACCAAAAAATGTTTTTGTCGCGACACTCGGAGGAATAGTCCAAGAGCTCGTAGTCTAAAATTGCAATATTTTCGTAAAGGCTAATATTATGAGATTCCCTGGTATTTAGGGTATAAATAAATATACTTTAGTCAAGAAAATCAGCGATCGGGATCTCGCATCGGGGCGCTTTTAAAAATCTAAAAAACTGGTTATTTGTACAAGCTGAAATTTGGCACAAGGGGTTAATTTATTCAATATAATTATGAAAAAAAACAGTCAGACCTCATTTTGATAAAACCGACCTAGTCAGCAGTCGGTAGCAATTTGAAACTTCTAACGATTGCCGACTATAGGTCGCTATTATCAAATTGAGGTCTACCTGTTTTTTCATAAATTATATTCAATAATCACTGTTTTTTAGTGTATTTGCCATATGGCACATACACTGTTGGCGTCGGTCGGATGGCGGGACCTAGGGGTCGGACCAAAATTTCTCGACATTTCATAGCCTCCTGAACAATTTGGCACCATTTTTGAAATTGTTTATATATTATTTATATATATATATATATATATATATATATATATATATATATATATATATATATATATATATACAGGGTGTCCTCAAAGACACTAAACACACGCCTACCACATGTTCCTGACACCAAAATAAGCCGATTTAAGCAAACTTACCTTCTTACAAAATTGCTTAGTTTGGGCGCTATACGGCCCTGAAGTTACAATTTTGAAATCGTTTTTTTGTTATAAATTTAAAACGGTTTTTGCGATTTTGCTAAAATTTGGCACGTTAACATAGTTTTATGGAACAAAAAAACCCATGTTAAAATTATGATTAATATTAACACATAGGCGTAGAAATCGGGTTTTTTAATATTTGAACGTTTCAAATTTCTACGCCAATGGAAGAAAAGGGGTTCAAGTATAAAAT
This sequence comes from Mongoloraphidia duomilia, assembly GCA_039654895.1. Classification (NCBI taxonomy): domain Eukaryota; kingdom Metazoa; phylum Arthropoda; class Insecta; order Raphidioptera; family Raphidiidae; genus Mongoloraphidia; species Mongoloraphidia duomilia. Next base: position 17,288,955 of record CM077516.1, on the reverse strand, counting down.
TTAGATTCAGTAACTTATTTGCTACAAAAAAGCTACTCTCAGTAAGACTCGATTACTCTCATGGTTTTTGAGAAATTTGTATTTTAATAATTCGCAGTAATTTTTACAAACTGAAGTAAAGCTACTAAAACATGAATAGAAATAAATAAATATGTCATGAAAAGTGGTCAAAGTGTCCACCATGTTTACGCATTCAAAGATTTATACGACGAAGAAAATTAATTTACTCTGTGCATAACTTCTTCATTATCTCCAGTTTTATTCTTAGAAAAAAGCATGGCCATCTTATTTGATTATTGATCAACTTATTATTATCAACGTATTATTATTGATTACCTTATTATTAAAATACAAATTTCTCAAAAACCATGAGAGTAATCGAGTCTTACTAAGAGTAACTTTTTTGTAGCAAATAAGTTACTGAATCTAAATTTTATACTTGAACCCCTTTTCTTCCATTGGCGTAGAAATTTGAAACGTTAAAATATTAAAAAACCCGATTTCTACGCCTATGGATTAATATTAATCATAATTTTAACATGGGTATTTTTGTTCCATAAAACTATGTCAACGTGCCAAATTTTAGCAAAATCGCACAAGCCATTTTAAATTTATAACAAAAAACGATTTCAAAATGGTAACTTCAGGGCCATATAGCGCCCAAACTAAGCAATTTTGTAAGAAGGTAAGTTTGCTTAAATCGGCTTATTTTGGTCTCAGGAACATGTGGTAGGCGTGTGTTTAGTGTCTTTGAGGACACCCGTATATGTGTGTGTGTGTTCGCGGCATAACTCTCGAAAGACTTAATTAATTTGAATGAAATTTGGTAGACACGCTGGAATCCGTCACCGCACCGAACCTATTTAAAATGGGCCCGATCGGACCATTTTAAGGGTGGTTTCTAGGGGTTAAAAATGTTTTTGGGCCCAAAAATACCGAAAAAATTCACAGAAGGGTTTCAAAATTGAAATTTAACCTTTTAGTAAAGATCAAAATGTGCTGCTACAATTTTAATGAAATCGGCCCGACAGGACCGGACTTACAAATTTTATGAAAACACTAGTTTACGGATAGTGCTTTACTTACTGATGGGTGTATTTAATTTGGTACAGAGGTTGCATTGATAATAATATTGAAATTAAGAAACAAAATATTATTTTAAGGGATGTAGGTATTATGGGGTTAAATTTTTTATTTTGTCCAAAAACAAACCCAAGTTCACGTATTAAAGCCACAAGGCCTGTATTAGCAAATACACTATATTGTCGGCAGGGTTTGGCACTGCGACCCGAGTTTTTTTATAAATTATATTCAATAAATTAACCCTGTGCCAAATTTCAGCTTCTACAAATTATTAGTTTTTTTTACATCTGTGCTCCAATCACAGGTGTCTCGAACGGAATGTATTGAAATCACAGAAAAAAGTTATTCCTATATCTTAAAACGATAAGTTTAAGAGACCTCAAAATTTCTGTCGCCAGGCTTTGACATCAGGTTGTGTAAATGAAAATAACTAAGTTAAAAGACATTTTATAAAAAACTTGTTTACCTGTAATTCGTTAATAGCGACCCACGAGTTCGACGGAAAGCCTTGAAGCATTGGCACCAAAAATTGAAGACAGCCGGACCAATGGCCTATAAGCAGCATCATGCAGATCAAGTTGAAGATCCGCATAAAAACGCTGGCCATATTAAGGAACTGTGAACAATAAAGTAAACGTTATTTAGTTAGTTTGTTCACGTTTCAATTGTATGCTCTTTTATTTCTGATTCTTCAGTTGACTTGTGCGGAAAACTGCAACGGCTGGAAAAACAATGTGCAGATATATTGTATAGTTGATAGAATACTAAGGTGCATCTGTAATTTAAAAAAGAAAAAAATGTCTATTTTTCGGTACTGGTGCTTTAGTAAGAAATAGCATTAAGCGAATATTGCGGCTGTACAATTATCTATAATAATTATTAGTAATGTATAATAATTATAAATATTTGTATTTTGAAATATTATGATAAATGCAAAAACGCAATATTTTTATTATTGATAATTTTTTTTATTGGAATATATTTGCATAAAATCATTCAAACTTACAAAAAAAAAAACTTTATGTAGGTACACATTTATGCCATAATGCAAAAATAAAAAATAATGTACCTACTATACTACTACTGTACTACCATAAATTATTGCACAAAGATATTAAAACTCTTGTGAAGTTTTCATTAGCTAGACTGAATGACAATTTTTTGTATCGTGCTGGAACTTAAAATCTGTACGTTAAGTATGACAAAATAATAATTTTATAAATCTATTCTTATGGCATACAAGTAGGTACAAGACAAGTATGGCAAACAAGTATAAATAGGTTTATTTGAATTTCTCCAGCTAACAGATTTTAAATTTCCACACAGTATAAAAAATCAGAATTATCCACAATTTAGAATATCATTATTATCATAAATAATTCTAACTAAATTAGTAATTTCTAATATGTCTGTGCCATCTGATCTAAATAAGTTAAAAAAATAAATAACAAAGCGTGAAGAGAAGGTAATAATAATATATCTACATATTCACCTGAGACAATATGTCAAAGACATTTGAATCGTTAGGCCTTCCTGCATTTTTATTTGTATATTTGACTGAATTAAAAATATTTATCCTTCATAATTATTGGTAGCGTAGAAGCCAAAAACCCCGTATAATAAAAAAAAATTATTGGTTGGTAGGTAACAAACATTATATAGTGTTCAGTTTCTGATACGGATAATATACTTTGAAAGTAGTTTTAGGGTTTAAGTACTAAATCTACTTTGAAAGTTAATTTAACGCTGAAAGTCGTACCAGAAACCCAGCATTAGTCATGTGAACCTACTTCATAGAAGAGCACTTCTATTGCGACATTATAATGTATTGTTAATTTATCAAATCGCTATTTCAATTGTGTTATCGGTTATTAGTAGTAACTCTGTATATAAATTACAGAGTTGTACATAAAAATAACATAATAAAACAAAACACACAACACAAAAAGCACACTACAAAATTACATTTGATGGAGAAATTATATTATCAATAATTAATATTTTCATGTAGAAATAAAAAAATTAAATACAATCAACCTTTTAGTTTTTGATAATTCGATTAGATTTTAATCATATAACTAAGTAAGTAAACATTTTAGGGGGTTCGTTGTTTACTTTCAACGAACGAATCAGTGGACAAACAAATTTGTATATTGCATTAAAGCCAATCTACAGCAATGAGGCAAACCCACTGACACATTTTACATGTAGATTAAAAAAGAAAGAACAGTTCAACCCCCAAAACCAAAAAAAAAAATTCGACTGATGACCAGTCCTATACTTCCCACCTAGTAAATATTTGCAAAAAATAAACACTCTTTTTTTTTATTCTTTGACTAGGCCCAATTAACCTTAGCTGTTGGTGGTCTTTAAAACACAATTTAATTTTTATTCTTTGAAAAAAGCATGGCCCTCTTTTTTGTTTGGTGATCTACTGATGGCTAACTTAATATAGCAAAAATCATGGTTACCTTGATTTACGTACAATTTTTATTTTTTTTAGTAAAATATTTTTTTTCTCGAAAACTATACATTTTAGAGAAAAAAAATATTTACATTTTTTTCATATTATAACATCTATAATTCATTTATATTTTTTTTTACCTATGTTAATACGTGACATTGAGGTCGTTTTTTTGAATATATCAGGATCCACTGAACCGATTTGACTCAAAATCTAATCAGATCTAAGTTAAAGGCTGATAAACACAATAGAACAATCGGCATGCCCGTATGTTGTTCCGTTCTTAAGATATCGAAGGCGAAAAATTGACCACATACACACACACATACACACACACACACACACACACACACACACACACACACATACAGACATCAGTCGGAAAATGATTTTAAACGATTGCTAGGGTCTCAAAACGTGAAAATCTGTTAAAATCTCGAAATATTCTTTTCGGACTGAATCCATTACTTCCCTACCATAGTAGAGGTGGGAAGTAAAAACTAGATATAAGTAAATTTTTCCTATATAGCCTTCTATATAAATATCATGGCGATAATTCGTCTGATATTCTTATGTTAATTTCACTAATTTAGTGAATTTAGTTACGGTATAGGTGTCTAATCATATTGATTGTTATTCTTATGTTTAGATATAAGTACATGAGAACCTAACATTCCTTTTACACGAGGCTTATATAGAGTGTAATTTGGATGCCGTTTCTGATATCAATTCATTTTATTAACAATTTGTCTGTATTGCAAACAAACATATTTTCTCGACTCCCTGTATAATTTCACCTAGATAGTCACATGTGAATGAAACATAGTGGTGGAAAGCGGAAACAATGCATTTTAGAGCTACTAGCATAGTCATTAGGATAGGAAGCTTGCTTGTATTCTAAAATACAGTGTTTCTCAAAAGTTGTCAGTTTCAGAACCAGCCTAACAAAATTCGTTTATTTTTACATAATAGTGAATAGTCGGTTCATAAATAAAGTACTAAATTATAGTACTAAATTATTAAGATTAATACAAATTGTCACATATCTCCCAAAGAAAGCGTCAAGGTATTGTTTAGCTCAATAGTTTTGAACTCTCGATACAACATTATTTTTAAAACCAGAATCGTGTTAATATTGGAAGGATCTTTGACATTGTCCGAAAGCCTTCTGAACATAAACAATGAATGAGTGCAACATAGAGATCTTATTTTTCATGGATACTACGGTTTAAAACAAAGTTATTTTCATGGATACCTACTTTGGATGTTTACTTAATTTAAGTTTAACAATTTACCTTCCTTGCTGCACTCATTAATTTTCTGTGTTCAGAATTGCTTTCAGACAATCTGTATATATTAGCAGTACATGACTCATTTCGCCATTTTAATGACTGTTGAGCAAGATTAAGTAGCAGAGTCACTATTTATCTCTCAAAAAGTGGTATTTTAATTTTACGCATCAAAAATTTATATTTTATTAATTCATCGATGTATTTTAAAATTAACGATAACACAATTTTGTCACGTTCTGACTTATACGTAATAATATTCTAGGAATCATAAATTGATTATACATCATTGCGCAATTTCGTACTAAAGATACATAGATTCTCAAAGTTTTAATTGAATATATTCTATTTTTTTTATTGATTGTAATCATTTTTATCTTTCTCAAAATATCCTATATAAAGTTTCCTTTTTATTTTGAATTCTTGTAAGATAAATTTGGCATTTGAAAATTTTATATTTACAAAAAAATATAAAATAAAAATGGCCAAAGTATTTAGTATTATTTTTAGGAGATATTTTTAATTATACAATTAAAAAACCCGCTGGGAAATTTTCAATCCTCAACTGTCCGTTGAATCGTTCAAAGTAAGTACACACACCCAGTCACACACAGACAGAATGTAGACACGTTTATATAGTTAATGCAAATCTTCTCTGTAACAGGCAAACAATGTAATCCAATATAAATTTAACCACAGGCTATAAATAATTTACATTATCAACGTACGCTTGTTGTGTAATTTCAAAGTCTGTGAGTACACATAATGTTGTTTAGAATTTTCGTTTAAGGCGATCGCTCACATTAAGGGAGCTCATATACTTTATCACAAGTAGTAATGTGTTTCCAATAATTTCTATCTTAGAAAACGTATTTGGTCAAAGTTTTCGATGATATTTTAGGAACTATTTAAATTTTAGGAACTATTTAATACCGCAGAATTAAGAAATTTCGATAAAAACCCAACACCTAAACTACAGTTATAAGTCCTTTGACTTCATTTTATTTTATTAAAAAAATTCCAAAATTATAATTTATTTTTCCTTTATTTTTATTCATCACAATATTCTATTTTTATTTATTTCAATACAATAATATAAGAAAATTTGAAGAATTATTCATAATCAAGTGTCGAACTGTAATCAATAATTACAACTTCAATTTGAATTGCATTTTAAATTTCGCTCGGACATCGCTGAAGATCAAAAAATCTTTATATAGCAGTAACTGCCGTTCCGTAAATCTGCGATAGTTTCATTTGTTTCGGTGTAAAATAAAAAATTATCTATTTTTAACAAACGTAGGCAAGACGGAAATGAGATTAGATTGACTTTTTTAAAACATTCTGTATTGTTTACCAATGATAGTTTTGTAATTAATACAGATTAGAGTGTGGTCACACTATATGTGTTTAGAACTACAGATTTACATCTAGCAAATAATAGATGCAGGTTCATATAATAAACATAATGCACCGTGTCCCAGATTAATGTATACATAGGGAATTATTTAGCACTGGGACAAAATGAATGGGTCAAAATAAGCCATGATATTCTTAATAATGATGTAATATAATATGATGATATTCTTATTTGCCAAATGCTACTGTGACCAAACTTTCTTCTTATGGAAAAACAATGTTAAATATTTACACGTAAATCGCATGTATACATCAAAATGGGACACCCTGTATATTATCTCAAATAATACGCAATTCTACAGTTTGATAAGCTTTGTATAAAATAGTGATCAGTTATTAATATAAAGTCTTTAACAAAATAATATCATAAAACAGATATTTAACGATAAAATTTTAGTCTTTTATTTATCATATTTTTTCTGTAAATTCGAAATCAAACTGTTAAGTACCTATTATAGATGTGAGCAACCTTTGTAATATTCTGATCGGAAATTAAAAAAAAAAAACTTCACTATGTACCTATAGTACGTGCCTATAGTCAATGGCAAAAATAGTTTACTAAACCACGTTCCGGAAAGTGGCGGTTTATTGAAATAATATATTTCAAAACATAATCATAAGTAATACAACTTTTTTATAGAGTCACCTATATTCAGAGCCTATATAAAGAATTTTTACAACCTTTTTTGTAGATAGCGTAATCGTTAAATTTTTGAAGTATGCAAGTAATTCAAGAATTACAAGGCGCGACAGGTACCATTTGCATACTCGGTAGCTATTTTTAAGCATTGATACCGAATATCAACTTTATCGAAATATTTTTTCTTATGATGTCATTTTAGCGCGTCCCCGTAAATTTCATTTATTATTTGACCGCCATTTTGAAATCTTCCACAATTATTTTTGCATAACGAAAAACTCGCAAATACTGATTTTCAAAGAAATCAGAATACATAATATATATTTTAATAATTAATAGATCTCTTAAAACTAATTAAGTTACAAGTCATCCTAGCCCAGGATGTTGAGATTATATTAAAAAAATGTTTTTATCTTGCCATTTCAAATTAGGCATAGTTACGCATAGTTGATATTACAGCTGAGCCCATGAAATAAAAATTAAATGTCTTGATGGCACTATTTAAAGTAGGTTATGGTGTTGATTTCGCGTTTTTTATCAAATCGAAAACGATTATGTGTTTTCATTCACTAGGCATTGATTTCACAACATATTATTGGAAATTGCAATCAATATGTGAGCAACTCATTAGGATCTATCAATGTCAATCCTAGAGTTGTTCTTTTTAAATTGAGAGACAATTAAAATCGGTAATATATTATTTTTATAGCATTGAAATACGGTCATTTGTTTTAACAACACTGTAAGCGTTCATTTGGTTGTCAATTTAACTTGCCATATGAAATACTGTAATATGTGAGCTTTTCGCAGTAATATAACGTTATCTTCTTTTTTTCAATTGTTTTATCGTACGTGTTTTTTTTTTCATTTATTATTTTTTCTAACTCTCACTGTAGATGTAAAAATAGGTATATTGCGCGAGCATTGTGTTGTTTTATCTACATACTAATATTATATATAAGAGAAGATTTTGCATCAAATATTACTGTTACCTAAAAACTCGAGAACCACTGAACAGATTTGAAAAATTCTTTCACCGTTTAAAAACTTATTATTAACCAGAGTAAAATGGACTGAGGCAAAAGGCGGATGAAAGCAGTGAGCGAAAAGTGCGATTTGCACAAGGGAGCAGCCGAACTGGGCAGATATTTCGTTGAGTAAATAGTACATATTTTCTCTTACGATTTCCGCGCCTAAAACCTTTGTGTTATCTTTTCAAATCTAACTGCATTTTTATCAACATCATAGGTTTGCAGAGCAAAAACTTTTTCCAAAAATCAAGATATTATAAAATAAATGCTTACGTATTTACTTAATATAATTTTTTTTTCAAACGTAATAACATTTTATAAATAGGTTTTTCGAGTTAATATCGCCATTTAGAATGTGCGAAACGGCGCGGTTAATTTAAAAATCCGAAATGGTGAGCGAAAAAAAACATAAATTATTATTTAATATACAGAATTTGTATAATGCTTATGTGTGCATTGGTATATGAAACACCCATTTGGTATGACGTAACATAATGCTACAACATGGTAAAAAAACATTTTTCAAACCTATGTCACCGTAGGGATTCTAACCCTAAACTTTTAACTGTCGCGGCGGACTGAGTTAACAATTACTCGCACAGTGACACATTTTCGAATGACTATTTCCCTTTGAAGCATTCTGTCACTAAAAAAGCACTACATGCGATGCTTGAGGATAAATTATTTTAAAACATCAGTTATAAAATTCGATAAATAAATAGCTGATCCTTTATCTCAACTGTTGAAACGCGTTCAGGTAGTTGAATTAATTGTCAGGTGTTTTCCTAGCTTCGCGGAGAATTTTGCATTTAGAATAATACACCACAATTTATCAACGAAAAGCCTGCTTTTGTCTGTAATCTTTTTGTTACAAGTTTCAACCCTACACAGACAAAGTGTATTGTTAATGATCCGAAACTGAAGTTCATTAATTTGTAAAAAAAAACGTTTTTAATATCTACTCTGATATTAACTTGTTTTGCAAATTTTATCAAGATGTTTTTTTATTACCATTTTAACTTCGTCTACACAAAATACCTGTTACAACATTTTTTACCCTTTATTTTGATTGTTAAAAAATTTGGCACACTAGTGCTGAGTAGCAGAAGAACATTAGATTAATAATAAACAACAATTGACCGATCTACATAGAAAAAGATAAATTTTAATCTCTGCACAAAAGTCTGCTGTACAACACTACTAAAATTTTATTAGTGAATTTCATACATATAATATAATAACATCAAATCGGTGGCAGATTAATTCGATTTTTTTAAATAATTTTTTGTCAGTATCTCGAATATGGCTAAATACTACATGTTGAAATTTAAACAGATTATAGAGAAATATCGATTATTTTCAATTATCATTGTCTCTCTTGCAATTTTTTTGCATATCTCGCAGACCTTTCTCTAAATGGATAAATGTTCAGTATAAGGCCTGACAGGTATGCACAAAAAAAAAATTGCAAGGCAGACAATGATAACTGTAAATATATTAATATTTCATAATAATCTGTATAAATTTCATCAACTAGTGCTGAGTCATATTCGAGATCCTGCCAAAAATATGATTAAAAAAAATTGAATTAGTCTGCCATAGATTTGATGTTTTCCATCATAAATCGGTTAAATTCACAGAATTCAGAAAAACCTAACAAACATATTTACAAGTTCAAGTAGTGACGAACAGCTGACGAACTTAAAGCAATGTTTTGAGGTCATGTTTTTTTTTTTAAATGTGAACTTTTCAGAACAGAGTGTGCAATCTTGAATGTACCGTACACTACAACTTTCAGTTACACCCTGTATACTATGACGTGACACTCTTGTGGGACCTAAGGAATATTTTAGATGTTACGCTCACAGAATCAATACGGAAGTTGAAACGCAGCGCTGAGTTATATGGTAGTTCCACACGGTGGTAAGTTTACCTGTGTCTATTTATAACTTAATTGGAGAATGCTGTGAAAAATATATTATTCTTATTCTTTTTGACTTGGCTGTAACATTTACCTACTTTTTTACTAAAACTTAATAACTCAATGGTAATGGCGTCGTTCCGTTCTTTTACAATTCCAACTCCACAAGTGGGGAATGGTCAAAATTTATTTTTCACAATTTTACAATATTTAATTTTGAGGTCCCCGGGGTCTTAAAAATGTGTTTTTGGAAAAAGTCTGTTGATCCGCATCTATGCTATGGAAAAATTGTCATATACCTACTTAAATTTATCGATGAAAAAAAACGCATATAGTTACAGTTCGCTTTACTTTTTATGGAACACATCATGGAGGATAGAGAGAGAGAGAGGAGACTAATCTCTATGCACTCTTCGTTGTCTAAAAAGTGAGGAAAATAAGGGTTCCTATTCCGGCAGTAGAGGCGCTGATGCTATAAGTCTCCAAGTAGAGTGGGTAACCGGACGGTTTGAATATTACTTTTTTTGCAAAATAGAAATAAACTTAATTAAAAAATAATTGACGAGGTTAACTGACAGTAAAAAATACCGCACTGCCTTGAATTCGTTCATAGTATAATGCAGAGGGTACAACAATACACGAGACTCGGGTCTTTATAGTTACAGTGCCGCGCGTAAAGCTTTTACGAACCCTTGCCGTTATGGATTTTCGGAACACGCGCTTCGAATTGTGATATGCCGAGATCAGTCTCATTTCTCTCTATCCTCCATGGATGGGATGAAAAAACGTTTTCTATAATAAAAAAACTTCAAGAATGTTTTTCCGATTGGTTTAAACTGTATTTGATTCCTTTTCGCCATCACTGACCTTTGATGAATTAATATTATGAGATATTAATTTAAAGAAAAATAAACCAAACCTACGGAGTCCTACAACGAAAAAATGCAGCTTTTTTTCCCTGGGTGCTATATAATTGTTTTTTATAACTTCTGCTTCTAAAGTTCAATATTCGAGCACTGTGAGGCGGACATAAAGAGGCGTATTTTAGTCACCGTGCGTGAAAGTCCAAAGCGTGCGTAAAAGTACCGTCACAGTGCGTCAAAGTCCAAAGCGTGCGTAAAAGTACACTCTCTACATCTTATAAATTCGAAATTTCCGCACTTTGTACAATACAAGCACTTACGGGCTATCGATCGATGTGTTCTTATAATATATAGTATCGCGCATACAAAGTCCACATCATGAGAGAGTCATGTTTTTAATGATTTATACAGAAGTTAATAACTTTAATAAAAATAAACTAAATCGTAACTTAGTCTGTAATTGTAAAGTTCTAAGGACTAGAAGAGCGAATTTTCCGTTTTCATAATTTTTTTTTCTCTCTATTAAACTTTAGAAGCAGTCGTTATAAAAAATTATGTTCGATATGTCCGCTTAAAGTGAGATATCTAGTAGGCTTAAATTAAGGCACTCGCTAAAGGGACTGACGCATACACATCGAGATCTCGAGCGTTTACCCCCACTCGCCTAATGGCTCGTGGGGGTATACAACGAACTCGATCTGGTTGTGTATGCGTCAGTCCCTTAGCTCGTGTCTCAATTTAAGCCTACTAGAATACCTCACTTTACGCACACGTATCGAAAATAACTATTATAATATTGTCAAAAATAACTGCAGTATAATTAATAAAAGAGCTTCGAATGAAATTAAGCGGAATAATTGTCTCACGGGACATAATTAATATTAATTAAAGTACCTACCTACGAAGAAACAATAAGCGATTGAAAGTGCTGTAAAACAGGTCTAATTAAGAAAGATCTAACTTCATTTAAAATGTAATAAAATTGATATTAAAAAATGTTCTCGAATTTTTTTAAATACGTATATTAACGTCGTTTTTAAGAACGTTTGTCGCATCGTATTACAAAAATTCTTTCCGTATTTTGTTGAGTAAAATACATATAGCTGTGTTTACTTCTCCTCGACGTGAAAATATCATATTAAGCCTGCCAAAAGTGAAACATTTTCGAGAGAGTATAGTATTACAAATTTTTGAGTTTCAAACTTTCAAATTAAAAATGTTCACGTAACAACCGGCTTTCAAATTAAATTTTTGTTTTCCCACAGCAGGTTTTACAATATTTTTAAAAGTTTTTATAATTATTTTTAAGGATGTGACAACATATGAAGTACTGAAACATAATACAGGGTGCGACAATGAGATGTGACGGTTCTCAGAGCAAAGCTACTGCTAACGTTGTAACTAGGATCATCAGCGCCCAGGGCAAGATTCTGATTTCGCGCTCTTTGCTTGCATCGCTGATTTCGCTAATTTTCGCTGATTGTGTCCTCTCCGGGGTTAGCGCCCCTGGCGCGGGCCCCGGTTGTCAGACCTTAGCTACAAGGGTGGCTACTGCCGGTGAAATTAAATGGTGGAAGCAGTTTGCGTGATTATGTGTCCCCTACGCTAAACCGTTTTTGACGCCTGTCGTTCGGACAAACTATTGAAAACCGAAAAGGTACCCAGTGGCGGACTAAGGGAAGGGGGGGCAGAGGGGGCGGCTGGCCCCGGGCCTCTGATCCTGGGGGGCCTCAGAATCTCGAGAAGTCCTTAATCAAATACCAAACAAGGCCAAAATATGTTTAGTAAGTAATAGGCAGTTTGGAGTTGAAGGCCCCGTACGTATACAAAATTTAAACGTAGGTAGGTCGTTTGTTATAAATATTTTTTTTGTCAGCCATTACATCTATATTATTCATTTTTTACGAAATTACACTACAAATACATCAATTTCTAAGAAGACCGGAGACCTCATTTAGTTCTGCCGCCCCGGGCCTCCGACGGGCTTAGTCCGCCACTGAAGGTACCACAACATTAATTGTACCCAGTCACAGTATTTATTAAACATAAATCGACAGTTCATAGGACCAAAAAAGTTTTAAACGAACATTTCAGTCTAGCCTGACTAATTGGTCGGTTGAACATAACCTCTCTAAGTCTCGCATTGCCTTCGGTGTGTGGACTGTTTGAACACTAACGCTACAATTTCACAAATATTGTTAGTGTTCTAAATTTAATCAACCCACTTCAAAGTACCGGTACGTAACGAAATTTTATCGTAGAACTTGCGCGGCGAAAGATGAAGCCACCGCGTCAGTGTAACGTGAATGCATTGCGCCCGCCTTCTAGCTTGCTATTGGCTGTTTATTGTCATGAATAGCAGTTTGCCAAAATTGTACCTAACGTCATAAAACCCAATGTGCAGTTTTGTGTACACGGCACTGTCTGCGGGCAAGCAGGCGTTCACTAGCATATTATTGATGACGTGCCTGGCTTCATCTCTCACCGCGGGCATTCTACTACACAACGCTGAATGCACGTTACTATCTCTTATGAATCTTTACTATTTATATTCAATAAATATTGCAATCGTACACACCTTGTTCGAAAATCTAGATTCGTCATATATTTTCACAATGATTTTCGGGATAAACATAGTGTGGTGAGTACGTAGCTAAATTTTCCAAGCCAGTTGATCCTGTTGTCTGTAGCTGAGCTCCTAAAACCATCATCTCCTATCTGTGCATTAGGGATATAAATAATATACCTACTTAAATTATTTTAAAATTCTGGTAATAACATTTTGAACATGCACACCTACGAATTTTTCAACTTAACAATATTTCAATATAGACTAGCATCAACTTTTTATCTCAACTTTCTAAAAATTTCATAAATAACTTATTTTAAAATATATTTTATAAGAAAATAGGAAATTATATACGAAGTGAAATAAACGAGATGACAAGATGAAAAAATCATGCGAACTACAGAAAGAATTAAAATAGAATAGATAAACATCGAAGCAAAATCAACAAAAAAAGCGTTTACCATCAAAAACCTAAAACTAAGCGATATTATAATATACAAAGCTCAATACAGAATATTTATATATTATACAATATAGATCTATATGAAATTAATGTTTATTGAAACACAAAAGAGGTTAAAATTACCTACAAAAAATTTTAAATCAATTAGGTATCATCAAACATTGCATGACAAGCAGAAAGTATTGTTTATTTTGTAAGTCAAATTTTCCAAAAATATTTGATTGGAAATATATTTAACTTAATTATTATTAACTGAAAATAAATTTAAATAATTAACGTTAATAATTCTCCTTTGCAGTGCGCAGTCGAATAAAAAGAAATATTTTTTGATCAATAAATTGTGTGCGACATTTAGTTTACTTCATTCTAATTTTACATTCAGAAAGAGTATCTAAATTTATCGAAAAGAAAAGTTTTATTTACAATATATTTTAAAAATCCTTTCAGCACTGATCTGATACTTTCTGTTTGTGTATTTCGACGAAGTTTCTGTTAAATCTTGAATCAGCTACAGAACAGAGAAGGGTGCGCGCCCCTCGGTAAATTGCTTAGCAAGCGAAGCACATGCAACAGCTGTAATAAATAAAATATAAAAGCTGGCATAATAATAGATAACACGCTCGCTGGGCAGCAGCGCTGAACGCAAAAATAAAGCTGGCTGTATTGAACGCAGCTGTACACACAGCGCTGCGTGGCTTGTACGAAGTCTCGTGGTGACAAAAGTTCGACGCTTGCCGAACAGAGCGCATGCGACAAGAAGCGCGCTCGCCAAACAGCGCTGCACGAGAGAGAACGAATTCAAGCAGCGCTGTAGAGCGGGTATTTAAGTAACTCAGCAGTTTTTAAAAGAGCACATGCGCTAAGCGAAGGCAACTGCCAATGGGCGGGTTACCTTAAAAATCAGATTGCTTTTGGTGTATTTTGACTTCTCTTTGCTTGACTTGTCCGAGCTGAGGCGCCCCCTCCTCTCGGTTCGCTTTTTTTGAAGATTCTGCAAGATCTAGAAAACAAGCGAGAAACACAAGATAGTAGAAAAGAGAAAGGATAGAGATAGTAGAGAAGCATCAAAAACACCAGTTAGACATTTAGATTCATAGACAATCATTTCATTGTTGTTTTCATTATTTAGTGGGTAATGTACAAGGGTAAGGGCACTATAAAAGTATTGGTTAAAAATAGCGTACCATTTCCGCAGCATGCAAGTCAATTTATGCAGGTGTAGACAAACTATCCCGCATGAATTAACAATGATCTGCAGCAACAAAACGGTATTTTAAACCGAGGCAGACTCAACTGCATTAATTGTCCCAACTGAAGTTAGCTCAAGATTAGTTAATATAAAACGTAACTTTATTTTCAGGCAATATACATGCAGATTGAAATTTTATTTTCAGAAAAAGATGAATTTTGTTAAAATTAAGAATTTGGATGGTGATGACATATTTTAATGCACTTGAGTCGAAGTTCGTATGTTATAATTATGACCAATTAAAAATAATTTGGATTTAAATTAAAGTCACACTGTATTTGCCAATAAGTCATTATTTTTATATCTGAAATTCGATATAGATTTATTAAATTAATATTACTTATATTAAAGAGTTTAGTCATTAATTATCAAGAGATTCCACATAATAAGTATTGTAAATTTAGACTAATAATTGTTAGGTTAATTAACAATGCGTTATTTAGCACAGAGCTTTGAGCTGCATGCCATACATCGAAAGCTCATTAAGCTCATCTATGCTAGCAGATTTATCATGCGAATTGCAACAAATTATCACTCAAAAAATTTCTCTCAATGAATTAGTAATATTTAATAATATTGAGGGAGTGTTTAACTTTTTTCTCGGAGTTTGAAATTAAATATACCAGAGAAACATCTTTATTGTGACTTAAAAGCAAACATTTTTGAATGATTTTTTGTTCATCGGTTGCAAAAAAAAACTGACAAAGTTAGTGGTGATATTTTAATAGACCTTACGATTCTTCAGATAATAATATTTTCGGTTCGCTATTTTGACTTTGAGAAAGTAAAATGGCCACAGAAAAATATATCACATAGAACGAAAACAACACTTCTCTTAATTTTTAATTAGAAAAAGTGTCAATTTGTTCAATAAATGTGTTGATATTTTCAAACGGCAATTTTCCATTTGCTAAAAAATAAAGTACTTTTCTTGTGATGAATAGGGTGGAAAGCTGATTCCCGAACACCCATCTGTGGTTCGACTACTTTTATATTTATAGTTGACAGAATAGGCTATTTCAAATCTTTAGTATCATATTTTGCAGATAATATCCTCTATCGATGCAAAGAGATAAAAAGAAATATTAATTTGCAAGTGGAGCACACATCAAGCAACAGATGTGTAACTCATTTGAAAATTAATATTTTCTAATTTCCTGTCGCCCGATAAAGAATATTTTCGATAAAAGACGAAGCTAAAGCTAAAATAATAGATCTAATTTTCTTTATTAGTACAAACAATAATTATGTTCCATCAATTATTATAAATATAAAAGTATAGTCCACAGGTAAACGGTCGAGAATCAATGCATTTACCTTATGTTAGAGATTTAATTTGTTACGTTAAATCTTTCACAATTTATTTTCATAATGCTCAAATTTTGTGTTAAGAGTGTGACTGGTGTTTTATATAAATTTTTGCAACCGATAAATAGAAAACAAAAAGTGCGTTCTAAAGTCTATGTACATACATCTATTTAACCGTCAAACAGTCGCGTTAAAATTGTTAAAAAAATTGTGCTTTATTTTTATTAAAATTTAACACAGTTTGAAACAAGAGGTAAAATATAAAATATAACAAAAAAATGAGTTTTAGGAATTTTTAAGGTAATTTCATTCAAGAAACAAACTCGTTTTAACAATGAATAAAAATATGAAATTAGTGTTTTTTTAAAAAATATAGGTAATTTGGTTTTAATGTTAATATATAATTTTATATACAGGGTGGCACATCTTAAACAATGCAGTGAAATATCTCGTAAACGGTACAAACCATAAAAAAATGTTTTATACAAAAGTTATAAAGTGTCAAGAGGGACAGAAGACTGTGATATCAGATTTAATAAAGGTGGTGCTGTGAAGGTCAGGCGAAGGTCAGCTTCGATTTTTTAATTGCAACAGTGCATTTTTATTACAGAATACGATACAGTATTTAATAGTGAACAGTAAATTATTAAGGTACATATCAGCTAAAGTTAATAAATATTGAGATATTTAGAAATTAAATAACGGTCAAAATGAACGATAATTAGATAAATTATGGCATAGCAGATAGTCATAAATCATGATAATATTATGCACCGGCCTTCTTGCCTTGAATTCAATTCATAAAAGACCGAATTGACAAATTAAATTTGCTATTTTATTTGTAAATATCTCAATATTTATTAACTTTAGCTCATATGTACCTTAATAATTTACTGTTCACTATTAAATTCTGTATCGTATTCTGGAATAAAAATGCACTGTTTCAATTAAAAAATCGAAGCTGACCTTTGCCTGACCTTCACAGCACCACCTATGTTAAATTTGATATCACAGTCTTCTGTCCTCCTTGACACTCTATAAGTTTTGTATAAAACATTTTTTTATGGTTTATACCGTTTACGAATTATTTCACTGCATTGTTTAAGATGTGCCACCCTGTGTATTTTCTGTAATTCTATTTGATTAAAAAAAATCATTTAAGATCTTAGAAATATATTAAATAAATAAAAGTGAACACAATTACAAAGCTATCAGAATCAGTATTTCAAAATCATTTGGCCACAAACGAGAAATTGTATAAAATATTAAAAATGTCATCCTTGCATAATTTATTTTATTTTTTATCTCGATTCCCAAACATTTTCAAACACAATGTTAAAATGATTTTTTTCGATCTAAACATTATATACTTTCAGTACAATATCTGTAACTAGAAGGCAAGACTGCTTATGCTGATTTTTTGGTAATTTTTGCTATAGTACATAACATTCCACGAACTACATTTTTTCTGCTCTATTTGCCGTTACTTTTTGTGAGCACGTTTTCTAAATACATCCTAAATCGTGTCACCTTGGCAGTCTATTTTTCGTTGTAATGAAAAGAAACAAGTAGAGTAGATGGCTCCCGGCATTTTACTGTAGGAGTCGAATCTTCTCATTGCAACTAAAAATGGAACTTTACACAATCTAAGATAATAAATTTTATTTTACCAAAAAACTGACATAAACTACCTTCTGACCACAGATATATAATATAAATCTAAATTTTACGGCTTCATTTTAAGTAAATATTTTAAAAATGCAACTGTTATATTTTATAGTTTTAAGATGTACAACTATTAAACGGTTAAAGAAAAAAATTAAAAAGCAGGTGTATTGTTGTAAAGTGTACAGAGATAAAATTTATGTGAAAAAAGTTAAGAAAAGAAAACATAAAACTAATATATTTTAATCCCACCTGTATAGCATACCTTGAGGAAAGAAATTTAAATAATTCTTTCAAAAAAAGACGTAGTTTTGTTAAAAGTTGTGTAAAAAGTTGTTGTTTTTTATTTTAAATTATGTATTGTTATTATTCAAATTTAATTCATTTGTACTTGTTAAAAATACAACTTCTACTTGACAAACCTAACTTTTAAATTAGTTATTTATTTTTTAGAAAATGAATAAAAAAATATATATGTGTTGTTCGCTATACGTACAATCGTCAATATACAATCTTCGTGGCAAACGCAACGGGATTAAAATAATGATGACGCCACGGGATAACAGTGATGCGCAAACAGTGGCTTCTTCTCAACAAGTCTATTTTTTAGTCATTCTTCCTTTCGATATTTTGCCACAATAGTTTTTAGACATAAATAATAAAAATTGTAGATGTGCTGATGGTGAATCTTTTTACCTATACTTCAGTACCACTTTTAAGTGAGAGATAATAAACTGAGGAGTTAATTTATGCTGATCTAGAATAATTTGCTTAATTATGTTATTCATTCAAAACAAAAAAAAAAAACCCGTAGTAATTATAATATTAATAATTCTTATATTAATAAAAAAATGACATAGTTAACGATTTCTATTTAATTTTACATTTACTTACAATGATAGTTACGTATTTTTTGTCCTACCCTCTATAAAACTGCTGCTTTTCAAGCATGTATATCGGTCGTAAAATGACTCATTACAGGCCTTTGACGAGAAGCGGGCGGTAAAGTAACTTTTCCGCCAGTCGGGCGCTTAAAGTAAAATTCAATAATAATGTAATGTTTTTCAATTTATTATTTTTAATAATAAACTATAGAAAAATTCAATAATTTTAATATTTCATATTACTCCAGCTGGCCGAGAACCTGGGATCTTGTAAACAGTACAGAATCAGACCTGTCTAAGCCTATAACTGGCTATCATCTAACCTACTATTGGAAGCTAAGTTTGTTGAAAATATTGGAAATGAAAACAAAAGCCGCTATTTTATAGGCTAGGATAAAAAATACAGTGTATATCTAGAGGGCGCAATGATATTTTGACTCGTGTGACTTTTAAATTCGATAGCACTCGTTGAACATAATGTGACACCTCGTCGAAAATATACTTCATTACGCCCTAGACATACAATCTACTATAAAATTCTTAAATTGTTACAGAAAATAAAAACGTTGCTTAAACATTTTAACCTCCATACATTTCTATGTAATAAATTTCAGAAAATGTGTTGGCCCAACTTTTTTTTCAGTTTATTCTTTTAATCTAAAAAATATGAGGCTTATTACTTATTAGGGAAAATTTTAAATACCAAAGCAACGAAAATATAAATTGTTGCATTTTTCGGTTTGAAACTTACTAAGAAAATTTATTTATTTTTATCATCTAATTTAGCTCAAAGAAATTTCAGAAAAAATTGCTATTCAAAAAATACTCTGAAGTCTAAAGAAATATAGCCAAGTCGCCATAATTTTTGTTCAGAAAATATATGCGGATTTTTTTTCTAAGAAATTGTTATGCATTCTAATTCGAAGGGGTTGGAAAAATTAAGGTTGTGTTTCTTAAACAATCGGCAGCAATTGCAGCAAAAAAATAGTTGCACAGTTTATTCTAGATACAAGCTCTTTAGCCTCCGAAGAACGGATTAGTATAAATTTTGCATCTAAAATAATACATAAATATTGAAAGGTTTGTCTTTTAAGAAATAATTTTGTTTGGTATTAATTGTTCACAACAATGATGCTTAAACATTTAATACGTTTAGATAAATAAATGAAAATTGTAATGTATGTATCCCACAAATTTTGAAATTACCGAATAATTATAGAAAGGAAAAATAGATCTGCTTGATTCTAAACATAAAGAAAAATAGATTTAATTTTTCTGGGTTGGTTAGACATTTATAATTTAATCCCTCAGTAGTATTGTAAGAGTTAAATGCCATAATATTTAGTAATATGAAAATAGAAAATCTTCGGTTTATTGTACCATAAAATAATATGCTTTTTTTTATATTTCAAATAAATATAACCAATGTCGCTTATTTAAACGATAGCAATGAAATGAAGAACTCCATAAGAATAAACTGGAAATGTAAAGGTTGAATACAAAACAGAATAAAAAAAATTATAATAAGAATATTCTATTCTAAGAGTCCACATATAAAAACAACACACAATCATTGCTTTGTTAAAACTAAACCCAAACATGACCATAATCAATGATGGACATTTAAGTGTAATTTCTATCGTTTTCGTATTATGTATAGATAATGTAAACAATATGTTTTATAGAAATAAATACTAGTTTTCTATTTTTGATCATAATTAACTTTTATGGATACTGAAACTATATGTTAGATTTAAACGTAAATCATGCGAGTAAAAAATG
Source organism: Mongoloraphidia duomilia (assembly GCA_039654895.1). Taxonomy (NCBI): domain Eukaryota; kingdom Metazoa; phylum Arthropoda; class Insecta; order Raphidioptera; family Raphidiidae; genus Mongoloraphidia; species Mongoloraphidia duomilia. Next base: position 17,268,325 of record CM077516.1, on the reverse strand, counting down.
TATCCACCGATAGTTAATATATCTCAAGGTTTCTTCCAGTGATTTATTATTTAGGTGTTTGTAAGGAAGTAACGCATAGATATTTTGTCATAATAAATCGTTTTTAGTCGTCTTCCGGGCATTTAAACCATGAAAAAGAATATTATTTTCAGTAAATTATAATTCACTAAAAATATTAAGACCGTACTTTTCAACGAGTGGACAGAATATTAAAATGAAACAGTAATTTTGTTGAATTTCAAGTAAAACATATTGTTGATGACATCTACATTTTCTACATTAAAATGATGTAGTTAACAACACATTTTACATGATGTAGATCACTTGCCCATCACTGTGGTGAAATATTTAAATATCTTTAAAATTTTGAACAACTCATGCATTTTCTTTTTATCACAAAAATGTATCTTTTATGATTCATTTTTAAAGTTAATTTTGTATTTGAAGCAAAGACGAAAATCGAAAAGTAACTGTGTGTACTTATTCTAATAATTTTTTAATTTGTACATATCAGAAAAACTATATTTTAAAGCTTTGTTATAAATTATTAGGAAAATTTTAAAACACGTTGCGAAAATTTAACTTTTTTTGTAGGGAGTTCGTAATTACAGCAAAACAATTTTGCAAATATAATGAACAACAATTGCTGCAATTTTCAACTTACTTTCATTAAAAAATATTAATGTAATGTTTGTAAGAAACATTTTTTTTATAACGATTTAATGCATTACTACAATTAGGCCATATTAAACGGTAGTACAAACATTTTAAGCGCAATTCTAGGAATTTTCAGGCGCCAAAGTTCAAAACGGAAAATAAAGAGAAGTAAACTTAATGCATTTTTACACTTTGTTCCATTATTCTCCTGCCCCTTGAGTACATATTTAACACGCTGTTTTGTTAATTCGATGTTATTTCTATGGTTACTATGGTTACTTTCTATGTTTTATGTGTAAAATTTAACAGCGATTAAAAAACAACGTGTTAAATGTACGCTAAACCCGGCATTAGATTATTAAATATTAAACTTAGAAAATTATATTCACTTTCGTATGATTTTGAGAGAACCCGTATTGTTCAATATATGTAATATTATAATATTTTCTCACAATATTTCTGTAGTAAGTTTTAATTTGTTACCTAATCAACAATAAAAAGTAGGCCTAATGTCTGTTTACAATTTTTCGTTAACAAATATGATGAATTTACTATTTGAGAATAACTGACAAGATGACAAATGAAACGGAAATTTAAATTAGATTTATATATTTGTGATTTGTGATAAAAAACATACATTTCTGTTAAAATTTCATAATTAGATCCAAAGTTCTTAGAAGTGATCGTACATACAATACATACCATATCCCTATAGAAAACAAAACGACAGAAAAGATAACACGAATTTGTTGTGATGTAAAGCAAACAAAATTTTCTATTTTAGAATTCACGAGGAAATAAAAACACCGAAGGATTTTCGTGTTTGCTGCAATACAAAAAACACCTAGTTATACGTCATATCAGATCTAATTTTAAACAAAAAGATCCGTCTCTTATACACATTATTTTACATGGTGTCCCTGAATTATGTGGTATACTTTTCAAAATCTGTATCTAGAGTCTAGACAAACAAATTATAAATATCGAATATTTTTACTCTACTTATTTTTAACACGATATTTCTAACAAAAAATATATTACGTTTAAAATAACGAATTAATAGACTGGTTTATTGAAACGTTCGATTTAAACTATTCTATTCTGCAATGTTCTCTACCAGTATTGATTCTTTTCCAAGTTATAAAATGAAATGATAATATATCGATAAAAAATGTTTCTGTGCTTGATATAATGTTTTAATGTTTTGTTATACCTGTATAATAAATGTAATAAAGATGAACAATAAGCTACTTTAAAACTGGAGTTAAAAGTAAATTTAGCGTAATGAGATAAAGTTAAACTTTCCCGATGGCTTTTAAGAACGGATTTTTTCCATGTTGGTAATGCGACCTCTCCGAGATTTAAAATAATTTCTGTGCAAAAGAAACATTCATTAAATAAAAATAATTTTTCCTTTTCATGTTTTAAAGCTATGACTTATTGTGTACTCAAAACAGATCTTTTATTTATAATAGTGCATATTTTTTAAAGATCCGTTACTTCATGGACACTTTTTTTATGAAAATGCATATGCATTAAAAAAATGATGTGTAAATTTAAGACAAAATCGACCATTTTTCTGAAGGTTATTCAATAATTTTATTCTATTATAAACTTGAAATATTTCAATTTTTACAGGCAACAATTAAAGCTAAGATTATTTGGAACTAGCACCAATTCATATTTTTTCAATTTATTATTTTTTAATAATTATTATTGAATTTCACACTTTGAAAATTTTGAAAACACTGACCATTGTCACCAGATTATCACCAAATTTGGCTCAAATTTATTTAATAAAAATTGTTTCTTTCTAATTTGGAACAATTCTCTTCAATTTCCACAGCATTATAATTTAAAATTGAAAAATCTTTCCATTAGATTACTTTAAATACAACATTCCAGGACATACATACAAGTGAAGTTAAATAAAAGCTTGTAAAAATGGTTGAAGGTTATGTAATCAAATCTTTGATAAAATTTGGTTTATGTTTTCGGTCGTTGCACATAAAAGTTATATTCCATATAATACCATGTACAATATACATTGTACAGGCAAAATACAATTATCCTATTATGCCACTAATCTGTATTATAAATCTAAAAATTAATAACACCGTTACGGCTTGATAATAGTTGAGCATATGCTCCTCTATTGACTATTACAAGCCCCCTGTTACCAGCATCTGATCTGAGGACTGGTAAAACAATCAACTGGATTAAAAAATAATAAAAAATTAAAATATGAATTGATACTGGGGCCCAGAATAAAAAAAAAATCATTACAAAAAAAAAATTCAAAACGAAACAAATTTAACAGCACTATTCAATTTTAAATTCTGATGCAGAATAACGTCATTTAAATTTTAATATCAGATGCCTAAATGTAATTTCTCTTTGAACTTATAAGTACAAATTCCTTAATTCGTGAAAAAAAAATTTCTATGTGAACTATTCCTCATAGTGAAATTCCTACAGGAAACGTATTTTGCATTAATTAATATTATTTCTAGGAATATTTCCTCACAGGAACAGTCGAGAACACAATATAGGAATCCTCATTATTTCATTATTTTTCTATAGAAACTCTGGTTTCATGAGTTAGAAAATTGAGAGCCTGGAAGTTTCTTTTGCACAACATTATAAACGTCCGGTTTAACTTATTTCACATGATTTAAGGACACCTGTAGACGAGCACGCACAAAAACATACACACACGATATACACCAACGAGACAGATATATATATATTATATAATATATAGAAAGATAGATAGAGAGACAAAGATATAGTATGTAGTGAGAAGAGTAGAGATAGCACCTGAGTGGTTCGGTCCCTGGTCGGAAATACGGGAGTGCCGTCAGCACTGTACTCCATCTGTCTACCGGACGGATGTTGGTACATCGGGATCTGCATCAGGTCATTATATTCAAAAATTTTATCCCAATTACCTATTTATATTATTATCAAATTAAACCAAACATTTCAAACAGGTCTTTTTTCTGAAGAATCCACATGTACTGAAGCGCTGGCGAACTACCTGCCGCTTGCCTTTTGAATAGATCAAATCACAAGCAGGCATATCAAATTCATTATCATTAGTTGATGAGTACCCCTACATTATCTCAACTTTCAAGGGGCTGTTCAAATAAAACAAGTGAAAAAGTATTGTTTTAAATATTGCTGAAGAATAGCCTAATTTATTTATTAAATATTGCAAAAATATTTAATCTCAAGGTTTTGTTATACCTATTATTAAATTTTTTTTACTAATTTTCCTTTTTAATATTATTTTAAAATAAAACGATAGGTAGTTATATTGAAGAAACGCCTGTTGCAAAAAAAGTATATTGTTTGTTTTTATTCTTATCTTATACAATAATAGCTTATTTTAAGAAGAGGATAAATACGCAACTTATCTTAATTTTAAGACCGTATCTTTGTGATATTTCTGGGTAGTTTTTGACTGTATAATACATTTCATTTTAGATAATATTATTCAGTATTCACAAATAACACAGTCTCTCACGAATAAATTAAAAATTTAAGTTTATCGGCGATTAGCGCAGTACGCTGCTAAGTTGAATTTATATACGAAATGCTCATTAATTATATAATTACCTACAGTGTAAAATCATATTTAGTGCGCATCCCCTTCGTAAAAATGTTGAAAAAATAGTTCTTAAATAAATTGGTTTTTGTAGAAATCAGTCAAAACGTTATATTTCGCACTCTAAATGTGTATCAGTTTTTATTGGTTCAAAAAACAGACAGTCTAGTATATCTACATAACAATAACATCCAATGTAAGAGTACTTAGGGATTAAATTTGTAATGTCCGTTACTGCCACCATTTTTAACCCGGACTCCCACCATCTATGTTTACTATTACAGTTTAATAGGACTGTTTTTTTCTTTTTCTTAAAAAAAATGGGCAGTATGAATGAAATCATTGCGTTATTGCTTTCTCCTGTCATTCTAATAACTAGTGTTTGTAGAAATGCACCTGTACTTTAACCTAATAAAGGCACTAAAGTATATTCGTGCTTATCACATTATTATATTATAATATTTTTGTTACTTTAAAAAATTAAGTAACATTCTTACAGCAAGTAATCATTATTTTTGTACATATTAAGAATAATTTGTCGCTGATATTGCAAAAAAAGCACCAAAGCCGGGACTAGGAAGTAGCGAACAAAGCACTCATCACGTAAAAAATATGAAAAGGAATAAAAAAGCAATACAAATTTTTACATAATTAAGCAGTGAAAAGTTTATTGATGATTAGAAAACGCTTTTGTTTCTTTTGTCTCTAGAGAAGTAATATTAGAACTGGTCCTGAAAAAATCTAAAAAAATATTTGTTGATTTTGACGAGTTACCCAATATTATTTGTTTCCAAGTGTATCACAAAATAGCAAAATAATGAAATACTACAAAAAAGATTTATAGCTTTCGGTTTGACATTTTTTGGAACATTGCTCTAAACTAAACAATCATGGTAATTTTATACAACATTCAGACAGTTATTATGTAACAGTTTCGCAATTTTATCATGTACTAAGCAAGGTTAGTAGAGTATAGGTTGCCTCGTTCCGATAGATAGTAGTGGGGGGATGACGTCACTCGGAATGCATCATGCTTGCTCACTTCAATAGAAAAGGTCAGACCATGGGAGCTGCTAACTTTTGGAAATAAAAAACACAGTAACCATGGTAGTGTGATATGTTTTTTTTAAGTTGTCCATTTTGCGATAGCTGGCGTTATGGTGTTATGTGGTTATTTTTAATATTTTGTGAAATAAAAGATAAAATAATAATTTATAAATTTGATAGTTAATTCTATTCGTTTCTTAAAATTAAAAAAATAGTTAATTTACAAGATCTGCCATTTCTTGAGCATTATTTAATTTTTTGTTTGTTTATATTGTAGATATTAAAACCTAAATTTTGTAATAAAAATAAAAATTATCCTATTTTTAACATCTATTCTTCTATCTACTGTCTCCTGCCAATTTTAAGAAAAAATCTGCACGACGCACCTGATATACATAAGCACAATTTTCAACAGTTTTTGTACTTAATTTAAACTGAATTCCAGCTGACGTCATTCCCGCCCTTACGCTGATTGGTCAGATGGAACGAGGCAACCTGTACTCTAATAACCTTGGTACTAAGTACATTAACAACGTCCTCTGGAGCAGAATAAGATTGGTTTGTTACTTCACAAAAATGATTGTAGATGGTTTCACTGGTGTTTCCCTAAATTTCGCTAAAATTTTAGAAGTCGGAGGGGGGGAAGGAAGATCTTAAAATTATTTGAAACAACTGGTATAAAATCAATGTGTATTTATTTCAAACAATCCCAACTCCAAAGACTGGAATAAAAAAAACATACAATCATAATATCAAAGCAATGAAAATTTGAAAATTGTAGGGGAGGGTGGGAGGATCATTATACCCCACCTTCCATTTTCGTTAAAGTTAACAAAATTTAAACTACGAAAGGTTCCAAATTGCCAACTCATTTTGAGAAAAATTAGGAACGGTTTTTTTACGAATTTGTGTGTTGTCGGCCGAGCGGGATGACCTTGGCGAAGAAAGAACCTAACATACGGAGTAGCATCAGACAAAGTTTTTCCTAGAAGTTATTGTCATAATGAGGAAATGTGTTTGATCAGCAGCGCGTTTCTAATATCTTATAATGTATTATATTATAACTAAAATTTAAAGGATATAGATATTTTTGGGACTCAAACAGTTTGCAACCTGAGAAAGACAGAAAATTTATATTATGTTTTGTGTTCATGTCTTATTTATCAACATAATATAAGAAGTGGATGGATAATTAAATATACTACAAAAAAATGCTAATAATTATCATGAGCAGCTCTTGACAAATCTGTCAAACTAAAAAATTTCAGATATTTATTCATTTATAGCAAACATGGTAAAAATTCGAAGTTTTATGTTGTTTGAATGATTCCGAAATATTATGCTATTTTGTTAAAATATACCTAAGCTCATAGTCTATTTTTTCTTCATCTCTTTTTTGTTTTCTTTAGTTTAAATATATAAATCACTGTACGATCTTCTATAATGAATTAATTTTCTAAATACAGTACATATTGATTGATTGATTGAATATCTGTTGATATAATAACCATTAAGCTGAATCCCCTTTCAGCTTCAGTCGAGCTTACAACTATAACTTTGAATATCTTCTTAGCTTTAAGTATGGAGTCAGTTACGTTGTTTGGGTGCGGTTTCGGTAGCACTCGAATCGGGGTCGAAATCACTCGAATCCCGAGCACCCGGCTGTTTCGCGAGCGAACCGGCACTGATTCGCAAACTTCTATCTACCGATTCGAGCGAACCGGCTAGGAAACACCATTGGCTTATTTTGAAAAAATCTTCGTTATTACTATAAAGCATAGATGCATAACTCAAATAGAAAAAATCTAAAAAAAAGTTTAGATTTTTCCTATTTGGGTTACGCATATGTAGTAACCAAGAGGATTTATTCAAAGTTCATCTACAATCATTTTTGAGAAGTAACGAACCAGTCACGTTCTGCTGCATAGTCTACAATATACTTAGTATATTATGATCCCATGAATACGGCATAGTTGTTTCGTTGTGCAGTTAACATAAAATGAGCAACCTATAGATATAACGGTGCGTGATTTAGTGCGTAATATAAATTATGTATAGAGCACATAGTGTCAAATGACGGAAGCTCTCCTATAAGCTTATCTTGTCCAACGTTAAGTAGCTGAGTAGTTGACACTCGGCGTCGATGTTTACTTATATACGTGCTGATATAGAATGTGTCCATCTGGAAATGTTACATAGCCGATTATATAAATCAGACGATTATTAAAAATAAACTTCATTTATGGCTTTTGCAATTAATCAAGCATAAAAGTTTACTATTCATTTTTTAAATGGCCGATAAAAATTATTTGATTTCTGTATCTCTGAAGATGATCGATTCATTATATAACAAAGAGAGTTTGGGTACTATACAATAATACACTCCCTAAAATATCACAATATAACTACATTTGTAGAGCTATTGTTTTTTGTACAAATTACATTTATATCTATATTATTACTTCTGTAACACAAACAACTTTTTGAAAAAGGAATTGATTATGATAGTTCAAATGTAATGTAAGTAAGACACTTATGACCTCTGTTGTCGAGCGTCTATAATGTACAATACCTATCTATTAAAAGTATTATTTACTTTTAATCATTTAGATACATTTAACCTTTGTTCAAAACATTTTCATTTTTTGATACCTATTATGCATTTATGCATAAAACCATTTAGTTACTTAAAGTAGGAAAGCCCGATGCGTCTAGCCTATAGTGATAAGCAAATAATGTAAGATCTTTTTTACTTGAGTCATTTCATCTTTAAAAACTCTAAAAACTCCTTCTGCGGGCTTTTTTTCCCTTGGATCATTACTAAAAAAAGCACTTCCGGTGTATTTTTTCAGCCAATTAAAATATCAACCAAACGACTTCAAATTTTACATGAATGCACATTGCAACGGCAATTGGTTCGGTTTAGTTCTATTGATAAATTTACGAGTTGTAAAAAAAACAAATATTTATGTTAAAAATGTATCAAGTTGTATTGAAAGTGTATCATTTCAACACAACTTCATACGTTTTTAACACAAATATTTGTTTTTTTTCATAACTCGTAAATTTATCAATGGAACTAAACCGAACCAATTGCCGTTGAAAGTACTTAAGTGCTTTTATCTCGAATTTTTCAGACTTTTAAAACGTGCGGTTGGAAAATTAGAGGGGGGGGGGCACTTTGATAACGACTTTGAAAGCAAATATCTCGTAACTGAAGGGTTAAAATCAAAAGGTCCTTATAACATTTTTTGTTGCGTTTTAGGTGCTCTATCTAAAGACTAGATACCCCATTCAATGGGATAAAAAAGTAAAAAAAAATTTTGAGTAGCCTTTTAACTCTATAGGAAGGACCCCAAAAAATTATTTTTCCAAAATCTCATCATTTGTGTTTTATGGTCGTCAATCTACGTCCGTATACCAAATTTCATTTTAATTGGGAGGCCTGTGACTTACGGAAAAAAGGGGCAGGCAGAAGTGCCTTTCGGACGGCAGATTGCAGGTACACCAAAATTTTTTTGAAAAGGTAAGTCTCAATGTGCACGTGCAGTCATGTAAAATTTGAAGTCGTTTTGTTAAAATTTTAATTTGCTATGCTGAAAAAAATACAAAGGAAGTGCCCTTTTTTAGTAATGATCCGGGGGAAAAAGCAAGCAGAAAGAGTTTTTAGGGTTTTTAAAGATGAAACGAGTTAAGTAAAAAAGGTCTCACGTTATTTGCTTATCACCATAGATTAGACGCATCGGGCTCTTGGACTATTAGTTAATCGATGATTAGATTTAATTTAAAATACAGAATATCTATAGGTTTTTTTACGGTACCTATTATAATTAATCAAGAAATTATTAGTCCTATCCGTAAATAAATTCACATATTAGTGAATAACACAATATATCAGACGACATATTATCGCCATGATATTTAATAGAAAGCTATAATATAAGAAAAATGTAAATGTAAATGTATTTACGGATAGGACTAATAATTTCTTGATTAGATCTAATTTATCAGCCATTTGATCACCTTTATTATTTATTACCGATTTCATGAATTAAGTACATACAAACAGAAATTGTATATTGCAGCAGCTTCTAATTTATTTTTCGGCTTACGTAACATAAAACAATGGACACTCTATTTCCCTTGATTTTTAAGGCTAGATCATAGATATTACAAGAGACTCAAAATCAAAGTTGTCATTAATTTAGTGTCAAAATATTTACTTGTTCATTTATAAATTAAATAACAGCATCCACCATATTATTACTTGCCTTTGAAATTCAAAAACTATGGCTGTTAGTAACATCGTATAATATATTGTATACGACTAACACCACTATTTTTTTTCGAAATTTTGGCAGTAATAGGCTTAGAAATAGAGGGGGAACATTTTGAGGAAAATCTCGAAAACTACGTAACATACAATTCTAAAAAAAAGTTTTGATATCCTTAATAAAAGTCCTTTCAAATGCCTAGAACCATACACGATGATTTTTTTGTATCAAGCTTTTTGGCCGCCTAAAATTTACAGGAAAATATCTTTTAGGTTCTGACAATTGGAATATAGGTACATATATGCAAGCTAGTAAGTTTTATAACTATGCCAAATTTCAGCTTGATATCTTTATTTAGTCTAGGGAAATTCGACTGTGACAGATATATAGAAGGACGAAGAAACGAGTGATCCTATTAAGGATTCCGTTTTTCCTTTAAAGGTACGGAACTCAAAAAATTTATGATTAAAATTTAAAAGTATATCTACGAAATTTTTTAGATAAGATTTATTGAAATATGTAGCCCAATCATTTTAGATCAAATTCGATATAAGAAGCAAGAAAACTGTCGGATTAAAACTTTTGACGCAGTTAGGTGTCCCCCGCAAAGTAGATATAGAAATCATATTTTGGCCCATTAATTAATTATGGGAGCTGTCCGCCATCTTGGATTTTGTGTTTTTGTCGATTTGACGCGTATTTTGCATGTCTCGATAAAAAAGGTAAGTAACAAATTTGTAGACAATTTTATTCTCTACAATCCTCATATAGTCAATATTTTTAAAAAAAATTATTTATTGCTAATAATAAGCAAACAGTGTGAAAAATCCACACGTCGTGCGAAAAACTTGTTTGTACAAAAACTGTTGAGAAATGAGTCCTCTACAACTTTGTCATTTAAATGTGCCACTTATTTTCAATAAAAATGGTCCAATAGTTGAAAAAACTGCACCACTCTCCTAAATTTTCACACTGTTTGCTTATTTAATAGCAATAAATATTTTTTTTTAAATATTGCCTAAGTATATGAGGATTGTAGAGAATTAAATTGTCTACACATTTTTTACTTACCTTTTTTATCGAGAAATGCAAAATACGCGTGGAAATCGACAAAAACACAAAATCCAAGATGGCGGACAGTTCTCATAATTAATTAATGGGCCAAAATATGATTTCTTCATCTACTTTGCGGGGGACACTTAACTGCGTCAAAAGTTTTAATCCGATAATTAATCTTTTGAAAAAATCTAAAATGATTGGGCTATATGCTCTGAAATAAAAAATCAACGACGTATTGTTACTGAGGTGTGAATCGACCTGATCACGTAATGCGTGTAAACAAATGCCACTTATGTTAATCTGTCGACTATGTCAGCGGCCAGCGGCCGGAGATCTAAAGTGCTGTGACGAATAGTCGATGGACTTATCTAACCGCACCATGTTCCATGTACGATGACATATTATCATTGTAGACTCAACATTCATAAACCACGGATACGCATATAATCTATATATATAAAACAGTTCCGTTACTGACTGATTGATTGACTGACAGACAACGCCCAGGTCAAACCGCTGAAGATATAAACTTGAAATTTGGACAGTAGGTTCCTTTTGTGACGTAGGCACCCACTAAGAGAGAATTTTTCGAAATTCAACCTCTAAGGGGGTTAAATAGGGGATGAAAGTTTGTATGGAAATTCGTCGTTTTTGAAGTTAGAAGCATGACATTTTGCACAGAAGTTTCTTATATAACGTAAGTGAGCACTAAGAAATTTTTTTTTGAAAATCCATCCCCTAAAGGGGCTAAAAAGGGGATGAAAGTTTGTATGGTAGTTCGTCATTTTTAAGTTAGAAACATGACATTTTGCACAGGAGTTCCTTATATTACGTAGGTGAGCAAAAAGAAAGGATTTTTAAAAATTCATCCCCTAAGGGGGTTAAATAGGGGATGAAAGTTTGTATGGAAGTTTGTAATTTTTTAAGTTAGAAGCATGAAATTTTGCACAAGAGTTCCTTATATAACGTAGATGAGTAATAAGAAAGAATTTTTGAAAATTCATCCCTTAAAGGGGTTAAATAGGGGATGAAAGTTTGTATGGAAGTTCATCATTTTTGAAGTTAGAAGCATGAAATTTTGCACAGGAGTTCCTTATATAACGTAGGTGAGCAATAATATGTATTAATAAAATTCGATCCGACAAGCGAAACGAGTGTGTAATGTATTATTAATATTCGAGTGAACGAGCGAAACGAGTGAGTAATGTATTAATAAAATTCGAGCGAACAAGCGAAGCGAGTGAGTATTGTATTATTAATATTCAAACGAACGAGCGAAGCGAGTGTGTAATGTATTAATAAAATTCGAGCGAACGAGCGAAGCGAGTGAGTAGTGTATTAATAAAATCCGAGCGAACGAGCGAAGCGAGTGAGTTATGTCTTATAAAATTCGAGCGAATAAACACCACCAGCCCGGCTTCGCTTCGCAGGAGGAGAATTTCTCGCGGGGGGATAATAAATCATAAATCGAAAAATACGTGGGCGAAGCCACGGGTAACGGCTAGTATATACATATAGCGTCATTCATGAAATTTGAAACATCCAAATCAGTAAAAATTATGTACATTTTGAAATTTAGTTATATAAAAGAATTCTTCAACCGTTAGTGATGTACAAAAACAATACTAACTTGATCGCCAAAAAAATTCAAAGAAATGAAATTTCAATTATTTAAACAAACATTTAATTACCTATCTATAAGTACTTGTAGAAATTTGTTCTAAATTTGACTGTTAGTTAAATTGAGCTTTAGTTTTAAAATCTGATTTTTGTAATGCTACAAAATGCTCTTCTATTCAAACTAAAAGTAAGCAATATTTTAGTACTATATTAAATAAATATAAATAACAAAACATGACGTCAAACATGATTTTTAAGTGCGATTGATGTTGAAATTTCCTTAAAATAAGTCTAACTATTTTTACGTGACTCTCAAACAAACGGAAAGACAGAGGTTTAAATTTTATTTTGGTACTTAGATAGATTTTTGCAAATACCCAAACCTTCGATAAAATGGCAGTTCAAACTTTCACAGATGACTAAAATAATATATATATCTGTATAGGATATGGCTCGCAGTAGTGTAAATAAATGTAGGGTCTGTAATCTTGAGCATTTACGAGTATTTCCAACCTTGTCTGCTCTTTGCATAACCAATCGTCGTCTTTGAACTGTTCCATCACGTTCTGTGAATGAACTATTATTCCCCAATTTCGAATAGCATCACGCCGTTTCCTTTATAATTTCTGTTAAATTGGAAATTCCAACATTCATAATAGAAATGAAAATAAAATGTCGAAGCAGGTGTTTTAAACTTACATCATACTTCAATATTTTAAATATCGATTAGTAGATCAAATTTCTTGGGAAAGGATGAGTTAAAAAACCGAAGATTTAATTTCAATTAGATAATTATTTCTTGTCTATAAATAAAACTATAACGCTGAAATTAATAATAGAGTAATAATTAATAGTTTATACTTTGCCAAGAAGCTGTAATCAGCTTTATGAGTGTGTAGCTTTCAAATTCAAGATTTTTTAATCAAAAAATATCATAATTTATTGATAAAACTCGACGTAAGACAATCAAGTGAAAATAAAATTAACAAAACTCGACTTAAGACAATCAAGTGAAAATAAAATTAACAAAAAATTTGAACTAAATTGTTGATAGATTTAATATAGTATGTACGTAAAAATTATAGTAAAGAAAAGTTTGAGGGAGAAGATTATACTATTAAGAAACATATAATTTTAGTTCTGGTAAAACGAAATGTAACAATTACCACAAAACACCAAACCATAACAAACACTCTCGACGTACGTTTCGCCAACCAAGTTGATAATGCCAACTTGGTTGGCGAAACGTACGTCGAGAGTGTTTGTTATGGTTTGGTGTTTTGTGGTAATTGTTACATTTCGTATCTTTACACCAAAGGTTCCACCATTTTTTATTGTTTTATTAGTTCTGGTAAAGTTTTCTCTTTTTTTTTGATTTTTGTATTGATCGATATTTTTTCCGCTTAAACGATTATTATAAAGTAGTGATAAAAACGAATCACCATGTTAATGTGGACTAATTTAAAAGTTCGTAGATCATAAATGTGGAATTTTTTTCGTTGGAAAGCAGCCAATTATATAATTGATTCGAAACATATTGGAAAAAATCACTTTACCAACCATAGTCACAGTCAGAACTCTAACCTGAACCTTTCCACTTTCGCGGCGGAATGAGCTTACATTTACTCAAAGGAAAGGTTCAGGTTAGAGTCCTGACTGTGACTATGGTTGGTAAAATGATTTTTTCCAATATGTTTCGAATCAATTATATAATTGGCTGCTTTCCAACGAAAAAATTTTCAATTGCAATTCAGCCGCATAAATCTATTAATTTATCTTATAAATGTGGAAATTGTCAGAAATATATATAGAAATTAAAAGATTATAAACTATTAAGCAATAAGAAGTTCTGTTTCGACGTATATTGTAGGCGTATTTAAAGTTAAATATTGAATTAAAAGTTTGTTCTAAATTAATTCAATCCTTAAGCATAAACCTATTTTCAGTCATTCGTAGCTTGTTTGTAGAAGATACAGATGTCAGCATTTTGTTAGCAGATTCTCGGATAATTTATGTTAGTTTACAATATTGTAGGCTTAGTTTATAAAAGTATGACAATTCTCACATTATATACGTCTTACGAAAATAATATGTCCACGAAAATGTAATATTGTCTTAAGAATTTGTATATTGTATGTAACTATGACAGTTAAAATTTAAAAAAGGCAATTAAGTTTTTTGAATGTTTAAAGCTTGGAAAGAGCTGAAACTTGAACGAAACGTCAGAAGAGTAAATTAATTTGCGTTATTGTTTGGTCTGTTCGCTGAGTGTATTCTAATGGTGTTATTTAATAAGTATTAAAGCTTGTTCAAAATGGTTAGTCTAAAGAAATATAATTTTGTAAATAGTTACTACAAAACTGCGAAGTTATGATTATTACTACAGGCTGTCCTATTATATGAGCAGGACTTTAGGATTCGAGAGAAAAGTAATTTTGAGAAAAAAATGTAAACGTACTACACTCTAAAAGATTTGTTTACGAGTTACAGGGTCTAGAAAATTAAAAAACGTTTTTATTTTTCTTTCTTGAAAACTGGAAAAGTTATCAACTACAAACTTGGAAAAAAATAGGTCGACTTATAGACCGAGAGTTAGTGACAATTTTTTTGGTGTTATTTATTCAAGACCTTATTTTTGTGAAGATGTTGAGGGAGGCAAATTAAAGGAAACTTGATTGCCTAGGTGTTTATATCGTTCTGCAAGGGGGTTAATACCGAAATTTATTGAAATATATGATTAAAACAGTCGCCGTAACAACATATTAAAATTTGAACCTTGAACTAATAATATAAATTTTGTCGGGTACATGGCACATTTAGGGTGATCTGCCACCCCTTTAATACTGACCAATCGATCTGCAAATATTATAATAGCATTATTGGGTCACCGACAAGCTATACAAACAATTTCAGCCTTGAAGCAATAATAAGTGTGACCATTTTTTTTGTTACATGTTGAGGGCGGTCTGCATCCCTCCCATACCGCTATCTAGCAAAATCCCTTACTCAGGGCACTTTAATATGCCCCCCTCAACATCTTCACAAAAATAAGGCCTTGAATAAATAACACCAAAAAATTGTCACTTAGAGTGCTCTCGGTCTATTAGGTACTCCAGATTGTATTTTAAAGACCACCAACAGTTAAGGTTATTTGGGCCTAGCACCAATTCATATTTTCAAATCATTATTTTTTTTTAATAATAAATTGAAAATCCAATTGACACTTTTACCAGCTCTCGGGCTAGAACCCGGGAACTGGGGACTTGTAATAGAGGAACCATAGCAATGCCATGTAAACAACAGCATTGCTACACGCTCGGCTATTCTCAAGCCCCTTAGGTACTCCATTTGTACAACTATGGTGTAAAACTTTTTTTTTATTCTTTTGAAGAAGTATAATATCGCATAGCTGTATTTCAAGTTTGAAGTTATTAGCTTTTCTAGTTTTCAGTAAAGAAGTTTTTTAAATTAAATTTCGAGACCTTGTAACTCAAAAACTAACTTTTTTCTCGAAATGGCTTGTTGTTTCCATTTCTAAACTTCTACTCATAAAAAAGGGGATACCCTGCATATTATGTTCAATAATGTGTTAAAAATATTAAACACATCTACTGAGATTTATTCAGTTGCATAGAACAAAACATTTCCCAAGACAAATATTTATTTAGAAACTACTGAAAATCAAAAAGGCTGTAGAAATATTTTTAGACCATTGTAAATGCAGACACAATCAGATTCAAACTATTATTTTTACAAAACAATAATTGGAAAAGAATGAATCCTCACAAGATATAAAGTTCAGTAAGCAAATATAACAATTTATTTACCACTGCTACATGTTTGATTCATTCTTTTCCAATTATTGTTTATTAAACACACAAGTGATTAGAAGTATATTCATCATATTATTTTTACGTTAAAATGAGAAGAGGATCTAATTGTGAAAAAGTTAGGCTACTTTATGTGAAAAGACTTCTAATTAATCATCGTGAAAAACTATAAATCAGCTGCGAAGATAAATTTATCGAGAGTCAACTCATCAATTTAAAATTCAAAATATATTATGATAAAAAACATTTGATCATGTTTATGAATAATTTTTTTTTTCTATAATTCAAGTGAGTCTGCCAAACAATACTGAAGGAACTCTTTAGGATCCTTGACAGTTTACACTGCACTCTCAGTTTGTCATCTACCTTAATAAAACTTTGCTGTGCCGCTGACAGCGGAGCCACAAACAAAACATTCACTGAATAAAAAAAAGTACCTAACCACAAAGTTACATTTTTGCATATTCAGTGTGTTCACACCAAAAGTTCCATTCCTCTTCCAGAGAGTCATTAATTTTTTAAACAAAACCTTGTTTTAAATCATGATAGGCGAATTTAATTGTCAGATACTCATTCAAATTCAAATTATTTAAATAGTGGTGTTAATGACCTTGTAGTCGAGCACCTTTTATCAAAATAAATAAAAAAAACTATTTATTGCTTCAGGGACAAATAAAATTGCATAGGGGAAGTCAAGTAGATGATACAATTATACAAAATATAAAAACAAATATAAAAGCAAAACATAAATAGTTACCTATATATGTTAAAAAATTCGTTTAAAGAATAAAAACATTTATTGACAACCAACGCCTTCAAACTTTCCTTAAACTGCCGAAAATTTGTTATATTTTTTATTTCATTAGGAATAAGATTGAATATCTTGGTACAGCAATATATAGGACTTAATAATGAAATAACAACTAAACATTCCTTCATTTGCTGTTATTTGAGACGTATATTGCAGATGGTTTGATAGCTCCGTAGCGACACATATTCTAATAAACGACAAGAATAAGATGTAACAAAAATAATGGGTTAAGAAAATGAGAGCATTAATTGTTCTGAACAAGAGTTCAGAAAGCGAAAGAACATAATATGTTTATGGAGAACGTGGGCCTTGCCTTACAAATGAAGAACAAGTAAAAAGTATGCGTCAACCGTGATTATTTCTGGACGTCTAGACAGTGAGTGATATTCAATAAAAAAGAGGGAAAAAATTATACGTTTTTACTTCTTAACTAGGGATGATGAAAATCGATAATTTGAAACGGATATCCAAATCTATAATTTAGTTTTTAATCGTTATACTACCATATTAACGCTTAAGTTCAATACCGATTCACACTATAGGTTTAGGTCAAGTAACGATCTGATCACGATCCGGTCACGGTCACCAGTGTTTACATTATACGGTCACAGTGCATTCAATCTACGGTCAGCAGTCAGAAGTAAATCACAAAATGTCTAAAAATTATTTCGTGTTAAAAAATACAAATCAAAATACTTCCCAATATCAGTTTTAAAAAAAATATAATTTGATGTAATGTTAGGCCGATCTTGTTAAAATTTTTGGGGCACATTTTAATTTATACTAAAGGGTAAAATTTGAATTTTGAAGCAATTCCGATAATTTTTTTGGTGTTTATAATTGCTTAGCAGTGTAGTCACGGTCATATGAAAATATTGTTGGGAAGACAAACCGCAGTCATTGGACTGGAAACGTGATCTGACCGTGCTTTATATGCATCACAATGCATGTAACAATATGTGATCAGACCGTGATCGGACCTTGATCAGACCATGACTTGACCTATAGTGTGAATTGGGCTTTAGTGTTACTTCATGCTGTAAGTGTATCAATAATAATGTTAGAGCTGCATTGTCCCCTCCTGATGTACCTTCCTATTAACCAGAAAAACGTACTGGCCTCACTGACCGGGTGTTTCGTGTATTGAATACGTATAGATTCAATACAATACTATATTAGGTCTATCAGACCGGATGCTTTGTATTGTGTACTATGCATAGTTTTCTATTAATACATGTTTGTTTCTTTGCAAGCTTGTTATTCATTTTAGGACGTTTCTACATTTATTACCCAAAAAAACCTAAAAAAATTCCTGTAGTAACAAATGCAATCAACCAAATCTGATAAATTCGCGGAAGAAAGCGATGAAAAATACAAGACATGTGCATCCAATTATGGTAATACAGGTTTATGGTTCGGTTTAAGGGTTAAAAGTGATCCTAATAATTGTGGTATTTGCAGTCAATAATTTCCATTATGTAAGGCGGAAGGCACGCCGCTGACTGTTTTCAAAAAAATAACTGTCGTTATATTTTTTTTTTTATTTAAAACAGGCGCTCAGCTACAAAGGCTATATGCGCGAGTAGGAGTGTATGAGTATGTAGCGCATCAAAGACCGCAGTGGATGCGCATACTTATGCATACGCGAATGCATACACAAAGAGAATATACGCATACAGCAGTCATCCGCATAACCACATACTCATATGAATGTCGTTATATTTATTAAATACAAAACACTGCTATAGAGGTGTAGTTGAAAAAACTGATAATGATTTTATTATGGACCAGGCTCACAAAAAATATGCAATTTCTTATGCGTTGACTATCGATATTTTTATCTACGGTTATTACTGTGACTTCAATAACGTAATCGGTGGAAAAACCGAATTGTTCGATTAAAATAAGGTTGTGTTGTTAAATCGGAGCTAAAACTTGGCCTAGTAAAATGAACCATTCACTAACAAAATAT
The DNA here is from genome assembly GCA_039654895.1 of Mongoloraphidia duomilia. Classification (NCBI taxonomy): domain Eukaryota; kingdom Metazoa; phylum Arthropoda; class Insecta; order Raphidioptera; family Raphidiidae; genus Mongoloraphidia; species Mongoloraphidia duomilia. The sequence continues at coordinate 17,249,445 of CM077516.1, read as the reverse complement.
TGTTATGATTTAAATTTTAAACAAAAAAGTTGCGTAAAAGGCTTAAAGCCATTTATTTAAACACTTTTGTTCTAATATAATTGAAAAATTGTTTCAAACTAAAATATAAAAACCCTTTAATGCAGATTCATAATAATGCCATTTTTCAAAAAACAGGGGTGCACAAACTGTGGACTATAATTAAAAATTACTTGTTACTTGTACACTGTACTGTACAGTTATGTGTACAGGTATATCTACAGCGAGCTTTATTATATTATGTAGCATCAATTTAAATTTTCATTAGAGCGAGTTCTTATAATGTTAATTTGTGCTGTCCTTCATTCAAATTGTAACTATTAATATTTTGTATCCTTTTATAAAACTACTTTTTTTTTGGCTTGCAACAAGAAATGATTAAAAACCACCTCAGATTTTGCACCCTTGACATCGAACTTAAAAAATTTCACTCCGTAACTATGTAATATTATAAAACGCGTATTTTCATACTTTTAAATAGGTAGGTACTATTAAAATTCTTACCTTCAAGTTGTTCTTTTTATTAGAACCACACGACTCACAATATTCGTGATTAAAATAAAATATATTTTAGCACATTATGAGCATTTCATTTGTAAATAGTTTATTAGTGTATTTGGTTTGCTGTGAAACATTCATTGACGATTAAAAATATATAAAATTTTAAAAATTTGTGGAATAATAATGATTTGTTTTAATTCAAATCAGATTAAGATTTCCAGAAATGTCAACAATTTCAATAAATGTTTACAGCTAATAGTTCATTTGTATTTTGTCTGCTAAGAAACATTTACTGAAAATATTCAAAACATTTTAACAGTTTTTTGGAAGAATCGTTTTAGTAATTTGTTTCAAATTAAGTAGATTTATTTTGATTATTAAAAATAAATTAAGTTTGAAGAATATAAGTCATACGTGACTTATGAACACAAAACTTTTTCATGACTGATTTTATAAAATTAAAATATTATAAGTAAGAAGCAAACCAAATGTTGCACCGATTTTTTCCTCGACCAGTATATAGGCTCGAAAAAAAATTCAGTGCAGCTTTAGTGTGAAACTGCAATCAATGACTTCAACAGGTAATATTTTTTATACATTTTAAAATAATTATCATCAAATATGAAGCTTGATGATTACCTACTCAAATTATTTGAAATATTCATTATTATTTTTTCCAGTATAAGAGCGACGAGACATTTAGCTATTGCGCCATAATATTGTTAATTAAAATCAATAAATGTTCCCAGCATATTAAATTGAAAATCTGGTAAAAATACATTTATAGCAAAAAAGCCTTCAAGGCGTGTTCCAACACTGCAATAAAATAGATATTTTAAAACTGTAAAATGATTATGAATTTCAAATGTTAAAAAATATACTACGGTAATAATATATAAAAACACTGCGCGTGTGCGAATTACAGTGCTGAAAAAAATGTAAAAGCCTCTGTACAATAAAAATATAAAGCGAATATTAATAAATGAAATTACTTACATAGACTTCTTCCCATTGGCTGACATAACGAACCAATCGCGAGAGACGTAACAATCTGACCAAAGATAGAAGCTTGGCAAGACGTAGGATCCTGAGTGCTCGTCCAGCGTGGAGGATTTGAAAGCTCTCGCTGAAGTCCTGAAAAATATTATTAATTTTTGTTTTAATAATGAAACATGCAGAAGAAAAGGAAACAATAGTGTGAAAAATAGGAACAAGATCAGACAAAAAGCAGATGCGTAACGGAATTTATAAATTGTATTTGTAAAAATGAATTTGTACGACCTGAAAAACATATTATATCTGAAATTAAATTTACTAAATTAGCAACATGACATAAATTTAGATTATATTACAAGTTGCTAATACAAATCTACATGATTTTGATGTTTACAAACAGCAGATTTTTAAATTTTTTGACAAAATTATTGCACATATTTTGTATAGATACTGATTTTTAAATGTGATAAAATACGTCATTATAGCAGGTACCTATTATTATATATATATATACGTACAAAGTGTGACTATATGTTTAAATTAAAAAAAAAAATGAAAATATATTATAAAAAAACATCAAATTTTTTTTTGTTATTTAATAACGCCGGTCAATTATTAGGTTTAGACCTGTATAAATAAATAATAATGACGATAAATACTTAACTTGCCACACTTAACTTTAATCAGTATCTATATTTTAAGGTGAATTTTGTTCTTTTTTCACATTTATACAAAAAATATATACGAAAAAATCATTGCACTAATGAATTAAATGCCAAAAATAGAAAATAGAAAAATATTAATTTTGTTCTAATTTAGGAAATGTGTTTTATGAAACAAGAAATACTGCTGGCAAATATTTTACAATAAAATATAATGAATAGTGAAACAAATGAATGACGATGATAAACAAAACAATTTATTGTTACCAACAAAGCACTATTTTTAGCAAATTAGTAGGTACAACAAAAAACAATGACAGTCGTACTTCGAATCATCTATTTATAAATTCCTGTACTGTGACTTATTTTGCTGAACTTCAATTTAGAAATTAGTGACATCCAATTAAAATTACAAATTAAGCGAAAAAGCATAAAGTAATAAGCAAGCGCTTAAGCAATTCTTGCAGTTTAATTAAGCAATAAAAATATATAAAAATTTGAAATTTGTTAATTATGAAAATATTATTGGAAAAAATATAAAATAGTAGTTTGTTTGTTTTAAGTTTAAATAGTTAAGTTTGTTAACAAAATTTTGTAATACAAGAGGTATTTAAAATAAAACGGTTTAGCTGAAAGTGTAAAAAGACAAAGAAAATACTCAGAAAACAGGAAAATGTCTGTTATATTATACTCAGCGAGTTCAAAACAATATCTACGTTTTTTGTGTGTGTATGTATATTATCCTTTAAGCTACCTGATTTTTTTTAAAATCTATTTACATAATAATGATATTACTTGAACAATGAACAAAAATACTTCAAATCATCAAATGCTAGCAGCTTAGAAATAATATCAAAACGATAATTAAAATAAAACTGATCTTGTTCCAGAAGAAAATTGCGTTTAATTTTTTAATCGAATTACTAAAAATTGAACGGAAAATACTATTGTGTTCTTATGTGGTTACACAATAATTTATTATACTATTCTAAGGATATTTTTTTTGTTTATTTTGTACCAGAAACATATTTAATAATTATTATGTGAAAATGACACGAAAGTTATGTTCAAAATCAATAAAATAGACTGGTTAATTATACTTCTTCGCTGTATTTTTTCAGATTCTCGTCTATTGCGATATTGAAAATACATGACGCAATAAGACAATAATTAAAAGGTATCGTCGTCTATAAAGTCGTATCTTATTTACGATTTTTTTTACATCCTTTTATCAAATTGTAAAATACATCGGCCATACAACTTTATGTCAAATGTACGAATAACGAAAATTAATGCATTAAGCGCTCCTACACATCTACGATCGCGGAGCCGATAGCGATGGCAACCAAACCCGTCTTTGTAAATTCTATCGCTGACAAATCGCAAAAACTCGGGTCGCAGTGCCAAACCCTGCCGACAATATAGTGTATTTGCTAATACATCAAGCATTGTGGCATTATTATGTGAACTTAAGTTTGTTTTTTGACAAAATAAAAAATTCAACCCCTTAATACGTCCCTTAAAATAATTAAATTTTTCTAAATTTCAATATTAGACATGGATTTTATCAGTACACGCAATTAAATACACCCTTCCATAAGTAAATCCGTATCAACAAACTAGTGTTTTCATAAAATTTGAAAGTCCGGTCCTGTCAAGTCGATTTTATTAAAATTTTAGCAGCACATTTTAATCTTTACTAAAAAGTTAAATTTCAATTTTGAAACGATTCTGACAAATTTTTCGGTATTTTTGGGCCCAAAAACTTTTTGGAACCCCTAAATACAACCCTGAAAATGGTCCGATCGGGCCCATTTTAAATAGGCTTCTTGCGGTGATGGGTTCCAATGTGTGTACCAAATTTCGTTTCAATCGATTAAGTCTGTCGAGAGTTATCTTGTACACACATATATATATATATATATATATAAATATATATATAAATATATATATATATATACATACATATATATATAAACATTTTCAAAAATGGTGCCAAAGTGTTCAGGAGGCTATGAAACGTCGAGAAATTTTGGTCCGACCCCTAGGTCCCGCCATCCGACCGACGCCAATAGTGTATGTGCCATATTATGGCAAATACACTAACAAGTATGTGCGGATCCACTTGTTTACTAAAGACGGGTTATATCACCAGCGTCATCGCTATCGTGACAACCTGATTGTTCGAATACCCCATCTTGATGTCGTTTGACACACACAAACACACCTAAACGAACGTAACAACTAACTAGTGAACTCTGTATACTAATATGGATAGTTGATAATGATTAAAAAATGGGTTTTGTATGTGGAGAATGTTCAAACACATATTCTTCAAGACAGGCATTAATGTTCACAAAATTAGAATGAAAACTTCAGGTAAGGTCTGTAATCTAATTCTTTCTACAAAAGTCGATTAATTTTTTGACATTTCAAAATAAAAACTAATTAAAAATTATTATTTGAGATATTAGGATGTCCAAAATTTACACAGTAACAGTGTTCTTGAGAAATTGGAATGGAAAAATAAATTTTAAATAAGTTTTATTTTGAAATCTCAGAATATAGAAAGAATTGGATTACAAGCCTTATTTGAAGTTTTCAGTCTAATTTTGTGAACATTAATGCCTGTCTTGAAGAATATGTGTTTGAACATTCTCCACATACAAAACCCATTTCTTAATCGCTATCAACTATCCATATTACTATATTCACCAGTTAGTTGTTACGTTCGTTTAGGTGTGTGTGTGTGTCAAGCGACATCAAGATGAGGTATTCGACCAATCAGAATGGACCCTGACTGCAGGGTCTAGTCGCTTGTGCTATCGTGCGCGTGGTCGCGATCGCGTAGATGTGTAAAGCGCTTAAAATATCAACATATTATTTATAAACAGTTCTATATACCGTTAGTTAAAGTAGCTGTTAAAGTTTTCGTCACGAAATATGTATGCATATTAATAATAATTAATCAACGACTCCACAGAACCGAGGGATATTTAATAAAAATGTGGCGATAATTAAATTAAAATATATAAATCAATAATTTATATAAATCAATAATTATTTCTTTAGATTTAACATGAACTAAACAAGTAAATAAAAAAATAATGATTTTTGTAAAATTTCCAACCAGAACATTTGGAAAACAGCTAGCTTTGTAAAATACTTATTTGAAAGATAAAATCTGGGTTTAATTTTTTCATAACATAAGAACACAATTTGAACGATTGTAAATTCAACAATTAACAATAGAATATAAATCTGAAATAACAAACAATACAAATTCACCCAGAAATAGCTATAAATAATATAAAACGATATAATTAAATTCATAAGAAACTGTTGATTTTTCAGAGATTACAAGATTTCCTTCGTATCCTTAAAACCTTTCTGCAAAAATATTCTGTCGTATAAAGAAATCCGCATCAAAATTGGTCCACACGTTATGATGCCACGGATGGACAAAAAGACTTACAAACATAATATAACCCAAACACAATTATTCATCATACCCCTTTTTTTGCCGTGGAGGTTAAAATTACTAACTGTAGTTACTTGATATGTTTTATGAAGTATTTGTTGGAAAAATAGTCCATTAAAATGTTACATTTTTTTAGGCTTTTGAATTTTGGGTAGGACAAGGTTTTTTTTCGTTGCGTGGGGGGGGGGTTGTAAGTTTAAAATTAAGTTTTCGAAGTCGGCGACCACCCCATTTGGCCGCTATCTTGAAAAAGGGGTGCTAACAGGTTTTGCACTGTATCTCCGTAAGTACATTTTACACAAAATTTGAAAAGAGGTTTTTTGTTTAGAATCGAAATCTCTACAACTTTACTAGAGATACTGTTTGTCTTAAATTGAATAATTAAAAAGATATAGAAGTTTTTTTTCTGTTAAAATTGAAAGAAAATAAGTTAAAGCGCTTAAAAGAAAATTTTGTAACACATTTCTAATTTTTATAAGGCTTATCTATTTAATTATTCGATTTACGACAACAAGTATTTCTAGTAAAGTTGTATAGAATTTTATGCTGAACAAAAAACCTCTCTACAAATTTTCTGTAAGATGTACCGTTACGGAGATATAATGCATAAACCTGTTAGCTTTTTCAAGATGGCGGCCAAATGGGGTAGCCGCCGACCCTGAAAACTCAGTTTTAAACTTACACCGCCGCTCCCCCTACACAACGAAAAAAAACCTTGTCCTACTCAGAACAGACTATATGTTTATTAGTATAAAAAATAATTTGAAGATTTGCAAAATATATTCCAGGCATTAAAACCAAGAATCTATTTTCGAATAATTTATTCATGAAAATTTTATACGATGTCTCTGAACTAAAAAAATAATGCAGTACAATTTCAATATTTATGAATTATAGCCAATTCGTTTTCCTAGACGAAATATCTGAGGCAATATTGTCTGTTACTTTAGACTTGAGAGTGATCAATAAACTACATAGCTTTTCACGATTCAAATAGAGAAAAAAAATGTTTTATTGAAATTCGAATGAAACATTTTTTCGATACTAGAGAAATATTTAATTTAAAACTTGAAATGCAACAAAAATTAATTTTTTGCCATACCCACTACAAATTAGCTACTTTATATGTATATAGTATAATTATAGCGGCCTTTAATGAGTCATTTACTAGACAGGTGTGCGGAAAGTGTTTACTTGCCGCACTAGGGCGGTAAGTAAACGGTTGCCATAGCAACTTGTTTATTCGCTCTATACGCCTGCGTGCGCCTGCAATTACTTACTCACGAACTTCACGCCATACTGTAGAAGTAAAGATGGCGACGCAAATGAACTGTTACCATCTTTTGAAAATAAAGCGAAAAGTAGGTATTTTGTAGTAGGTATGACCAAAAATACTATATAATATATCTCGTACGTAATGGTATTACGACTCGTGTGACTGTAAAAACTCGCTATCGCTCGTTTTAACATACTGTCATCACTCGTCGAAATATAGTCCATTAATATCTAGATATACAATCTACTATTATACCCTAGACCAGAGTTGAGTTGACCAATTAAAAAAAAGAGGCCAAGGGCGTGTTGGACCACGTACTCAAGGGTTCCGTAGTCGGCCGAAAATATCCCATATTTCAAAAATTACATATCTTATTCAAACCAATTTTCGTTGAAAGTATTTTATAAGTTCTACTTCCTTAAATTTTTTCAGAATTTTCCACCCATAGTTGAAAAGTTACAGGGGGTGTCACACTTTTTACCAGTTTGAAATAAAAAAGACATTTTGAAACTTCTACACCATTTTTGAAGAGCTATCTAAAGATTTAAGATACCCCAACGTGCACTGGAATTTTTTTTCAATAAATAGAATTTATTTAAATATTTTGAACAAATCGGTACTATGCAATCTCTAGAAGTAGGAACATTATTTAAGTGACACCCCCCATCCCCCAAGCGATATTATATTTACAATTGTTAAGGAAATCAGTGGCGTAACTACCGGGGGGCAGAGTGGGCAACTGCCCCCAGGCCCGGAAGTTTTGAGGGCTCTGAAGCATCCTGTATTACTGTTACTTTTTGTAACTGTTATGAAATCACATTCTATAAATTGGAATTTAAAAAAATAATCGTCCTATAAGATGACGCAGAGACGCAGAGGCCGTCCGCAGTGCGGCAGTATGCAGTCCGGAGTCTTTCTTATTGACTAATAGAATATTTCAAAATAATTTAAAAAAAGGGTGTGGATCTTGGAACCCCCGACAGATGTAAAACATCAAAGAAAACGTTATTGAACTCGGTGGTATTCTCTATGTAGTAGTATATATTTTTGAGCAGCAACTAACTGTTATGGTGACGTAATCCTATATACTGCACTGTAACACACGCGGTTGTCTTCCCGTGTCCGTGCGGCCGGAAGCCGAGAGAGAGAGAGAGAGAGAGAGAGAGAGTGCCGCAGTGGTGGGGAGAACAGCAGCGAAGGAGCGGACCATAAATTTCGTTGCATATTTTCCCTCACGCGGCTGTTCACAGCCCGACATAAGATTTTTCACATCAAAAAAATTCCCGGAAGGACCTCCGGGGCCCCCTTAGGCTGGAGGGCAATCCATACCCTTCAGATTCCCTCATGGATGTGTCTATCCAAGGAAAGTATCCACGCTTTGCCACTGCTACCTATCTATATTTTATTATTTATTGACCAAAAAGGGGCCCTTGAAGAATTCTTGCCTCAGGTCAAAATTTTGAAGTTACGCCACTAAAGGAAATATCAATAGTCAAAGCACCCTGTATTGACAAATTATCATTTCAAATTGATTTTGAATCTGCATTTACTGCAACATTTGAATAAACAAACAATATTATTGTACATATATGTTTCCTCTACACATTATTTGATATAAAAGCGTGTTAGCGGCATAGAAATGTCAAGAACTGTCATCTAATTTGACATGAGTAATCCCACGCCACGCATCATCTACTATGCACAGCAACATAATTTCCATATTTAAACCGTGAACAGCGTTAAATATGTATAAAATATCGTTCACTTATACTATAAATACTGTAACATCATTCATTCAAATATCATACATAATTAATAATATATCAATAATCAATATATTAAAATAACATTGGTGATCAAAAATATATAATGTAATAGATAATGATTAAACATTGTGGAATACAACACTGAATGCATAATAATAAATTAGTAACGTAAATGTGTTGATAGCCCATTGTCCACTGGTAGAAATCTCAAATACTAACGTTCGGTCTAATATTATTAACTTATGAGCACTTGCTATGTAATCGCTGCACTTTTTGAATATTTATAGTAACAACTAGAAACGGGAAGCCCAAAAATAGAAATTAAAATATACAGTAAAATGCTGAACTGGTGGGAAAAAAATTTTAAAAATGCCGCCAAACAGGTACCCCAAGCTATATTTTTGAGAGGTCAAAACATCTAGATCAAGACATAAATTGCAATACCAAAAGAAACTGGGCCTCTCAATTAAAAAATGTCGTTATTAAAAGCCAACATTTCCACCTATAGGAAACTCAAGATAGTTACCAGATAAAAAAAAAAAATAATAAATTTAACATGATTAAGTCATTAATTAAAATACAAAAAGAAATTGACGTTGAAAGAGCCGAAGATTCTAGCTATAGCTACTTATACTCTCGCGTTAAAATAGATGAAGATGCTGAAAAATATCTTTTTATGACAAAAAATTTATGTAAAATTAAGGTTATAAGCCAAATTAGAATGGCGAGTCAGCTACTTATGAAAATTCGTGTTGGGAAGGTCAAATATCTGATAGATTGCACTAGGAAATGCTTATGCTGTAAAATGAACGTTGTAGAAGACTTGCAGCATTTCTTAATAGAATGTCCTCTATATGATAGTCTGAGAGAAAGATATATATGTAAATATAATATTATAGATCATGGCGCTAATGTTGTACAACGACTACTAATGATGACATTTTTACTTCCCACCTCTACTATGGTAGGGAAGTAATGGATTCAGTCCGAAAACAATATTTCGAGATTTTAACAGATTTTCACGTTTTGAGACCCTAGCAATCGTTTAAAATCATTTTCCGACTGATGTCTGTATGTGTGTGTGTGTGTGTGTATGTGGTCAATTTTTCGCCTTCGATATCTTAAGAACGGAACAACATACGGGCATGCCGATTGTTCTATTGTGTTTATCAGCCTTTAACTTAGATCTGATTAGATTTTGAGTCAAATCGGTTCAGTGGATCCTGAGATATTCAAAAAAACGTCCTCAATGTCACGCATTAACATAGGTAAAAAAAAATATAAATGAATTCTAGATGTTATAATATGAAAAAAATGTAAATATTTTTTTTCTCTAAAATGTATAGTTTTCGAGAAAAAAAATATTTTACTAAAAAAAATAAAAATTGTACGTAAATCAAGGTAACCATGATTTTTGCTATATTAGGTGCGTTTGGTATCGAGGTGTAGTGTAGTGTAGTGTAGATAACTTTGCACTGAAAAGTGTAAAAAGTTCAGCAAAAGTGTAAACTAAATGTACACTTGTAACAAACGGGCTAGTGTACATTCTGACTGGATTGTACATGCGCATTACAAAATAAATAAATGACAGATTGACTGAGTTCATTATTTCTAGTTTTTACAGTTTTTTTGGTTGTAAAAATGTTAAACTCACATCCATATTTATCTTGTACCATTACATTTTGAAGCTCTTTCATTTTTAAGAGACAAAAATTGTAAAAAACAGAGTACGAAAAAGGTATCAAATCTGTCAAAGCGATTGTCAATTCAGACATATATCACGTGACCTCTACTACACTACGTGCACCTGCTCAAAAGTCAGGACTAATAGTTGTTACACTTTTAGTCCCACACTGAAATAACAAACAGATCAGTTATTTTACACTTTTGTATAACAAACGTAATAGTGTCAAAAGTTTTTACACTTTTTACACTACACCTTGATACCAAACGCACCTATTAAGTTAGCCATCAGTAGATCACCAAACAAAAAAGAGGGCCATGCTTTCTTCAAAGAATAAAAATTAAATTGTGTTTTAAAGACCACCAACAGTTAAGGTTAATTGGGCCCAGTCAAAGAATAAAAAAAAGAGTGTTTATTTTTTGCAAATATTTACTAGGTGGGAAGTATAGGACTGGTCATCAGTCGAATTTTTTATTTTGTGGCAGGCGCGTTAAAACTAAGAGCTTTCAGTCTTAATGAGTAAGTGGGTTTTCATTATTTAATAGTTGTATCACGTTTGGATAAAATAGTATCTACTGACATATTATTAAAAGAAAATGTAATGAAATTGTATCATGTTTAGTTTGTAAGATATGAAATGTAAAAAAATGTAAACCAACTCCCTGTAATAATTAAATAATTAAATACAGTATCTTAATAATAGTAACAACTATTAAAATTCGGATAGGTACTGATTATATAGCAAGTGGCAAAAAATTAGCACAATTAGGGCAATAATCTATAATCATTTTTAGATTCAGAATTGTTCAAGACAAAATACCGTTTTTAATTTTGAAAAATGGTGTTGACATTTTAATATGACCATCTGCCAGATAAATGACACGCTATATTAGAATCTCGTTATATTTTCAGTTCATTTTGTTGTAAAATAATAGCAAAACATTTTGAGAGATATAAACGTAAAAGTACGTAGGTATATTAAAAATATACAGGAAAAGATTTCTTTCTGAGGCATCAGTTTTACTGTTTTAGGAAAACAGAAATGTTCATATATATATTATTTAAAATTTCATTTTAGTACGACCGTGGACAGGTGCAACATTTGGCAAAATTATGCCTTTGATGATAGAAGCGTGAATTTCTCAGATTTAAACATTTAAAATTGTGTGTGTTTTAAAGACCACCAACACTCAACAGCTAAAACTCAACAGCTAAGGGTATTTAGGTCCAGCACCAATTCATATTTTCAATTCATTATTTTTTTTAATAATAAATTGAAAATCCAATTGACACTTTTACCAGCTCTCGGACTAGAACCCGGGAACTGGGGACTTGTAATACGCCATGTAAACAACAGCACTGCTACACGCTCGGCTATTCTCAAGCCCTTTTAAACATTTAAACATTTAAACATTTAAATGGAATGTCGCGAAACGAACAGTTACTTGGAAAAAGCTCGGAAAGAGGCAGTTTAGGATGAGAATCAGTATAAATGTAAGTAAAATTCCGAACATAAATTAAAAATACCCTTAGTTGTTACTGAGAGCGACTTTGCCCTTAAAAATCGTGAAGTCGCCTTAGAAACGCACGTTTTGTGCTTTTTAAACCAGTGGACGCCGGATTTTACAGTTTCACCTCCGTTTAACAGAAAATTGAAGAAAAAGTTACAACGCATTTAAATACACGTCGTATGCAGACAATAAAGAAAATAACAATTTTAACATTGAAAACCTAAAACTGAAACTAAAACTTTTCCTTGTCAAACCAAAATATTTTTTTCTGTGACAATATGAAAGTATTTTGTAGTTAAGATGTTTTTTTTCTGTTATTTCTGAGGATTCACCGTAATATTTGTAAAATTATATACACACAAAAAATAAAAATGAAAAATAAAAAAAATGAATATTAATGAAAAAACAATTCCTCTGAAGAAGTAATTTTAATTGCAGGCTAACCTCTTGTTGACCAGGCTGTTAAAGAAAGAGAAAGAATAATTTATTTCTCTGATATAAAACAAGGATACAGTAATATAATGCATGTAGATTAAGTGCAAACGCTACAAAAATTAATAAAATGCCAACTAAATGTTATAACTGAATTTTGTTTTTCTGGTAACTGATGAACAATTTTAAACTAAAACGTTTTGTGAAGTAGATTTTTTCGCGTGTAATTTGTAGAGACGTCTCTATACGCCGATTAAAGAATTATTAATTATCATTAATTTGCTGTCATCATAAATATTTAATGAAAGATTTATTTTATCGAAGGGTTGTCACTTCTATTTGAATCAAAAATAAAATTCAAGACCTCCATAAATTGCATTTTGACGCGTTATCCTGATTCAATTAATGATTACCTATAATATACTAAAATAATTTTTAAATCTATAATTTTTTGAAATTATTATCTGACGCTTTCAAAATAAAATATGAAGTAGAAGGATAAAAGAACATCCGAAATGGTTTTCTTTAATTCTTCCACACCTTATTAAAAAAATATTTATAAAAATTTTGACTCAAAATTGTTTCGTTTTAGAAAAAAAAATGTTGGAAGCACTTTGATTAAAATAAACAACAAAACTGAACTAAAAATAATGAAAAAAATATATGATGGGGTTATATCAGTTTTCTTTTTCTCCAGAGGAAAAGTTTACAATTAAGAAGCAGTGCATTATGACTCACATTTATTTATATTATTACAATATAGTCATAATAATTAATTTAGTGTCGATAAATTTCAATCAACAATTTGAACTCACCTTCTGCGGTTTTTCAAACGATATTTTCCAATTGATTACGCAGATAGTTTGATAGAAAAGAGAAAGAATATTCGTTTTTGAAGGTGCGGTTACACAGCCATAGTAGAATTCAGTAAATGAAGACAAAATAAAACAAATTGAAACGCTTACATACATTTTTCGTTACCTGGTTAAAAATCAGAAAGATATAATCCAACGGTATGGATGATATCAAATCCAGAAAGAACCAGGTTCGTAGATAGTGTTTGGCGATTAGCTTAGGATCAAGAATAACTTGCTCGGCGTTGTCTTGTTGCATTATACCTTAAAAAAAATAAAAACAACAATTATTTTCAGGTTATTGTGAAAAAATTATATAAAGCTTATGACAAATGTTTTCTACTACGTGCGAAAGCTGTTCTTTAATGCAAATTGGTATTTTTTAGAAATGTAACATTCGGTATTCGGCCTTATCTTATTACCTATTCGAACTAATACCGAAAAGTGTGTACTAAGGACTTAAAGTCAAAAAATCAAATTCAATCAACCCACATCAATTATTGACAATTAAAGTTTAAGAAACAATTTTCATACTTGAAGTAGTTGCATATTTTCCGCGAGAAATACGTGTTTAACAGATTATAATGTTATATTAAAATGCGTCTACATTTAAGTGAACGTTTCTTATATTATTTGTGTTAGACATTTTAATACAGATGTATGTTAAGGATTTATGTACCCTAGCTTAAACTAAGTGCTTAAGTTTGTGTCTCCCTATCGATTACCAAACCCCCCGAAAGTTTCTCATTTCTAACTCAAAAGGCAAAACAATGAAATAGTGTAAAGTTTTCACGTTGACACTGTATTATTAGCTAATTGAATCTTGTAGTTTGCATTAAAATATCAGCTTTTGCACGCAGAGAAAAAATTAATAATTAGTTTCATTTAGAATAGATATTTATGTAACGTATCAGCAAAGTGGCGATTTACCGACAGTCGCGATGTTGCGACATTAGTCTAAGAGCAGACACACACAGCGGTTTGCGCCGACTAGCCACCTGAGGCGGCTGCCGACTCGACGATGACACAAACAGCGTTGTCAACGCGGAAGTCAGGTGGTTCTTGTGGAAAAAGATGTGTCGAGGCGGCGCTCAGGCGGCTCTCAGTCGATCGCCGCTGTGTATGTTTTGCACTTATTGAAAAACACTAGCTTACGTGTCGACTCGGTAGCAGTCTCAGGCGGCGAGTCGGCGCAAACTGCTGTGTGTGTCATCGCTCTAAGGTTTGTGGCGCGGTTTATGAAAACGAGTGTAAAGTTTGACACGCGAGCCGAAGGCAAGTGTTTTAAATTACGCGGGTTGACGTAAACACGCGCCACAAACCTTAGGCAAATGTCCTAAAATCGTGACTGCATGAATCGCCACGTTGCGGACAAGTTGCACATACGATATTTTTAGTTACTATTGCTCAGAACATTAAATTTGAGAGGAATAGAAGCTTAATAAAAACAACGTACTCAAAATCATCGGTCGATAAAGTAGAATTTTTTACAGCTTTTTAGTGCATTTGCCGTATGGTCACATACACATATTGGCGTAACGTGTCGGACTGTGCGGGACCTAGGGGCCGGACTCATAAATTGCTCGACGTTTCATACCCTCCTGAACAGCTTGGCACCATTGTTTAGAAATGTTTATATATATGTATACCATATATGTGTGTGTGTGTGTGTGTGTGTGTTAGCACGATAATTCTCGAAAGACTATAATCGATTTTAACGAAATTCGGTACACACGTTGTGAATCCATCACCGCACGGAACCTATTTAAAATGGGCCCAGTCGGACCATTTTAAGGGTGGTTTTTAGGGGTTGAAAAACGTTTTTGGGTCCAAAAATACCGAAAAAATTCTCGGAATCGATTGTGCAAAATTAAAATTTAGACCCTCTAGTAACAGATGTAAAGTGTAGCGTCCTAAAATTTTAATAAAATCGGCCTGACAGGAGTCGGACTCACAAATTTTATGACAAACACTAGTTTGCGGATAGTGCTTTACTTACTGAAGGGTGTATAATTATAATTTGGTATAGAGGCTGCATTGATAATAATATTAAGCAATTAAGAAAAAAAAATATCTATTTTAAGGGATGTATTAAGGGGTTAAATTTTTTATTTTGTCCAAAAACAAACCTAAGTTCGACGTATTAAAGCCACAAGGCCTGTATTAGCAAATACACTATATTGTCGGCAGGGTTTGGCACTGCGACCCGAGTTTTTTCCATTTTCGTCTGGTAAAATAAAAATAATAGAATAACGTGTCACTTTGCGGCCTAGTCTGGTAAAGTAACCGGTAAAATAAAAATAGTACAATGAAGTCTGCAGTTATAATCGACTAGGTACTTACGGGACGCCACTCAGCGCTTGAAAATTAAATTTTCAACAACATATAAATTTCTCTGATTAAATTTTTCACGCTTTTAATCACTATAAATGAAAAACATAATTTATCCATTAACACTTTTAATCACTATAATTATAAAAAAAACTCGGGTCGCAGTGACAAACCCTGCCGACAATATAGTGTATTTGCTAATACAGGGCTTGTGGCTTTAATACGTGAACTTAGGTTTGTTTTTGGACAAAATATAAAAAATATAACCCCTTAATACAGCCCTTAAAATAATATTTTTTTCTTAATTTCAATATTATTATTAATGCAACCCGTGTACCTACACCCTTCAGTAAGTAAATCACTATCCGCAAACTAGTGTTTTCATAAAATTTGTAAGTTTGGACCTGTCGGGGCGATTTTATTAAAATTTTAGCAGCACATTTTAACCTTCACTAAAGGGTTAAATTTCAATTCTGAATCAATTATGAGATTTTTTTCGGTATTTTTGGGCCTAAAACATATTTCAACCCCTAAAATCCACCCTTAAAATGGTCCGATTGGGCCCATTTTAAATAGGCTTCGTGCGGTGATGAATTCCAACGTGCCTACCAAATTTCGTCAAAATCAATTAACTCTTTCGAAAGTTATAGCGCGCGCGCGCGCACACACACACACACACACACACACTCACACACACACACACACACACACACACTCACACACACTCACACACACTCACACACACATTAATATGTGTGTGTGTGTGTGTGTGTGTGTGCGCGCTATAACTTTCGAAAGAGTTAATTGATTTTGACGAAATTTGGTAGGCACGTTGGAATTCATCACCGCACGAAGCCTATTTAAAATGGGCCCAATCGGACCATTTTAAGGGTGGTTTTTAGGGGTTGAAATATGTTTTAGGCCCAAAAATACCGAAAAAAATTTCTCGACGTTTCATAGCCTCCTGAACACTTTGGCACCATTTTTGGAAATGTCTGTTTATATATATATATATACACACACACAGACATTTCCAAAAATGGTGCCAAAGCATACTAAAAATTTTAGAAATATCTTTTTGCCCGACTAGTTTTCATATTGGTATAGACGCTAATGACCATAGTTATCGAACGTCTATAATGTACAATAACTAACTTTCATATTAGAAGCTTGTTTACTTCTTTTACGTAGTAGTAAAATAAAAGTTAAAAAAAACTAAAGTTTTTTTTAACTTTAATTTTAACTCAGCTTTTTTTATTTTTTTACGTAACTTATTTATTATAAATCATACAAAGTATACAGGTGATTCCATAGTTGACGTTATCCTTTCACCGGCGAATAGGGCTTCAACAAATAAGATTTTTTTCCTTTGGCGCTTTTTCGAAATATCGACATCAACGGAGATACAGGGTGTCAAAGTTTTATTTAAAAAATTAAAATTTATTAATAACTGCCAAACCACTTGAGATATTTAAGAAAAATTTTGTAAAAAAATAAAATACATATGTATGTATTCAAAACTTAATTTTAGGTGCCCATTAAAACGGTTTTTATTTTTTTACTCGAAAACAAGGAATTCAATAATAATTTTTATTTTTAGAAAAATCAGTTTTTTTTTCTACGCGCGCCACTAGTCAACCCAAAAATATTTTATTTATTGAAGAATTTCTCTCCCACGTAGCTATTGACACCTACAAAATTTTTCATAAATATCTCATGTGGTTTGGCGTTATTAATAAATTTTAATTTTTTAAATAAAACTTTGACACCCTGTATCTCCGTTGATGTTGATATTTCGAAAAAACGCCAAAGGAAAAAAATCTTATTTGTTGAAGTCAACTTTGGAATAACCCTATATATTTTTGGGATCTCCACAAAAATTTCTTTCATTTGATACTCTACTGCTACTCGATTGATTTGGCCGGGAAAACATTTTGACCAAGATTTTTTCCACCTTACGGCTGCCATTTTGATTTCACACACAAAAATTAAAGCCTATAACACACACGCGATTAAGACAAGTCTCTTCAGGATATAAGTAACAATAATGTTATTGTGACTTATATCCTGAAGGAGGACCTGAATTGTAAAAGTGTGAATAATTTAGTTAAAGAAATTAATATGTTTGTTAAATTTAAATTCAGTGATTTTTTCTTTGAAAATAAAAACATTTCGTAATGAGAGTGTTATAATGAAATAAGGTTTGTATAATTTTAACCCCGAATGACCATTTTCTGCTGCAGGATAACCGGTAACTTATCTAGGAGTTTCGAGCTCATGTTTCGATAGTGATTTTCAACTTTTTCTATTTCACGCTTTTATAACAACTTTTCGTATTTATTTAAGCTCGATTCTATCTATATATAGGTAATACAGAAATACATTTTTAATTACTTTTAAAACAACATACTGCAATTTGAAAAATATCGTCAATATGGAAGAAAATTCTAATTGCTACGTTTCTTCCACTATGATTTATATAAAAATGCTGTTCCAGACAAAACAAAAAACCGTATAGTTGTTTATTAAGATAATAATAAATGTTTAAGTTAAATTAACTGCGAAATTTAGAATTTCAAATTTTTTAAACTATGTAGTATTTATTATTGTGAGAAGTAAAGGAAATTCGTAAATAATTTGTAGAATATATTATCAAAATTTCGGACTAAACTATTCTACTATTAGTTTATAATATAAACATAGCTCATCCAAAATTCTTTGGCTTTCTATAATTTCCATCTAGTAAAAAATAAAGCGTAACTCGATACATCCTATAAAAACAAATTAAAAACGATATGAAAATCGTTCGGCTAACAACAGGGAGATAAAAATCTGCTTTTAACTTCAAGTGGACATAGGAGTGTAATTTTTAATGTAAATTTTTATAAGCTAGGTGGCAGCACAACGTAAGTTTAACCGTGTCTTTTGCACGTTTTTATGTACAATAAACATTCATTATTATTATTAATAATAAAGTCTACAAATGTCGGAAAAAATCGAATTTGTGATTTCGACGGATTTAGACGTTTTATAATAAATTAAGTTTTAGATCCGTCCATCCGTATCTGCAGAAGCTACAGCAACGGATCGAAACCACATCTATATATTATTAATACGTGAACACAAAAAATTGTCGAGCCTTTTTTTACTATTTATTATGAAGGAGGGGAATGAAACTTATATCATTCGAAAGGTACTGTGCCATAGTTGTGCACAGAAAAAAGTCGTGTGTATGTTGCCGTTTTAAGGGAGGTAAAATAAAGTTTCCCGCACGGGAGACTATACATGCAAACAAATACATAGCGTTGTTTCTCTCGCTGTTTGGTGTAATTTGAGACCTCTGATGACACACCACGGAGATTCTATGAACTATCAATATGTAGAGGGTATCGTTTTGTCGGATTTCTTCGTTGTCGGTACAGTTATGTTGATGTTATAAATTTCAATTAGAAATTCGTTACTTTACAGACACAATTGGTCGAATTTCGACCACAGACGATACTAGTTTTAAACTTATTTTTTAAATGAAATTACGGATAAAAACCGTGACATATTTCTTAAATTTATTTAAGTTTGATTTAAGTTAAAAATTACTAGATCAGTTCCTGACTTTGTGTAAAATACAACGGAAATATCTTTCAAATAATAAATTTATCAATCATAAAATATGTGAACTGTTTATTTACAAGCAACTTTGCACTTAGATGTCAATTTTTCTTTAGAAACATAAGTGTGAAAAAGGAAATAAATTCAACTGAACAAAAATAAACTTCTGATGAGAAAACATTTTTCAAATATTCTTTGATGTTTAAAGCAATAACTTGTTACTTGCAGATGTTTCATATCAAACGAGTTAAATCGAATTAAATGAATCGCCAAATAAAATTTCTTCTGTTTAAAGTCTCAAACGTATTAAATGTTATGTTAATTTTCATAATAGAATTTCTGTATTTTAAATTATACATAATAATATTTAAAAATCTATACACAGAGCTTACTTTTTTTAATAATTAATACTCGTTATTAATGCGAATAAAAACAAGAATACGATACAATAAAAGATATAGGAATCGCAGTTTTTGCCTGTTTATTTAAAAATAAAATGCATGTTGATAATTAATTTCTTTCGAGTCGATGTTTGCGACTCTGCGATATTGAGCACTAATTTAAAAAAAATATTATTCGAAAGTTTTAAAAAACCGGCACTGGTTGCTCGTGGGCCGTGATATTATCACTGAATATGCTAGCCTACAATGTGATTTTGTATACCAAATATAGTTTAAATATCTCCAGAGGTTGGGCTATTGTAAAAAATAATCGATCTTTTTTTGAAAATTTCAACGCCCGATATCTTTAAAACGAACCGCTATGGACCTATGTTGATATGAAATTTTCTTCTTAAAATAAGTTTTTCTATCGACTGTTAAAGTCCTGCTACAAAAAAGTGGACCATCCTGTATATATAGATTTTGTCGTGACAAGTTTTTAAAACTAAACAGAGGTTAAACAGAGATAATACTTCACTAAAATTTGGCTTAGATTACATAGGGTTTTTCTGAACATTTTCAAGAAAATTTTCTAACAACTTCTTTCCTTGAAAAGCTCAATGCGATTTCGTTATTTCGCGTAAAGAATCAAGTTTCATTCAAAGAAATGGATTTATTATTTGTAGTAAGAAAAAGAAAAAAAAAATCAGTAAACCGTGA
This sequence comes from Mongoloraphidia duomilia, assembly GCA_039654895.1. Classification (NCBI taxonomy): domain Eukaryota; kingdom Metazoa; phylum Arthropoda; class Insecta; order Raphidioptera; family Raphidiidae; genus Mongoloraphidia; species Mongoloraphidia duomilia. Next base: position 17,229,227 of record CM077516.1, on the reverse strand, counting down.
CATTAATATCAGAAGTGACGTTGAACAGTTTGTTGTTTCTGTAAAACGGTCACGCTATAAACTGAATTAGATTCAAGTTGAAGATTAGATTGTTATACACAGACAAATACCAGAATTATAAAAGAAATTAATATCTGTCTGAAACAGACTTCAAGTGCTACATACTATTCGGGAAAAATATTATTTTGATTTCCCAGAACTGCTTTCTATTGCTTTATCATATCATAATATTGTTGTCATAATATCGTGTTTTTACATTCGTCTTGTAATTAACTTGTAAATAACGTTTTTGAAGAATATATCTTCAGTTAAAGCGTTTTCCGAAAAAAATTGAAATATACTCTTTCCTATCTGTCAATAAAAACATAAAATTTACGGTTTTATTTCTCAAGAATAAAATACTGAAAAATTTTTTTATTCGCAAAATAACCTACAGTGCAAGGAGACACTTTTGTTTAAAAATGTATTATTTTGTATTGCACTATTAAGTAATTAAATTTCGTATTTTTTGTGTATTATTTATAAAAAGAGAGAAATAATATTTAATTAAAAGATTAAAAATATTTAAAATTAAGTGATTATAACTGACTATTTTAAATATACACTCGAATCTAAGTTTGGCAAAAAGTCATTCTAGTTATTCCTTTCAATGGATCTAAGGGGGGGCTGTACCTTGCTTGCTTTAACGTCTAGCGCACTTGAATGCGGCGAAGAAACACAATATATTACAATTTGTGGTCATTATGGGATCGGTCGTCCAGTTTTACTTCGTATAACGTATTCTAATGCAGTGCGCGTTACTCCATAAGAAACAATGAAATAAATATCTAGGAAACTATTAAATTTACTTCTTTAAAATCATCATTAAATTTTTTTCAAACTACGGCCGAAACGTAATATATGTAAAAAATAAAAATTTAAATTACTTAAATTACTTAAAATTGATACTTTTTTTTTGCATTACACTGTGCAAATAAATCTACTTCCGTAGAGGACTTCGTTTTTATTATACATAGGATACCACTATAATGTTCGTTTGCCATATTCATACTTATATTATAGAGAGATTAACTAGCTTTTTACCTGTCCTAAAATTGACAACGATATCAATAAGGAATATAGTGTCCGATAGGCAGTTAAAGGCGATCCATCTAGTACTGAGGTCATCATTGAAGAACGATATGGCAACTGGCAGGATGATGAGATTCGCTACCAACAACAGCAACATGCATAAATCCCAGTAGAATCTGAAAGCAAAAATAAACTACCATTAATTAAAAGTTACTTCGAATGAAACATATCTGATTTTGACCTTAAGAAAGATTTTCTTATTAACCGAGTTCCAGCCGTGGGTCACCGTAATACGAAACGTTAACCAAAAAGCTGACTGCGGAGGAATTTTTTAACTTCTCGCTAAGAAAATTAAAAAAATTTAAAAATAGGAAAGTTATTGATTTCACCCCGATTTTCGAAAATCGAGTTTTCATCATATCTCGACGTTTTGTGATCCTAGGAAGCTATTCTGACTATTTTTACGATTATGTCAGTATGTCTCTCTCTGTGTGTGTGTGTGTAAACCTCTCATAACTTTTGAACGGATTGACCGATCGAATCGCGATTTGCGGCATTCGAAAGCGTTCCACTGAACTTAGATTTTCTGAAAATTTGAACCGATTCGGCCCAATAGATTTTGAGAAATTCTAAAAAAACCGAAAAAAAAAGTTTTTAAAACGATGTTTTTCGAAAATAACTTCTAGAATATTGTACCGATTAATTTCATAATGTCAGAAAACTGCACCGAATGCCGCTAAGCGGATCAAAATCGGTTAATCCGTTCGAGAGATATCGTAGTCAGCAGATTTCGAAAAAAGTGTTTTTTCAAAATAACTTCGAGATTTCTCAACCAATCGATTTTGTACCTCTTACAATATTTTTAGAGCTTAAAAAACTGCCTCTAATGACGTTTTAAAGATCAAAATCGCACAATGCGTTCAAAAGTTACAGCTTTTCAAAAATTAAAATAGTGTCAGTAATTTTCAGATTTTTGAGCTCGAAGAGCTAAGATCTAATTTTGGGTATATTATCAAGTGCTTCGAACTCAAAGCGCTTGAAAATAGCGGGAAGTTCCAGGAATGGCCTGCAGGGTCAACCGATTTACAGTTTTTTTGATTTTAAATATTTAGAACACATGCTCTGAAAAATTATCAGCTTCTGAAGAGCGTTGTATATTTTAATGCCTGTTCTGTCACAAACCCGATTTGAAAAATGTTTTGATTGCAGTTTTTGTTCAGAATTCATTTGTAGGTCCTTTAAGAAACTTTTTTTTGCAATTTTTAATATGTTGTGTTAACGTTCTATTTTAGAATCATTCAATATCTCCCCGAAGCCCCAATTGTCGTGAATTATGAGGATCATCGGTATTGTTTTGAAAGTTCAATGAATATACTATTACATAATTTTGTTAATTATTTTCCGAAATGAATTAAAAAAGCGCATTATGTTTGTGTATCTTTCGCTTTTTCCTGTATTTCGTTGTCAATTTGAGCGCGTATTAGTGTCAATATAGAATTATATCGTTTGGTCTAGTTTCGCTTTACATGAGTTTCCCATCAAGTTTATCCACTGTTTAGCAACTGACTGAAGTTTCACGAGTAACATTATCTGACATATTGCATTTGACAGGCCAGTTCAGATTCTGAATCACTTCAAAATCACATTCCATTAGGTTTATTTTTTGAACCATAGTTAGCAACAAAAAAATCCATTTACTATTTTGCAAAATACGTAAAAATATTTAATATTACTAGTTTCGTTTATAAAAAGACATCTTTAGAAAATTATAATCATAAAAAAATGAAACTTCTAGTGATTTGAGATATTTTTATAAATGCATTTCTATCACACAATATATTGTGTGTGTTTTAAAGACCATCAAGAGCTAAGGTTATTTGGGCCTAGCACCAATTCATATTTTAAATTCATTATTTTTTTTTTTAAATAATAAATTGAAAATCCAATTAACACTTTTGCTAGCTCTCGGGCTAGAACCCGGGAACTGGGGACTTGTATTAGAGGAACCATGAGGTTCTTGTAATATAATTGTAATAAATTGAGGGAACGCCATGTAAACAACAGCATTGCTATACGACACACAAAATATTCGTCTATTAAATGTTGACTTCAATATTTCGCTAGCATACAAATTAACCAAGGCATGGTGGTATCTACTTCTATTTTTAACACGCTTATATTAGCTTCACTTGTATGTTTGCTTGCGGGCTTGCTTGTGGGTTTGTCAGTTTGTAACCGACTTCTTTGAACTTGATTTTGACCAACTTTGAACGGTCAGATTTAGTTTAAACTTTGCACACTTATCAAGGACCGACTACAATACAATAATTCCATAAGTTTGTCCCATTATCCTGACCAGGATCTCCAGGACTAAAAAAAAAAAAGCAAAAAACTTCAGATTGAACTGAAACTTTGCACACTTATCAAGGACCGATTCCAATACAATAATTCCATAAGTTTGTCCCATTATCCTGACCAGGATCTCCAGGACTAAAAAAAAAAAAAGCAAAAAACTTCAGATTGAACTGAAACTTTGCACACTTATCAAGGACCGATTACAATACAATAATTCCATAAGTTTGTCCCATTATCCTGACCAGGATCTCCAGGACCAAAAAGCAAAAATAAATTATAATTTAAAAAAACTAAAAAACACGCTTTAATGAACTAAAAAGTAAAAAATAATTAATTTTATTGTAAACAAGCGTGGGGTAGTGTGAAAATATGATACAAAGCACCCCACGCTTGTTTACAATGAAATTAATTATTTTTTACTTTTTAGTTCATTAAAGCGTGTTTTTTAGTTTTTTTAAATTATAATTTATTAATACTTTTTATCACCTCTTACACGTCTTCTGTGCTCAACGTGAAAAATAATAAATATTCTTGTCCAGATTTAATGTTTTGTTTAAAGTCGGCCCTGTTAATGAGATCAGACAGTTTACCAGTTATTGATAAAATGTAATATTACATCGCGGATCATCTCAATAATATCCGCTAATGATCTCAGTTATCGAGCGTCTATAATTTACAATTCAATAATATCGACTGAACTTGGCATTATTTGCATTCTATTGTTTGAAACGAAATCAAATAACGACTTAGTATTCAGAGTAAGCTCTGCACGTCAAAGTTTAGAGTAAAGCGTGTTAAATTTTAAACATGTAAAAAATGACAGGACGTCAAACCTAAAATAAATTGTTTACGCAATAAAACATTGTATGGTATGAAGAAAAAAAAACAAAGTTACGGGACGAGAAATGATTCTCTCTAAACTTAATGCGACCTGACTAGGTAGTAACCTACTATTATAGTTCAGTTCGGAAATTGTAAGCAGTGACTAATACTTATTTTAGTTTCACAATGCAAGTACAGCGGAACAATTTCTATTATGCATGGGGAAATCTAAGAACGGTCATGGTTGACATTGTTTTACTTATTGCTACGCCGCTTCATTAATCTTATTAGTAATTAAGCATTAGTCACTGCTTACAATTTCCGAAATGAACTTTGAATGAGAATGGAGTGCTTTCTTACAGTACCAGTACCAGTCGTAGACTGGACAGTCTAATTTATTAAATTGGATAGTGTATGTAAATTAGTAATGTAAAAATACGGTATTAAACTTTTTTGTGTGTTAAACCCATGGTATAATACCGTATTTTTTAAGTATAAAACGGCTTTTTACTTTTTCACACTACGGTTACGGTGCATTATTCAGTATTGCCAACTGCATAATAGGAAAAGTCCCTGTTCTCATTTTGGTATTAAACCGTTTTAAACGGTGTTAAACGTTTTATAAGTGCTGTATAAAATAGTAAAATACGCAGTACTTATATAATTATAGGTAGTATAAAACTGGGGTATATTATTTTTTTACATACGAGTAGACTTTCTAGACTCTTGTCTTGTCTTGCCTAGATTTTCAAGACAAGACTTGCAAAAGTCTTGTCTAGAAATTGTCAAGACCAGACAAGAGTTTTTTAATCTAGACTTACACTTAGTGAAGTATTGATATTTCAAGATAAGACTTAGTGAAGTCTTGTCTTGTCTTGTCTAGACGGCAACACTATACCGTATAACACCGTTTTATACAAACGTTTTATGCCAGAGCATTATACGCATTTACATCACTAATTTAAATATAATTAATTTACTGTAGACGTTGGATCGGTGAAACGTTTTGCAGTTTAGAGAAATTGAACTCGACAAGGGTGCCTTAAATAATGAGTTCGAGTGAGACTGCTGATGAGGATTACTGAATCGCTTATAGGTATTAGGTACATATAGACATAATATAGGTTGTGTTACATATGTATCAACAATACGTCATCTGCAGCTTGATGAGGTTTACGTGGCGAGCGGTTTGTGAAGAAGCGAAAGGAGTTTTTATATCGGCGGCCAGTGAAATAACGATGATTGATGAGATTCGTTAGAGTGAGACAACCGCAACACCTCCGTCTATAACTAACTGCTTCTACTCTATAATATACACATGCATATAGATGATCAAAATGAAATTGATACGTTACTAGAGCTTATTAGTGTATTTGCCATATGGCACATATACTATTGGCGTCGGTCGGATGGCGGGACCTAGGGGTCGGACCAAAATTTCTCGACGTTTCATAGCCTCCTGAACAATTTGGCACCATTTTTGGAAATGTCTGTATATATATATATATATATATATGTGTGTGTGTGTGTGTGTGTGTGTGTGTGTGTGTGTACGGGCTATAACTTTCGAAAGAGTTAATTTATTTTGACGAAATTGGGTAAGCACGTTGCAACCGATCAGCGCACGAAGCCTATTTAAAATGGGCCCCATTGGACTATTTTAAGGGTGTTTTTTAGGGGTTAAAAAATGTTTTTGGGCCCAAAAATACCGAAAAAATTCTCAGAATTGTTTCAAAATTGAAATTTAACCCTTTAGTAAAGATTAAAATGTGCTGCTAAAATTTTAATAAAATCGCCTCGACAGGTCCGGACTTACAAATTTTATGAAAACACTAGTTTGCGGATAGTGATTTACTTACTGAAGGGTGTATTTAATTTGGTACAGAGGTTGCATTGATAACAATATTGAAATTAAGAAAAAAAAATTATTTTAAGGGATGTATTAAGGGGTTAAATTTTTTATTTTGTTCAAAAACAAACTTATGTTCACATAATAACAGCACAATGGTATTAGCAAATACACTATATTGTCGGCAGGGTTTTGGCACTGCGACCCGAGTTTTTAAGCTTTGTATACAGTAAAAAATATAGTTCTGAAACATCGCTTACTACATTCCATAAATAACTCAATGAATTGGAAAATTTACATTCAATTTTCCACAAGTATTTCCCAAATAGTTATAAAATATTAGTCAAGTGAGTCAAATTTAACAAACTTTAAAATTATAGGCTGACAAACAATCTGAATATATTCATTAAACTCTGGAATCTCAAATTTTAAATGCAATAATAAATTAACGTAAGACGTTATGACAAAAAATGCAATTAGTTTACGTTAAACTGCACTGACAGCATGCAGTGCAAATGATAGCCGTGAGATAATTTCCGTCGTTGCACATGGACTTTGGGCCTTGACCTCTGTAGAAAAGCGTGTGCATATATATACTGAATGTCCATCTTTGTATGATACATATTACGCAATTTAATAAGTAAAAACATACAGCTGTTAATGCCAATTTAGATAAAAGTGATACATTCCACCACACTAAGAAATGAGAAGACCGATTACATAGATTATCGATGGTCCATTTGTAGTCAGCGATTAATCTGGTAATAGGGCACAAAGAGACAATGGCGTCGCAATCAGGTATTGCCTGCACATCGCGTAGATTCCATAAAAACACATTGCGCATGTGTGGTTACTAATTTTACATTAAATTGTTTTGTATTCATCCATTTTATATACGTAACTGTACATTTTATTTTGTAATTTTTACACACTTTATTGGAATATTACACAAATTATGTAATTTTAATTTACTTTAAGTAAAAATCACAAATTTGTTTAACTTCACAGTAAAAGTCCAAGTTTTTATGAAGTTTTCTGTGTAAAAATAAATAATAATATAAAATCACTTAGAAAATCGAGTAAATTCTCCTTTAACTTTCAAAGTATTTTTACATCCATTTTTTACAGTGCAGAAGTGGCATCGAAATTCGTTGTTTATAGTATTAGCTTCTTCTGAGTATTTATCTGATAATTTATTTATTTAGGCAGTCTGATACTTCGCGGGAAACAAATGGTATGGGTAGAACTAAAACCACACCAAACTCGCCTAAAAAGTTCAAGAATTTTTTTTATTGTAAATTATAGACGCGTCGACAATTTATGAAGAAATAATTAACAGTTGTCGGTTGAATCTTATAATTATAATTTACTGATTAAAGAAAAACCATAAAGTACGCATATCAAATCCATTTTGTTACAGGCGTCTTATCTAAATATTTCAAGCTCGTCACCGTCCTGAAGTTAACATAAAGATTATTTCAACTTATAATAACTATTGAAAACTGTCACAGTATGAAATAATATTATAAATTTAAGAAATTCCAACTGTAAAGTACAGTGAAACTGTGCATTTCAGACACTACAGTTACTAAAAAGAAAGAAAAGCAGGAACAAAAGAGGTGGTGTCAATAATATATATCACGCGACCGAATTTGTTATGACAATTGACGCAACGGTCGAGTGCTAATTGATTGCATAGGTGTTTTTTGGCCATTCCTATTACATCCAGCAGGTTAGTTCGGTGTTATGATGGTACTTTGGGTACTGTATCAAAGCTAGCAACATTATTAATTAGAAAAAAAGATTTTTTAGCATATAACAATCGAACTATGTGACATTATCGAATGAACACATTATGTATCTTTATGCTTGTCCAAGTCAATTAGCGAAATGAAGTAATTAGACCGTTAAACTATTAACGCTACTCCTTCACAATGTTCTCATTGTTACTGCATTCCAGAGCCGTTTTTCTCGAATCTTTTCCAAATCACGATTATATTTCAAGCGATTAAAATAACGAACTTTAAAAATTGTGAACACTACGCTTAACTTAATTAATAGTTATCGTAATTCGTCAAATGTTAATAGTCTCATATTACTATCACTGAAAGTTCTATTTGGAATATATTATTTTTTACGTATTATATTTATATTAAATCAGTTTTGAATACCTACAAAGAGGACTCCTTTCTAATTGAGAATTTTTGTTTACTAAGGTAGGTATTATATCGATAGATATCAGGTGCTGATTCAATTTAAAAAAGAAATATATTCATCCTAAAAACTAAATCAAATTTTTTAGGCAATGCAGTCGTTAGTACCCACCATAACCATAAAAAGGATGAATAACTTGTTAGCCCGAGGATAGTGAATTTTCAATATTTTATTTTATTATAGCAAAATATTTTTATTAATATTTGTTCAAGTAATAACGATTAAAAGTCTTAAAATTCATAATTTTATTAGATTATGAAAATTTAAAACAAAATGTCGGTTTACAAGCGAATAATATTAATGCTGGGTTTATCGTACAATTTTAACAGGCTTTTTTAATTAAGCTGTTAAAGGTTGATTGTTACGTGTTCATTGGTTGCTGCGTTTTCATTTTGGCAGATTGTTGATCATTACCATAGCAACCGTCATTTAGCAGCCTGATTAAAAATAAAATTGTACGATAAACTCAGCATAAGTCAGCTGCTGTTGCGATTTGTTGATATTTCATTTACACTACTATCGATTAGTTTTTTTGCTGCTCTATTCGCATTACGTTGAAATCCATTTTCCCCCGTTTTCAGCAAGCTTTATTTAGGTACGCCTTTCGGTTAAGAAAATAGATTTAAGTGACTTGTACTTTTCATGAATAATTCTGACAGTAAAAGCGACTAAATAACCTTTACCTGTTTTTTTATTACGACATATAAAATAATGGAAATATTCAAATTTGATTTTAAATTAATTTACCTAGCGTTTTGTTTGTAAAACGACGATGTGCTATTTTTACAAGCAGGTCAAATCTTGCAAGTCAATCGATCGATTTGAAATTTTGTACACATATGTATTCCCGATGACAATATATGAATAAATTGTTTGTAGAAATAAATTCAACCCCGGAGTTCAAACGGGGATGTAGGGTTTTTTTGACTAATCAACGCCCAGGCCAAATCGCTGAAGCTAGAAACTTGAAATTTGAATTCCTTTTCTGAAGTAAGCATCCACTAAGAAATTATTTTTTCGAAATTCAACCCCCACGGATATCAAAGGGAGGTAAAATTTTGAAAGACTAAAATGAACAAAATAAAATATTACTTAGTAAAAAAAAACTTTTTAGAGACAAACTTGTATTGAAATGTACTAAAAAGGAAAAAATAATATTTAATAATTTGGGTTCATAATTATTATAAAAGCGGGGGTTGCGACTAATAAACTATCATAGAATTTACAACCCACGCTTTTATAATAATTATGAACCTAAATTATTAAATATTATTTTTTCCTTTTTAGTACATTTCAATAAAAGCTTGCGTCTAAAAAGTTTTTTTATTAATAATTTTTTAATTATACTATGAAGAAAACCCCACTGCAACCCTGTCATCCTGCAAAAGAAAGAACAGATGAGTGGTCGCGGCGTTTTTATAATCATGACAGAGCGAAGGTGGCATTGCGCTATGATAATGACTGCACTACTTATAATTACATGATCACGTAATGTTGCTACCAATTGACTAATTGTCGAACTGTGCTAATAGCGTGTCTCAAGTATGGTAACAGAAAAACATAGCAGGCAGAATGTTGGCGTTGATTTTATGATCAATTCAATACAGTTATTCTTTTTTAAGTTAATTTCTTTTAATTTAATTTCTAAGTATCTTTACCCACGAAACTAATGTAACGATTCGACATCAATTCAAATTTTTCCCCAAAAATGACTAACGATTTTCATGAAATTTACAGAATAGGGATTTTTTGCGGCGAGAAATCGATCTAGTTAGGATTTTTGGCAATTAATAAAGGATATTTTTTGCTTACAGCTCGCTTAATAATTAAAGTCGGAGCCATTCGAAACCTATTTCTACAAAGATTTTGTGTAATATTTCATAAGATTAAAACTGTAAATGAAAACTAATATAAGAGGTATCTTGAATAATATGTAAATAATCAATCCCCGCTTTTATAATAATTTTGAGTGCATTTATATAAAAAACTCGGGTCGCAGTGCCAAACCCTGCCGACAATATAGTGTATTTGCTAATACATCAGGCATTGTGGCATTATTATGTGAACTTAAGTTTGTTTTTTGACAAAATAAAAAATTTAACCCCTTAATACGTCCGTTAAAATAATTAAATTTTTCTAAATTTCAATATTAGACATGGATTTTATCAGTACACGCAATTAAATACACCCTTCCATAAGTAAATCCGTTACAACAAACTAGTGTTTTCATAAAATTTGAAAGTCCAGTCCTGTCGGGCCGATTTTATTAAAATTTTAGCAGCACATTTTAATCTTTGCTAAAGAGTTAAATTTCAATTTTGAAACGATTCTGACAAATTTTTCGGTATTTTTGGGCCCAAAAACTTTTTGGAACCCCTAAATACAACCCTGAAAATGGTCCGATCGGGCCCATTTTAAATAGGCTTCTTGCGGTGATGGGTTCCAATGTGTGTACCAAATTTCGTTTCAATCGATTAAATCGATAAATATATAAATATATAAATATATAAATATATAAATATATAAATATATAAATATATAAATATATAAATATATAAATATATAAATATATAAATATATAAATATATACATATATATATAAACATTTTCAAAAATGGTGCTAAAGTGTTCAGGAGGCTATGAAACGTCGAGAAATTTTGGTCCGACCCCTAGGTCCCGCCATCCGACCGACGCCAATAGTGTATGTGCCATATTATGGCAAATACACTAAAAAGCTTGTCTTTAAAAAAATTTTTTACCAATATTTAATTTAAATTATTTACTATAAAAATTTTACAAAAAAATTTAATAATGAATTTTTCAGAATATTCTCATAATTCGCCTCATCTTTCAATGTACAATAAATCATCATGACTTGATCTAAGATTTAATGATTTTAATTGTATTTTCAAATCTTTTTTTATGCTTTTTTTAGATTATTGATTTTTTACGTGTAGTATCAAGAAGTTGAATTATGTTATTTTGCGCCAAAAATTATTAATTAAATTCAGTGATAAAATAAGCAAATTTAAACATTAAATGGGGAGTGAAATGAAGAATCAAAAAGAAAGTCTGGTACAATTTTAACATTTGTAAACTGCTAACGTTATCTTATTTTGATAATAAATTGTTGAAATCTAAGACACTACAATATTGTAGTAAATTAGTATGTCAGTGTTACTTAATTGCTCACTAATTTATTCGTAGAATGCTATATTTATGCACATATTAAATTATAAATACAAGTGTAAGCTGTGTAACAAAAATAAAAGAATCCATTACACTTCAAAATATTGATTTTAAATATTCACATTGTACTTCTGCAGTAAACAGTTCAAGTAGGTAGTAGTGTTTAAACTGGACCACTAATTTTAGCAACACACTTCAGAATAAATTATTCAGGAATTGTTAAAAATAAATCAGAGACGAAATTATTTTAACTGATAACAAAAATATAATTAAAATTTAAAAATTACGGAGTTGTCTGTCGTCGAGCGTCTATAATTCACAGTATATTTATTAAATTAATAAATTGATGATGTTAAGCTAATTTAGTACACTTTGTAAATCACCCCGCTCTAATGAAGATTATTTCAACTAGGTACTTATAAAAAAAATTTGCCATTGACTTATTAATGATGTTTTATTTCTTATATATTATCATAATTCTATACCTACTATTTGCATAAATAATGATTAATTACTAAATGGTGTAATATTTGAAATATTTTGAAATATTTAACTGAATTATTTAAATAACGAGAGATATATGTGAAAAAAGTCACAAACTTGTTACGATAAATTTTATTCATATTGAAATTTACTCAAAAAAGTGTACCTATTACATAAAATAAAACAAACCGAATTTGCGTGGTATTTGTAACAAAACGTTCGTAGCTATTGTAAGCGAAAATGTAGATTTTATTGTAAATAAAATGTACATAGCTTTGTTCTTTTAAACCTTTATTTGAAACATTTATCATTTTCATTACAAAATACCTACACGCATATTTCATATCCAGTGTAAATATCTGTTTTAACACATTAACCGTCAGATCCAGTTGTACCTAACTTTTTACTTCCCACCTCTACTATGGTAGGGAAGTAATGGATTTAGTCCGAAAAAAATATTTCGAGATTTTAAGAGATTTCACGTTTTGAGACCCTAGCAATCGTTTAAGATCATTTTCTGACTGATGTCTGTCTGTGTGTGTGTGTGTGTGTGTGTGTGTGTGTGTGGTCAATTTTTCGCCTTCGATATCTTAAGAACGGAACAACATACGGGCATGCCGATTATTCTATTGTGTTTATTAGCCTTTAACTTAGATCTGATTAGATTTTGAGTCAAATCGGTTCAGTGGATCCTGAGATATTCAAAAAAACGTTCTCAATGTCACGTATTAACATAGGTAAAAAAAAATATATAAATGAATTCTAGATGTTATAATATGAAAAAAATGTAAATATTTTTTTTCTCTAAAATGTATAGTTTTCGAGAAAAAAAATATTTTACTAAAAAAAATAAAAATTGTACGTAAATCAAGGTACCATGATTTTTGCTATATTAAGCTAGCCATCAGTAAATCACCAAACAAAAAAAGGGCCATGCTTTTCTCAAAGAATAAAAATTAAATTGTGTTTTAAAGACCACCAACAGCTAAGGTTATTTGGGCCTAGTCAAAGAATAAAAAAAAAAGAGTGTTTATTTTTTGCAAATATTTACTAGGTGGGAAGTATAGGACTGGTCATCAGTCGAATTTTTTTTATTCAGTATTAGAGTTTGAAATAATAAAAGTAACTAATATAATATTATATTGAGACTTTATTTTTCTAGTAGATTTGCCCTCGATTTTTTGGATTAGCACGATCGAGAAAATGAGAAAAAACTTCGTTTTACACGGAACAACTTCGATTTAACACGTTCGAACAAATCGCTCATCGGTTGCAACAATGGCACATTTCAAAAATTAAAAAAAAAATTCTAAATGACAAAATTTTAACAAAACTTTGTTCTTTAACTTTAAACCATGATAATTAGAATGCCACCAAATTTAATATAAGAAACATATTAATTATCGTTTATGAGTACATCAGTAAATAAAAATAAAGGTCATGAACCGTAATAATGAGAAAATGGAAAAAATCTACCTTGCAAATGTTAATTTATGGCGCTTAACGTGTTAAATGTACATGTAGTTTATTTATGTTGACAGATATAGTCTACCTACGGAGTCACCACTCGCAAACCGACCACCGCATTTACACGAAATCTAATATAAATCTTCTCCATAGGCAGAAAATATATCTCAATTCTAGAAAAATACGCACTCCCCTTTATTTTAAAATCGCTGCTCCAGTGCAATAGTGGGACAATTCAACAATTTGTAAGCAAAGCCAAAAGTGGACATCACCACTGTATGACAAAAATAACTATTTTACAACGAACTACTGAATGCGATTCAAAGCATTAGTATAGGGTTCTATTCTGATTGTAAACAAAGCGAACAAAAAAAAATAAACAAAGTAAATCCATCAAGAATTGCGACTTGTACAGCTCGGACGTACGTACGTTTAGACCAACTGCTGTTCACGATTTTCAATTATTTTCAATTTTGAGACATATTATGAACTCAAATCAATTTAAAAATGATTCCATTTTATAGAACAGAATGTCCCCTTTTCGAAAAGCTACAATTTTAATGACTTTCTTGCGAAATTAACTTCAGCTCTGGTGCGCAAATCGATAATAGAGCACACTCCCGCTAGTTGTGTGTTCATCATAATATATGTTAATTTGGGATGATAACTACAGTCTTAAATAAAATATTCTTTGTAGCTTGTCTACGTTATTCTTTTTAGGATCTTTTTAGGATCCCCTGAAGTTTATGAACGATCAAATCTTTGAATGGGTGAATATGAAAATTACCTAGAATTATGAAAATTAATCGATACCTATCTTAGTTACATTTGCATTTGCATTTCAAGCGTCATTGATGACATCTGAACCTATATAAACCACTTAATATATTTTAAGACCTTAATTTTTGTGAATGAAATGTTGGGTTAGAGAAGAATGTGGTTAGAAAATTTTTGGTCGAGGGCCCCTTTATCTAGTTTAGCCTGGGACCCCGTTTCTTGTAGTTGTGTCAACGCTACTAGATCCAGTTAGTTTCAGTTAATGTACTTTTAGAATGTTACATCTTGTTCAAAATGTTTAAATTAGCCACCGTTTTCTTTTATAATACACTCTGATCCAAATAATATTTTGGTTATTAGAAATCAAAATACGTTCTTAAGAGTTAAAAAAATCAGGGTCGTATCTAGGAGTTATTTCAGTGGGGAGGGACAAGCAATGCATAATCGACAGCTTTTGTTATCTGTTCGATATTTTGTAATTGAATTTATAAAATATTTACTGGGTTCTGGTAGGAATGACTCCCGTCCAGTTGCTACAAACTCGTCACTGTTTAGCAACAGCAACGTATTATGTTAAACGAGGTTCAGAGTGTTCAAAATGAACACTGCATATTATAATATATTTCGTCAAAATATGCATTTTTCTATATGTATTGTGTGTGTATGTAGGATATAGTGATGTTTGTATAAGGGAAAGTCGGGCAGAATGATTGAAGAACCGGAATAACAATGTTTAGATTGACGTACCATATTATTCGTGCGAAAGAATTCATCTCTCATAAATCATGAAGAGAGAATCCCACATCTCCCCTATCTATCTTTCTCTCTTGTGTATGATTGTTGGAGATACAATAATCATTGTTGTACATTAGTATCAGATATGAAAGGAAAGCACAATATTTCTCAATGGCGTACATTTAAAAATATACGCTAAGGAAGTGAACGCATTTTTATGCAATCGCGTTTTGCATATTAATAATCACTGACAATATAAAATCTCGTCTCTTGGCTATGTTTTGAACGAAATTACGTAGAACAAAATATTTTGGAAAATTAGTTTTTGGAAGATTTCTAAAATAAGGCTAAATCAATTCGCAATAATTTATATTCGCCTATAAAACTAATCTTGAACTTTGTAAAATTATATAGGATTAGAAGTCTGTTCCAGATTTTTAACAGTTTAAAAAATATTTTAAAGAAAAAATTCGTATAAAACTATTATTTTGGTAATTCAATTTCAAGTAGATGCGTTTGAAGTTGTAAGTCACTCACATTTGATTTAAATTTTGTAATTTAGATACTTATTGACCAGCTGTCGGTAGATGAACAAATAAGTAAGTAAAAATAAACAAATAAAATGAAATAATTATAAGTTTAACTGTCTGTTTCAAGTCTCAAGTCAAAACATGGAATTTAGATAATTTCTCGGTAGAGAGCTATAAGAAAAAATGTCATGTTACATCCTTGTCAATAATTGACGTTAAAGTGATTAAGAAAAATGAGAATATATTTTAAATGGGACAGGATTAAACTGCTTGTGTCCAGACTGAATTAAAACTGCTTCATAATTAAAGAATGGCGTCAACTTCATCATCCATATTTTAATACAGTGCTAACATCACTGTTTTTAAGGTCAATTCTTAATAAATTAATTCATATATTTGCATGTTATTCGACCATAATTGTACTTAAAATAATATAATGTTTTATATGCAACTTAAACGTCTTAATAAAAAATTTGTGTTTTTAAGAAATCACTAGTTGCTTACAAAATCTATCGGCTACAGTCCTACTCAACTACTTTTCACATTATTTTTGTATTTCTGTGTTAGCAGTAGTTGGGTTTATTTTGACGTCTCATACTGGGGTGGCATTTTAGAAATATTAGATGTAACGGAAATAGTTGGAAGTGGTTGACATGTGAAACAAAACACAGCATGTATAACTATTTTAAGGTCTCAGATAGAGTAAGACAGGTGGTCGTGAGGAAAAGTACGAATCTACCGATAGATACAAACGCCAAGCTCAGGTTCGAATTCCGAAGGCTTTTAATATTTTATTACATAAATTATTTTTTAATTAAAATATATAGATTTTGGATATCAATTTAAAAAATAAAATTCCAGTTGTTTTATTAATTATTACATTTCTAGATTCCTAGATCTTAGGATTCACAAAAATACAGATACAATCGAATTTGACATTTATAGAAAACCAACGAACAATAATAGATATATCATGAATCATTCAAACCATGCTTTAAAACACAAACAAGCGGTCTTCCAATGTATGGTACACAGACTTTTGACAATTCCACTTCAAAAAGAACGTTTTGATAATGAGTTGCAGAATATAATAAATATAGCAAGACTAAATGGTTATGACGAGGATATGGTTTTGACCATATTACGAAAGAAAAAACGGAAGCTTAACTTCAAGAATGCTACAACGTTAAAAGCTGATAACCCCCCATCTAAATACATAGGTATCACCTTTGACTCCAATCTTACGAGGGGCTTTGATAAAATTTTAAAAAGTGTGAATTTAATGAAGGCATATAAAAATAACAATAGTATAAGCAAATTTTTGGGGAATCCGAAAGACAAAACTCCGACGTTAGAAAAGTCTGGTATTTACCAGATTAATTGCGGAACATGTGAAAAGATTTATATTGGCCAAACCAGACGTGCTATTAATACCAGATGGAAAGAACACTTTGCCCATATCAAATACAACAGACCCGAAAAATCAAGTGTGGCGAATCACATATTGGACACTGATCATGATATTAGCATAAAAAATGTAAAACTGGTAAAAGAGATAAGGAGCCAAAATTATTTAGACAGTTATGAGAGTATGTATATAGCCAAGAATGACAAAAAGAAGCTTTTAAATTCCGACAATGGCCCCATCCCCTTTTCAACATTATTTGACCTGTTATAAACATTAACCAACTGCACTAGTTTTATTACCTGTTAGCTATAAGTCTTTGGTTTTCGACCTCCTAGTTATAATTATCTTTACTTATTTTAGTATTAAGTTGTTATATATAAGGTAAAAATTTTGTTACACTTTTAGTTTAGTATTTGCTGATGATGGGAGCTTAGCTCTTGAAATGTACATTCATTAATAAAATTATTGTGGTTAGACGTGACTAAACTCTTTATTATTAAATCAAACCACAGTGCTCTTAATTATTCTTATTCTTATTACATTTGATTTTATAAAATAAAATTTATCTTATAAAATCAAATGTTTGTAAAATATAATAAATACAATAAACAAATAATTATTTAATAAAAATGGATGTATTTCTTTCCATGACAAAGAATACAATTATTTGTGTTTAACGGTATTAACTCATCTGTCTGTACCCGCGATACAGACATACCCATTTTTTAATAATAAAATATATTTCTTAAGAACAATTATTACATTTCCAATAGTATTTATTTGGTTTGTCGCGGTACTGTGTTATACCATTTTGTTATCTATTACTTCGTGAAGCCCAAAATCGTTTATCATTCAGCCGTCGAGTCAGCCTTCAGTTCCCCACCCCCACAAATCTCAAACCGCCAACCAATTGTTTGGCCAATCTGCCGGCAGAAGTTATGTACCAACTGTGTATACATGTATTTTTAATAATGTCAAATATTCGGAAAATTAATTAATCGTCTAGCATCGAGTTTTGTCATATAATCTTTCTTGTAGTTTTTTTTTGAACATTGTATTTATTTCTGAAACAAAATATACAAACTGTTCTACTTTTTTATAGCCACAGCGCTTATAAAATATAAAAAACTCGGGTCGCAGTGCCAAAACCCTGCCGACAATATAGTGTATTTGCTAATGCAGGCCTTGTGGCTTTATTATGTAAACTTAAGTTTGTTTTTGGACAAAATAAAAAATTTAACCCCTTAATACATCCCTTAAAATAATATTTTTTTTCTTAATTTCAATAATATTATCAATGCAACCTTTGTACCAAATTAAATACACCCTTCAGTAAGTAAATCACTATCCGCAAACCAGTGTTTTCATAAAATTTTTGTAAGTCCGGTCCTGTCGGGCCGATTTTATTAAAATTTTAACAGCACATTTTAATCTTTACTAAAGGGTTAAATTTCAATTTTGAAATGATTCTGAGAATTTTTTCGGTATTTTTGGGCCCAAAAACTTTTTTCAACCCCTAAATACTACCCTTAAAATGGTCCGATCGGGCCCATTTTAAATAGGCTTCGTGCGGTAATGGGTTCCAATGTGTGTACCAAATTTCGTTTAAATCGATTAAGTCTGTGGAGAGTTATCGTGTACACACATATATATATAAATATATATATATAAATATATATATAAATATATATATAAATATATATATATATATACATACATATATACATAAACATTTTCAAAAATGGTGGCAAACTGTTCAGGAGGCTATGAAACGTCGAGAAATTTTGGTCCGACCCCTAGGTCCCGCCATCCGACCGACGCCAATAGTGTATGTGCCATATGGCAAATACACTAATAATATAATTATTGGTTTGGACCTAGGGGTCAGACCTTACAATCTCGACATTTCACATCAATTAAAAATTTAGAGATTCGTGTCGAAATCTATTAATTAAAGAAAACAAGCTACTAACTTTTTACGGAATTTTTGCTCATGAGCTGCTCACAGTTATGCATTCTAATAAGTATTTTTTTGAAAATAATAAACAAAAACTATAATATAATACCCGCAACAACAATATTATTTTAAAGCATAACACGACATTTTTTGAAAAAAGTCCTATCTATATAGGCTATAAAATTTTTTACAAATTGCCAGATGAAATAAGAATCATAAATAAAACAGAATATAAGAGATTAATGGGAACTTGGACCGTGGGTTGATTGAAACTCAGTTAAAGTTTTAATTCGCAACGTTTCGTCTATATTTTAGACTTCTTCAGGCTCTTAAACCATAACACGAGTATGTCAGTAATAATCTGTAGTCATCATTCATTTAGAGCGATAATATAATATTCAAAAATCCTTTGAAATAATTGATAATAATAATTTCATTAAAATTCATTTGTTCAACAGACACAATTTTTTTCTTTTTTTAAAAACAAAATGATGTTGTTTTTAAAAAAAGAAAAAAATTGTGTCTGTTGAACAAATGAATTTTAATGAAATTATTATGATCAATTATTAAAGGGTAATTATTAACTGATAGTGTTTAATGCCATTATATTAGAAAACGTCGCGGATTCCATTTTCGATAAACTGTTTGTTTATTTTACTTGTTTTATTTTAGTAATAAACAATTTCACGATAAATTTACCGTATTAGCAAGTAAATTTTTTCCTTATTCGAGTAAAACTTTTTACCACCAGATGTCATATGCCTATTTGACAGATCCCAATAGTCTCACTTTTTTGTGTTTTTTAAAGACCATCTAAGGTTATTTGGGCCTAACAACAATTCATATTTTCAATTCATTATTTTTTTTAATAATAAATTGAAAATCCAATTGACACTTTTACCAGCTCTCGGGATAGAACCCGGGAACTGGGAATTTGTAATATAGGAACCATAGCAAAGTCATGTAAACAACAGCACCGCTACACGCTCGGCCATTCTCAAGTCCTGTCTCACTTTTTTAACGTTGCATGGCAACTCTATAATAATATTATGTCCTCCTCGATGTCCTCTGCTATTATTACTAGCGTTTAGATAATTCACATATAATATACAACTAAAATGCTAACTACATACAAAATATAGGTACACATTATTTTAGCAATATTTGTGATTTTCTTGGCGTCAACTCGCTTCTCCCAGAAAACAATTTCTTTTAATATGGAAAAATAAATAAATATACAGGGTGTTCCGTAAAGAATGCGTCAAAAAGTGATCCTATATTCTAGGACATAAAAATAATAAGATTTAACCGAACTTGCCTCATAAAAATGTCGTTCGTTTCGGATATACAGGGTGTTAAAGTTTTGTATTTGAGTTTCTTTAAATAAATAGAACAGTTTTTGAGATATCTAGTCGAAATTTGGTATCCATGGGTTTTTAGGACAGGCAAAAAAAAATTTTAACAGATTTGAGTTTCTAAAAAAGGGTGCTAGTTGCAGTCTATCGGGAGCATATATTTTGTGCCCCCATTTTCTCCCCGAATTTTATAAGGTGAGTTGGGTTAAATCTCATTATTTTCATATCTAGAATATAGGATTACTTTTTGGCGCATTCTTTACGGAACACTCTGTATAAGAGACAACCAACAAAAAAAATTGTACTTATTGAACCCGTCACCGTCGGTCGGAACTCAAACCCGAAACTTCCAGATTCGCGCTGGCTGTTAAAAATTGTTAAATTGTATTTTAAGAACCACCAACAGCTAAGGTTATTTGGGCCCAGCACCAATTCATATTTTCAATTCATTATTTTTTTTTAATAATAAATTGAAAATCTAATTGACGCTTTTACCAGCTCCCGGGCTAGAACCCGGGAACCATTCGCGCTGGCTGAGTAGAATAAATAAATAGATCGGCATGTTTATAAAAAAAAACAAATCATTTTAGTTTGAGTTAAAACATTATTCACAGTGTAAGGATTACATTTTTCTTAAAAAAAACAATATATCATTGTAACGAGATAAAACTGTTGTTAAATGCCAAAGAAGAATTTCATTTTGTTAACGTTAAATGAAAACGTAATAAAAACTGGGTTAAAATCATATATGTAGGTATGTATTAAAGACATTACAATGTAACTTGGATATAAAACGTGGTAGATAGAATTATCGTATTTGAAGGTAACACAAAAATATTTTCTTTTTGTGTTACCTACGCTTTCGTTTCTCTTGCTCGTGTATTTTAAAATATAACCAAGTGAAATGAAATATACAGGGTGTTTCATAATATATGAGCAGGACTTCAGGATGTGATAGCTCGTCTAAAAATATGAAAAAAAGTTTCTATTAACTTACCCTCTAAAATGCACCATTTTAGAGATACAGGGTGTTGATACAGGGTATTTGGGGAATTTTGGAAAGACAACTTTTGTATCATTTTTTCATTTTTTTTTAATTTTGCAATTATGAATTTAACGTTTGGTTTTGTTACTTGTTCTAACGTTTAAATAAATTTTGTTTAATTATTAAGAAAAAAATTTTATTTAAAAAAATTGACCATGTTTTTCAACATTAAAAAAGTTGTTTTTTCTCGAAAACAATCGACTTTAGACCTTATGACCAAGAATACCTTTTTTGTGTAGAAAACATTGGCGGTTCAAATGGGCGTCTCAAAACCGTACTTTTTCCAGTAGCGTAGAAGTTGGGGAGAAAAACACCCACTACCCCTTCAAAACCTTCACCAATTATGACTTAAAAAAAAAAAATTTCCGCACAAAACATAGCTTATTATGAGTAGAAATGCTTACAAAAGCCGTTTTCTGTATGATAAACGGTTCCGGAGATATTCGCGAAAAACGAAATTTTTTTTTCAATTTCAACACCCTGTATCTCTAAAATGGTGCATTTTATAACGTAAGTTAATAGAAACTTTTTTTCATATTTTTGGACGAGCTATCACATCCTGAAGTCCTGTGCATATATTATGAAACACCCTGTATAAAGAGAGAAAAATAAACATCTTCTGTGCCTTCTTTAATTATTTTTCTTATGAATATACTTATAAAAGGCTCTTACGAAAATATGCATTGTGACACTGGCGTAGACAAAAGTCTAGATTAAAAAATAGGTAAAAAAACTTTTAAGTTAAACGGTTTTATTTTAAATCATCAGCTGTACCAAAAACAAGAAAATAATTAGGACATAAACCAAGGGGCACTTTGTGTAGCTGCGTCAGCAGATTAAGTACATAATAAAAACGTGGGCGCATTTGAAATATTTCTGTTGGTTGGCTTGGAAACACATTTTTCTAGACAAGCCATTCTTATTAATTAATATTATACAGTCGTTATACAGATTTTTATGCCCCCATGTTTTTATTACTTATTACGCTGACGCAGCGACACAAAGTGCTCCTTGGTTTGTGTCTTAATTATTTTCTAGTTTTTGGTACAGCTGATGATTTAAAATAAAACCGTTTAACTTAAAACTTTTTTTACCTATTTTTATTTTCTAGTTTGATTTCTGGTTCGTATCATTATGCAAACTCCTCGTCCTTTCAACTGTCCACCTCCTGATTCCACCATCAGATCCTCGTTACCAAGTTGAAATTATCACAATATTGTATTGTCACGGGAACTCAATGTGTGTGCAAAAGTTTCATAAGAATCGGTTAAGTAGAAGTACTTGCAAAAGCTGTCACAAGGTTTGACACAAAGATAGTAACAAACAAATATGATACGGGGTCAAGGTAAATAAAACCTTTTAAAAATGTACAATACTTTATTCACAAGAAAAATATTAACAA
This sequence comes from Mongoloraphidia duomilia, assembly GCA_039654895.1. Lineage (NCBI taxonomy): Eukaryota > Metazoa > Arthropoda > Insecta > Raphidioptera > Raphidiidae > Mongoloraphidia > Mongoloraphidia duomilia. Next base: position 17,206,568 of record CM077516.1, on the reverse strand, counting down.
AATAAATAATTATGTCAGTTTTCTGAAAGGATAGATAAAATTACAACGTAACTTCGCGACGGTACAGGTACCGTTACAATAGCTTTATGAATGGTCAGTGCCGAATTTGCACTTTTCTTAAGTATGGACCGCTGGGTTTTCGCTGCCCCTACCTTTAAAAAAATTATTGTATAAATAGACAAATTTTGTTTTGCTCCAATTATTTATTTAGGCAAATTTATGAAGATATAAAAGTAATATGTTTTTTAGATCTTCAACATTTTGTAGGATAGTCCCCTAAATTTGCCGCCCTAGGCCACGGCCTACTCGGCCTATTGGTAAATCCGACACTGGCATATAGGTACCGTCGCGTGCGTCGATACCTTTCAGAAAACGGACATTTATTTTGAAGATTTCATGAATAAAAAAATTGATTGAACATGATGAGCTATGAAGTTTCCAGGTTTCAATTTAAACGTAAAGCGTCAACTGCAATTTCAATTTATTACTGCGCTGGGAGTACTTCTACATTGCAAGATGAAATAATTTATCAATTTACTATTTTATACGTTTACTGGCATTAAACACACACACGCACATTGGCGTTACCGTATAGTGTTTGTTGTGTTTGCAAGCACATTAAACGGTGACCTCGTAAAATACCTCTTTTAATATAATTTATGCTGAGCCATATTTTGCCATAATTTATATCGTTGGTTTGTTCATTATTCAGTTAGAATAAACTATTTCTTATCACTTATATGGAAAACACGAGACTGCTAGAGACCTGGGTTATTGGTGTAGGAATTGTGGATTATGTATGTCTAGATGCGTAATGAGGTATATTACAGACGACTAGCGAGTACCGTAAGATGGGGCGACTTTGATCAATTTGAATTTTATTTTTCCGACAGCAATTTTATGTGTTTACAAATTTACATTAAAAAAATACCAAACGATTGGTTTTAGCAAGCAGAATGCGACTCTATACTTGAAAAATGTATATTTTGTAAAATACTTAGTAAAAAAAAATAAAAACATAATGATCAACTTCATACACAATGTGGGGCGACTTTGATACCCCTCCTGGAAATATTCTTAAAATGCTCTGAACACGTATACAGTGATCAAGCTCGCCCCACTTGCAAATCGGTGTTGTAGTTTTAAAAATATAACCAATTATGTTTCGGGGGCGACTTTGATACCCATCATTTTCAATACAATTTATTGTTTAATGTGTTTATTGCCATACAAAAAATACATATTCTTTCTTTAAAAGCTTAAAAAATAACGGTAATCATAAATTAACAAAAACAGGAACTAAAATACCATTCTTTGGATGCTAAAGGTCACCAATAGACACTAATGTTTAAGTGTCTATTGGTGACCTTTAGCATCCAAAGAATGGTATTTTAGTTCCGGTTTCTCGAACTTCAACTCTTTTTCCAAAGTTAAACGTGGTTTCGTATAGATATTTACTGGTACCGGCAACAGGACACAAATATCTGATAATGGCACAGTCGATATGTCCTTCGGTACAAGTTTAAATGTTGTTTTAACTTCATTTTTCGATTTGAAACCACCAACCGTATATTTAGTTTCCGAAAATTGCTTCTGAATTTTACACACATATTTATATTGTACTGAATTTTTTTCCCCACCAACAAAATTGACCAGAACAAAGCTTATTGGCACTAAACGTTCTGGGTCTAGCTGTAAATATTCTATTTCCTCTATTTCCATAGACAAAGTAAGATCTTCATTTTCAGAGATCTCGCTGAGCATATCTAAGGCTTCTTCAGCTTCATCTGAGCTGCTGCTAGAAGCAGTAGCAACACTTTTTCTTACCAGGTACTACTCGCCCGCACCTGTCCAAATAAGCTTTTGCAAGCATTCTCAAATCGAGTACATTAAGTGGGAACCCCCGATCGGCACACCGGACAGCAGAATTTATAAGGGCAACTTTTTCTTCAATTGACATTATATGTTTGCCCATCAAGATTACGTCTATGTCTGCCATGAAATTTGTTATTTAATGTTCCAAATGGGATGTTATATTCCGAAACTACGGCCCTCATCGATAATTGACCATCAGCGATTTTTTGAAGAACTTCATCAAGTTGCGCTTCAGTGTAATTTTTATAGTTGCAATTCCCAAGTTTCTTTTTATACGTTCGTACCATCTGAAGCAAAAAAACCCACAAAATTAAGCTTAAAATGCAGAAAAACTTGAAAATGCGAATTAAGAGGCCATTTTGATCTAGAACAAAGTCGCCCCGTATTTGTGATCAAAGTGACCCCACTACGCATTGTCACGATTTTGAACCACAAACATTTTTTTGTGGAATATTAATTTGAGGTTATATTTTCACAATATATGCCTGATTAACAATATGTATTCAAAAATTACCAAAAAATCACACTCACCTTTGTACTTCCAAAGTTATAACGACATAACAAAAACACAGTGACGGTTAAAGATTATTTCTCACGTGTGTTTTGCAAATTGCGTAGGTCGTATACTATACACTTCATATGAAGTTGATTAGCTACAGTATGTAACCTAGGCAGGAATTTTAAAATGTACTGACGCGCGGCTAGCACACATTTCTTTTGCAGTGGGGGCAACTATCAAATTCGCCCCGCGAAATCAAAGTGGCCCCATCTTACGGTATGTTAAAACGAGCGTTAGCGAGTTTAAACGTTTAAACAGTAACACGAGTCATAACATCATTACGCAAGAGATATATGTGGTGTTTTTGCCATACGCATTATAAAGTAGCTACTTTTTACTTCATTTTCAGTATTTTCAAAAAAATTTGACAGCTTATTTGTGTCGTCAACTTCACTTCTTAGTATGGTCGTGAGTAGCTGTCAGTAGGTAATAGCGGACGGATCAGAGGGAATAAACATAAATCACTACGAAAATTGTTTACACTAGTGTGTTTAAAAACACTTTCAACACACCTGCCTGCTAAGTGACCCATTACATGCCTACATACATGCATGTCAAGTAGCTATTTTATAGTGGGTACGGCAAAAAAGTTATTAGTTATTTATAAACCTAAATTTGGGGAATTTTTCCCTCGAAACCATCTTCCGCAAGTGTTTTAAGTTAATATTTTTGCAGTTTGTTAAATTTAAGTTGTTAATCTATAGTAATTATTCATTCTTTTTTAGAACGCCACTGAGATGTTAAAATGTATACAAATTAAATACACATCGTTTTGTCTAATATTTTCTCTGAAGGAACTTACATTTTTCATTCCATATGAATGGGAAAATTTACATCAAACACGGGCTTGAGAATGGCCGAGAGTGTAGCAATGCCGTTGTTTACATGGCGTTGCTATGGTTCCTCCATTACAAGTCCCCAGTTTCCGGGTTCTAGCCCGAGAGCAGGTAAAAATGTCAATTGGATTTTCAATTTATTATTAAAAAAAATAATGAATTGAAAATATGAATTGGTGTTAGGCCCAAATAACCTTAGCTGTTGGTGGTCTTTAAAACACAATTTAACAATTTTTTTACATCAAACACAGTTTTTCATTTTATTTTCTAATGGCCGATTTATCGTACATTTTAATCACGAGGTTTTTTTAATCACACTTTTAAATGACGGGTTGCTATGGTAACGAAACACAGCAACCAATGAACACGCAGCAACCAAAATTTAACAGCGTGATTAAAAAAAACATCATGATCTGTTATAAACAGGCTATTAGACTTGTAAAATTGTGTAGGTATTTATTTTTACAATTAATTAAATTATCCTTTTGAAACTTTTAGCTATTATTAAAAAAAAGGTTCCAGATAATATCTGGCGAGTTTTTTTGAATTGATTATGTGGGTAGTTTGCTAGGGTAATTTCCAAAGAAATTTATATGTAAGATTTTGTAAACTTATTTTGTTGCAATAGTATTATTTAAATCTTGGATCACAAAAAATAAATTAAAAATCGAGTTAAAAATATATTTTTCAAAAATAGAGAAAAAGCTGTGTACATGTACAACTTATTATTTTGATTTTAAGACTGGAAACAACTTTGAAACTTTTGTAACTGCATTAATACGGACTAAAAACTTTTCTTTATATATTGGAGAAGTTTTTTTTAAGTAGGTAGTTACCTATACTTACAAATTAAAAAAACTTCCTATTTTTGATAATACCTTATACAAAAAATTTATCACAACAGTTTTGCTATTACAATTTTTGTTGCATTTTCTCCATTTTATTCTCTTGACAAATTACAGACACTTAAGTGCGCCGTCTCTTACATAGGTAACTTTTAACGATCAATTCAGAAGAACACTTGACACCACTGTCTTTACAACTACGAGTTTATTCTGAAGAAAAATAGTTATACTCATATTGACCTGTTTTCCTGCAAATTTAAAATTCCATCAATTTAATTTTAACGAGAAAAAATATCATTTCATGCTACCTATGTATAACAGCTAGTGGTCGACAGTGATTTTGTTAAATGAAAAATTCTGGCTACTTTTAATGTACTTTTTTATGCTAAAACCGACTATAACTTTAAAAATTCCTATACGGGCTTCATTTTTTTGTAACCGTACACATCTGGCAGAAAATAATATAATACAAGCCGTGAGGTGGGTCGTTTATTAGGACTAAAGTACGACCCTTGAGGTCCACACGACGGAACTTCCCAGTTTGATAAATATTTAATAATAATAATTAAATTAGAAATTACACAGAAAAGTAATCACTTTAATCATTAATACATAATTATTATTTATTTTTAGCAATAATTAAAAAAAAACAATGGCTGAACCGATTTTTATAAAATTTATGTCGGATTAAAATGACCCTAACGCGCCTCGATTGACACCCTTACGAAGTCGATATAATTTTTTATTCGCGAGATATTGTGTAAAATCTACTTTTTTGGAGTCTATTTGGTTAAGAAAAAAGAACGGCTGAACTGATTTTGAAAAAAATTCTGTCAGATCATATTTACGTTAATACGCGTCGATTGGCACCCTAACGTAGTCGATATTTTCGTATTTGAAACACATGTAAAAATGTTTGTCTTGCCGGAAACGCTACGTTCCCGCGCCGTATCTGACAGGATAATATAAATCGACCTTAAAACGAGCGTCACTACTCGTCAGTAATATTATATACCTACCTCATTACGACACTAGAAACACATATTTAACATTTCTACCAGCAATATTGATTTAATGTATGCACTACCATTTAGATCAGGGGTTCCCAAAGTCGGAGTCTCGACCCCAAATGGGGTCGCGGGCTGATTTTTTAGGGTCACGGCCTGTTTCCGTGATTATAGAATTTATAACTCTCGTGATCAATTTCTATATTACTTTTACTGTACTTTTTTATACTTAAATTCTTGAATAAACGACTTAAATTTGAATTGCTGCATTTTTTTACTGAAAAATATTTTTTATAGACTATTTTGTACATTGTGGGGAAAACATTTTTAAGGGCCGCGAAGGCCTTTGCAATTTTAAATTAGGGTCATAATCAAAAACGTTTGGGAACCCCTGATTTAGATAATTGAGCTGGTAACTATTCGTTACGATTTTTTCCTGAACTACCTGTATCTAACAGACGCGCACTAATTCTTGAATGAGTTAAACGAACAGTCTAAAAATATACCACTGATTATTATTACAGCAGAAAGAGCATGGATGTAACATTAAAATTTTACAACTGTGAAAACTAAAATTGCGTAACCGTTTGCTACCGGGCCTTTAGACACATTACAAGACTTTATTTATGACTTAAATTAGTTACAGCAAGTCCATAAACCTAGTAAGCTTGAGAAAACAGTTTCCATTATTAAATTTATTTCAAAAATGTGTATCCAAGTGTGCAAGCTTTCACGGCCGGCATTGGACAAACGGAAAAATCTGCCATAGCCGAACACACTTTGATTCTGGACAATCATAAGATCCTCTTCGAAGAAACTCAAGCCATAGACCGAACGTTGAGCTATTACCCAAGAATATACAGAGGCCATAGAAATATATAAACACACAGAATTTCAACCGAAAAGATGAAACCCTCAATCTCAGTAAAACCTGGGCACCAGCATTCCGACATACAAAACCAATGACCAATCGTACAAGGACGGGATACGACCGAGTAGAGAACTCACGCCCACCACTACACCTTGCACAGTTGACCAATGACAGAGAGACGGACTACGACCTAACAGAGAACACACTGGTACTAGGCATAAAAGACGGGAGAACACCAGTCATTGACACACTGACCTGTGAGCCGCCAAGGAGGACACTTCGACCGCTGCCACATCGCCTTTGAGAATGTCTACCGCAGTTGTAGACAAAACGTCAGGTAGAAATACCACCGGACCACGGCCTACAAGCCCGGAAACCATGAAGACTTGGAAAAATGTGTATGAATAGAATAGAATAGAATAGAAATTTATTAATCCATAATAGAATTACACGAGGATTCGTCAAAACACCTAATACAAATCCGTCCACTATAAAATACATATTAAATATAGAAATCATCAATGTTATAAAGACATTGACTGACTAAAGCTGCCTTTATTACTTCTTTAAACTTATTAAAATTCAAAATTTTAATATCATGCGGCAACATATTAAACATTTTTAAGGCATGATATTCGGCGCTATTATTAAATAATGTCATTGAAGACTTCGGTAAAATTACATTAGAATTATTTCTAGTGTCATGTCCATAGCCTGAAATGTATCGTAATTTTGAATGCGTTGCTTGACAAAGCACAAGGCAAAATAGACATATATAGACGGCACAGTTAAAATACATTTATCAATAAAAGTTTGTTTACAACTTGCACGAAAATCAAGATTAAAAATTACACGAATTGCCTTTTTTTGAAGTACAAATATTTTTTTAATGTCAGAACAATAAGAGTATTTATGGTAATTTATAATGGCTTTTTAAATTACTTTTGAATTTGTTACGAAAAATTATAGTGTTCGAAGACGATAAAATTGTTATATTTTAATGTTCATATTTTGATTGATACAGCGATGGAAACACATTTGTTATACCTACGTAGAGACGAACAAAAATAGAGTTGAAAATTACAGTTTTTCCTCAACATTTTAGAGAATAAATTTTAATGTACAGCGCTCGAGTCATAATACCATTACGCACGAGATATTTATTTTTCTCCATACCCAAGGCCAATTAGAGGGGGGGTAGAGGAGGGGCAGCTGCCCCGGGCCTCAACTCTTGGCAATTCAATATGTTAGACAAAAATATTGGAGAAGGCAAAGCGATGTCGCGGCTCGTATTATGCTTCGAATTTTTTGGAATTTACTCCTTAAGAATCGATATTCATATAAGGCCCCCGGTATGGAAATTTTATGAGAAGTAAAATTTATACAAGCGTTAACGAAAAAGCGTTACGTTTTTCTGCGCAACGTACCTTGCGCACCTTTCAATGTATGTGTATACTTGTATACAGCCGACGTGTACAGGGTATGCTGCGCGACAGCTGACGCATGTAAGTATGTATTTTTTCCTACTGCATAGTCGAAGTCAATCGTACTTAAGGAGTAAACTCCAGTCGTGCGTCGGAGCTGAAAACTATTTATGATCGACTAATGTGTCAGGAACGATTAAATAGAATGGCAACACTCAACATTTAGCGGTCTTTGGATCACACTGTCGTGGGTTCGAATCCCACCTCGGCTCATGGATGTTTTGTGATGTCATTTAGTTTTAAGTGAGTTGTTATTTAATGTAATTAAGACGCTAATGACCTAAGTTGTCAACGCGTCTATAATCTATAATAAATAAAATAAATAAACACTCAACATTATAATTACCAGATAGCGCGTATTTTAAACTATTCTGAAATAATTAATGAATTTGCTAATGTTAAAGCACGCAAAGTTTCTGTAAAATAATTAAATGTAATAATTCAAAAAATATTAAATACCATGGACTTTATTTTTTGTCCACAATTTCAAATAAAATTTTGAAGAACCTCAAAATACTAGTTGCCCCGGGCCTCGCATTTTCTCCGAAAGGCCCTGGCCATACCCACTATTAAATAGCTACTTTTCACTTCATTTTCAAAAAATTCTGACAGTTCATTTGCGTCGCCATCTTTCCTTCCACAGTGTGCCGCGAAGTTCGTGCAAGTAAGTAATGACAGGCGGACGCAGGCGTAGTGCAAGCGTTATTTTCTGCGCTAATGCGGAAAATAAAACATTTTCCGTAGGTACACCTGCCTGTTAAATGACTCATTAATAAAGGCCGCTATATATACATCGAATGTAGCTATTTTGTAGTGGGTATGGCAAAAATATATAATATTTATGTATTCGATCAAGATTAATATGGAACAACTGACATATTTAAAGTTCCGTAAACAGCTGGCATTAAATGAAAATGATTTTTGAGGCAAAGTCACTCCCTGTATACCTATCTATTTTAAACAATGTGCCAATAAACCATATAGTACTTCAGCAGAAACTATGGCGTATGCGTCTTCTTCTATTAATTTATTTAAGTTTGTACAACATTAACAATGAAATTTAATTATTGATTATTATTAATAACGACAATAATTTGATTGCTTACAAAGCTTCTTCTCAGCTGACACACTTATGGTTTGCACTTGAACTACAGAGTCCTATTATAGGGGGTTACTAAAATAACTTATACTTAACAAAAACTACAGTTAATTAAGCGTAAAGCTTTTTTGTGGGTTTTTTTCAGAGTTTTCAAATATTTTGTATAATACTTACATGGGAAAAAAGGTTTCAAGGAAGTTTCATCAATTTGTTAATGGCGTCACTCGATTTATTTTATTTATTGTAGATATTATAGACGCGTCGACATTTTAGGAAATTAGCGTTTTAATAACATTAAATAATAAATTACTTAAAACTAAATGACATCACAAAACATGCCTGAGCGGAGGTGGAATTCGAACCCACGACAGTTTGATCTAATAGGCCGCTATGCTAATCACAAGACCACACTGTCCTTGGCGTCACTCGAAAACGGCTACACCAATTTTGATGAAGCTTGATAATTTGTACAAGATCAGTAATTGGCACCCAAACTTAAAGCACTGTTAACAATTTGCTTGGCTATGCTCGTGTTAAAATTGGGTATCCGTTCTAAACCGAAATTGACGCGACCGAAACAGTTTAATATAAAGTTACTTTTATATACATAAAGCATTTTTTTATCATATTAATCCCACATTTAATTTTATTTATTTATTGTGGATTATAGACGCGTCGACATCTTAGATCATTAGCGTTTCCCACATTTAAATTACATTCCAATTTTAGATTTAAATTAAGAATATAAAAGTTTTGAATCCATAATTTTGCGTGATGTTATTTACTCCAAAAACATATTCTGGACCTTCGGTTTCTATTTTTAAATCATCCTAATATTATATTATATGGCTACACAAAAACTCCTCACGTGTTACGCCTGGAAAATCTCATGCCGTCATTTTCTCTTTAATGAACATTTTGTTTATTATGACATAAAAATAAGTGATTAAAAATACTAACAATGGACTACGTGTTATCTAAATAATTATTAGGGATATCTAATGAAGTCAAATAATTTATGACCGCATCAGTGTAGATTTTGGATTAATCATGTATCGGAAATTAAGTAATGACTTGAGTTGAATCAGTTCCGATAGAAATCTTGAAATAAGCCAGAGTATGGCGTGTGCAAACACTAAACACAGTTCTGGTCCCAGAGCCGACCGTCGAATTTCCAATGTATCGAATACACAGATGTTATCATCGGGGAAGACAATAAAGAGCCACAATTATTATTATTATTTTTTTTTCTGCCGGAAATTGAAAAATTAGGCCTGTCAAAGGCTTACGACAGGTCGAACTCTAGCACCCCATGATGATATTATGAAAGTAGGTACTGCAATTGAGACCGACATTTTGACGTTAATGTTATTTATGTAGTCAATGACATAAGAAAACAGAAATGACAATTAAAAATTGGGGCTGTCAAGGGGTTGTGGCAGGATGAAATTTGATATTTCATGATGATATGAAAGTATTCGTTGAGACTACTTTAACGTCAATTTTATTTATGTAGATACTAGTCAATGACGTCATAAGAAAACAAGGGAAAAATTGGAAAAATAGGGTTGCCAAGGGGTTGCGACAGGATGAACTCTGGCACCCCATGATGATATGAAAGTACTTGCTAAGATCGACATTTTGACCTCAATTTGATTTATGAAGTTGATGACATAAGAAGATAATCCAAAAAATGACGGGAAGTGACGTCAGTATCCCATAATTCTGCAGAATAATAAAAAGAGGAAAATAATAAAACTTTAAGGTCTGCGCCAATTTAATAAAATATGAAGTCAGTTAAAAAGAAGATATTAATTAAATTGGCACTTTTTAATTGACTTCATATTTTATTAAATTGGGGCAGACCTCAGTTTTATTATTTTTCTCTTTTTAAAAAGTTTTTAATTTTTTACTTCTTAGTGGCTTTACAATACGTAGTTTAGTCGCTTGCCAATAGATTTACTTCTACAAACTTAACCGACTTCTTACGCTGTGTGATGTGTCAAAAAGTGACATTTACCTTAAAGAAATCACACGCAGTTACTCACTTTTATTAAAATCAGCCGAACTACTGAACCGATTTAAGTAAAATTTATATTTGATCAACTTCGAGGTATACCCTATCCAATAAAATAAGAATCATCAAAATCGGACTACTCTGTAAAAAGTTATGCGTGGCCACACATAAAAAAACGAAAAGAAAAAAATATTTATACGCGTCGACTTGAGAACCTCTCTTCTTTTTTTGAAGTCGGTTAAAAATAATGATAATTATTTCTCCCTATTTGTCATCCCCAATCCTAACTCACATAAAAAAATCTTGTATTGAGTACATATAGGATTAGGAAATATGACAGTGGGCTCTCCGTCTATTCGATATTTGGTTAGTGGAAATGAGTTGAGGGAGATACAATATAAGATCGTAGTAGGTAGGGCAGCATATATACGTACTCGTATATAAGCACCGTACCAGCAGCAAGCATCAAATGCATCCCTTCGTGGATGTGACACACGTTTTATCTTCAAACGACGGCATGTCAACCTTGACCTGGGAGGAAGAGTTAGGTCACGTTTATGTACATATATGCACTATCCGTCATAGTTCTGCACTCAACTGCACCCAAACAGAATCATTTTTTGGAGTGTACTTCTTACGTGAGTTCGGAGTCTAGGGAATGCAATCTCGAGCCGAGATTGGTAATTCGAGATCTCGCGAGATAAGTTTGGGTTCGAGATTGGCAATTCGAGATCTCGCGTGATTGTCTAGCGAGATCTCGATAAATCTCGACAATATCGAGATTTAGCCTACTTTTAAAAAGAACGTATTATTTTGTATCTAAAATACTTTAAAATGAAAACTACTTACTTGAGACAGTGTGACTGTGTCATTGTGTACGTGTGTTATTTATTACGTAGTGCACTGTGCAGATGATTATTATTCCCTTAAATAACCGTTGATTTTTTTGTTCGAGATTCAATTAATGTTTTGTTTTATTTTTAAAATAAAACAGCAATACCCCAGTCCCCAACTCACACAGCACAGTATATGTCAATTAATTATTTTGGAAATAACTTCTTAGAAGTTAGGAAGCATAGAGTAAGTTACTATTAGTAACGTTCACGAACATTTGGTTTGAATTATTGTTCTTAGACATATTCAGTATTCACTTAACTTTGTAATTTGTTAGCCATCTAATGCTTGTTATAAGTTAAATAACTGTCAATTTCACTCAAGAAAACAATAATTAAAACAATATATGCAGAGAAGCAAATAGAATCAATTAGCACGACTGTCAAAAACTATTACGTATAAGTTATAAGTTTTTTTCAAGCGCATTTTTGAAATCTCGTTCGAGATGTCGACCATATCGAGTCAAGATCTCAAACGAGATTTCAAAAACGAGATTGCCTGCCCACGAGATTAAATCTCGAAAGATGGCTCGAGATCTCGCGAGATCGAGATTGCATTCCCTAGTTCGGACCGTTTACCGTTCTAGTTAAATATTTAACGCTAACGGTGTAACTATGGCAACGAAAAACAAATTACTAATCTGTAAATGTTAAATTACATCATATCATATAGATTTTTCGTAAGTGAGGTTCATTTTTGTAGTGTGTAGTGTAAACTAAATTTTACTGTGTGTAACCTTTGAGTTTTGCATCAGAACTTATTCTGAGTGTCGCGACAAATCATTTTTTTCTTTTATGATGGCGCTTTATTTTTTTATTTTTGTATTATATAATAATATGTAATAAATTAACGTTGGTATCGTCCATGATGGATTGAATAGATGTATAAAATAGCGGGAAATTGGACTAAAAAAAATTATTAGACGATACATTTTTTAATAATTGCGGCGTTTCGCGAACGTTTGTTCGCTTCTTTAGGCAAAATTAACTGTTAGCATCCTTGTTTCATTTTTGTGAACACTCTCGTCATTATACGATACAAAATATAAGTCAGACACCTCATACGGCAATCAATTTGAACTTTGTGAAGATAATAATTCAATAATTAATAACTTAATTAGTAAATTTAGTTTATTTTAATAATACAATATTAATTTCGCTGTTAGATAATGTGTATTAACCAGCTGGTTAATACAAATTATCGAAATATTGTATTATTAAAATAAACTAAATTTACTAATTAAATTATTAATTATTGAATTATTATCTTCACAAAGTTCAAATTGATTGCCGTATGAGGTGTCTAATTTATATTTTATATCGTATTATGACGAGAATGTTTACTAAAATGAAACAAGGATGCTAACAGTTAATTTTGCCTGAAGAAGCGAACAAACGTTCGCGAAACGTTGCAATTATTAAAAAATTTAGCGTCTAATAATTTTCTTTAGTCCAAGTTCCCGCTATTTTATACATCTATAATATGTAATATTAGGTATGTACCCACTAATTATTAATACTGTGTTTGTTAACATCTTAATTTCTCGTAAGAAATAATTTCACATACTATAATCTAGGTTACAAAAATATAAACTTAAAAAACGTTGAGTAAATTCACAAAGAAGGAGATGCTTAACATGAGAAAAAACTAGTTGCAAAAGTTTAAACGCTCTTTTGTAGTTTTGTTATTCATTTCATTACTAATTCACTAATTGTTCGTGCCAAGAATTCGCTTTTAGCCAGTTATTTCCAAGAAATATTAATGTGTTTTAGTAGGAACACGTTTTTTGTGATGGTTTCCTGGAAACTTTTGGTATATTATGTGATAATTGTTAAGGATTAATTTAATTGCACCACAGCATCGACTGTTGGAAATTCAATAAACTTTGAAGAATCGTGCTAAATTTCTGCGAACATCTATTTAGAAACATTTCAGATGATAAATTGCTTTTCATAAAAAGGTATTCTTTGAAAACTGTTATTATTTCCAATTAATATTATAACTTTTCATACAGGTGATTCAGAAAAAACGTGTGAATAATGAAGCCCAAGAGAACACAGCAAAATAAATTTTATTTTATTTTAAATTTTAATAAAAAAAACCCGGAACCACCCATATCCCGACGCTTATGAAAAGTGTATCGGCAACAGAAGTGTTAACGTGGTTCTATTTATTATTCACAAAATCAAAAATTATGTAATAGCGCTGTCTGTTTCATAAATTCAAGGGACAAAGTAATCGATGTGTGGTTGCGTGTTATAAAAACAAAAGCATTTCTAATTTTAATGTCCAAACACGAGTAAATAAGAACTGAAATAGCGGGGAAAATTACACTGAACCGATGTATAGATGTTTTTGTGTTAATATCCATAAATGTGACATTAAACTACTGATAATAATATTTTGTTCAAATGGCAGATTTTTTTTTATTTCAAAACAAAACAAAACGTGCTTCGACTACTATGGTCATTAGCACCGCTGCCGAACGATATCTTATATACAGGGGGCTGAATCGTTTTGCGGGTAATAGGGATTTAACCCGTAAAATCAAACTTTTGCGATTTACTGTTCCCCTAACTATTTTATGAAAAATATCTTCGAATAAAAGTTTTAGAACATAAAATTCTGCATCTAAATCATTAAACAAAATTAATTTTGCATGCTTTGTGACGGCAGAAATTTGATATGAAAATGACAAAATTACCTCAAAAACAGATACCGGTAGCCATGAAACTTGAACAAAATGATGACGTGTTAGCTGTCAGAATAATTTCTAATCATTTTGTTCAAGTTCCATCGCTCTCTGTTTTTGAAGTAATTTTGACATTTTCATATAAAATTTCTGCCGTTACAAATCATGCAAAATTAATTTTGTTTACTGATTTAGATGCAGAAGTTTATGTTCTAAAACTTTTATTCGAAAATATTTTTCATAAAATAATTAGGGGAGGAGGAAATCGCAAAAGTTTGATTTTACGGGTTAAATCCCTATTAGCCTCAAAACGATTCAGCACCCTGTATACAGATAATCGTTAATTAATGTATTAAGAAAAAACATGCTCACATTTATTGAATTACTCGCTTTATTATCGAAAACCCGACATGAAAACATTTTCCAAATTCTGAGCAACTTTGGCTGTAGCATTTAATGTATTTTTTCCTCTAGTTGGATTATTTCAAAACGAACGCGAAATAAAATGAAAAAATAATACATAATGACGCGTACTTAGATCTCAAATTCACGAACTTTTGCACAATTTTATTAAAAACGCGTGCTTCAGGGACACGACGCCTGGGTAAAAGATTAGCATATCGTGCTGCCTGCTTCTCCAGAATATTCGCCAGCTTCAACATGTATAATAAAAACATGTATGATATCTGTTTTTTTCAATATTCGTAAAATGTGCTAAACTGTTTAATGAACATCGCGGTAGAGCAATCGATAATACCTGATTATAAAACTATGAATTTTTATCAAATTTTACAGCAGTTACATAATCTTTGAGAAAGGTTTGTATTTAATTAGTCCTTAACGAGTGCATATTATGAAATTTAATTCGCCAGTGGCGGGTGCAATTTTATAATAAAACTTTTTCATTTTTCTTCTCGAAAATGAAGCCGCCGATTTCTTTCATATTTAAAGGATAGTGATTATTTAAGCCTTTTTTATGTTGTGTTTTTTCCGCCTCTACTTCTGAATCACCTGTATATAGAAAACACTGGTAGTTAGTGGTCTTAAACACATTTTTTACTTCCCACCTCTACTATGGTAGGGAAGTAATGGATTCAGTCCGAAAACAATATTTCGAGATTTTAACAGATTTTCACGTTTTGAGACCCTAGCAATCGTTTAAGATCATTTTCTGACTGATGTCTGTATGTGTGTGTGTATGTGTGTATGTGTGTATGTGTGTATGTGTGTGTGTATGTGGTCAATTTTTCGCCTTCGATATCTTAAGAACGGAACAACATACGGGCATGCCGATTGTTCTATTGTGTTTATCAGCCTTTAACTTAGATCTGATTAGATTTTGAGTCAAATCGGTTCAGTGGATCCTGAGATATTCAAAAAAACGTCCTCAATGTCACGTATTAACATAGGTAAAAAAATATATAAATGAATTCTAGATGTTATAATATGAAAAAAATGTAAATATTTTTTTTCTCTAAAATGTATAGTTTTCGAGAAAAAAAATATTTTACTAAAAAAAATAAAAATTGTACGTAAATCAAGGTAACCATGATTTTTGCTATATTAAGCTAGCCATCAGTAGACCACCAAACAAAAAAGAGGGCCATGCTTTTTTCAAAGAATAAAAATTAAATTGTGTTTTAAAGACCACCAACAGCTAAGGTTATTTGGGCCTAGTCAAAGAATAAAAAAAAAAGAGTGTTTATTTTTTGCAAATATTTACTAGGTGGGAAGTATAGGACTGGTCATCAGTCGAATTTTTAATATTATGAAGTATTAGAAATACCTTGTATTATGTCCGTCTTGTGACTTCTTGTGATTTAACACGACGCGTTTCAGCAACGAGTTGCCATCTTCAGGTGTGGTTAATTATTTTTTTAAAAACACACATTGAATATTCGTAACACTATATAATATTATGATGCTAAGCACTGTGTATTATGTCGTGGTTTGTGAAGTACCTACTGATTTAAATTTCGAGATTTTATGATTTATATAGTAGGTAGATGAAATGGAAATGTGAGTATGTGTGCTAGCATCATAATATTATATAGTGTTATGAATACTCAATGTGTGTTTTAAAAAAATAATTAACCACACCTGAAGATGGCAACTCGTTGCTGAAACGCGTCGTGTTAAATTCACAAGAAGTCACAAGACGGACATAATACAAGGTATTTCTAATACTTCATAATATTCATATAGTGACTTGGAGACCCAACACTCTAAAAATGTATCACATTTTTTAAATGGCTACAATTACGATTCAGTTCGGATTAGAATAGTTCGGTAACCTACAGTCAGACAGTCTGTAGTACGGATACGTACGTATACAATAGGTCGTGCAAACTCGCTAGTTGCAGGTCGATAATATCATAATTTACAGTTATAGCGCGGGCTACAGAGCGCGAGATGTGTCGGGTTAACCTAGGCATCGTCCGTTTTGCCTACTGTGGCGCTTACCTGTCCGTATAGAACAATGTAGATTTACTGTTAGCTCTAAATCAACTACCTGCATACCATCTACATCGCCTTCCTCTTAAACTACCGATCTTCTTATATCAGTAGCGTCTATGCAAAAAAAAAATAGAAGGTAGATACCTAATAAAAAATGTTTTTTCTTTAACTTATTTTGAGTTTGATGAAAATGAATTGTAAAAATCCATCATAATAGTACTACGACCTAACATGTTTCTGAATGGCGGTTGCAAAGCGAGCCGTTGTAAGGTATAAATATCATAAATTGATCAGAATCTGTCCTTGAATATAATTTTTAACTCGCTTTTATTATTAGCTTCACCTGTATGTTTGCTTGCTTGCTTATTTGTCAGTTTGTAACCGACTTCTTTGAACTTGATTTTGACCAACTTTGAACGGTCAGATTTAGTTTAAACGTTGTCGACTTATTAAGGACCGACGACAATACAATAATTCAATAAGTTTGTCCCATTATCCTGACCAGGATCTCCAGGACTAAAAAAAAAGCAAAAAACTTCAGATTTAACTTAAACTTTGCACATTTATCAGGGACCGATGACAATACAATAATTCCATAAGTTTGTCCCATTATTCTGACCAGGATCTCCAGGACTAAAAAAAAAGCAAAAAAACTTCAGATTGAACTGAAACTTTGCACACTTATCAAGGACCGATTACAATACAATAATTCCATAAGTTTGTCCCATTATCCTGACCAGGATCTCCAGGACTAAAAAGCAAAAATAAATTATAATTTAAAAAAACTAAAAAACACGCTTTAATGAACTAAAAAGTAAAAAAATAATTAATTTTATTGTAAAAAAGCGTAGGGTGCTTTGTATCATATTTTCATACTACGCCACGCTTTTTTACAATAAAATTAATTATTTTTTTACTTTTTAGTTCATTAAAGCGTGTTTTTTAGTTTTTTTAAATTATAATTTTATGTTACATGTTCGACACAACTCGGACATCTACGTAGCTTTCTCATATAAGTAGACTTAAAAATGCTATATATAAACATCGTTATTCGTCACCCTCACACTGCGTCATGCCCTCTCATAGTAGTACTAGGGGTACTATTAAGAAAATATAAATTTAATAAAAATCGTTAAGCCGCTTTCGAAAAAAAACATTTACCGGTTTATTCACCTGTGTTTACTAGACCACTTCTCCCACATTCGAACTAGGATCGCTTTAGCAATTTCGTCTCGAAGTGTGACCGTTTGGGTCCGATCACAAACAGACAAACATATGGACAAGATACACACAAGTTTTTGGAGTTTACTCCTTAAGAATCGATTTTCATATAAGGCGCCCGGTATGGAAATTTTATGTGGAGTAAAATTTACACAAGCGTTAACTAAAAAGCGTTACGTTTTCTGCGCATCATACCTTGCGCACCTTTCAATGGATGTGTATACTTGTATACAGCCGACGTGTACAGGGTATGGCGCGCGACAGCTGACGCATGTAAGTATGTATGTTTGCCTAATTTCAGGAGTAACCGCCAGTCGTGCGTCGAAGCTGACACACACACTTTTATTTTTAAACTTTTAGGGTTCAGGGGAAAAATTTTAATTTGTAAATTCAGCAAAAACTGTACGATTACAAGACTTCCCCTATGTAAGGCGTTTCAGACGACCGCTACGTTTTTTTTTTTATTAACCCCCCCCCCTTGGCTTCAAGGATTTAATCCCATGTGCCAGACACAAAATGATAAGGATTAAACACACAAGGATTAGACCGCTACGTTGGTTAACATCTTTATTAGTAAAGGCAACATTTGTTTCAATATACCTAAATGTATTATTTTGATCAATTTTGTAACTTTTTTTTTGTTTAGATGTAAAATTTATCAGAAAAAAAGTAAAATTTAAACATGTAAAAATTTAATAATATGGTGTCCATAAGAAAAATCAAAGTTAATGTGCGTTAAATATAAAATTTTTGAACATGCGCCATTTAAAAGACCTCAAGAGGTTATAGCCGAAAATAGTTAGACATTTTTGGATATCTTAATAAATAAAAAAATGTATGGAGATTTTTCTAAAATGGAAATATTCAGTTTTTTTGAATAAATTATTTTCGCAACGGTATGTTAATGACCACAAAATTCTGCACTACTTTGCCCATACATATTTAAACGACTTTCTATGACCACTAACAACAAAGAGAAGCGATTGGATACTCTGTATAATATCTCGTAGGTATATGGGGAAGTAAAAATACATTATTTGAAAAATATTTAATTTAAATTATTTAACTTAACTAAAACTGATTTCATATAAATGGATTAGTATTTAAAACCTAGTTAAATACATTTATATTTTAATCAACTGACGTATTGAAATTAGAGCGAACACTGAAATCCAGATACCAGATGCAGGTATAATGCATATCGAAATGAACGAGATATAAAGAGTGATGTTGACCTACATAATATTATATGAGCCGAGTTTAGGTGTAAACAAGCTATAGCTGAGGACCTTGCGGCATCTTAAAAAACTTACAATTTTTTAATGTATGTAGTATAAGGTAGGGCTATTGAAGATTATTATAATGGTTCATAGGAATATAAATTATTATTATCATTTGGTAGAGGAACGCAGGCTTCAATCATGCAGCTTTAAGCACTACGATAAGTTTAAATTCGGCGTTGGATGTCTAGAACTGTCGTCAAGCTGTCTGAAATCTCTTCTTTGCTGTAGTGTTTCGCGGAGTATTTCAATATTTTCATCAAATCATAACAAAAGAAACACAAAACGTTCAATGAACGGCAATTAGGCACAATTTCAATATTGTCTTCCGTTAGAAGCAAGCTGAAACGCACAACACAGCTTCATAAATGTCGATTCATATTATCCGGTCAGATACGGCGCGGGAACATAGCGTTTCCTGCAAGACAAACATACGAATATTTATACTTAGCGGATTCCGTCCGTTCAGACACGTATCAATACTCGTATTTGAAATGCATATACAAATGTTTGTTTTGCCGGAAACGCTACGTTCCCGCGCCGTGTTTGACTGGATAATTTAAATCGAGCTTTACGTGGCAATAGTAAACGAATATTTTATCAAAAATAATTATGTGTGACCTTCGAATAGATAAATAATTAATATGTTCTGAGTGTGTAACAGAGAGCTTGCTCGCAAACAGGATTTTATTTGTGACTTATAGGTACGTTACTCACTAATTGCTTCACTTATTCGCTCGAATTTACAATTAATAAATACGATTCTCACTCACTTAGCTCGATTGCTCGAATTTTTAGTTAATTAAAACGTTACCACTCGCTTCGCTCGTCCGCTTGAATTTATAAATAACTGCCCGCGACTTAATAATATTATTATTGGGTATAATATTATTATATGTTACCTCGCTTTTGACATAGGTAAGTAAACTTGATTTTAATCGAACTATAGGAATCAATGTTATCCGGGGCGAGAACCTAGCATAAACTTTCCTCAAGAAATAAGCAATACCGAATGGTAACAACTGAATTCAAATCTGTTCAGTATAGCGGGATTCATTCCGATTTTCACCCGGGCGAAACCGAGTCGGACAGTTATTATAGACCTAAACCAGCTTTCCCAAGAAATAAGTTATAGAATGGTAAAAACCGCATTCAAATCCGTTCAGTACAGTTCTCAAGATTAGCTGGTACAGACAGACATTCAAACAGACAGACGTACGGACGGACAAACAGACACCTACCGAAATTTCCTTTTATACTGTATATAGATACAGATAATATGCATACGTGTTCATGTTTTAATTTTAAAATTGAACATTTTAATTGAATGAGTCAACCCTACTTATAAAATAAAATAGGTGCTGTCTAAACACAAAATGTCTTGCTCATTAATTCGAATGACAATTTTTACTTCCCACCTCTACTATGGTAGGGAAGTAATGGATTTAGTCCGAAAAAAATATTTCGAGATTTTAACAGATTTTCACGTTTTGAGACCCTAGCAATCGTTTAAGATCATTTTCTGACAGATGTCTGTATGTGTGTGTGTGTGTGTGTGTGGTCAATTTTTCGCCTTCGATATCTTAAGAACGGAACAACATACGGGCATTCCGATTGTTCTATTGTGTTTATCAGCCTTTAACTTAGATCTGATTAGATTTTGAGTCAAATCGGTTCAGTGGATCCTGAGATATTCAAAAAAACGTTCTCAATGTCACGTATTAACATAGGTAAAAAAAATATAAATGAATTCTAGATGTTATAATATGAAAAAAATGTAGATATTTTTTTTCTCTAAAATGTATAGTTTTCAAGAAAAAAAATATTTTACTAAAAAAAAAATAAAAATTGTACGTAAATCAAGGTAACCATGATTTTTGCTATATTAAGCTAGCCATCAGTAGATCACCAAACAAAAAAGAGGGCCATGCTTTTTTCAAAGAATAAAAATTAAATTGTGTTTTAAAGACCACCAACAGCTAAGGTTATTTGGGCCTAGTCAAAGAATAAAAAAAAAGAGTGTTTATTTTTTGCAAATATTTACTAGGTGGGAAGTATGGGACTGGTCATCAGTCGAATTTTTTTCTTACTGAACCCATTTAAATCTACGTTACTGACTTATTGAGTTCTTAACATTCGCACGTTTCTCTTCTAAACTCGTTGAATGCGAATCGTTTTTCATTCTAAAAATAGTTTTCGTTTTTTGCGAAATTTTAACGTAAAACTCTAAAAGAATGACGAATGAGGTTTGCTAGTTAAAATTTTTACAAAATAGCAGGTATATTAATAATTCAATTATTATTAGGTTATTACAGTATCGAAAATGCTATCCCATAAGAAAAAAAAATTGCTTTTGTTTTTTAAATTTCTGATTACCCATTAATTTACATATTAAGGGAACTAAAATAGAAATACCAGTGTCAGTGATATTTATTTAGGATTTTTCTTAAGACGCTTATGACCTCGAGCGTCTATAATCTACAATATTTATTCTTTTTTTGGTGTGTAACATCTTACGAGTAGCTATAATTTGGGAGTAATAATTTTCGAATTTCGTGAAATGCGTTATGGATGTGACGAAAGCTCGCGCTAAAAATCTGACGGTAACCATGATTACGAATAGGTACTGATCACAAACCACTTAGTATTATAGACGCGTAACGACCATGTTATCACTTAGAACAAAAAATCTGTTGCTCGGAAGGTGAACTAAATCTATTTTTGGCGGTAATTCAAATGTGGTTTGTGGTACTGATGTAAAAAATAAAAAAACTCGGGTCGCAGTGCCAAACCCTGCCGACAATATAGTGTATTTGCTAATACAGGCATTGTGGCATTATTATGTGAACTTAAGTTTGTTTTTTGACAAAATAAAAAATTTAACCCCTTAATACATCCCTTAAAATAATTAAATTTTTCTAAACTTCAATATTAGACATGGATTTTATCAGTACACCCAATTAAATACACCCTTCCATAAGTAAATCCGTATCAACAAACTAGTGTTTTCATAAAATTTGAAAGTCCGGTCCTGTCGGGCCGATTTTATTAAAATTTTACCAGCACATTTTAATCTTTACTAAAGAGTTAAATTTCAATTTTGAAACGATTCTGACAAATTTTTCGGTATTTTTGGGCCCAAAAACTTTTTGGAACCCCTAAATACAACCCTGAAAATGGTCCGATCGGGCCCATTTTAAATAGGCTTCTTGCGGTGATGGGTTCCAATGTGTGTACCAAATTTCGTTTCAATCGATTAAGTCTGTCGAGAGTTATCGTGTACACACATATATATATATATATAAATATATATATAAATATATATATATATATATATATACATACATATATATATAAACATTTTTAAAAATGGTGGCAAACTGTTCAGGGGGGTATGAAACGTCGAGAAATTTTGGTCCGACCCCTAGGTCCCGCCATCCGACCGACGCCAATAGTGTATGTGCCATATTATGGCAAATACACTAATAAGTACTTTATCATTCTGACATTAAGCAATAATATAAAATGTAATTTGTGTTTACGTATTACTAAAGTTTAATTTACGCCTAGCAATAATAATTTATATAAGTGCTGAACTAAAATACGTGTTTTGTTAATGTTACACATTATTGGCGACTATGTAAAACGCGCTCATTTTCTTTTTGAACTGACAGCTATCTACACAAAATATAATTAACTATACTAAAAACCAAATTTATTTGAAATCACCAGATCTGGTTACTTTGGTTAGGTACTGTTTTGTTGTAATTGTTACAACAAAACAGTTAACGAAGTAATCAGATCTGATGATCTCAAATATACATTTGGTTTTTAGTATACCTTTATTATTATTCATGTGACATTGGAATGTGGTTGCTATCGTAAATTGCATTCCAATGTTCTTTGGGAATTAGCGCTCCCAGGAACCCGAGCTTGTACCAGTTGGTTTGTGTATTTTATTTATTTATTGTGGATTATAGACGCGTCGACAACTTAGGTCATTAGCGTCTTAAATACAACAAATATCATAACATATCACTTAAAACTAAATAACATCACAAAACATCCATGAGCAGAGGTGGGATTCGAACCCACAACAGTCTGATTCAGAGGCTGCGACGCTACCAACTGAGCCATACTGTCCTCTTGGTTGGTTGGTTTGTGTATGCCGGCTGGCGGATTCTAATACACAAATGAATTATTTGTTGTGTTGAAGACGCTAATGAACTGAGTTGTCGACGCGTCTATAATCTACAATTAATTAATTAATTCAATGTAATCCTTTTAAACAAATATTTTTCATAAATTACTAAAAATAGTTTTCCAATGAATAAAAAATATACCAAACTAATCTGTAAACATTCGAATCAAAGAATAGTAAATAAGTAAAAAAATTACGTATTGATAATTTTCAACCACTCGATCAAAATTATAAAATAACTATGAAAAATTGTCATGGCACAAATAGATCTATCTCGACGCAGATAACAGTAGCAAAACTTTCATTTTTTTGTTGTTGCACTTACCACATCTAGTGTTGCAAACTATATGCAAAAAACCAATGTAATTGTTACACCTTGTATATGGTCAAAATTTAAAATTAAGATGAAATTCAGTAGCACACCTGAATTCCTCTCGAGAAAACCTACAATTTAAAAAAAATCAAATAAATCGGACTTATCGTTCGAAAAATATTTTCAAATGAATTTTTGGTAAATTTTAGATGGATCGAATTTTGTACCTCTGAGTGTACGATTGTACCTATACTAAGACAAAGTACTTATTAATTCATTAAATAAATAATCACCAGCAATGAAGAATATGTTTCAGGTTTATTAAAAATATTAGAATTTAATTTTTTAAATTAATAAATTTAATTTATTTGACGCTGAAATGACTCAACTCAACAGCCGATAATGGTTGATGTTGAATCCTACCGGACTCTGTTTGCCGCCTACATGGAATTTTAAAATCATTTCTTTCTATAAAATGGTTACAAAATATGAGCTCAATTGAAGACATACTTTACATGTTTCACTCGTCTATAATATATCTCTGTAGTTTAAGGAATACGCCTTAACATTTGTTTTATAAATGTATTTTAAAAAAAGAAAGAACCAGCAGTCGGGTGAAAATAATACCAACTTCCCTGGTTTACATTTACACGACGTCCGGTGTAATGTACATAAATGCATGTAAAATTGCTTCACGGAAATATTTTATACGACTATTTTACATTCCGCCAGAGCGTTTTTACTTGTACAGCGCCTAGACTCGTTCATATTTGATTTAACCCATATTTAGCTTACTTTTTACCCGACTGCCGAAGGAGGGTAAATGGTAATGTTTTTCGAGTGTAAGTATGTGTGTATGTATGTATGTATGTATGTATGTATGTATGTATGTATGTATGTATATATATAATGTTATGTACGTATGCATTTTCGGCGGCGCATTCTGTAGCCTAAATGGCATCACGGATTTTGAAAAATGAGGTGTCTATAGATTCTCCATAGTCTCAGGAGTGCTACTGGCTATATGAAATCACGTAAAATTCAATGCGGACTGTAAACTCCATTTTGTCAGAATGTAAAATTAATTTTCCTTCTAAATATATCCACGTGTATCAAAAGAAAGGTTTGCTTGAAAAGATTTCAAATAGGGTATATGACGTCACGGAAAATTCAACATGGCGGACGTCAGGCGTCATTTTGTCAATATACAAAAAATCGGTAAGACCTTTAAGTGTGGGGTATTAAATGAAAATGCTTGATAAAGATGCAACTAAAAGAAAGAAAATAAAAATAAATTGTTAAAAAAAATCCTGAGTGCGTGAAAAGCGAACTTAAAAGATGGAAACAAGATCAAATGATAACATTCAGTCGAAGGCATATACAATATACATACCTATAGTAACAAGTTGAACAGAAAATACATCTGATGTCTTCGACTGCATGTTATCATATTTTGATCTTGTTTCCATCTTTTTAGTTGCCCTTTTGCGCACTCAGGTTTTTTTTAATAATTTATTTTTATTATTTTATTAGTGTTAGTGTCTAGGTATTCTTACGATTTTCTGTTTTAAGGTAATTCTGGTAAACTGCGTTGAATGTAAAATGTTAATTATTTCTTTTAATATTAGGTATACACTGAGCGGCAAAAAAAACAGAAACCTTGAAATATTAGTAGGCTAAAGAACCATTTGTTGTCTAACAAAATTGTACCGCACAAAAAGTTCGTAATCACATAAAATCACACAAAAAATTCTTCTTCTTTTTTGTCAAACCTACCCAACTCCCCTTTTTTCCTGTCCTAGGCTGCATGATACAGGGTTATTTAGAAATAGAGGCGGAAAAAAGTGTGCATAATAAAGTCTAAGAGAACGCATTAGAATGGTTTAAAAATTAATTTTATATTAATTTTTAATTAAAAACTTCGGAACCACCCCTATTCCGACGCTTATGAATACTGTATCAGAAACTGAAATGATGACGTGGTTTCATTTATTATTCACGAAATTAAAAATTATGGCGTAATAAAGACAACAACATTTCTAATTTTATTGTCCAAACGCGAAAAAATAAGAAATAAAATAGCGGGGGAAATTACATTAAACCCAAGGTTATTAGAGTATAGGTTGCCTCGTTCCATCTGACTAATCAGCGTAAGCGCGGGAATGACGTCAGCAGGAATTCAGTTTAAATCAAGTACAAACATTGTTGAATATTGTGCTTATGTATTGGGTGCTTCGTGCAGATTTTTTCTTAAAATTGGCAGCAGACAATAGATAGAAGAATAGATGAAAATAGGATAATTTTTGATTTTTATTACAAAATTTAGGTTTTAATATCTATAATATAAACAAACAAAAAATTAAATAATATGCTCAAGAAATGGCACATCTTGTTAATTAACTATTTTTTTAAATTTAAAAAATGAATAGAATTAACTAACAAATTTATAAATTATTATTTTATCTTTTATATTCACAAAATATTAAAAATAACCACAGAATACCATAACGCTTAACAGCTAACGCAAAATTGACAACTTATCATATTTTTTTCACTAACAGAAGAATCATGTTTCTATTAGGTATTGAAAAAACATATCACACTACCATGGTTACTGTGATTTTTATTTCCAAAAGCTAGCAGCGCCCATGGTCTGACCTTTTCTATTGAAGTGAGCAAGCATGATGTATTCCGAGTGACGTCATCCCCCCATTACTATCTATCGGAACGAGGCAACCTATACTATCTACTAACCGTGCAATTGTATTTGTAATTGTAATTGTATTTTAAAGACCACCAACAGCTAAGGTTATTTGAGCCTAGCACCAATTCATATTTTCAATTCATTATTTTTTTTTTTTTTAATAATAAATTGAAAATCCAATTGACACTTTTACCAGCTCTCGGGCTAGAACTCGGGAACTGGGGACTTGTAATAGAGGAACCATAGCAACGCCTTGTAAACAACAGCGTCGCTACACTCTCGGCTATTCTCAAGCCCTACTAACCGTGCACTAAAACAATCTATTGATGTTTTTTTGTTAAGATCCATAGCTAATGTGACGTAAAACTATACTGATCTTTTTTTTTAAACGGCAGATAATCGCTAATTAATATATTAAGAAGAAAACGTGCTTACATTAATTGAATTACTCGCTTTATTATCGAAAATCCGAAAAGAACACATTTTCCAAATTGACCTGCAGTTATTCAATGTATATTTACTTTTAGTTGTATTATTTCAAAACGAACGCAAAATTAAAATAAAAAGTAATACACATAATGACATGTACTTACAGAAAATTTAATTCACAAATGTTGCACTGTTTTAAAGTGCGTGCTTCCGTGATACGACGCCCTGGAAAACGGTTAACATACCATTTGAGAACTTCTGCAGAATTTCCGTCAACTTCACCGTATAATAAAACCACGTCTGTTTTTTCAATATTCGTAAACTGTGCCACACTGTTTCAAAAAAAGCACGGCCGAGCAACCGGTATTAACTGATTGTAAAATAATGCATTTTATCCACATTTTACAGCAGTTACATAATCAGTGACAGAACTTTGTATTTAGTTGTCATTAACGAGTGCATATTATGAAATTTAATTTGCCAGTGGCGGGCACAATTTTTCTAATAAAACTTTTACATTTTTTTCGCGAAAATCAACCTGCCGACTTCTTTCATATTTTAGAATGGTGATTATTTAAGCCTACTTATTTGATTTGTGAAATTTTTTTCCGCCTCTATTTCTGAATCACTATGTATATGCCAATCTGAACAAAACTCTAAAATCTGAGAAACATTGAATGGTTGGCTGAAGCGCATTAATTATTAATTGTTAAAATTGATGTGCAAGTCTGTTCTATTTAGAGAACATGTTACGTCACTTAGCCACGCTTGCGTCAAAAGTCACTGCTTTGTGTGTAATTTTATGTATTCTTTTCAGTACTCTATGCATCTACTTCAAAGTGATACTCACAAAAATATGGTTTTGTCAAAGCACTTTTGATGTCAACACTGTTCTCTGGTCAACGTGGCTAATGTTGTTTAAATAGCAAATCAACTTGAATAATTAATTTATTGCGCTTCGCCGAATCGTTCAATGTTTTTCAGATTGTAGGTTTTTTTCAAAATGACGTATATTTTCGTTCGATGAAAAACTTCATGCTTTACATTGTTTCATTGCTTTTCTGCTCCATTAAGCTTGTTAGTGACTAAGGATCAGTCACTAACCATTATTAACTATAGGTATCGATAATAAATGTATGAGTGTTTGTGAGGTTAAATCTTACGAGAACAATTTACAATATTCTAAGTACAGGTTATATTTTATGATCGCGCGCATGTTTTTGCGCTCCAACAGATACAGACGTAACCTCTATTACATGATCTATAAGCTCCATTCATATCTGTACACTATCATAATATATCTTTTACATTATACTAGATACAATACTGATGATAAAAACTCATTCAACACAACTTCTGTATATTGTATATCGAATGTTTTTTTTGTGCGTTATCCATTAATTTCAGTTTTTCATGCTATAAATTAGATCTGAGTTCAAAAGAAATACTTCAGCGAATACCAGAGCACATATCCTTAAGGGCCTCGTTATTTTATTTAAAAAAAAAAATGAGAGTAGGTGTGTCCAAAAAAATCGTGAGAAGGCTGGACAATAATACAATTAAAACAAATTAATTAATTCGCTACGTCTCATTCATTTATTTTTGAACTTTATTAAGCTCTTAATAATAATAGTTTTAACTGTTTTTTTGAAGTTAAAATATTTTTAGTGCAGTGACTTAAGCTTTTTACCTTGCAATCCAGTTATAGTCGGAAAGTACTATCTTGTAGGGTGACTGCGAACAAATTTTCCAAATTTTTTCGACACAGATAGATAGCCCATGGATAGGCATACAATCCCTACATGGAAAATCATTATTACTAGAGTACTCCGCGTTAAGTGTTTCCATTTTCAGTAGACATTTTTTATTTTGAAAAAAAAATACTTCTGTAGAGGAGCCACGAACAAATTTCCCAATTTTTTTCGACGCAGTTAGATAGCCCATAGATAGGTCTATAATCTCTCTGCGTAGGAATTTAATATTTATTGAACATCTTACTAAAGAACTTCGCGTGAAGTGTTTCCATTTATTTGTCAGAAACTATTATCTTCAAAAATATTTTCTTTAGGGTGACCGCTACCAGGTTTTCTAAATTTTTCAACTCACTGTATAGAAATTTAAGGCACTTTTTTGATAAAATTGCTTCTCTATAGTAGCCTTTTTGGATTTTTCTAATTTTTTGACGCAGTTAGATAGCCCATCAGCAGTATAACCCCGACGTGTGAGTTTAATATTTCTTGAATACTCTTCATACTATTCGCGTACCTAAAGGATGTTTATCCAAAATTTCAAAAAATGTTAAGTGAATTTAACAGAGGAACAGAATATGCCTTAATTATTTCGGCCGAATTTTGATTTTTTTACTACAAATTCATAATAAGAAACCTTAAAATCCCCAAAGCACTTAAATTACAAAAATTATTAATTTCAACATACATTTTTTAAATATTTGCTCCATTTTAAAAAAAAATGCATTTTCGAAAAGCGGCAATTTTTAAAGGGTAAACTTTTTTATACTCACTGTCAGAAACCCAATGAAAAAATCATTAAAATTCATCCACTATAATAACTGGGATGATATTTGCACACCACTATATTATATAGTATATATATTATCTGGACTGGGGGTATTGCAATCTTGCACACGGGCGTCGACTACCCTAGGACGGCCCTGAGATAGAGTTGAAACACTCTGCTTAATTGAGGGGAGTATATATGCACTAAGTTTTGCAGAGATACGCCAATCCATTCAAAAACTCATAAATAAAAAAAACGCTTGATTTATTCAAAAGTATGGAACTAATATTATTGATAGGATTGGAAAGATACTGCCGAAACAGTTAAAAAAGTTTATCTTTAGTGAACTGGGTGCTTATGTACACCATAAACATATTTTATGGAAATCGAAACAATAATTCTGGCAGTTATTATTGAAATCTGGTTATCTTGTGTGAACTGTTGAGGTGAAAAACTGTCAATGATCTACGATTATTTTGAAGAAGAAATAACGGCGTACCATTACACGTTTTTAAATCTGATTTATCGAAATAGTCATTTCAATCCATCGTCAATCAATGCGATATGTACCGAAAATCTACGAGTAAAATAAGATGAATAATAAGAAGTATTAGATATACCTTGTGTCCGTCTTGTGACTTCATGTGTTGTTAACACGACGCGTTTCAGCAACGAGCTGCCATGTTCAGGTGTGGTTAATTTTTTATATTATAAAATACACATTGAGTCTTCGTAACACGTTATAATATTATGATGCTAAGCACATTTCTATTATGTTGTGGATTGTGAAGCACAAGACGGCCACAAGGTATTTCTAATACTTCTTATTATTATTCATATAGTGACTTGGAGACCTAACACTCTAAAAATGTATCAAAATAAGATGGATTTCAAAGAAAAGTTTGTATCAAAATAACAAATCCAAAAATATTAATTTACAACAAATTTTGTATTTTCAAATGGAAATTAAAACCAATTTAAATAAAACTAAAACCATTAAAATTGTCTCGCTTGTCAGCGTTAAAATAAGAATTTGAATGTTTTAAGATCAGGAAATTGTGCCAAGTACATATTATTATTAATATTAATATCCTTATAGATGTTAATTACCTAATTCTTGTTTATAGTTATTACTTTATAGGCCCGGACACCCATACTTATGGTTATGTTGGTTGAAAATAGGTCAAAATATTATTTAAACCGAGGCATAATTTTTTGATACTTAATAATTTATTGAATATGAAGTTTTTCCTAATTCTTATATTCTGATTTTTCTTGCAAATCGAATATTTTCAATATTAGAACTAAAACTTAAAAAAGGATTTGAATTATTTGGATAATAAGTTTCTAATATTTTTAAGCGCAATAAAAAATAACCATTTTGTTATTACGTACCTACTGTAATTATTATTATATCATCAAATAAAATATTTTCCTAAAAAGGCACATTCATTTTATGTAGTGAAACAACTTTACAGATTTTTTCAGTCAATTTTCTTACAATTGCAGATTGTTTTCCCAGATGTCAACACTTATTCCAATTGAAAAGTTCCGAATTTTTTTACATATTTCAATAAAAAATATGCCACTGACATATCTAAATATTATTGAAAGAAAGCTACAGGTTTTCGAACTAATATTTACGTAAGATATTGAAGAGGTTTTGAAAAATCAAAGAACAAGAAAATGATTTAAGTAATATTAATTTTAGAATTGTGACAATTCATCTAAAAATTGTGACAACTCATCTAAAAATGGCAGACTACTGTTTCTAATTATTAACACAGTGTTAGTGTTCCTATAAAAATGAATAGGTATACACAGATTTCTACATAAAATATAATTCAATTACTTGACGACCAAATTTATTGAAATATAATGTTTAGACAGACGTTAAACTATTAATTTCACGTAAATAATAAAAAGCTTTAGATTTATTAGTAAAACTGAACCAGTGAGTTAGTTTCTTTTCATAAGATTTACAATTCAATATTCTTTATTCCAAAATATTAAGCAGTATCTATACAGTGTGTCCACAGACTCATCCTCAACATGGGGGGATCTCCGTTGTTATGGGAGATAGAGATTTGGTTAAATGAGACAAAATGTGCAGAATCTCCAGTACTACTACCCTGCGTAGTCAAACTTTCCATATTTTGCTTGGTTCGCGACCGACAGTTGAAAAACGAGATTTACCCATTTTCGTTTTTTGTTTATAACTCGCTTATTAAGTAAGTTAGAAAAAAAATATTTTCACTTTCTTAAGGCCCTTTTTTATGAAGATTTCAAATCTCTTTTTATATTTTTATTTACTTTTATAGTTTTAGAGATACTTGTATTAACTTTGTTTTTTTAAACACACGTCAAAGATGGCCATGACACCACTGGAAAGAGATTTTTTTTCTCTTTAATTTGATATGAGGGTTGATGGATTTATTTTCAAAAATAACAGAGTTATACGTAAAACACTGATTTTTAATAGTAGGCTATGCTAAATTAATTGATAAAACAACAGAAGGCTTAGCAAACAGTTGAAATTCGCGTTGGCTTAATAAACGGCTGTTTTGTTTTAGCTGTCAAAGTGTAGTTTGTTGCTAATTTGTCACTTTACGAAATGATTGAAATGAATGAAGGTGATATGCCACAAAATCACAATTTTAAGAAAATCCCAATAAAAGTATTTTTAGTTGCATCACTATGCACATGCCACCATTCACCAACTTCAACTTAAATATTAAAAACAGAAAAATTTTAAATGTTAAAACCATAAAAATAAGACATGTTTATCACCTCCACCCACTCGATTTTTTTAAATTTATTGTAGATTATAGACGCGTCGACGATTAAGGTCATTAGCGTCTTAATTACATCAAATAACATATAAACTTAAAACTAAATGACATCACAAAACATCCATGAGCGAGGTGGGATTCGAACCCACGACAGCTTGCTCCAAAGGCCAGGACGCTGACCATTACACCAAGCTGTCCTCTCCCATCCATCCACTCGAGTCTTCAATTGTATGACAATGCATAAATAAAGCGATCTATATTTCGGACCCTATTTTTAAATGGACGGACCTTAAAGTTTGATAGCGAGGGTGCTGAAGCGGGACACAATTCTAAGCCTGCGCCTCGCTGGAGCCACGCAGTGACGATTATATAATATATAGGTATGTGTATGTGTGTGTGTGAGATGTCGGCCAAGTCGAGCGTCAGAGTGAAACGAGGCACTCGAGAGCTTAAAATCTCATTAGACAAGTTTTACTTCCTTTAACAAGGTAGAGCCGGAATTGAAGCTGAAGCAGCTATAGTGCGAACATTCATGACCGTACTTTGGTGTTGACACACATAATTAGTGGCGTACCCGCTTAATTTTATGTAGGGCGGCATTGTTAAAGATTAACATAAGTCGAAATTGCAGAACAAAATATAATCGTTTAAATCAACAATTTTCCAAATTTATTTCATCTTTCCAACTTTGAGTCTGCTGACCATGGTTACTTAACGCGAAAGAAACATAATTTACTTTTGCCCAAGGCATCATTAGTGGCTTATCAGCGTGGCCCTGTCTGTATGGCTATTAAAATCTACAACGGATTACCATGCTTTATAAAAAATATTGTATCCTTTAGAGACTTTAAAGTGTCCCTGAGGCATTACTTAATTCAAAATTGTTTTTATAATCTACATGAATTTTTCGCAATAGTATTTTTATATCTTTAATCTGACGCTATTATGTTCTTTGGAATTTTTAAAATAAAGAATTATTATTGTTATTATTATTATTTGTAAATTATGTTAAAAGATTTTTGGTATTTATGAAAAATGACAATACACTGAAGGTTCTAATTCATATACTAGGTCTTAAAATAAATTTTGAGAAGACATTACGTGCGATAGGCAGACATTAGTTTCTCAAAAATTATTCCATATATTTACGTGAACAAGCCAAACGTCGAATAGCGTTGAAATGAACTAAAAGATACAAATTATTACATCAACAATGCCAAGTTTTTAGCCGACTTCAAAAAAAGGAGGTGGTTCTCAATTTGGTTGTATTTTTAGTGTATTTGCCATATGGCACATACACTATTGGCGTCGGTCGGATGGCGGGACCTAGGGGTCGGACTAAAATTTCTCGACGTTTCATAGCCTCCTGAACACTTTGGCACCTTTTTTGGAAATGTCTGTTTAGCGACTGTTTATATATGTATATTTATATTTATATATTTAGATATATATATATATATGTACGGGCTATAACTTTCGAAAGAGTTAATTGATTTTGACGAAATTAGGTAGGCACGTTGAAATCCATCACCGGACGAAGCCTAATTAAAATGGGCCCAATCGGACCATTTTAAGGGTGGTTTTTAGGGGTTGAAAATGTTTTTGGGCCCAAAAATGCCGAAAAAATTCTCAAAATCGTTTCAAAATTGAAATTTGACCCTTTAGTAACGATTAAAATGTACTGCTAAAATTTTAATAAAATCGGCCCGACAGGACCGGACTTACAAATTTTATGAAAACACTAGCTTGCGGATAGTGCTTTACTTACTGAAGGGTGTATTTAATTTGGTACCGAGGTTGCATTAATAAAAATATTGAAATTAAGAAAAAAAATATTATTTTAAGGGATGTATTAAGGGGTTAAATTTTTTATTTTGTCCAAAAACAAATTTAAGTTCACATAATAAAGCCACAATGCCAGTATTAGCAAATACATTATATTGTCGGCCGGGTTTTGGCATTGCGACCCGAGTTTTTTTATGTTTGTTACCTCATAACTCAGTCATTTATGAACCGATTTTGAAAATTTTTTTTATTTGAAAGGATATACTTTCAGATTGGTCCCATAGAAATTTCATCAAAATCGGTTGAGTAGTTCGGCTGATTTTAATAAAAGTGAGTAACGGCGGGTGATTCTTTAAGGTAAATGTCACTTTTTGACATATCAGACAGCGTAAGAAAGTCGGTTTCGACGGTTTAATAAAAGTTAGTAACGGCGTGTGATTCTTTTAAGGTAAATGTCACTTTTTGACACTAAAAAGTAAAAAATAAAAAACTTTTTAACAAAAAAAAAACCTCCTTCAAAAAACCACTAAAGAGGAAATAATGAAATTTTGAGGTCTGTGCCAATTTAATAAAATATGAAGTTGGTTAAAAAGAAGATATTAATCACTATACTATATACTTTTTAACAGAGTTCATATTTTATTAAATTGGCACAGACCTCAAAATTTCATTACTTTCCTCTTTTTAGTGGTTTTTTGAAGGAGGTTTTTTTTTCTTGTTAAAAAGTTTTTTTGATATATTTCAACAGTAGTACACTACTTACAATGATATCGTAAACAAGCAATATGTTTTTATAAAACAAATTAAAATTAAAACATATATAAGAGATTAATGGGAAGTTGGACCGTGGGTTGATTGAAACTCAGTTAAAGTTTTAATTCGCAACGTTTCGTCTATATTTTAGACTTCTTCAGGCTCTGTGAATAATAACCACATACATTACTGTACTGTACTGTGGTTATTATTCACAGAGCCTGAAGAAGTCTAAAATATAGACGAAACGTTGCGAATTAAAACTTTAACTGAGTTTCAATCAACCCACGGTCCAACTTCCCATTAATCTCTTATATATAGTTACGATGGACATGACAACTAATTACATTAAAACATATGTTCAAAACGTCCTCACAAAATATATTATTTCTTCCACAAGGTTTCGTAGTATTCAAATGTTCTCTATTCAGAGGTTAGATGGGGGAAGAGAGGCATTGGACAAGGTTGAAGAAATCCCTACCAAATTTCAAAATTTATAAAATTGCCAAGTTTTCAACATTATAGTAGGATAATTCTGGAAAATCAAATCTAAAACAAAACGCACTCGACTTCTTATTAAGTAATAAGTATAAATCAAACTCCCTTAATTCACGTTTTCATTCATATCCAATTGCAGGAACGTTTAAAAAAACAAGACAAACCGAACACTTAAAATGTCGTATTTCTATTTCCGTTTTCGTATTCTAGCTTCCGGATACAAGTAAGCACGACATAATAGAGCGTCCCTTTTGAATAAAAGAACATCGAGCTGAAACACAGCGTCTCTATGTGATGGCAGCACCATCACTATGTCAGTAAATGATCTTCAGTGCTCGCCGCAAGCTCGGATTATATAATATGAACGTTACATAGGCATCTTATGTAAAGCCTGTCACATACGCTGCAGCTGAATACAGTATAGTTGTTAAAGTTAAGTTCGAAGCACACGCGTTCTAGAATTGACTGGTCAGTGTTGGCTAAATCCTGAAATAGTTTTCGGGCTTTAACTGAAATGTTTTTAGGGCAATTCTAGGAATGACTATAATGACTGGCCAAATTTAGAAACTAAGAAATCTATCAGCACAGAAGTTTAAAACATAGAAAAACCTCAATTAATGATAATCGATACAGGGTGCTGAATCGTTTTGCGGGTAATAGGGATTTAACCCGTAAAATCAAATTTTTGCGTTTTCCTGCTCCCCTAATTATTTTAGGAAAAATATGTTCGAATAAAAGTTTTAGAACATAAAATTCTGCATCTAAATCATTAAACAAAATTAATTTTGCATGCTTTGTAACGGCAGAAATTTGATATGAAAATTACCTCAAAAACAGATAGCCATAGCCATGGAACTTGAACAAAATGATGACATTTTAGCTGTCAGAATAATTTCTAATCATTTTGTTCAAGTTCCATGGCTATCGCTATCTGTTTTTGAGGTAATTTTGACATTTTCATATCAAATTTCTGCCGTTATAAAGCATGCAAAATAAATTTGATTTAATGATTTAGATGCAGAATTTTATGTTCTAAAACTTTTATTCGAAGATATTTTTCCTAAAATAATTAGGGGAGCAGGAAATTGCAAAAGTTTGATTTTACGGGTTAAATCCCTATTACCCGCAACACGATTCAGCACCCTGTATATAATCGATGTTTATGAAACTTTGTGTACGCTCGGTTTAAGAGAAGATTTCCATCAAAACCGCGATTAACTCGACCAAATATGCGGGTTAAAATTAAAGTTTTCGCGATCAAAGCCGCGCACAAAAGCTAGTTAAGAAATAAAATTTGAACGTGTATGATTGTTCCATTGAGTTCACTTCGCTTCACCTTTATGTCCCCTTTGACAAACACAACATTTCTAGCTTTAGGAATGTTACCGTTTTTTTGTATGTAATACGAGTACGACGTGTTGTACTCCTAGACCGCATAAAAGAAATGCTTTCATATACTAACGTCTGTTGCGAATGGCCAGTTTTTGTTTAACGTGGGTGTGATTTAATTTAACGCCCTTAATATATTATGCAAACAAAATGAATGCTTTTACATGAAAGAAATATAAACAAAAAATGTAATAAACTGTTTCACCACTGAATTTTGCACCCGGACAGGTGTCAAAACACAGAAAAAACTTGTTAAATTAACATGAATAATACATGTAGCAATTTAAGTTGAGTTTAGTGTTGATACGGGTAGGTAGCCAAACTGAATTCAATGTTAATTGTCTAATTTACATTAATTTCTTTTGGTTTCATAGCATGTATTGCCTATCATTAAAAACTGGAATCACTCATCAGCAATCATGTTGTTTTAAAATGTGAACTATACGAACTTTTATTCGATTTCAAAACGATTCCATTCTTTTTTAACACTGCGCACTATAATATTTTTGTATGAATACACTCAAGACAAAATAGGTTACGCCAAATTTTTGAAAATTTTTTTCAACCGTCAAATACACACATAGACTAGAGCTGAAGCCTTTGAAAATGGTAAAAAGTGAAAAAAAATTATAGTAGGATGAAACCCATTGGAAAAGGAAGAGAATAGAATAAAAATGAAAGGAAAAATAATTTACGGGCGATCTGAGGCCGGGAAGTGGTAGGGGGTGAGGTTTTAAGGGTAAAAAACGGTTTATCTCGATTTCCGGCAAAACTACAAGTCCTATGGAAAAAAGTTTAATCGCAAAGTTGTAGGTAATAAAAAGATCTACAACTTTTGTATCACACTTTTTTCACATAACCTCAAAATTTATGTAAAAAATTCAAATAACCAAGTTTTTGGTTTTTTATTTGTATCTTTTACAAAAAACATTTTTTTTTCACGAAATTTGGTGAAAACGTACCTTTTTATGTCCCAAACACACTGTAATTTTTTTGATTTAAAATATTTATTTTTTCACCTTATTTTGACTTAATATCGAAAAAGCACCCTAATTTTCAATCGAAAATTCTCACGTCAAAATATCTGCTTTTTTAAAAAAGTCGGTGGACTTTTTGTTCGTTGAAATATCTACTTTATGATGGTGTAAAAAAAATATACATTACTACGGTAAATGTTCTCAGAAAATGCAAAGAAACGAGAAAAAAACTCGTATCCGAAATTTTTTTTTTATCATTATGTACAATTTTGAGGTATTTATTAAATTTATATTAGAAATCGTGTCCATCGTGATTATAATAAAATTAAGGAAAATCGCAGGATAGTGGACAAATATTTGATTTATTAAATTAAATGTACGACGTTTCGTTTATATATTTAAACTTTTTCAAGTACACAAAAATAACAATATTTATAAAAATTAATATTAATTACTAACCATAGCAATTAACATAAGATAGGGTACATAAGACAAAAACATGGTAACATGGTAACAAATTATGTTGACTAAAACTTTTTAACAATCAATAATAATAATAATACAAATTTTAGTATAATTTCATAACATAATTGTACTGACTACTTAAATTTTGAGTGTCTGTTCTATAATTGATTGAATTGTTTTTTCTAATAAAACACATTTCACTGATATTGCGTTTCTTCCAATTTGACTCTTTATCTAATATTTTAACTTCATTGAAAAGAAATTTATGCCCAGTGTCGAAATGATGAGTTGACAACGCCGTCTTATTATCACTTAATAAGTTTATGTTTCTACAGTCCATTTTGTGCTGATAAATTCTATTTTTTAATAACTGTTTGGTTTGTCCCACATAACACTTATTACATTCACAAGGTATTTTATAAATAATATTAGATTGATGTGAGTTAGGCGTCTTATCTTTAAGTCTTGTGAATAACTTATTCAATTTATTTAAGTTATAAAACACCAACTTAATATTTGTGTTAGAAAATAATCTGTTGATCTTATAGGACAAGTTCTTCACAAATGGAAATCTAACGTAAAACTTGGTAGACTTAGTTCTTTCATCCACAGTATCCAACGTGTTATTTAGGTGATTTTGGTCCTCTATAAACTTATCAACGCATTGATGTATAAAGTTGACAGGGTAATTATTAGCTTTTAAGATATTTTCAACTTTCTTAAAATTGTCCTTATGGTAGTCTTGGTGACTTAATTTTGTTACCCTGTGTAACAAGCTTTTTATAACACTAATTTTCTGCTGTACTGGATGGTTTGATCGAAAATTCAGAAGCCTGCCTGAATGGGAAGGTTTCATATACCAATTCGTTTTTAATTCTCCCGAAGCTGAGCGTGTTACTAAGGTGTCCAAAAATGGAATTGATTTATCAACTTCTTTCTCCATAGTGAATTGAATCTTTTCATTAAACTGATTGAACCTTTGTAATAAATCATCAATTTTATTTTCGGGAACTGCAATGAAAGTATCATCCACGTAAACTTTTAGTATCGGAATTTTATATGGTAAAGTTTCCAGTACTTTGGAAACAACGTAATCCATCACGATGTTAGCTAAAACTGGACTTGCTGGGTTTCCCATTGCGCTGCCGTCAAGTTGAAGGTAGAAATTATTATTGTAGCTAAAATAACTTGTGTCAAAACAAAAACAAATAAGTTCAACGAGCAAATCAAAAGTTATGTTGACTTTCTTTGACCACGTGAGCCAATTTTCTTTAACAATTTTTAAGACCAATTCTTTAGGTATATTAGTGAAAAGG
The DNA here is from genome assembly GCA_039654895.1 of Mongoloraphidia duomilia. Taxonomy (NCBI): domain Eukaryota; kingdom Metazoa; phylum Arthropoda; class Insecta; order Raphidioptera; family Raphidiidae; genus Mongoloraphidia; species Mongoloraphidia duomilia. The sequence continues at coordinate 17,167,292 of CM077516.1, read as the reverse complement.
GAGGTTACATCTAATGACACCAGATTGTAATTCGGATCCAACTTAATTCCTTTTAAAGACTCTACAAAGCAATATGAGTTCTTCACGTTATGTTTAAAGTCTATAATTAACGGACTTAATAATTGATGTAAACATTTCGCTAATTTATAACAAGGAGATCCAATGCAATTCACTACAGGTCTTAGTTTACAACCTTGTTTATGAACTTTTCTCAAGCCATAAAGTTTTGGTGGAACTGCATTATGTGTTTTTAATTGTTTCTCGGTATCTTTGTCAATGAGATTTTTCTCCTTCATCTTGGATACTAAAACATTACTTCTATTTTGGAATTGAGTAGTAGGATCTTTTTTCAGCAATTTATATGTAGAAATATCTTCTACCATTGTTTTCATTACCGTAGTGTACTCATCTTTTTCCATAATTACAGTGCTATTACCTTTATCTGCTCTTGATACAATTAAATGCTGATTGTCTTTGAGAAATGTTTTTGTTGATTTATAGTCTTTCAGGATACTTCTGTTGTCTTTATCACACTTATTAGACTTGTAAAAATTATGAATCACATTAATGGCTCTTGATCTTAAATTATTTTTCTCTTCTGCCAATGTTGTTGCTTCTGCACCTTCTATATCAAGAAAATCAAACCCATATTCTAAATCTTTAATTAACACATGTGAAGGAACTTGCTTGTTTGTAATTGGTATTCCAAAATTTGGTTCCAGACATAAGATCCTCTTCACATCCTCTGGTAACTGAGTATTGGTAAAATTGTAGATACAAGATTTTTCATGAGTGTTCGTAAGAATTGGTGATCTATCTTGACTTAAGTTATTAAGCTTATTGATGTTCAACTGTTTTATTCTTTTAAATTCAAATTCGTACTTTCTGTTCTTCAAAATTTGACATTCATTAAACAACTCTGTTGGAATTAATACTTTTAATGACTCACTGAGTCTATGATTTACTGATCCCAGTTTTTTAATTTTCCATATTGTTATTTTAATTTCTAGGTTTAATATCCTTCTTGAAAAATCCTTACTAAGTTTTAAGTACTAAAATTTAAGTAGTCAGTACAATTATGTTATGAAATTATACTAAAATTTGTATTATTATTATTATTGATTGTTAAAAAGTTTTAGTCAACATAATTTGTTACCATGTTACCATGTTTTTGTCTTATGTACCCTATCTTATGTTAATTGCTATGGTTAGTAATTAATATTAATTTTTATAAATATTGTTATTTTTGTGTACTTGAAAAAGTTTAAATATATAAACGAAACGTCGTACATTTAATTTAATAAATCAAATATTTGTCCACTATCCTGTATTTATTAAAATTTACACTTTAATTACTCGTTTATTTGCATTTTCTGAGAACATTTACCGTAGTAATGTATATTTTTTTTTACACCATCATAAAGTAGATATTTCAACGAACAAAAAGCCCACCGACTTTTTTAAAAAAGCAGATATTTTGACGTGAGAATTTTCGATTGAAAATTAGGGTGCTTTTTCGATATTAAGTCAAAATAAGGTGAAAAAATAAATATTTTAAATCAAAAAAATTACAGTGTGTTTGGGACATAAAAAGGTAAGTTTTCACCAAATTTCGTGAAAAAAAAATGTTTTTTGTAAAAGATAAAAATAAAAAACCAAAAACTTGGTTATTTGAATTTTTTACATAAATTTTGAGGTTATGTGAAAAAAGTATGATACAAAAGTTGTAGATCTTTTTATTACCTACAACTTTGCGATTAAACTTTTTTCCATAGGACTTGTATTTTTGCCGGAAATCGATATAAACCGTTTTTTACCCTTAAAAACCCACCCCCTACCACTTCCCGACCTCAGATCGCCCGTAAATTATTTTTCCTTTCATTTTTGTTCTATTCTCTTCCTTTTCCAATGGGTTTCATCCTACTATAATTTTTTTTGGTTTCAAAAATTATCGACCCTGGTCTAACAGTGTGCCCACCGTAACGGAGACATAGCATTTTAACATGGTGTTACGATAATTTGTTAATATTTGCTCCCCGTTAACTGTTTTTGTTATTTTTATTTTACGATCTGGTTCTAAATGTCCCCAGTAATGATGTTGTAGACTTATTTTTATTTAAAAATTAATAAAATCACATTTTTAAAAAATAAATCACAATCTTTGCTTTGTAAACAAGTTTAATGGACAAGTGCTCAACGTCGCTGATAGCTTAGTCAGCTAGCGTGTTGACCAACATCAGTAACCTTCACGCCAAGCCCAGGTTCGAATCCCGACGACAGCTCATAATTAATTTTTTTTTTTAATAACGAAAATACATTGGAGAACAATTAATAATGCTTATTATTTACAAATAAAAGTATAGCGATTTTATTAATTATTATTTTCATTAAAACTAACACGTACAACTCTGTTTTAATGGAAATAATTAATAAAATCGCTATACTTTCATTTGTAAATAATAATCATTATTAATTGTTCTCCAATGTATTTTCATTCTTAAAAAAGAAAAAAATTAATTATGAGCTCTCATGATTCGAACCTGGGCTTGGCGTGAAGGTTACTGATGTTAGTCAACGCGCTAGCCAACTAAGCTATCAGCGACATTGAGCACTTGTCCATTAAACTGGTATACAAAGCAAAGATTGTGATTTATTTTTAAAAAATGTGATTTTATTAATTTTTAAAGACATTTAAATAAAAATAAGTCTAAAAAATCATTACTGGGGACATTTAGAACCAGATCGTAAAATAAAAATAACAGAAACAGTTAACGGAGAGCAAATATTAACAAATTATCGTAACACCATGTTAAAATGCTATGTCTCAGTTACGGTGGGACACACAGTATATTTTAACCTTATTTTGTGTAATGCTTTCTTTTAATTTTAAGTAAAATTTAAATTAAGATTTAGTAAACGCCCACACTATTCACAGACCACACAAAATTATATGTTATACAGATGCTACCAGCAGATTTAACAAAATAACAACATGTTGTTGGAGAAATTCAAATTGTGGCAGCGATTATCGTGGGAACTGTACATTCCACCAAGCAATATTTGTAACGGTTATGTCCTTTAGGGTCGTCAAAAACAGTGTTTTGGTACCTTGAATAAAAAAACTAATACAGTCATTTTTATTTTATGGATTTTATGTAACTAAGTAGGTATATAGTTTTCAAAAATTATTTTTCTATATAAATTATAATTTTCAATTTATTATTATAAAAAAAAATATTTTTCGTACAAGACGCTGTTGGTAGTGTAAGAAAATAATAATTAGGGTTCCATATCTCAATAAGAAAAAATGGAACCCTTGTAGGATCACTTGTTTGTCCGTCAGGCTGACTGGCTGGCTGGTTGGGTGTCCGTCTGTCAAAACTCATTTTCTCAGGACCGGATATCGAGTTGAAATTTATACGAAATACTAAGGTCTACGGTCCTTTAAAGGTATAAACAATTTAAGCTTCTAGGTCAACGCAATCAAAAGATACGGCCATTTTGTCATATCACCAAAAACTTATAGTGTACTTCCCGTTGACCTAGGATAATAAAATTTGGCAAAAAGCAAGGTCTCGCAGCACAAGTAAAGGGAAAAATCCGAAATTCACAAAAAGTAAAAATTAAAGGGGGTTCTATACCTATTTTAATATTCGCAAAGTCACTCATCAAGAACCTAAAAGGTACTTCCCGTTGACCTAGAATCATGAAATTTGGCAAAAAGCAAGGTCTCGCAACACAAGCAAAGGTAAAAATCCGAAAATAACAAAAAGTACAAATTAAAGGGGGTCCCCACACAAAAAAACGGAAAAACCTTTTAAAGGCTGTATCTTTGGAACCGTAACATGTAGCCGGTTGAAATTTTCACAGAATATGTCTACCTAATTACATTGTTGTAACGGTATGAAACCCTCGTGGCGCGAGTTCCACACGCTTTTTTTTCTTTATACGCAATAAAATCATATTATTATTTATTTAAAACAAAATACCACGCAAACCACGAAGACGTAATAATATTTGTATAGTTTAATACAATATTATGTTAAATATAACACCTTTACTTCCACCATTCTCTTTGCTTCCATTAGTTATGAAAAAAAAATATAATAATATGTAGTACAAGATTATTCCCTTCAAATATAATTTTACAGTTTGTAATATTGAATATAATTAATACAATAATGTAGAAGAAAGTTGTGGAAGAACAAAGTTGTAAAGCACATGAGTAAGTTTGAAAGCTTTTAGTTTATCAATCAATATCATACATATTTTAATCAAAACTTACCGTAACCCTGAACATAGATAGATGACTATAAAATTATCATTTATCAACTATGTTGTTGAATATAATTTTTGGGTTTGATAGCATACACAGGATATGCCATATATGCTTTTACTGCTAAATTAAAATTACTTTACGAACGTTAAAGTAAATATATAAAATAAATTTCGGAATTTTAGATAAAAATTATTATTATTGAACGTAATATTTTTCTGTATCTATCTTTATAATTAAGATAAAATAGTTTCCTACCGACTTTTTCTTTTAAATAAATCGAATCAATTATTATAAGAAACAAATTTCTAAATTAAGTACTAAACAAATTTCGAAATTCAGTAACCGTGAACATCATAATAGGAACCTGAGTGTAGGCAAATGTATTGATTCAATTTTCAGGGAAATGGTTAGTTCTAGATACATCGACTAAAAATATTAGAAAATCGTAAAAATCAATTAAAAATCTGTGTAAATTCAGAGAGTACAAAAATAACCACAAAAATGACGTAACCTCTTATGTTCCGCCAAAAAAACATTGACGCTACAAAATTAAAAAATGTAAATTCTTCAAAAATTACATGCAAAATTTGACCTTCTACCTTACGTCATTCACCTGTTATTAAGGAAAATATATGTTTTTAATTTTCCAAAAGCCGTAGCTCCTTCAATAAGCGTTTTTTTTTTGGAAAAATGTTATAGGAAGTTATGAAACTATTTTTGGTCTCTGAATTCACTATATCAATTTTGAACCAAACTTTTAGAACACCCTACTTATTTCAGGGTGATTTATAAACTCACCGACCAACTTTGACAGATCAAAACAACAACAACGAATGTTTAGTTATTAAAAATTAAAACAAAAACAACGAATTCCTTTAATAATGAAAATGAGACATATTATGTTTATTTATATACAATTTTTTTCTTAAAATTAGATCAGCTTTCATCTGTCAAAGTTTATTGGAGTGAATAATAATTCACTCTGTGTAGAGGTCTATAATTTATCGGTTATTAATTGGAAATTATCCGGTACTTTTTATTGGTTATAAAGTTCACAGACATCATACAGAAAAAAATTTAGAGATCAAAGGGTTTATTAATAGATTTTAGAATGAAATTCTTAAGCATAAATCATGCCGCGCGACATAAACCAATTTGTCGCATCGACATTCTATACTACGTTCATTAAGATCCGTGTTTCATAACTTCTCATTGATAATTATTACGAAGCATAATAAAGGAAATACTTTTTATATGAGATCGTATAATTAATTAAGTAAAAATTATATGGGACCATTCCGTAATCTTCCTAAACACAATGCAGTGGAAATATTTCAAATCGGTTAGCCCCTAGTGAAGTTAAAGCTGAACAAACATAAAAATATAATATATTTACACGCGTCAAATTACTTCTTTTTTGAAGTCGGTTAAAAATCACAATCAAATAAAGCGCATATAAGAAATGAAAGAGGCTACTGACAGAATAGGCTTCCTTTTGGACCCTTTGAGTACGGAACCCTAAAAATGAAACTATTATGAAAAGTAACATTTACAAACAATCACTAAAATATATTCATAATATTATTGCTATTCTTACTGGGGGAAGGTGTTGTCAGAAATTTTAAGAGCGATTTGTTAAAATAAAGCAATGAAATCTGCTTGGTTTTGCAAATGTGTATAAATATTATGTCGTTTCTTCGTAAGAGTAGTTAATTTTGAACCTCTTCAATTAATGGTTGTTTACAAAATCAATTTATTAATAATTTATTAACAGGGTATAGGTAAAGATAGTGCAAAAGTTTATGCGCTCACTTCCTTTGGGAATAGTAAATATGTGGGCTTAATATTTGCGTAAACTTTAAAATAAGCTTTTTATTTAAGACATTTAAGGAAAATATAAAATTATGAATATTTTAAATTATGTTACAAAATTGACCTTTATACCGTAATTCCAGAGAAACAACTCCAAGTGTTCCCAAAATAACTACCTATAATTAATTTTAAATTTTTAATAAAAGTAGCAAAAAATAATAGATAATTCAATATTTAATTAAATTTTATAATGCAAAAAACCGCCTTACAAAAGTTTTTCTCTACATAAATATACATTGTGTAGAGATTTCTTAGAGAAAAAAACCTGACAGTACAAAATAACGAGTGAGTTCGTGAAAAAAAGTACTTCAAGTGAATGTAATTCTGATATTCTTAGCTTTACGTGAAATATGTACAAAATGATTCAACGAAACGCACATAATATACGTAGGTATATTATAATACCTTTAAAATTGGAAAGTATGTAAAAAAAACTGCTAAAAATGATGAGTACAAAAAATTCATACCTTTTAACCTCTATAAAATACCTTAATATAAAATGTGAAGAGAATTTTATTGAAATGAAAATTTATGTTCACATTTTTATCTGTATGCTTATTATTATGATTCAATGCTTAGAGACAAGCTTTTATTTAAATGCACTAAAAAGGAAAAAATAATTTTTAATAATTTAGGTTCATAATTATAAAAGCGTGGGTCGTGAACTCTATGATAGTTTATTAGTCACGACCCACGCTTTTATAATTATTAACCTAAATTATTAAAAATTATTTTTTCCTTTTTAGTGCATTTAAACAAAAGCTTGTCTCTAAAAAGTTTTTTTTACTAATATTTATTTTGTTCATTTTAGTCCCCTTCGAGACCCAGCATGCCCTTAAATTGCCCCCAAAATGTTCGCTCATCAAGCCCTTTCATTTGATACCCATATTTAGGGGTTACTATAGTAATTATAAATCGCCATTTTGTGATGTCCGCCATATTGGATTTAGAATAACGTCACTTTACTTATTGTGTTTTGCTTATCAATCCCTTTCATTTGATATCCATATCATAGGGGTTGCTGTGGAAATGATAAATCGCCATTTTGTAACGTTCGCCATATTGGATTAAAAATGGCGGCATTTAAGTAATCGTGCCTTGTCACGAGAACCAAACGTGTGTGCCAAATTTCAGTCCGATAGCTTCAGTGGAAGTAGGTGAAATAATGATTACAAAATTCCAGGACATACAAGTGAGGTTAAATAAAAGCTTGTAAAATACAGGACGTGTCAATTGTATGAAAAATAAAATGCGCTCGGGCGAAGCCCGATCAAACAACATAAGTGGTCGATTATGGATGTGATAGGGAATCGGTGCTTTTACCCTGCATATTTTTTTGGTGACTACAAACTTAATTAGCTCTGCTGTTACAATAATAGTCGTCTAGTAAATGTGTCATACATTTAATACATAGGTACACATTGTAGTCGAGACTGGCTGTATTATAGCAATGAATACAGACCTAGGTGATATATGAGTATTTGGAGAACAACAATAAACATAAATGACATGTAAAAGCCAGATCTGCATTCTACAACAGCAGGACAGATACATGGCTCGTGGGAATACGCACTCGATGGATATTCTCTTGGATATTTCAATATGGATCTGTTACACACAATAGCATAACATAAAAATAAATAATTATTATCTGTTGCTGTTGGCTATCTGGAATGACAGGAAAAAATTTAAATGATGAAGCCGTTTCTACTAATTATAGTAGCCTCGTGTACAGCCGTTGCTATAGTTAAGTCAGCACTTATAACACTTCCCCTTACTGTTTTCAACCGTTACGAGTCACCACTAAGCTAAGAACTTCAGTTTTAGAGCGTCTATAATTTACAGTCCCTACAGTTGCGTGCTGTGATGAAATTTCAGTAAAATTTCACTGTATGACGTATGTTGAGTTTTGACTAAAAAGAAATAATAATTAAAGGGGCTTTCATTATGTTAGCGTTTTCTTCCTCAATAGTGCGCTTACTTAATTTATTTATTTATTTTATTTATTGTAGATTATAGACGCGTCGACATCTCAGGTCATTAGCGTCTTTCAACTACACTAAATAACAACTATCTTAAAACTAAATAACATCACAAAATATCCATGAGCGCAGGTGGGATTCGAACCCACGGCAGTCCAGTCCAGAGGTTGTGGCACTAAGCACGCTAACCACTAGGCTATACTGCCCTCGCGCTTACTTAACGTGAAGCAAATGTTTTGAAGTGAAACTTCTATACGCGCGGTAGATAAATTGAATTCATGCGGCTGAACAAACGACTCGGCGTGTAATGAAACGCTGCACCGTTGAGCTTCGAGTGATGTGGAACCCTAGGAAGACGTTGCTGCAACTTATAAGTAAGGATATGTGTGTGTGTGTCTACAGTCGAAGCAATTAGAAGTGTCACTTCTGTAGTGTGTAGTGTAGTTTCTTTTTTCTTCAATATTTCTAAATATATCTAAGTATTATTACTAAAACATGTAAAAGATTGTGATCTGCAACTGGTTAATTAATTTAATGTATTGCATGAATTAGAAAATATTTTTCCTTGCCAAATTGTAAAAAAAGTGTCGTATTATCTTTTTATATATTAATTGTATTAACAAAAATGATATTATCTTTTGTTTTTGAATAAGTATTGTACTATACCAATGAATAAAATGTTTATTTTTTATTAAACCGATTAAAGCGACACATAAGTAAGACATAGCTTCACACACTGGACTAGATAGATTAGAGATCAACATTACGTTTAGCCCGTCGCCATCTTTATTGCAGGTGTTTCTCGGTTATTTTGAGTTGGACATCCCTATGTTAAATGAACTATGATCTAATTCCAATGTACCTGCCGCTCATCTTAAGATATTTGGAATGCTATTATTCGCGGTATAATTATTATTAAATATTTAAATGTGCTATTTGAAACATTTTATACACTGCTTTCATGTACACATTTGATCTATATACAAAATGCCAACATCAGCCGCCCTGAGGCCATTACGTGCTTGAGGTTGTTACAGCATTGTTAGCAATGTTAGCATATACTACGTTATATTCAAACCATAAGTTGACAGTCACAGAGGCAATAAAAACATTCACGAGAGCACAAAAAACGTCCGCTTTGCAAATTTCACTGTCACTTAATATTTAAGAAGGCTCTTATTCAATATTTCTGTGCTTGTAAACTAGACCAGTAAAAAACTACATAGCTGTACAGCTTTATACCTTAGCCAAATGTTTTCATCCACCCAAATGGATTGGATTTTTATTATTGCTTTGCTTATACAGGGTGTCCCAAAATTGGACATTAGTGTATAGGAATTTTTTAAATTATTTTTTGGTCATCTATCGCGTGGTGCTATGCATTGCAGTTTGTTCTACGTCACCCTGTATATTTTTACAGTACTAATGGAAAGAGTCGCTGCAAAAAGAAATGTCATTCATAGTAGTTACTATGAATGAAAACAAAAATATTTTACTGTTAAGAAACACCCACAGTTGACGTCACGTTATATTGTAATATCAGAAAAACATTTTTATTCATACCATTCACCGTCGGGACTCAAACCCGAAACTTCCAGAATCGCGCTGGCTGAGTTATCAATTACTCTGCATTTGACATGACTAAATGTTTCATTTGTTTTTTATACAAAGCAGTCTTAATTTTGTAAATTAAGACTAATTAAGTAATGATTAACTAAAACACGCATTTATCCAAGATATTTGTGAACCTCATATTTAGATTACAGGCCTGTATATCTCTAGGACGATTGTTTAAACCCTAAATATTTTTACATGGTTTGTTTATTATATTTTATTAATTTTTGTTGAAAAATCTTCAATAATTTGACATTAAACTATCATCTGACATTAATAATTGTTTTTCGCCTCCATGCTTTCAGTCAAGTTGCAACTATATTCATGCGTTAAGTTTCCAGACAAACAAACAAACACACTTTAGAGTTTAGATAGATATATGATAGATAGACACATAATATATAGACAGAGAAATATAGACGCTCGACCAAACAAACGAACAAAAAGTTCATGTTATATAAATTAAAATCTATTGCTGATTTAATGTAATTTTTAATTATTTCCTTGTGATAATTTTCCTATCATATAAATTTTCCAGTTCTTTTTGAGCGAATCCAATTAGCTGTGGGGAATCAAAATATAACTTCTAAAATAGCTTTACCATTACACTGTGTGTGTAGCGATTGGACATAGATTTATTGCTTAGTTAAAGTTTCTTCTTTTCAAAGGTTAAAAGCATAGGTATGTGTGTAGCGGTAAAGGAGTGAGTTTGTGTGCCCGTAAACAAAAACAATAAATCCAGAGTTTCGTGCAAAATGAATCTTTCTCTTTCTATTCAGAAGATTATAGGTTGCCCTGCGGTTTCTGCGGTTACAAAAGCGATTTAAACAATACCAACTGCCAACTATGAAAACTCTCAAAAGAAGAGTAACTGTACAAACACTGTACCTACCTAATGCACATGAAGCTCTTCATCAATGTGTTGTAGTTTAATCTATTTTTCCAAGTACGAAACACTATTTTTATTAATTAAATGAATTCATAATGACTGCAAACAATATATATACTAAAATTAAGAATAATCGCAGGATAGTGGACAAAATATTTGGTTTATTTAATTGAATGTACGACGTTTCGTCTATATATTTAGACTTTTTCAAGTACAAAAAATAACAATATTTATGAAAATTAATATTAATTACTAACCATAGCAATTAACATAAGATAGGGTACATAAGACAAAAACATGGTAACATGGTAACAAATTATGTTGACTATAAATTTTAACAATCAATAATAATAATAATACAAATGTTAGTATAATTTCATTACATAATTGTACTGACTACTCAATTAAATAAACCAAGTATTTTGTCCACTATCCTGCGATTATTCTTAATTTTATTATAATCACGATGGACACGATTTCTAATATAAATATATATACTGTTTGCAGTCATTATGCATTCATTTAATTATGTATTTGGTCACGACCTCCGTATTAAAATTTGTATTTACTATTTTTATTATTATTGCTGTTTTGTAAATTTGCCAGGAATTAGAAACAACTTAATTTTAATCAAATAATGCCACTAGTTTATTTAATACTAGCTTTTATTTAGCGCTATAGTCTTATATTTAAAATAGTTGTGTTTACGTTTAGACATCTCTGCAAGCCTTTTAATTTTATTCTATTTCCGTACGCGGTAATCATTTCGTTAGTTTAAGTAAGTTGTTCATTAAAAGCAGACATGGGTAAATCCTACTCTGCTGGACCTTTTTCACTCACACTAAAAAGTTTGTTTTTACTATTGTGTGATTCCCAAAATTCTAAAATTCTAACACAAGTTTTAATAAAATCAGCACAGCTAGGTATAAAATATAAAATACAAAATTAAAAAAAAACAACCCGCGAGGTGGGTCGTTTATTAGGACTAAAGTGCGACCCTTGAGGTCCACACGACGAATTTCCCAGTTTGATAAATATTTAATAATAATAATTAAATTGGATATTACACAGAAAAGAAATCATTTTAATCATTAAAACATAATTATTATTTATTTTTAACAATAATTAAAAAAAAAACGGCTGAACCGATTTTTATAAAATTTATGTCGGATCAAAATGACGTTAACACGCCTCGATTGACACCCTTACGAAGTCAATATATTTTTTTATTCGCGAGATATTGTGTAAAAATTTTTGGAGTCTATTTGGTTAAGAAAAAAAACGGCTGAACCGATTTTGAAAAATTTCTTTCAGATCATATTTACATTAATACGCGTCGATTGGCACCCTAACGTAGTCGATATCATTTTTCATTCTCGAGATTTCGTCTTAGAAAGAAATGGACACATACGTACGTACGTACATATGTACACACACACACAAACATCTTTCTAAAAATAGTGTAGTGACCTTGAAACATAAAAATTTGTTATAGGTACATTTTGATTTCGATTTTCGGACCCATTACAATAACTTCCAATGGGAAGTTAAAAAAAAATTAATCTTTTTCGGAAGTTTTGTTTGAAAACGTTTGTAACAATTAGTAATAAACGTATGTCGAAGGGTTCGTAATGAACATAAATGTCTAGTAAAAAGTAGTAAGCTGAATGATAAAAAATGGGCGAACAAAAACAGTTCTTCGACATAATATCAACCGTGAATATTACAAATGATTAACGATTCCCTGCAGTCACGTGTTACATAATATACTTCGGGTGCGTTCCACTTGGCGATCGCAACGCCTACAACGACCAAACGTAATGAGCGCGGCCATAAGGCGCGAGCGTAGTGGGCGCAATGGTCGCCAAGTGGAACGCACCCCCTGTGTCCGGTCTCAAAGGTGAACATAAGGATTTAACATGGTATTGTATATTTTTGCTGATTCGTGTTCGTCAATTCAACGTACAAGAAAGGTAATGGTACCTATCGAAAGATAAAATTATTGCGCATCAAATGATTCTAAAAATAAGACCAAAAATGAAATTTTTACTTTGAAATATCAATTTGAAATTTACCGATTTTGCAGTAATGATTTCAAATTAAGTAGGCGAAAAACAAGACGTTAGTAACTCTTTTTATAACAGACTGGGATGAAAATGAGCAGTTATTTGAATATTTTTTTTCTTTATTAAGTGTTACTTTGCGTTGTTCAAAATAAAAAACTAATTAAATTCTTCATTACTTAGATAGGTACCTGTTTGTTTTCTTGTTATAGTCTACACGAGTAGAAGTAAAAGCCAAAATGCTTAAAAATGGCACACAACGTTAATTCTCTATGTTGATATCCTAAAGCTATCTATAGATGAAATGTTTCAATTTTTTTTAGATACACGTTGTTTTCATAAAAAACGCCTCAAGCTAAGTATATCTCAGTTATTTATTGTCCAATTTCAAAAAACACAAAAATCAAAAAAACATTCTAGAAGTACTTACTACAAAAAAACCGATATCCCAAATACTGTTTTTTTTCCTTTTTTAGTAAATCTGAATACAACTATTATTGTACATCCAAACTATAGTTTGGATTTACAATAATAATTTAATTCAGCGTATTTAGTAAATTTTACAACTAAACTATAGTATAGTTGGAAAATTTATTGAATACACTGAATAAAATTGTGGAAATTAAGATTTTCTTTTTATTCCGTAAATCTAGTGTTATATAGTACTATAGTATAATATAGGTATCTATAGAATATTGTTACCTAATGGTAATTTTTTTTAACGTCTACAACTATTCCACTATGGCGGCAACATTTTACTTTTTCTTAACATTACTTTAATAACACAAAAACATTATTAAAACTTAAAAGTTCAAATATTATTATCATCGAATCTACACGACTACATTACTAACGTTACTATCAAAATCTTTAAGATGCCAATGTCATATTACTTGTGAGTTGTGACTGGGCAATAAACATCTCGGATTTGTAAAGACGTTAGTTTCCAACAAACAAGTATTATGCTCTGTCTATTAAATTGGACTGTCTAAGGTATAGACATACAACAACCACCATCACCAAGTCCAGTGAGACTACAGAATTTATACTTCCATGAGTGAGACCTCACACAGCAATATAAATGCGAGCTTTTTACAGAAATAAGAATGCAGCGAAAAAGGGTTGTATTACGTCAGTACACATATCGACGCACTTGATCTTATAGCTTAATATAGGTCAAGATTATTTCCGGTTTGAGATGTCAAGGTTAGTGTACACTATATATTGTATAAAATTTTAGATAATATATTAGTTGTTGTTCATTATTAATTTTTCGTGGAAGATTTAAATTTGGAAAATAGTTTGAAAAGTTTTCACAAGCTTTTTATTAGCTTAACTTGTTAGTCAAGGTCAAATCTTGTATTTCAATTTTGACCCACTTCCACATATTCGATCTACTTGAAATTTCGCACACATACGCAGTTGCGATGACAATACAATATTTTTTATAAGGATCTAATTTGTATAACCAGTTCCTTATATCATCATCAAAATTTCGGTAACTATCCCGTCAATTCCACAATAAATCATTCGTTTCTCTCGCCATGCAAAATACAAAATTGTCATGTTTCCGAAAAAAACTTTTTTATACTCTAGTCTAAAAAACTACAATAGGACAGTATAGCTTATTAAACATTTTTTACTCAGTAAATTTTCAGTCTGTGGTAGACGTATGATAGTCTACTACCCTGTATATATACAGAGTGCTATAAAAAAACTTTTGTACGCTCTGACAGGTAATAGTAGAGATCAAAACGAGAAAAAATTCTAATAAACTCAGGTCAATAATTTTCGAAATATGTAATTTTGAAATTTTTATTTAAATCTTCAAATTTGAATGAATCTATTAAAATAAAAATATCGTAAAACAAAAGATTGTCCTGTTGTATCAAATAACCATATTTCGAAAACCATTGAGTATTGACCTGGGTTAGTTAGAAATTTCTTCTTTCTTTGATTTGTACTATCACCTGTCAAAGCGCAGAAAGTCTTTTTTACAATCGCACCTGAATATACAAAAAATGTTATAAAGTAGGTACCAACCTACCTACTTATTTTGTTGATTCGCTAAAGATTCAGATAAACGTTTTTTTGGTTTGCATAAAAAATTGGTTGCAATTTAAAGATATTTATTTTGTAATATGTACCTACATTATTTTTTTTGTAGACGATAAAACTTTGCTTTTATGGATCAATACTGCCTCCAAAATGCGATAGTAACTATTAGTTTGAAAATCACCTGTAGATAATTTTACGCTTATTAAAGTTTAAGTAATTTGTTATACTTTATCATTCACGTCATTAAAGCTGTAGTAATTGTAGCACAACTGCAAGCTTCTTGTGAAAAGTTACAGCAATGAAATTGCACATGTTATGTGATACTTCTACCTAATATAGGTCAGGTCATTCACGGTTTGATGTCACCAAGGTTAGTTTATCGTATAGATTATGTATTTGGATCTTCATGCAAATTGATAATAATAACTTTGAATCGATGTCTGTTCAGGGATTAAAAATGTTTTCGTTCCATAACCAAATATGTTAAAGCACAATATTTGATAATAACTGACTCAAAATACATATAACAAAAAATTAAGATTACTACCTCATCATCATAAAATTTATATTCTAGTATTGTAAAGCTTCAAAATGTTAAAATAATTTCTAACTTACAGAAAGTTCCGAATAGAATAATTTTTAAATGGATTTATTAAAGAAAAAGTTAATACCATAATATTATAATATGTGTTCTAAATACCTGATGCTACTGAACCAAAAAAATACAATCCATCTTTCTCTGCTTCAACAAACCTAAAAAATAGGTATATTATTTCGTATCTTTTTCATTATGTTATAGTTACTGTTATATAGAGTATTAGATAATTTATTCATTGTGTCTATATTATGTAATCGAATTGTAATAATTGTACGAACACTGATAAAATGGATTATTAATAAACCAACCATCATAGTGAATGCGTTGAAATTTATTCTAAATTACCTAAATATACAACAAATTGGCGCAGTCGTTTATTAAACTGAACACTACGTTTTCTAAATCAAGTAAATTATTATTAAATCTAAATTTAAAATTAAATATCATCATGTCAATTGGCAAAATCGAAGCTTTTGATTTAAAATCGGGAAAATGGTCGCTTTATATTCAACGGCTAGAACAATATATTGCAGTAAATAAAATAGCAGCAGAATTAAAAATCGCAGCGTTATTATCCGTCGTGGGAGAAGAAACTTATGAACTAATATGTGATTTATGCGATCCTGTAAAACCTGAAACTAAATCATGGGATGAAATAATTAAAATTGTCAATGATCATATAAATCCAGCTCCGTCGGAGATAGCGGAACGATATAAATTTCGCCAACGTTACCAATCCAGTAACGAAAGCATAGCTGATTACGTTCAAGTTTTGAAGCATTTGGCAAAAACCTGTAATTTCGGAAATCAATTGGAGACCAATTTAAGAGACCAATTAGTCTCAGGCCTGCGAAATGATGCAATTCGATCTCGACTATTCACAGAAAAGGTTCTGACCTACGGAAAAGCAGTGGAAATCTCTTTGTCTCTGGAGCAAGCTGAAAGAAATGCATTAGAAGCGGGGCCAAGCAGCATTAATCATGTCAACAGGGTGAATGTTGCGAGTTCCTCCGGTACAACCAACCAGTCTCCATGTCGGCATTGTGGCAAAAAAAATCATCAGGACAGTAGGTGTTATTTTAAGAATTGTATTTGTAATGCTTGTCAAAAAAAAGGTCACATTGCTAACGTATGTAAAAATAAAAATAGTCAAAATCGGCACAATAGCAAAAATAATTCTAAACAAAATTATATTGATTCTCATAATACTGAAAATGAGGTAACTTCAGATAATTCGGAAAATGATGTAACTTCAGATAATCCTGAATCTTCAGATTCCTTATTTCATATAAATTCTGATTCAAAATATTTTCAAAATAAACCAATCGTATATAATTTAAAAATCGAAAATAATATTTTAAATATGCAATTAGACACGGGTTCGCCTATATCGGCAATTTCTAGAAATGTATATGAAAAATATTTCTCAAATTTAAAATTAAATGAATCTACATTAAATCTTGTATCATATACAGGGCATAAATTTGTACCAATGGGTTATATAACAGTAAAAGTTACTTTTAACGATAACGATGACATAACTTTAAAATTATACATAATTGAAAACGGTGGTCCTCCTATAATTGGTAGGGAATGGATGTACAAATTAAAATTAAATTCTAATGAAATTAATTTCGTATCAAATAATATGGACAAAGAAATTAAATATTTAATTAATCAATTTCCTGACATTTTTGATAATAAACTAGGGACTTTGAAAGAATTTTATTTAAAATTAAAAATTAAAAATGACACAGTCCCAATATTTTGCAAGGCTAGGCCGTTACCGTTTGCAATACGGGAACGTGTTGACGCTGAATTGAATAAATTAACCGAACAGGGAATTATAACTAAAGTTGATCACTCAGATTGGGCATCACCTATCGTACCTGTTGTCAAAGCAGATGGTTCAATACGATTATGTGGCGACTATAAAGTCACAATTAATCCCCATTTAGTGATTGAAAAATACCCGTTACCTAAAATTGAAGAACTATTTTCTAAATTATCTGAAGGTGAAGAGTTCTCAAAATTAGATCTCTCTCAAGCCTATCAACAAATTCTTCTAGATCTTGAGTCAAAAAAATATACCACTATTTCTACGCATCGTGGTCTCTTTGTGTACAATCGGGTTCCTTATGGTTTGGCACCGATACCTGAACAGTTTCAAAGAATTATGGAAAATGTTCTCGTTGGTTTGAAAAATGTCGTTGTCTTTTTAGACGATATTCTTGTCACGGGACGTAACCGACAAGAACATTATGAAAACTTGAAAGCAGTATTGCAAAGACTCCAAGATGTGGGATTGAAATTAAGTGCTAATAAATGTAAATTGTTTCAAAAATCCGTATCTTATCTGGGTTATGTAATAGATTCAGAGGGGTTACATACTTCTAAAAATAAAATCAAAGCTATTACTCAATGTCGAATTCCTAATAACGTGACAGAATTAAAAAGTTTTTTAGGAATGATAAATTATTATGGAAAATTTATTCCAAATTTGAGTACCATTTTGTATCCTCTGTATAATTTATTGAAAAAAGACATTCCTTTTACTTGGTCTAAAAAATGTGACGAGTCATTTAACAAAATTAAAAATTTAATGTCTTCGACACAAGTACTAATTCACTATAATCAAAATTTGCCTCTTTTATTAGCATGTGATGCGAGTTCTTACGGCCTTGGTGCTATTATTTCGCATAAATTACCCGATGGTCAAGAAAAAATAATTGCATGTGCAAGTCGCACATTAACTGATTCTGAAAAAATTATAGCCAAATCTCTAAAGAAGCTTTAGCCATAATTTTCGGGGTGCGCAAATTTTATCAGTACCTATATGGTCGACACTTTACCTTACTTTGTGATGCAAAGCCGTTAATTTCAATTTTCGGGCCAAAGAAGGGCTTACCTCAAATGGCCGCAAACCGTCTTCAACGGTATGCTGTAGAATTGACAGGGTATAATTTTGACATCAAATACATTAAAACTCATCAAAATTTTAATGCAGATTTTTTGTCGCGTCTTCCTTTAGAATCAACTGGTAAAAATAATAATAGTGAGCATTTTGATTATATGTATTTTATAGAAGAACACATTTGTGTTAATCATAAAGATATTAAACATGCTATTCAGTCTGATCCTAAATTAAGCCAAATCTTACGATACATAATGTACGGTTGGCCTACTAAAGTTAGTAGTGAATTAGTACCGTACTTTAACAAACGCGTACAATTAACAATTGATCACGGTTGTATTCTGTGGGGGTATAAGGTAGTGATACCTGATATTTTTCACAAACCGCTATTAAATTTACTACATGAAGGTCACTTAGGGGTGACCAAAATGAAAAGTATCGCTCGTTCATATATGTGGTGGCCTAATATTGATTTAGATATTAATAATATTTGTAAGTCATGTCTAACTGTCTGTTCAGCACCTGTAAAAAATGTTTTCACTCCTTGGCCGTGGCCTCAGACACCGTGGTTCCGAATTCACGCAGATTTTGCAGGACCATTTAAGGGTCATTTATTTTTGATTATTTATGATGCGCATTCGAAATGGCCCGAAGTGTTTGAAGTCAGACAAACCAGTGCTAAAAATGTCATAAATATTTTTAGAAGTGTATTTGCTAGGTTTGGGTTGCCTGTACAATTAATTACTGATAACGGTCCTCCATTTTTTTCAAGCGAATTTAAAGATTTCGTAACCAATAATGGAATTAATCACATCACTTCCCCAGTTTTTCATCCGGCTTCTAACGGAGCGGCAGAAATTTTTGTGAAGCAAATTAAAAAAGTTCTCAAAAAAGCGTTAATCGAAAACACTGATTTTAATTTAGCTATAAATAAATTTTTATTTATGTATCGAAATGCCGAACATAATACCACAGGAGTTTCACCGGCAAAATTAATGTTAAACAGACAGTTGCGCTCAAAACTTGACTTAATTAGACCCGAACTGTCTAAAACTATTGCTTTTAAACAGCAAAAATTAATTAATTATAAAGCGGGAAAGGTAAATCCAGTAGACATTGGGGATAAGGTCATGATTGAGCAGTTTAAAAATAATGAAAAAACTTGGTCACCAGGAGTAGTAGAGGAGAGACTTGGTAAATCTACATTTATAGTTAATTCAGAAAATCGTTTACAAAAAAGACATTCGGATCAAATTAGACGATATTCTCTAAGTAGTGATAATATAATCAATAATTCTAATAATGTTGAGTCGACTGACAATGAGCAAAACGTACAGATAAACAGTTCCAATGATGAAAATGTCAAAAGTGATTCTGATATGATAAATGGAAACATTAATAAAACTAATTTGAATTTGACAGAAAGTGATCAAAAGGAACCGTTATCTCCAAAGCCTCGTTATCCAACAAGGCAACGATTGCCTGTTGTCAGATATGCACCTGAAAATTAAAAATATGTGTATGTACGACTATATGAATTTATTTTCGTTTCAATTTCGTTTAAATTTAAAAATATAATAATTATAATTACTTTAACTAATTTTTATAAGTATATAGGTACCTACACATAATTTCAGCAGAGAGATGTTATATAGAGTATTAGATAATTTATTCATTGTGTCTATATTATGTAATCGAATTGTAATAATTGTACGAACACTGATAAAATGGATTATTAATAAACCAACCATCATAGTGAATGCGTTGAAATTTATTCTAAATTACCTAAATATACAACAGTTACATAAAATTTTTGAAAGACGGGGTATATAAACGATATTTATAGTTATTATAGGTCAGGTCAATCGTGGTTTGATGTTACTAAGGTCAGTGGTGGAATAGTAATGTAGTTTAACACAACTATCATGAGATGATATATTGTTTTAATAAATGACTTATAACACGACAGTGCAGTTTAACAGAAAAAGATGTACCAATTATTTATGTTCTAAAGTGATGTAATAATATTAAATCCAAAGATATTTAAAATCAAATCTACCAAGCTATAAAAAATAATAATATTAGTTCCTAATTTTTAGACTATATTTTCAATTTCATTATGTTGGATATAAACTTTTTATCTTTTTATTACAAGATTTTTAAAAACTTCACCTTGTACTTAGTCAAGGCCAAATCTTACAATACAATTTTTACCCATTTCCACGTATATGATCGGCTTGAAACTTTGCACACACATACGCAGTTTCGATGACAATACAATATTTTTTATAAGGATCTAATTTGCATAATCAATTTCTCGTCATCGAAATTTACGTAACTTACCCGTCACTTCCACCATAAATGTTCCGTTTAATTCTCTCGCCATACGAAATACAATATTTGCATGTCTACGAAAAAAATTTAACCAAAAACGTATTTGAATAGAAACAGTGCTAGTGTGTCGCTTCAAAAGAATTTTTTTTGTTAGCTGATTGTTGCAAGAACGTAACTAATGCACTCTTTCGAGGATGAATATTTTTTTCGGACCTTATACGTTATAGAAAATATTATATTATTTTTTTTTTCTATTTATAAATTTTTGAATATATAAATATATCCTTATAGAACACATAAAAACGTTTCATATAAAAAAATTTATTAAAAAAACAAAAAACCCGACTGCGTAAAAATCGAACATAAAAGATAGAAACAAGATCAAAAGATAACATGCAGTCGGAGGCATAGTAGTAACAAATTGAACAGAAATACCTGATGTTACTACTATGCCTCCGACTGCATGTTATCATTTGATCTTTTTTCCATCTTTTATGTTTGATTTTTACGCAGTCGGGTTTTTTGTTTTTTTAATACATTTTTTATTTCCTTCCTAAATTTAGTTGAATCTACTCATCAAGCCTTTTAATTTGATACCCCACACACAAGGTTTCACCGATTTTTTGCGTACTGACAAAATGGCGTCTAGCGTCCGCCATAATGAATCGTGACATCATATGTCACTTTGGAGATTCAGACGAATCTAATGACACCTCATTTTTCAAAATCCGTCAAGCCGTTTAGGCTACAGAGCGTGATAAAGAAATATACATACATACATACACTCGAAAAATAATACCCTTCTTCTGGCGCAGTCGGGTAAAAATTAGGTGCAGTTTCCTATTAATTTGTAATGAAGTAAGCAAATGCTAGAATAATACAATACATTCCTATTTCTAAAAATATAAAAACGTTCCTTAAATACCTCGGTGTACCCAAAATGCGTATTCTAAATACGTACATCTATGTGTATTCTAGCCAATTTGAAGTTAAAGTCGACGAGTTGGCATTTCATTACCCTCTCAGAGGAGAGACCGCACCATATTTCCATTTCTTTATGTCAGATGTGTCGCGCTGTTTCACGTACTCCGCCCTCAGTGCTCCAATATTTATGCACATGTACATCCATATTTGTACAAAGGATGCATGTTTTGTTATCATTTTGTCGTCGTCTTTTCAAAACGAAACCGCTTAACATTTTCCGACAATCATAAGCGCCGAAAGCTTGTTTTTAGTGTCAATTTTAAAATACATGATAATCTGTTCCCAGTGGCGTAACGTACACCCCCGCAGACTCCGCGTGGTGGGGAGGCCACATAGGGGCCCAAGCAGGTCGATATATTATATTTAACTACTTTTACAAACGTAGTACATATAAAGTCTAAACTGCAAAATGTATCGTGATAAAGGACCCATACTTAATTTTGCGGGGGGGCCTTAAAAGTTTGCGTTACGCCACTGTCTGTTCCCGAAACATTAAAACAATAAACTATTAGGATTATAAAAAAATGTTAGGAAAACTCCGTAATTAAATTAATGAAAGTACAGTGGTCACTCAGAGTTAATATTTATTTAATATTCACTAATTATAAACTATAAATTTACTTACAATACCTTATAAACTACACAAAATAACTAACAACTAACTTAAGTTAGTTGTTAGTTATTTTGTGTAGTCTATAAGTTATTGTAAGTAAATTTATAGTTTATAATTAGTGAATATTAAATAAATATTAACTCCGAGTGACCACTGTACTTTCATTAATATTAGGATTATATTTGTAGAATGATATACAAGCAATCTCGCATAGAATTATATTCAACAATTTTAATTAACATAATATATTCATATTATAGAATAAATAATCAAATCTCTCGATCATAACTTTTCAGACCAACATAACACTATGACATCTGATTCTGCTACAAATTATTATGGTATGATATTTGATACAATTTAGTGTCATTTTCGTAAAATACATAGTCCTCTAAACCCAAAAAAGTTGTTTTTAAACAATATCTGTCAATCGTCTGTCTGTCTGTGGTCGCACCTAGAGAAAATCACTAAATATGGGGGCGTTATTTTTGTGATTATTTTTAAGGTTAAGAAGAAGAAGAGCTAATTTAAGCTTCACCTTTTCGCCTTCAATAAATATAACTAAATAATCCTGGAAAAAAGAAATTAGTATAATTAAGACTTGATATGAGCCACAAAGGTTAGCTGTAATTGTTAGTAAGCGTAGGCAGAAACCGTTGTTATAAAACACCTACACGGGTTATTTATATAAACAAACATACTCAACATAATATTACTAATTGGACCGGGGATAAAGCGTTACGCCTAGATTGCGCCTGGCCCATGTTTATCTTCATTTCCGTTTTATACATTATAAATATTTTAAACATAAATATATTTTTTTCAAACTTGAAAAATACTGTTGTTGTTGAATCAGATAGACTTTTAAAAGGAAAAAATGTGTCAAAAAAATTATTTTATCATTTATAAAAAAAAAACACTAAAGGGTGACATAGTGGATATATTTTTGGGAGTTATATTTTTACCGACTATTTGAGAACGTTAAGAACAAAAAATTATGTACAATATAGTAGAGGATTGTATATCTAGGACGTAATGCAGTGTATTATTGACGAGCGCCAGCGAGTTTTAACAATCACACGACTTCAAACATTATTGCGCCCTAGATATACACTGTATTGTTTGTCCTACCCCCTATAAAATAGCTGCTTTTGTCTACATTTTCAGTATTTTAAAAATTTTTGATAATTCACTTGTGTAGCAAACTTAACTTCTAATAGTAGGTTAGATCTAAGCCAGTAGGCATTGTATAGACAAGAGTATAGACTATAGAGTGTATAAGTAGTCTGCTAGGCGGTGACACTCAACGAGCGACGTGGCCGTGCAGGTAAAGACAATAGATCCCTGTATCGTGTACAAGATTCTGATAGAGTGTATAAGTAGTCTGCTAGGCGGTGACACTCAACGAGCGACGTGGCCGTGCAGGTAAAGACAATAGATCCCTGTATCGTGTACAAGATCAGAGGTCGCGTCCGGCTTAGAGTAATATGAAATATTAAATTTATTAATTTTTTTTTGTTTATTATTAAAAGTAATGAATTGAGAAACATTTGAATTTTACTTTATAACCCGGCCTGTAATGTGTCACTTTACGATCGGTATACAACTATACCTACATGCATGAAACGCAACTATTTTATAGGGAGTAAGACAAAAAATAATTTAATAATTATGTAACACAAGTTGTTTCGATTACTTATGATTTTTTATATCTAACATTATTTTTGTTGACCTATTTATTTTGATGCGCACTGTTTCATTTCTTTTGTATTTGTTGTGTAAAGAAATGGGTGTGTGCTTATGACCATACGACAGAAGTGAAAACTTCAGATTTTCTAATTTTAAAATATATATATAATTTTCATACAGTTTAATCATAAATATATTAAAATCGGCCTATACAATTAAATTTAATGAATACAATACCTTAATGATAATATTAAGTTTTAGTGTCATCTGTTAGCGCACTTATGAACTACTCACTATTAACAGCATATTGCAAATACGTGTTCGTGTTTGAGCCGAGTAGCCCCGATTGTTTCACATCACTGTTGTTAACAGCCCAGGAAAAGTGTGCCTAAGAAAGTTTTCACTTCAAAAAGTGTTGGGAAAAAATCAGAAATTTATTGGTTGAGAAACCGAATTATTTAATTATCAGTGGAAAATATTATTTACCTGATAAACGTTTCAATCAAAGTTACATTAGTATCAATATTGTACTTCTTTTTAAAAACCTTCATATGTTACGTAAAAGAATTGGTCTGTTTGTAATAAAGCTAATGGATACTAATTTTAGTCCACATATTTAATATTCACAGTTTTAATAGAACAAAGTTATATCCACATTTAGGTTCCTCATATTTAAGCTTTTTGTAACTGTTACATAAAATTAAAACCACAGTCAGCCTTCTATAACACCACGCTTGCTAGGAAAGATATTCACCTCGATTTTCTCTCTAAGGACTACAAGTAGGTAGAGAAAATACTGTCTCACATTCCACACATCCCTCTTCCATATTTGTATGCCTAAATTGCATTTAATTTCTTATGACTTACTAAAACTGTCGTAAATACAGGGGCGGATCCAGGAGCCGTTCGCGACCCCCTGGGTCCGCCACTGCGTAGATAGATTTACTATAGATTATAGACGTTCGACAACTGATACTCTTTTTCTTTAAGAGATATAGAACCGAATATATTTAATTACCTAAGATGTGAACATTAGATGAGCTTTTTACTGCTTGTCCTTCATTTTGGAAGGAAAAATATTAACACTATGTTGCGTATAGATTGGATCCTAATTGTACACTACGCTGTATATACATTTCGTATGGCTTCTAAAGTAAAATGTAGACAAAAATTATAATCCAATAATCTATTAGATTAGATTCTTCGACGACTAGATATATTTTTATTCAATTCTCTTTGATAGTGTTTAGGCAAAAATGAAACTCAATCAAATTTAATAAAAGCGTTAGCCAATTATCATAAGTAGAAAAAATATCGCTGATGAATCATATATTTAGAATTTGTTCTTATTTTTCATATGACCGCATTTTTTTAAATTTAAGAATTAGTATTGGGTTTAATTTTTATAAAATTTTTCACGCTTTAATTTACGATTTCCCTGCTGTAAGTTTCTAACACGTATCCTGAATTTGTATATTTCTTTAACCGTTTATCTTTTATTCTAGATTTTCCTGATTTATACATTCTCAATAAATTAGGTAATATATCTTATTTTATATTATTTTATTCCTTGTCTTTTATTTTTATTTTTCTTTGATAAGTAGGTAATCTATTTTTTCTGACTAAGCTTGTGATGTTTAAAATATTCAGAAAATGTTTTTATATTTTCGGGTACATACTATTTAATTAATTGAAGTAAATGTTTGTAATGTCATTTAAACCATTTGCTGTCAGTAAATATTCATACACGTGGCACGAGCTTATGTCAGTTAATTACAATAATAAATTAGTGAAATTAATTTGCAATTGTATGGTTGTAATGATTGTTTTAAAATCGGCCAGTTGCGTTGGGGATGTTAGAGAGCCAGGAAAAACAGGTTGAAGCGCCGATTCCGTGCATAAATCAACTTTTTGTTATGCATTGTTAATTTATTATTAATGAGTTTTAGATACTCTTTACATCTGCTCGTCGTTTCCGGTTCATTGGCTCGTACATAGCGGGAAAAACAAATTACGTAGGTACCTATAGTTTTATCAAAATCCATGTTGTTCACTATTGGGATCCGTCATATAGGTGGAGCTTCAAAAACATGGCGCAGACGTGGGGAAATTTCATATACGGGGTATACTTTTGCGTGTAATTTTATGATTTTCAAAGTGATAAGAAATGATAAATATAAGTGCAATTTGTGATTGGGCCGGTACGAATCCTAAACAAAGGAATTTCGTTGAAGGAGAACGGATTCTCAAAGCCTGGCATATTATCAAATGTCGGAAATATAACGAGAAAAATCTATGCAAAATGAACTGTCAAAAGTAGTAATCTTTACGACATATTGCTTAAAAACATCAAAATTAAAAGAAAATCTCAACGAAATTAATCATCCGCGTTCAATGCGCTTTTAAGGCTGGGTTAGGTGAATAATGTAAACACATAACTGCAACATAATAAGTTATATTGTAATAAGTTGTCAAGTTACTAACCTCAAAATATTTGTATACGAAGTTAATCCTGTAAATTTGTCAATCATCAGGGATTCAACTATTCTAGTGCAGTATGATAACAAGTACATCTTATTATTAATATAAAATATTTTTTTAATTCATAAATACAGTTTTTCCACGTTTCATTAGAAAATAATTCGCTGTAAAGTAAGTTTTACAAAGCAATAACTGATAGTGTTTAATGCCACGATATTAGAAAACGTCGCGAATTCCATTTTCGATAAACTTTTTGTTTATTTTACTTGTTTTATTCTTGTAATAACCAATTTCACGATAAATTTGCACTGTTAGCATGTAAAATTTTCCCCCGTTTTGATACAATTTTCTGCCACCAGATGTCATATGCTCATTTGACGGACCCCAATAAGAATTATCATTATACAGGATACAACAGAAAGATTTTAATGAGCAAGACTAATACGCATTTTAACATTCCAACTGAACAAGTGGGGAATGGTACTAATTTGGGTAAAAATTAACTTTTCAAAGTTTTACAATATTTCTTCGTTTTGAGATGCCCCGATTCCAAAAAACATATTTTTGGAAAAAGTCTGTTCGTCTGTTTGTCTGTGAGCATGATACAGGTCAAACGGCTGAGTGGATCGAAACCAAATTTTGGTTAGATGTTTGACATTTAAATATGAAGAGCGCTGTTCTTTTTGGGAAAATCGGCGCATGCGCAGAAAAGATATGATATGGTATCCTTTTCATAACGGTGTATTATTATTATTATTTTTCTAAGAAAGTTTTGTAAAATTTTTTTTTCTAAATATTAGTTTCGTAAATATTTTGAAAATAAAAAAATCAGCTGTTTTTTTGTTCTGAAGTAATTTATCTGTCAAAAAGAAATTAGTTATCTGACACGCATGTGAAACGAAAAGCAAATATAAGATAAATATTTAAAACTAGCCGTTACCCGCGTCATCGCACACGTTAATAGAAATTTTATTTTATTTAGAGAAAATCGTTCCACATAAAATGCAATATGCAATGAACAAAAACATAAATCATTAACAAAATATTTTTGAATTTAAAAAAAATTGTCGTAATTCTTTTTTTTTTATTCGAAATATTATTAGTGATGCATGTTTTTTTCAGTGAATGTTGCATTTTAAGTGATATGATTTTCTTTAATGCAAGTTTCCATGGTAACTACCAGATAAATGAAACTCGCAAATGTTGCGTCATGAGTGAAATTTATTATATTATAAGTTGTATAGGGATCCGTCAAATGAGCATATGACATCTAGTGGCAGAAAATTGTACTCAAAACGAGGGAAAATTTTATATGCTAACAGTGCAAATTTATCGTGAAATTGTTTATTACAAAAATAAAACAAGTAAAATAAACAAAAAGTTTATCGAAAATGGAATTCGTGACGTTTTCTAATATCATGGCAATAAACACTGTCAGTTATTGCCTTGTAAAACTTACTTTACACAGAATTATTTTCTAATGAAATGTGGAAAAACTGTATTTATGAATTAAAAAAATATTTTATATTAATAATAAGATGTACTTATTATCATACTGCACTACAATAGTTGAATCCCTGATGATTGGCAAATTTATAGGATTAACTTTGTATACAAATATTTTGAGGTTAGTAACTTACCTACTTATTACAATATAACTTATGTTGCAGTTATGTGTTAACATTGTTCACCTAACCCAGCCTTAAAGGCGCATTGAACGCGGATGATTAATTTCGTGGAGATTTTCTTTTAATTTTGATCTTTTTAAGCAATATGTCGTAAAGATTACTACTTTTGACAGTTCATTTTGCATGCATTTTTCTCGTTATATTTCCGACATTTGATAATATGCCTGGCTTTGAGAATCCGTTCTTTTTCAACAAAATTCCTTTGTCTAGGATTCTTACCGGCCCAATCACAAATTGCACTTATATTTATCATTTCTTATCACTTTGAAAATCATAAAATTGCACGCAAAAGTATACCCCGTATATGAAATTTCCCTCCCTCTGCGCCATGTTTTTTAAACTCCACCTATCTGACGGATTCCACCGATTTTGAATTTAATACGCTTTTGTTCATCAAAAAATGGATGATCTCACAAATCTGCCAATAGCGCCAAAAATATGCAAAAATTTAAATCAATTAGTGAAGTGTCCGAGAATATTTCTTGCAACTTTGCATTTTTCAGTATCTAAAATTTTCCATATTTTATCGACGTACAGTAGACCTTCAACTAATCGTAAACACATTGTAATACCGCGTTGGTTATT
Source organism: Mongoloraphidia duomilia (assembly GCA_039654895.1). Taxonomy (NCBI): domain Eukaryota; kingdom Metazoa; phylum Arthropoda; class Insecta; order Raphidioptera; family Raphidiidae; genus Mongoloraphidia; species Mongoloraphidia duomilia. The sequence continues at coordinate 17,138,649 of CM077516.1, read as the reverse complement.
ATTATTATTATTATTATTGTAGATTATAGACGCGTCGAGAACTCAGGGCATTAGCGTCTTCAACACAACAATTAATAATCCATTTGTGTATTAGAATCTGCCAGCCAGCATACACAAACCGACTGGTACGAGCTCGGGCTCCTGGGAATGCCAATTCCCAAAGAACATTGGAATGCAATTGCGAGAACTACATTCCAATGTTCCCCCTGGGGGAGACCACGTTGGTGTTCTTTATATGATTTTTCATATAAAATACTTTTTAATTTGTAAAATTTTTTACTAACCCCTCCCCCTTATTGACTCAGTGAAATGTCACGGAAATGTGTAGCGGAAATACGTTTGTGGCGGGAAGTTCGGACAAATTATTGTATACAGGTCCTCTCATACCTAGAGTGTATGCTATAATATCACACCTCCTTGATCTGCTGTAGAATTTTTTAGAGTGTAGCTGTCATAATATTCTAATCTGAATGTTTACAAATCTGTTGAGTACCAAGAACTATTTTTTTAGATTACAAATTATCGTCGCGGACATTTTTATCTGTTTTTCAGTTGTTTTCTTCCTAAGCATTTTAATTGTCCAATGACTTTTGATATGACGACTCTAGCGGTTTTGTACAAACAAATTATTAACTTTAAATGTATGTGCATATTTTTAATTTTTAATGAGCTTAATGAAGATATGTACTGCTTTAATGAAAATCTGGCTCATGTTTAATTGACCCGCCAGTCAAATGCGTGAGCATTTGTAATGTGACATTGGTACCAGTTTTAATATGTAACTATATTTATGTATACGTGGCATTCAGCTAGCTTTATAGATGATTCAAAAATGTTACTCGCCTTGACGTGTTCAAAATACATACAAGAACAAACGACTTAATTTAAAATTAAAATTACATTTTGATATTAGAAATACTGTAATTTTTTTAGAGCTTCTGCATATATTTTTTTAATTTAATTTTAGACATAGGTATATATAAAACAAACAATATAAAAAAGCAATTTGAACAGAAAACAGTCTTATTTAAAACAAGCCAGAAACCTCTGACTGACGAATAGACAGAGTCGCAATAAAGGGTTCCGTCTGGACCCTTATGTACGGAACCCTAAAAATACGAAATATACACACGCTAGCTTTAAACTTTAATATTTTATTAGCTGATGGTTTAACTATGGAAAGTCAAAATAATGCAAAAAAAATGAGTGCTTAGTTTAATGTATTTACTATTTAGTGTACGTTGAAAGAGTTTATATATAATTTTTGTAAATTTCGTAAACATTTAAGTTATAAAGAATCTCTATACATTGTTTTTTATCCTGTAATTTCTGACAATCACGTCTTATTAGCTTCATATACGTCACAATATGTTTTTAATGGCTGATTTCGTCACCTATACATATCTTGCAGATAAGTTTATCTATAACCAGATATGTTGAGGATAAATCAAACTTTGGTTTTCTTCACTAGCAAATATGAGATATCTGCCAGATAAAGTACATGAAGTACATGAAGCATCGGAAATCCACTTATCTTCTAAGTCCCACAGCGCATATTTTGCATATGGCAAATATACTCAAAATAAATTTCTTAATATATTATTATTGTTTCTATTCATATAAAACTATGAAAATATATTATTTCTCTTTACATATTTCATTTTATTCTTTACATTTTCCTTATTTCGTTATTTAGAAGGGGTGTTAAATAAGATACATATTAAGTATTATGTATTATTTTATAGATAGGTACATTTATAAAATCAACAAAACATTTAAATTCACAATAAATAAAAAGATAAGCTTCCAATTTTAACAAAAATGCTCGTACGTGATATTTTTCCTCCTTTTACAAAGTTGCCACATATTTATTTCACTGCTAGTGCATGAGTCATAAGTCTCAGGTCACGGGTTTCGTATCCAATAGATAATTCAGAGTGAAGAAATCGGAATCGTATTTATCCGCCAGATAAATTTATCTGGAAGATAGATATTCAGAAGATAAGTATTATATGAAGAAATCGGGCATAAAAGACAAGTAAATTTTTCTGTGGGAATGCCTTCTTCTTTTTTTCACTAGTATTTTCACACTAAACTCATTATTTTGCCCCTATAATACCACTAGCTCCAAAGGTGAGCGATTTTTAGTTTCTCGGAAAATGGTTCCTCACCATGACGAACTTAAAATTTGTTATAATGAAATTAATTGTCTGCGTTTTGTTTATTTTTTAAAATTACCATTTTCAATTAATTTTTTATTTTAATTATTGCTAGGTTGTTTTCAATCACCTTTTATGTACATTAGCAAGTTTATAACACAATATCGAAGATAATGCCTACATAGATGTATATAGGCAGCTGATATTTTATTCATAGCTAAACACGCTTTGGCGTTTTTGAAATTCAAAGTCGTACAAAATAAATATACATATAGTAGATCTCAATGTAAACGGTAATGCACCTTTTAAGGGAAATATTATTTACCATTGAATAAATTCATATCTTCACTTGTATATGTGAATACATCTACGGCACATAGAATTGTCGGTCAAAAGAAAATGTTTTCTGTAGACTAGGGAAACAGTTTTCTTAAAGACCAATAGATTTTCCGATATTATTCATTTCTTGCCCTACCTATAGCAGCTATAATAATATTAGGTATATTGTATCTACAGGGTGGCACATCTTAAACAATGCAGTGAAATATCTCGCAGACGGTACAAACCATAAAAACATGTTTTATACAAAAGTTATATTGTCAAGAGGGACAGAAGACTGTAATATCAGATTTAACATAGGTGGTGCTGTGAAGGTCAGGCGAAGGTCAGCTTCGATTTTTTAATTGTAACAGTGCATTTTTATTCCAGAATATGATACAGTGTTTCATAATGTACAGTAAATTATTAAGGTACATATGAGCTAAAGTTAATATTTACAAATTAAATAACACATCGAATTCAAGCCAAGAAGGCCGGTGCGTAATATCATGGCTATCTGCTATGCCATAATTTATCTAATTGTCGTTCATTTTGGCCGTTACTTAATTTCTAAATATCTCAATATTTATTAACTTTAGCTGATATGTACCTTAATAATTTACCGTTCACTTTTAAATACTGTATCGTATTCTGGAATAAAAATGCACTGTTACAGTTAAAAAATCGAAGCTGACTTTTGCCTGACCTTACAGCACAACCTATGTTAAATCTGATATCACAGTCTTCTGTCCCCTTTGACACTTTATAACTTTTGTATAAAACATTTTTTTATGGTTTGTATCGCTTACGAGATATTTCACTGCATTGTTTAAGATGTGCCACCCTATCTCAAAAACAAATATTTTGATTAAAATGTTACAACTGGGTATACTACTAAGAATAAAGGAAAAACAAAAAATGCAGGTAGTTTTTTACAATGCTATTTTACTCGGCTTTGCCAGAATAGAGTTTAGAACACCAGTCATTGGAAATAGTGATAGTATACCGAAGAACCCACCCCCTCGCAGTTCACCAGCTCAAGTAGTTGTTTTTCCGAAAAAATGTCGGCAATGTATATTTTTATTTTTAAGAAGAGTAATTTTCTCAAGTTTCACATTATTAGTTTAAGCGAATTCAGAGATATGCGTAAGAAATTTTCCACCCCGTTTTCACAGAATATCGAAACATCGCCTCTTCAATGTTTACAAAGCACATTCATGTCAAGTTTCGTGTTTCTAACTGAAGCGGTTTCAAAGTAAATGCCAAAACACCCGTCAATCGAATGGGTTTTTTTAACCCCTTCTCTTCACACCATCTGGGTTAAGAATATCCGGATTTTGTACGTGTTTAACACGTTTAGTGCCGATGTCACATACCGTGTGCCATTGGTTGTTATCGTCAAGAGCCGATGTCACACCATGTGTGCCACAGGTATAAGTAGCTTGTACAGCTCAGTACTGTGTCGGCTATTGAGAGAGAGTGTTGTGTTTACTCCGGCCTCTTAAGAACGTCATACTGCATATCTGTGCATTATCGGTTTCGACATTTTTTATATTTAGGTGCCGCTATGGAGCATGACGCTCAAATACTGCAATATTTCAAAATTCTGATGCCGGCTACTGACGTGCGCCCTGCAAAAGTGGCCGGCAGTGAACGTGTTAAGCATTTCCTATATATGTGTGCTAAATTTAAACAATTCAGTTTTTAGTTTTATTTTTCAGACAAACATACAACCTTTCAATTTAAATTATACTAGCGGCCCGTCCCGGCTACGCCCGGGTGGTATGAAATTATGATTAAGCGTACTAAAACAGTTTTTTTTGACAAAACACCATCATAGTTCAGACATTTTGTACAAAATATTTACAAATTAAATACACAAACCGTCCTCGTTTATCGCTGTTTCTATTAGTGAAAACCGTTTTAAAATTCGTTGCGTGATTTGGAAGAAGTAAGCGGAGAAACAGACAGGCAGACAGCGACTTTATTTTATACTATATAGAGAAGATACATAGAATTTTTTTAAAGACATCTACGTTTATATGTAACTAGCGGTACCCGTTCGGCTTCGCTCAAGTGCTTAGAATCTATGATTTATTATCCCCCCTGCGAATCGAGGTCGGACTGGTGGTGTTTATAATATTAGTGTAGGCTTCCGCCTATACGCTAAAATGCAAAAGAATTTCAGAGCTGTTCTGTTACTATCCCACAGGAATAATCCCCCCGCGAGAAATTTATAAAAATAAAATATAGCCTATATCACTCAGGGATAGTGTAGTTTTCTATTAGTGAAAGAATTTTTAGAATCGGTTCAGTAGTTCCAGAGATAAAAATGTATGATTTATCCCCCCGCAAGGAATTCTCCCCCTGCGACGCGAAGTCGCCTGTCGTTGTTCTCGCTTCGCGTACTTGCCTACAGTTTATAATATTAGTATAGTATATTAATTTAGATAGTCAAAAAATCCTACACTCCCGTCTTACTCCCTTTGGAGTTGAATTTAAAAATAACTCGAATAGCCTATAATCTTCCTCAATAAACGGGCTATCTAACAAAAAAAATTTCAAATCGGAACTGTAGTTCCTGAGATTAGCGCGTACAAACACACAAACCAACAAACAAATTTTTCAGCTTTATTATATTAGTATAGATTAGTCAATAAAAAGCTGTAATCAAATCTGCCGACACAGAAAACTGGCATTGCAGAAGATGCAGCAGTTGCATTTTTTTCGTTGCATTTTCACAAATTGGTATTAAACGTAACTGCACTTAATTATGATTATACCAATGCGGCAGATTCGCACTTCACATTTTTAGAACCTCGCTCAATTTACTATTGTCTAGATCTAGTAGTATTCGGATGCTCTTCTAGATTGCGCTGATATTTCTGGATAAAGTTTTTGATCTTCTTTTTTATTCTTGGAATGCTTGGATTCCTGTATATAACCCCGTAGGGGATGAACCACGGCCCGTCGGCCGTTATAGTGAGAAATGTTTTCAATTGGAAGTTGAAACCGTTGAATTATTTTAATGTTTGACTCTCATATTTGGATACCGGGTTTCCACCTTGTTTTGAGAATGGCTGTATATTAACAGTCGAACAGTTCGAACGATTATTTCGACTTTTATAGTTTTAATAAGAATAAATTTGTTTACCTACCTAGAACTATACTCAGGCATTGAGAAGAGATCAAAAATGTCCACTGTTGTATTTTTTGACAAAAATTTTGCCAGTATTTATCATTAACATTCGTTTTATTTATAAAATACAGGTTTCTTACTGTACTGTGTCTACTGCAATATCAAGTACAATATGCCGAAACGATTAATAGGTAAGATAATAATTTGTAATCTTTACCAGAGATATTGTCTAAAAGTGTTTACAAACAATATAATATATTAATGGAAGTTACTAAATTTTCAGATCATATACATATTATGAGATAGAACATACGTCACATACTGAAACTACAAAAAGAATGAAATTATCATCACATTTTCATTCGGAAATGCATATGTAACCGATATTGATGGTCTCCAATTAATTATGGTCTCCAATCAATAATTCACAGTTGAATTTACAAAATATTTAGTACAGTTAACTCGCTATATTTTGGCAAATACTGTGACAAATAAATGTAATAAATTATTTGTTTATTTTTGTAGTTTCACGCCAATGTGATCAAAAAATCTAATATTTTACATATTTTTTGTGAATATTACACAGAAAGAGCACACATTGGCATAGTTAATTGACTACAATCCTTGGGTTCCAATTCTTTCGTTGTTAAAAATACACCAGTTTCTATGGTGTTAATTTCCTTCGTCTATAGTCCCGTCCACGATTAGACGCGTGAATTTGTTTAGAATACATGGCGATATTCTGTATGGTCAACGTTAGAATGTACATCACTATGTAAAATTTCTGTCTGACTTTAACTTATGTAATGTTAAATTAGTTAGAAAGTGACAAAAAATTAACAGCACTGTAATTTCTAACATTGACTCTACAGAATAGCACCAATAATAATATTCATAAAATAACATTAAAAATTAGATATGATTATTTTAAGTAAAGCCAAATTGTCAAATATCGTTCGCTAAATAATCTTTGGGGCTAAACTAATTAAATTTAGTAGCGTCCTCTTTCTCTGATATATTATTCCCTTTATCGCGAAGCACTAAAATAATAAATACACTGTTTACTTTAGTTCCGGAGGTTGTGTGCACGAAGCCTACTAGCGCCGCTAGCGGGCAATAATGTACGATTGAACTATTTTTTATTGTTGTCTTATATCGGGAAATTTTTTAATAAACGATTACCATTTTATCTAGCTGTGTGTAAATAGTATAAATAGCATAGCATAAAAGGGTACGTAAAAATTATTGATTTTAAGTTTTTTTCTTCTTCAATTTTGACGTATAATAAAAAATAACTGATTAATTTATATCAGACATGGAGGTGTGCCTACACCTATGTCTATGGTTTATAGTGACAGACGGAAATATAACCTAAAACCATGGCGCATGTAATCTTGCGGACCAGGTTTAAAAGTGTCAAATTTATCAGATTTATAGTAACAATTTCCAAATAAGTTAGAAGTAAAATCATGGTTTTACTTACTTAATTTTTTGAACAATAATGCTCACTGACAGTCACGGAAAATTGCAGTTCAGAGTTTACAACGGATGTCACAACAAGCGCTCTCGTCGATATTATTATAACTCCGCCCCCCTGCACACAGTCTATAAGAGCAAAAATAAATGTATAGTTAATGAGGTTATCGACAATTATCGACAGTAAAAGAGTATACTATCGATTAGTGTCGATATTTGTTTTCGTCTTCTGCTAGAGATCGTACGAACTGACAGAATTCATGCTTTAACGCAGAGATCAAGTTCTTACCAGACAGATATAGCGTGCTGGCCTTTGGATCAAACCGTCGTGGGTTCGAATACTACCCCCGCTCATGGAAGTTTTGTGATGTCGTTTAATTTAATTTGATGTAATTAGATGCTAGTGGCCTTAGTTACCGAAAGTCTATAATCTACAATAAAAAAATCTCACCAGTTTAGTTTGAAAAAAAAAAATAGGTTTTTAAGTCAACAAAACATGTCGCTCAAGTTATCAATATATATTTGGTTTCAACTGTATTTTTTTCCTGTAATTGCATTGTTTTTCTGGGTCAACTGTAAATGCCACGCAGTCGCTGATTTTGCGAAAACAGGCTGTTCAGTAATACATAGGTACATAGGCAGTAGATACATAATGCATCCATACAACGTGTGTCTACATCCTGCTGGTTACCAACACCTATACAATAATTCAAATATACAGAATGTTCTTTCAAGAGAAAGTAAAACTTTTATCGCTATCATTCTGTCCTACTACAGTTGTATTACATTATGCCATTCCGTTCCGACGTGACTTGATTGTTAAGCAGGCGTCTAAACGATGCAACCCAAAAACTTGATCAATAATATAATATGATTGCACGAAAAGGTGTTGGAAACACATAGAGGAGACAGGTCAATTTAATGCCAGCCGACTCATTCATAATAAAGCAACGTCGATCTGGAAAATTTCTTCGAAAAATTGCGTCCAGACGTGTACAAAAATATAATTTATTAGAATTAAGTGATGGAGTCAGAACTAAGAAACTGGGGTTTAGAATATCAGGTTTTTAACCATTAAAAGATAATTATTCGGTATTTTTAATTAACCATTACATCTATCTGATAATCTTGTACCCAACAACTGAATGTATAATAATTATCAAAGTAATAATGCTCAAACACAATATTCGTTTTTCGTAATTGATAAAATATAAAACACAAGTTAAAAAACGCTAGGTAGATTTTATTTTTCTAATTTTTGAACATTTAATCAGCAAAACAGGTTATTATCACTTAAAGACAATTTTTCGCTGTCTGTTAATTATTGGGAATCGGGTAAATATACTGATTCTGAGCTTTCGGAATCTAGCACATGTGCTACTTGGGGGTACTCCTTGAGATTTCAAGTGTAAGATAATAAATAAATGAAAATAGTCATATGAAGGTCGAAATTAATCGAATACATGCGGATTAATTTTCATATACCTAAGTACCTATCTAGTTTTAATTACAGCCAAAATATATTCTGGTTTGTAACAAGAAATTTCAATATCTCGGAAATTTCGTCGAAAACAAAATTCGAAGTCATATTTCAAATTGTAAAATAACGATATCTTTGAAAATATTTTACATATAATTTTACTTGTTCTAAAAAACTAAAATTAAAGTCAATAAAATTGAAGCTTAAAAAATACCGAGTTACAATACTTTTACCTGACGTCAAACAAAAAAAAATGGACAGACGTATAGTATGTATATCTCTTACGATTTTCGAGATTTTTGAAACCTTGATACATGTAGAATTCATTTTAATTTGTAGAGAAAACAGTTATTACATAAACAAAAAAATCCGGATACTTCTAGCACGAAAATAAAAAAATAAGCTTCCAATATGAACGAATAATAAATATTAGTAAAAAAACTTTTTAACAAGCTTTTATTTAAATGCACTAAAAAGGAAAAAATAATTTTTAATAATTTAGGTTCATAATTATAAATGCGTGGGCCGTGAACTCTACGATAGTTTATTAGTCACGACCCACGCTTTTATAATTATGAACCTAAATTATTAAAAATTATTTTTTCCTTTTTAGTGCATTTAAATAAAAGCTTGTCTCTAAAAAGTTTTTTTTACTAATATTTATTTTGTTCATTTTAATATTTCAAAATTTTATCCCCCTTTGACACCCGTAGGGGTTGAATCTCGAAAAATCCTTTCTTAGTGGATGCTTACGTCAGAAAAGGAACCAACTGTCCAAATTTCAAGTTTTTAGCTTCAGCAATTTGGCCGGGGCGTTGATTAGTCTAAAAAACCCTACATCCCCGTTTGAACCCCTTAGGGGTTGAATTTTATTTCTAAAAATGATTTATTCGTGTATTGTCATCAGGAATACATATGTGTACAAAATTTCAAATCGATCGGATACGTGGAAGTCATTTAAAATTGACTTGTAAGATTTGACCTAAACAAACACACAAACCAACAAACACACTAACATACATTGCAAGTAAAATAAAAGCTTGTAAGAAAAGTTAAAAATAGTGAGATGACAATGTATTTTGCCCGACTAAATATTGGAAGCTTGTTTTTTAATTTTTGTGTTAGCAATGGTCGTTTTTTTTTATATACCTATTTATTAATCCTATAGTAAGGTAAATGCGTGTCAAGCACAGTAGGTACCTATGTTACAGAAAGAGAGCCATCTTAAATTCATATAAAATATTCTTTAAGGTATACTAATGGCCGGTTTATCGTACATTTTAATCACGATGTTTTTTAATCACACTGTTAAATGACGAGTAGCTATGGTAACGAAACGCAGCAACCAATGAGCACGTAGCAATCAAAATTTAACAGTGTGATAAAAAACATCGTGATTAAAATGTGCGATAAACCGGCCATTAGTGCGATGAAAACATTCAACATAATATATTTTTGAATTTTTTCAAAATGTTTTGGGGTTTATTTGGTAGGTACCTACTATACTATTACAAAAATTTACAAATAATATTGCAATCGATTTTTAGGGTTCCGTACATCCGATAAAGAAACAGGATCACTCTCGTGTCTGTCTGCCTGTCTGTCACAGCTTATTTTCTTCGAATGTACTGGACGAAAAAAGTTGAAATTTGGTACATATTATATAGTTAGGTGACCCAATCATGGACGTTTAGGGTAAATAAACGAATTCTAATTTTAAGGGACAAATTTGAAAAAAAAATTTCAAGTGCATCATGTGACGTATCAAATGAAAGGGCTCGTTATGAGAAATACAAATAAATATATTTTTTTATAATTTTAAAATGCATAGTATATGCATATAGTTTAAAAGATATTAAAGAAAATATACGAAAATCGAGCATCCCCCCCCTATCTCCGAAACTACTGAGCTTAAAATTTTGACAAAAATAGGGAATATAGGGCCTCACTCATAGTTTACAGGAAAACGTAAACGAAAATCCTAATTCTTTAAATTCCCACGGGAAACGGAATAGTACGGAACCCTTTCCACGCGAATACGACTCGCATTTGACCGGTTTTTTAATTAATCGTCATTCTTGACTTCAGGGGAATAATCCAGGACAAAAGAAATCGATAATTAATATTCTGGACACAGGTTTAAGACTCAAACAAACAAAACTCAAATCTCCGAAAATAATTTTAACGATAAAATTCATTGACTAAGTAAATCACACTCACCAGAACTTAGAACATGAATTATGAAAAGTATTTTAACAGTAACTTTGTTTGCATTACCAGTGCAATGTAGTTTAGTGTAACAAAGTGGTACAGAGGAAAGGCGCGTAACGCTAACTTTATAGTTTTGTATATTTTCTACTACGCTAAATACATTGTCCAATTTTTTGGACATTCAGTATATGCACCTACAGCCGACATAACTATTTTTGCCGTGGATCAATACCTCCAGAGCTGGGCTAGTGTGTTCCATGAGCCTCACGTGAAAACCAGGTGGGCCAAACGCCTGTACATACACAGGTATCTCTGTATCTATATTGTGTTTATAACTGCGGTCACAAGGCCAATTGGATTATATCTGATTTTTAGTGAAACTATTATTATATTTTGTGACGATACGATCCTTCAATTTGCTTCGCGTTACAGGATCTTTGATTTAGAGACTAAATTAGTCCCACACATACGAACACAGGATTTTGCACGTCATTCACATCGATTTGTCACAGTGGGACTTGCTTACCAAAAGTTTTCAGCGAAAACTTTTCAATCAACATTGGGATTTGCGTTTTAGTGCAATGCTTAATAATAATTGATCAATTAAATGAGGACGCTTGATATCCAGCAGTTTAATACACTTGTCTTCACTATACAGACAGAAATTGAACTGCTGATCACGTGCTTTGAGGAATAGGGGCGTACGAAAGAGGGTACAGCTGAGATCTGGAATAGGTTATAAAATGCATGACGTTCATACTTATCCCTTTTATTTCTCGTTTTTGAACTTTGGCGCCTGAAAATTCCTCGAATTACACTTCAGAACGTTTGGAGTATCGTTTATGACCTAATTTTAGTTTGATAACCGGATTTCCATGTTTATTCATATAACTCTTGCCCCCCCCCTAAACAAAATAATTTCTGGGTACTCCCTTGTTTATGAACCTTCCTATTACACGAGGGTCCTGAATTAGAAGTTGGAAGAAATTCATTCACTAATATCCACTTTTCCACTTTATAATTTACATCTATAAACAAATTTCTAGAAATGAAAAGAATGCCTTTATGCCTTCGAGAGCCGCATTATTTATAAATTGTCTAGATAAATTTGAGTTTATTCAGATTTAAAATCTACCCATTTGGTAAAAGAAGTGCTCTCAGTTCGTTATTCGCGTACGGGTAGTAGGAAGGTAATGAATATATATGAATGAAAGAACTGTTTCTTTTCCTTCCAGCGAAAAAACACTGTATGGTCCACGCGCCCACTGGAGAATAGGTAAACCATTCTCATACACAGTTTCTGTTTTTAATAAGAATTGTTCCTATGCAACAATTTTACAAAATAGAGTTAAAAAATATTTCTCAAGGTAAAAAAAAATCGGCATAAACTTGTGCATCACGACCACGGAATATACATTATAGTAATATTTTTACTTTTTTTAGTGGCTTTTTTTTGTTAAAAAGTTTTTAATTTTTTACTTTTTAGTGGCTTTACAATACGTAGTTTGCACGTTATTAACCGACTTCTGTCTTGATATTTGACATTTACCTTAACGGTGTTACAGTCCGTTACTCAATTTTTATTAAAATTAGTCGAACTACTGAACCGATTTAAGAAAAATGTAAATGGGACCACCCCGGAGGTGTGCCCTATTAAATAAAATAATCATCAAAATTGGTTCACAAATACAGGAGAAATCGGTGAACATACATACATTAAAAAAAAACTTAGGTGTCGAATATAGAACCCCCTCCTTTTTTTGAAGTCGGTTAATAAGTTGTATGAGAAAGTTTGTGTACAAATATTTTAAAAATCGGTTCACAAATGCAGGAGATATGAGGTAACATACATAAAAAAATTCAGTCGACTTGAAACTCTTCCTTTTTTGAAATCGGATAAAAAATAAACAGCACGTTGCATATTGACAACAGTGTATTAACAATAACATGACAAACCGTAAATTTGTCGCTGGTGACTTGTGTCTATATAATTTCGTTTCATTGCATTTTTTTCGGGGTTTTCGAGTATTTTGTTTGACACATAGATGAGATAACGACTGTCCAGAATATCTGTTTAGTCATTAGCACTATAAACAGCCTTACAATATGCATGTCATATCGTTCTTAGGATTTTTTATATCTGTACAATATAGTTTATACCGACATGATGTGCATACTATAAATCGGTATGCTAATTTAAACAGTAAGGTACTTTTTGCTTAGCGATCCGCTTGAGTTTAGACAGTATTTCTATCAAAATCGACAGTAATGCGAGAGAATCTGCAAAGAAAATTGTCGTGCACGTAAGTGAATCTGCGAGCAAAAGTAATACCTAGTTTGGCAAGTAATATGTTAAATATACAATATTTTATGTATTTTGTTGTCTGCTTTTCATTCTTCAAAAGTTTCTTTTAATATTTGATATTAAAAGATGAATCTGTGAGATGGATGAATAAGTGAGTACAATTCAATATATAAAGTAATATTCTTTAGCAGGTGTACGTGGAGGAATAATCTATCAATAATGCTGACATCAGAGTAAGCAGAGTAGAGCAGTGCCACAGATAGGCCAAACGCACGTAGTAGGTTACATGGAAGTGTTCAACATAACGGAACTTGACGTGTTGGAGAAGAAAAAAGGAAAAATCAATATGGGAATGAACTCTTGATGCCTTAATTTTATAGAGACGAAGCATGAAAGGTATTGAATATACAAACAAAATAATAGACAAATATTGTTACTGTTGCTGTATAGAAAATATAAGCGTATATACCTTTTAAAGGTAAAAATCGTATTTACATTTTTATGAAATTTGTTTTTGGATATTACAGACAGGGTATTTTAAAATGACACCGACAAACTTCGGGAGAAGAAAAAAACTTCTTACGGAAAGGGGTTCAAAAACGCTTTGTTACGGAGTTGCAGCCCTTTAAAAATTTGGATTTTTCATGCGTGTCACAGTCTCTGTCACCTCTATCTGTAATTTCCGGGGTTTTCGGACATTTGGTGTGCTTAGACAAGAGAAAAGATTTTCAGAATTGTATTTATTCGTTTGTATCAGCATCTATTGAAAACGACAGGACCGATTTTGAATAATTTTGAGACTCTCAATAATGATACTCAAAGTTTTCAACCGGATATGCTCGAATTAAGATATTACGGTTTCTGTCCAAATCGGTAATATAACGAATTTACAAAAAGAATGGATGTAAATGCAAACGAATCTGCGGCCAAAAGCTGCAGTTGCCGCTGGTATGAATACTTCATTCCCGTAAATTATATTCAAGAGCGGGTAACGGGGGAAGCACAGGGGGATAACCGGGGACTTTTGTAAAAATACATGTCTTTAAAGGTGTTCTACCATTTGTGAAAAATCCAGCTCTATTGGAATTATTTGCGAGATAAAACCTAACGGTTTTATGTCGCAAATAATTCCAATACCGGGCTAACTCTGTAGCTCTCACCAGTTTACAATTTAATAGGTAGAAAATTTATATTAGAAATCGTGTCCATCGTGATTATAATAAAATTAAGCAAAATCGCACGATAGTGGACAAAATAATTTGATTTATTAAATTAAATGTACGACGTTTCGTCTATAGATTTAGACTTTTTCAAGTACCTACATACATAAAAAAATTTTTTTTTATGTATGTACTTGAAAAAGTCTAAATCTATAGACGAAACGTCGTACATTTAATTTAATAAATCAAATTATTTTGTCCACTATCCTGCGATTTTGCTTAATTTTATTTTAATAGGTAGTTTCTATTCTATTATATAACAGACGTATGTTTGCTAGATACAATGTAATAATTAAAGAAACACTAAACAAGGCATACAGATATATTTTACGCAAGACAAAAAGAATCTAAGCACGTATTTCTCAGTATATTTGATGTTTTGATATGTCAGCGTTGATTTAAAACCGCCATAAACTTAAAAGCTATTTTCAATCAAAAACTTTGTAACTACATTTTTATTGGCCGATCTGGATTTTATCTTATTTTAACGTTCTTCGTGTGCCAATATGTGACAGTTTGTATTGAATGAATTCTAATACATATTTAACAAAGTTCAAGCTACATTTTCTTATCATTTAATGTTGTGTCATCGTTTTATCTATCTTTTCAAATCAATTTTCGACACTGATACTTCTTATCTATAAACAATAAAATTTTTTTCATTTTTACCCTCGACTGTCAAAGACGTGGTAGGTACTAGGGAATGCAATCTCGTTCTCGCGAGATCTCGGCGGTTTTTTATGAGATTAATCTCGGACGAGAATCGTAGAGGCTCTCGGGCGACACGTCATTAATTTAATTTGGAATAAGTTCAATAAAATTACATTATTTCTATACTAGCCTAAGTAAAGAACTTGAAAAATTCCAACATTTGAAAAACTAAAAATAAATAAATTCCTGTACAATACAAAAAGCATTAATTTAAAATCCAAATCAGTGTTGTTCCATGCAATGTTTACAATGTGTATATAAATCGTATATTATGTATACAGTTAAAAGGGACACCCTGTATATATATATTACTTTCTTTCAAAATGATTGGTTTAAGTTTCATAAATGATCTATTGTTCAAATCAATAATTAATAAATTATTAAAAATCAAAAATTATTAATTGGTTTATATTTACAAGTTTGGTTCACCTTTTCCTGTTTAGACTTTTAGTAGCATTTTACAAAAAAAAAATAGATTAATGAAACATTTTCTATATAGGGCGGCAAATTTGCTTGAGGAGATAAAAAATCAGTGCCGGCCCTGCTCAGTTCAAATAAAAAATGTAATTTAATTTAAATATGGTTACATTTTTTACCGGTAACATTTCCTTGTCTTTCTTCATTGAATTAGATTAACCAAAAGATAAAAACAACCGTTGGTTTTCTGTACTTACGTAACATCTTACGAACAAATCCAATTATATCTCGTACGGAAAAAAGTGCTCTAAAATTATTATTATTTTATTACAGTACATAATCTACAGGTAATGCTTTTGTTGTCTTTTTATTTTATTTATTTATTGTAGATTATAGACGCGTCGACATCTCAGGTCATTAGCAAAACATCCATGAGCGCAGGTGGGATTCGAACCCACGGCAGTCCAGTCCAGAGGTTGCGGCACTAAGCACGCTAACCACTGGGCTATACTGCCCTCACTTTTGTCGTCAACTATTTAAAGGTCAGTTGGAACCTATAGTTAAAAGAAATGTCTACGGTAACGAATTAATTTTCTGAACACTAATTTAAATTTAAAAAAAGTTACTCTAAAATACAGACAAGCGAAATGCAATGAAAAAGAGGAAGACGTTTGGAATGGTGTGGATGTTCCATGTTCAGCCCGTTTCAGCCGACACCCTTATCAGGAAATATTGCAGCGGTCGACGGGAGACAATGGGCGTTATGTATCAAAGGCTCACTGAGCGTCGCACAGGAGATTGCCAGGATTGCCAGGATGAACGCGCACCATCACGGCTACTACATCGCCAACATAAAACATTTCATTCCCTCAAACCAAACAATCAACTAACTAACATATTACAGTTGGTACAATGTGATTTGCTTCTTCAAGTTTTCATAATAATATTTCAAACAAAATACAGAGTGTTAAATAGCAACGCAATCATTATTCTCTAATCTCCGCTCGTGTTACTTTACTTCAACTATAATATGTCTAAAGCAGCTGTGTGAACTATTGTACCCCGACTTTGAGATAAATTTTTAACATTGGAAATGTTTATGTTCGTATATGGGGGCAGAGTTACGAGTTTTCGTTCAAGGCCAAAAGACAACGGTGTCGCGATCAAGTGAGGAGCAATCATGCAAAATTGAACAAGTGCAATTTTTTCGAAATGTGTTTTATATCATGTCTAGTTAATTGAGAGGTATTTGCGACGATCTGCGGTGTTATTTTTGAGCAAATGTTAATAAATACTGTAGAAAAATCTATTTAAAAGTTAAGTTATCAAGCAAAAGTGAACGCGTATATAACAGAAGAATAATAGGGTTATTCCTGACAAAACTAAACAGTGCATTGATAAAATATATTGTGTGTATAATAAACAGTTAATTATGTTTCATATATGCTGTTATCATTTCCAATGTCCTCGATGGTTGCAAGGATTGCGAAAACTGTGGATTTTTTTTGTCCAACGGTTAACGGTTTTCGAAAAAAAATCAAAAATTGCCCCTCCCCCTCACTTTTGAATTTCGAAAATCCAACTTCATAGTCATATTCAGAACGTTTGTAGTTGTTTGTAGTGATTTTACTTTCGTTTGTAGTTCAAAATTAAGCGAGCTACAAATAAAAAACCGAATTCTTTTACGCACAAAAACCAGCGTCATAAACACCATGTCGAGGATTCTGGGTTCAGGTAGGCGCGTCATAGACACAAATTCGAAGATTCTAGTTGTAGGTAGATTGATGTCTTTTAGGTAGATA
Source organism: Mongoloraphidia duomilia (assembly GCA_039654895.1). Classification (NCBI taxonomy): domain Eukaryota; kingdom Metazoa; phylum Arthropoda; class Insecta; order Raphidioptera; family Raphidiidae; genus Mongoloraphidia; species Mongoloraphidia duomilia. The sequence continues at coordinate 17,121,411 of CM077516.1, read as the reverse complement.
TATGTTTTTTTTCAGATTTTTGCCTAAACAAGTTTGGTTTCTTGGCTGTAACTTTCTTAATTTTGAATTACAAACAAAAGTAAAATCACTACAAACAACTACAAACGATTCCGAACTTGACTGTGAAATCGAATTTTCGAAATTCAAAAGTGGGGGGGGGCAATATTTGATTTTTTTTTTTCAAAAACCGTTGAACTACAAAACAAAAATCTTTTCACTACAAACGAAAACCTACAGATTGGACAAAAAAAATGTTTTTATCTCAAAGCCGGGGTACAAGTTCACACAGCTGTCTAAAGCCACTATTCCGCGCTAGGCAACTATGATGTTAACGTAACTCTGTTCTTTAAAAAGACTTTTACACATTCTTTTGATGAGAACTTCTCCCATCGGAGACACCTAAACAGCAGGTTCGTAGTCGCCTAATAGGAAACGAGTTGGGTCTTATATCGTTACGATAGTGTCGAAATCGTATACTTATCGATGGAAGATCGGCTGAAGTCTTCCTCGTTTTCTTCTTTCTATAGTGATTTAATTCAGATAGTTATTCTAGGAAGTCTTCGTCATCCCTCATTTTTTGAGCATAGCTGTGCGAGATAAGCTGTTTTTGTCACATAAGTATTTTATACTTATATAGACCAGGGCTGAAGCCTTTGAAAATAGTAAAAAGTGAAAAAAAAATAATAGTAGGATGAAACCCATTGAAAAAGGAAGAGAATATATAAAAAATGAAAGGAAAAATAATTTACGGGCGATCTGAGGTCGGGAAATGGTAGGGGGTGAGTTTTTAAGGGTAAGAAACGGTTTATCTCGATTTCCGACAAAACTACAAGTCCAATGGAAAAAAGTTTAATGGCAAAGTTGTAGGTAATAAAAAGATCTACAACTTTTGTATCACACTTTTTTCACATAATCTCAAAATTTATGTAAAAAATTCAAATAACCAAGTTTTTGGTTTTTTATTTTTATCTTTTACCAAAAAAAATTTTTTTTCACGAAATTTGGTGAAAACTTTTTATTTAATGAGTTCTCTCAATTAATTATTTGACCAAAAATGTTATGTTTGATAAAATTAAAATGCCAAAAAGTTAAAGTATGTTGACTGTACTTTTATTCTCTTATAGGAAATTTCTCTTTCATTTTATGAACTCATAGATTGCAGATACTTTTTCAAGCTAATCTTCATAAAAAAGAACATATTTCTAGTTTTAAATAAACTGCCAGTAGTTAAACGATGCAGACGTGACTTTTTATCATATTATAGAATGAATGGATCATATATACACTTGATTGATTTCATTCATGAATCAATTTGAAAATTATCGTAACTACCTCTGGCGCCAGTTAAACGATTATAAGAGATATATATCATACAGATGAATAATACACTAATTGAAAATATTTTTTAACGTTGCTAGAAGGGGTGTCACTATTTTTACGAGTTTATTTTTATATAAAATGTACGTTGATAAATCAGTTTCATTCTCAGCGTTCGTGTATAAGGGAAACCCCTATTTTTCGTTATAATAAATAACCTTTGTGTGACATATTTTACACTAGATAATTTTTACTACTTACGCATTGTTAGTGGTAACACGGCCTGACCAAAAAGTCACTGTGCCCTAGAAAATACGGACTTGTATTTATATTTCACATGAATTTGTCTAGTATTGCCTTGTAACGTACGTCATTGATCGATGGGTGTTCCTAATATGTTAACATAAAATAATATATTGTGTAACATAGTGTGCTAAAAATACATCTTTATGTCAGGCGCGATGTTTTCAGCACAAGTAGTAGGCGAGCGTACACGAGCCTTGGCGAGTGTGCATCGCGAGCCGAATACGAGTGCGTATGTCTATAGCACGAGTATAGTAGGCGAGCGCACACAAGCCTTGGCGAGTGTGCATCGCGAGCCGCATACGAGTGCTGAAAACATCGCGCCTGACGCATAAAGATTTAGCATACGCGTTGCACACTATACTTTATTCAACACATGCATGGTTTTAGACTTCAATTGAATTTGAAAACAGTTACATAATTGTTCATTATGCAACTGTTTTTCATTATAGCACTGAAAAGCATTGCATAATGGGTCATTATGTAACTAGTTACATAATGAACCATTATAGCACTGAAAATCGTTACATAATGGCCACTAGTCAATAAACGGCTATTTAAGGTCCGAAAAACAGATACGAAAAAACACTAAAGAGTGCATGTGTTGAATAAAATCATTTATTTACCATATTTGTAATAACTTGAAAATAACCTCCTCTGATTTCAGATCCTTCTTCTCTTATTAGAAAAATCATTAGCAATTTAACGAAGCTCTGTAGAACAAAATTGTTGTAAACATTTTCAACTTATTTTTGGGTCTGAAATCTCTTGGTGAATTAATGACACTAGGTTTAATACATTATGTATTTTATTGGATTATTAACAAACATTTTAGCAGATCTGTTAATATTCTTCCTTATAATTTTGTGACCAAGGTTTAAGACCAGTTGAAGTGAACTCAGTTTAAAGTTAAGCTTAGTTTATATTACATTTCTCCGCTTTTTTCTACCAGTCGCACAACCAGCTCAACCTATTTTGAAAAAAAACATTTTTTTTTGCTTGATCATTTCCAAATTCTAGTTGTGCAAGACGTCGCCCGATTTTAAAATTTGGGTGCCGGAGGGGAACAAATTTAAAAAACGGTGTTTTTTGCTTATAGTTCGCTCAATTAAAGTCAGATGGCCTCGAAACAGAAGAAATTTCTATATAGATTTCGTATATTAGATTGTGTCAAAACAGTTTTTATACAGATTAATAAGCAACTTGTTTTGGTTGTTCTTGTCTGTTATACAGTAATATACGAGTAATAATTATTAATACAACAATGAGAGTTGAGTTTTTTTGTGGTTATAATATAATAACTATTAAATAGACAATAGCCAAACCACAAATAAATACTTTTCTTAACGTAATCAGTCGGCGAACATGCCATCGTGATGTTAATCGTCAAATAATTAAGATATACAAGGAAAAAATCAAAGACCACTGTCAGGACTTGAACCCGAAATTCCCAGTTTCCGGCTGGTTGAGTTACCTCTTACTCACACAGTGACCCGAGAGTGGGATCTGTTTTCAAGTCCTGACAGTGGTCTTTGATTTTTTCCTTGTATATCTTAATTGTTTGACGATTAAAATCACGATGGCATGTTCGTTACGTTAAGAAAAGTATTTATTTGTGGTTTGGCTATTGTCTATTTAATAATTATTATATTATAACCACAAAAAAGCTCAACTCTCATTGTTGTATTTATAAAACGGTCGTGTCTCGACTGATGAGTTATTAGTTATGTTTATAACTTAAAAATTAAATCCGCTCTCGCATGAAGTGTGATTTAGTGTTGAAATAGGTATGTATAGGAAGAGAACAGATCCCACTCTCGGGTCACTGTGTGAGTAAGAGGTAACTCAACCAGCCGGAAACTGGGAATTTCGGGTTCAAGTCCTGACAGTGGTCTTTGATTTTTTCCTTGTATATCTTAATTGTTTGACGATTAACATCACGATGGCATGTTCGCCGACTGATTACGTTAAGAAAAGTATTTATTTGTGGTTTGGCTATTGTCTATTTAATAATTATTATAAATAAGCTTAAATTATTTAAACTCAGAATGTAAAACACTATATTTTAAGGTAAGTTCAGCAGTTAAACTGAGTTTAAGCCAAATGTGTAAGTGTTAAAGTAGGTACTAAAATTAGTCGCGCGATTATGACGAACCGTGTATAAAAACTAATTTGTTCTGAGCTAGTTGGCTGCAACAGCTCACGTTCCACACGCTTAGATTCAAAGCACCTTCTTCGGTTGAACGTCGCCCATTCTACTCTGTTGTTAAGACCAGTAGTTCTCACACAACCTAGGAAAAATTGCCTTCGTAAATGGCAGATTTCAATTGCTTTTGCCATTTTCCTAAATTTGATAAGAAAAGCTTATTAGAACTCAAATTCTTTATGTATCGTCAATGCTACTGCAGTACAGAAATAATAAATGAAATTAGGAGAGGAAGTCCTGTGGCAAAGGATGAATGAATAGCAATACTGATAATTAAAATTGTATTTAATAGCTAACGTTTCGGTGCTCTTTACACCATCTTCAGAGCATCAATGCTGTCAAAAAAGCAGTATATTGTACACTATACAAGTAATAAACAGCGTTGCCAGTCACTTTTATCTCTTGGGTACGCGCAGTAACTTAAAATAGTACGCAAATTTTTCCTAGAGTACGCCCACGATAAAAAAAATTATAAAAAATAGGACCTCCTTCAAAAAAGCTACTAAAAAGATGAAAATAATAAAATTTTAAGGTCGGTGACAATTTAATTACTAAAACTTTTTATAATAGTAATTAAATTGACGCAGACCTCAAAATTTTATTATTTTTCTCTTTTTAGTGGCTTTTTTTGAAGGTGGTTGTATTTTGTTATAATTATTTTTTTAATTTTTACTTTTTGCTAGCTTAGCAATACGTAGTTTGCACGTTAATAACCGACGTATTCTTGATACTTGATTACTAAATTAAAAAAATAAACTATTGAGCCGATTTAAGTAACAATGCATGTGGGACCACCTTGGAGGTATGCCTTATTAAATGAAACAAGAGTTATCAAAATCGGTTCTAAAATTCAGGAGATAGTTGGTTAAAATACATAAAAATATGATTACTAAACTTAAAAAAATCACATATTAACAAAAGAAAAAGAAAAAGTTATATACAATTATTTGTATAATAAACGAAGAAGGAAATATATATTAGGGGTCCCATCAATTGGTTTAAACTTGAAGGGAATAATATAATAAAATGTGACCACAGAGCAGTCGTGTTTGCTATTAAATTTATAAAATTTACCGAAATGCAAAAGATGCATCTATAAATGTTAATTTTTGGAGACGCTTCATTTTGTGGACTGGGTCCGAATGCAATTTCAATTTTCAAGTATTAAAATTTAAAATAGTACGCAAAACGCACGGAGAGTACGCGAGTACGCAAGTAGGCCGGATAGTACGCAAAACGTACTATTCGTACTCTACTGGCAACGCTGGTAATAAAACATCATGAATCTGTGAATTTATTATAAAAAAATTGTAAAAAAGTAACTAGGTAGTTTTAATAACCGTTTATTAGAAAGAGGGTCAATTTAATAATATTTTACCTAGTGACTTTTTTTACAATTTTTCTATAATAAATTCACAGATTCATGATGTTTTATTACTTGTATAGTGTACAATATTCTGATTTTTTGACAGCATTGATGCTTTGAAGATGGTGTTAAGAGCACCGAAACGTTAGCTATTAAATGCAATTTTAATTATCAGTATTGCTATTCATTGATCCTTTGCCACAGAGACTTCCTCTTCTAACTTCAATATTATCATCTACGGGTCACCATATTTCTATATCATAGAGTTTTTTAACAGAAATAATAATATTATAAAGATTCAAATTGTGATAATAAAAATAATACCAAATATCGATTTTCTTTATACAAAAATTAAATAAATAAATAAAACAATCAAATTTGAATTAGACAAGACTTGGTTGAAACGCACCTGGTCACAACGAGATTTGGTAGCTAAGGAAATTAAATATTACGTTAGGGAAAGAGAAAAATAATGAAGCCAATTGTTGCTACACCGTTGACATCCCAAGTTCATAAATGGCACTGTTTTTACTTCCCACCTCTACTATGGTAGGGAAGTAATGGATTTAGTCCGAAAAAAATACTTCGAGATTTTAACAGATTTCACGTTTTGAGACCCTAGCAATCGTTTAAGATCATTTTCTGACTGATGTCTGTATGTGTGTGTGTGTGTGTATGTGTGTATGTGGTCAATTTTTCGCCTTCGATATCTTAAGAACGGAACAACATACGGGCATGCCGATTGTTCTATTGTGTTTATCAGCCTGTAACTTAGATCTGATTAGATTTTGAGTCAAATCGGTTCAGTGGATCCTGAGATATTCAAAAAACGTTCTCAATGTCACGTATTAACATAGGTAAAAAAAAATATAAATGAATTCTAGATGTTATAATATGAAAAAAATGTAAATATTTTTTTTCTCTAAAATGTATAGTTTTCGAGAAAAAAAATATTTTACTAAAAAAAATAAAAATTGTACGTAAATCAAGGTAACCATGATTTTTGCTATATTAAGTTAGCCATCAGTAGATCACCAAACAAAAAAGAGGGCCATGCTTTTTTCAAAGAATAAAAATTAAATTGTGTTTTAAAGACCACCAACAGCTAAGGTTATTTGGGCCTAGTCAAAGAATAAAAAAAAGAGTGTTTATTTTTTGCAAATATTTACTAGGTGGGAAGTATAGGACTGGTCATCAGTCGATTTTTTTTTAATGTCGTAGGAGTGTATGTAAACAGCTGTCAAGTGCGTATTTATACTTGTATCTGTATTCTGTAGCCTAGAGCTGTGCCGATTACACAAAAAAAGTAATTGAGTACGATTACAGTTACATTCGTTTTCAAAAGTAATCATTTACAGTTACAGTTACTAAGAAAAATAATTGATAACTGTAATTAGTTACATAATTGTAAATAAGTACAAGTAATATTGTAATTGTAATATGTAATTGTTATTACATTACTAGTACATAATTGTAAATAATTTGCGCGATTACACGCTCAGCTCTGTTCTGTAGTATTTAGAATTGATTTGAATTGTGAATTATAGACGCTCGACAACAGAGGTCATTAGCGTCTGATGTCTGTAGTATTTAGATCAACGCATTCGAGAGTTAGGAATAGGCACCTTGATGTATGTGATCGGTAGTGCTGTCTCTTTTCATTGCAGTGAAACATGAAGAACTGGATAATTGAATGAACTGTATAATCAAATCATCATTTGTCTTATTTTAGCTCAAATTTGATTTAGCAGATTTGACTATCCTACCCATATAGGGCCGTTCAAGTATTACGTAAGCAGATTTTTTGCAATTATTAAACCCCCCCCTCCCCCTAGCCAGCAAAAATAATCAAAGCTCTTAAACCCCCTCTTCCGTGCTTACGTAAACATTGGTACATGCATTTTTCAATGTGTTCTGGTTTCTTTATTGATTCATGAGCAGCAGTTATAAATAAGTCTAGAAATAAGGAATAGGCTTGGAATAGAGGACTTTAACGCACATAATATTTATTTAAGCAAATTTTATTGACATGGTATTCAGTTATTATAATCTTAATACATTAACGAACAAAATAAACGTATCCATTATTTTCGTGAATCCCTGAAAATGCGTTTCGTTTTCAAGGATAGACAAGTAGGGTTGCCATATGTGTTCAAACCAAAATCGACTAAATTTTGTAGAAAATCCGAAAAAGTAAAAAAATAAATACAGCTGACGTAATCACCATCCAGACCCTCCCATCCCCCATGTCATCAAAAATAAGCAAAGCAAAGACCCTCCCGTCCCCTGTAGTGCTTACGTAATACTTAAGAAAAGAATGGCCTCTATGTTCGGAATCACTGATCTGCAGTCTATAGATCTAACACACTGTTATTTATGTGGACTAAGGGAATTTGAACCACTTGAATCATTACGCTACATCAATAACGCTAAAGAGAATTACTGTATATCCTGGGAATATAAGACCAAAAACACGAAATTGTACTTCTAAAAGTCAATCATTAAAATTTTTAGTCAACCTGAATGATCTCTTTAACATGTAAAAAAAACTAAATTTTACAAAATCAAATAAGAAAAGAGTTTTCTACGCCGTTATTTAAAGGAACATAATTATTGGCCTTATTTTCACAACGCTATTTTCAGAACGCTTTATATAGTGAGACATATGAGTTAAAAAATTGGTCAAAATTATTTTTATAGCATCGATTTTGCTAACGTTTTTTTATTGCTTTGAAAGAAAACGGTTGTGAATTTTAAAAATATAAAATCTATATTAAATGCAGTTGAAAATTCTGAATAAATTATTTTTAAAATATACAGGATACCCAATATTGTCAAATGTTTAATTTTGCTTATAAATTCCCTATCCCCAAATATTATTGAACACAGTGTATAATAAATCTCACTTTTTTATACAGTGAGTTCGTTAAGTATGGAACTATATGGAAATAAAACTTTAACGGACGCTTTTTAGAAAAAAATCCTCGGACCGCTCAACTTTATCTATTTTTAAAAGGGGCATCTTTCTAGGTGAATAACTTTTCGTGACGGTGTTTTGTTTTTCAGTTATGACGTCATCGACTTTTTTTTAAATGACAACCCAGTTTTTTTGACTGATTTGGATTGAGCTTGATATTCTGAATACAAGCCCTATGCAAAATATGTGACCTTCAAATTGAACATTTTTGGGATAGATCTTAAAAATTAAAAAAAAACTGAAATTTTTGTTTTTTTATTTTTAAGATCGATTATCTAAAAAGTTTGCAAACATTTTGTGTAGGGCTGTATTCAGAATGTCAAGCTCTATCCAAATCAGTCAAAAAAACTGCGGGTTGTCATTTAAAAAAAGTCGATGATGTCATAACTGAAAAACAAAACACCGTCACGAAAATTTATTTACCTTAGAAAGATGCCCCTTTTAAGAATAAAGTTGAACGGTCTGAGGATTTTTTCTAAAAAACGTCCGTTAAAGTTTTATTTCCATAGTTCCATACTTTACGAACTCGCTGTATATAAATTACCAAACAATATAATATTATGTTTTTGTACCTCTGTTTATTTTCGAGCAACCACACCAAATAAACTTAGGTTTTTAAGGGATTCCTCCGGTTTTTTTTTACTTTCTACCTACTTAATAAGGATGAACGAAAATAGAAAATTGCGATGTTCTCAAAAATGTCTCCAACGATTTTGTTCGAAAATTGCAATTTTCTCAAAAACGACTCCAACGATTCTCATGTTTTCCAAATCTATATATCATTAATGACTCCATATAATATTCTAACATTAATTATTTGTCTCCAAAAAGTCCAGAACGAATAGTTTACTGATGAATCTATTTGTAATGTATATTCCAACCCTTAAAGAAATGTGGAACGACCCCATAGCACAATTTTGTCGATGGGGTTTTGTTTTACTGTTAACATTTGATGTATAATAAATCTTATGAACGAAAATGGCAGGCGTTCAACCTTAATGATAAAAATGTAAATTTAATAGCAAAGCAAAGCAAAAATCTATTCATACATAATAGGTTATACGGGCTTTCATTTACGGTACGCTCCAGTTGCTGACGCCATACCACTATAAAACTACCCCATACAATATGTATGAAAGCTACTCATATATGTATTCGCTTTGCGTTGGGAATGCATTTAGGTACCTACATCGTTTTATTTACTTGTTACATATTATAGAACAGACCTCAGTGCTGTGCCAAAATATAAACCAATTTGGAAAAAAATTGAACAAATACTTTTGTAAATATTGTAAATATTTTTTTAATAGGATCTTGGACAAAAGAAAACAACCCTAGGTACCTTATGTCTTGTTAATTTTTCATAAAAAAATGTTTAGGCCCAAAAACACCGAAAAATTTAGTAGGCTTGTTTCTAAATCGAAATTTAACTCTTTAGTAATGATTGAAATGTGCCCCTAAAATTTTGAGAATATCGGACAGAGCCGAACAGCATTTATGAAAACTCTATATTGCGGATGATGCATTAGATACTTACTGAAGGGTATAATTCACTGAATATGTTGGCAGTTGGACTAACTGCCAACATATTTAGTGCATTATCTAATGCATCATGCGCAAAATAGAGTTTTCGTGAATTTTGTTCTGCTCCTAACGATTTTGTTAAATCATCAAGCATTTTATCAGTCCGATAAAATGCTTGACGATTCAATATTGAAATTGAGAAAATTTAATAATTTAATGCCTTACGGTGTTAAATTTTTTATTTTGTCCAATAACAATTTAAATTCACATAATAACACCCAACGCATGTTTAGCAAATAGGTACACTATTTTGCAGACGAGGTTTGGCAAGTACCAGAGTTTTTTTAAGTTTTAGTTTTACTAAATATAGGTACACCAAAAATGTTTTTTTTCGTACTCCACTGAATGAACTATACCAACTAAGTTATACGAAATGTCTCTACACGACTTGCTGAAGTGGTGTTCTTTAGGGCAGAGCGCCAGGACCGTTGGGCTCATAACACGCTCGATTAAGGTAGAATTAGATATTGTTTGCTCAACAAAAATCGATATACTTTAGCTGTGGGGCGAAAATGTATTTTTAACTAAATTTACTTTACCTTAAAAGAGTATGGTCACATGAATTGGTTTGATACTACACTGCGTTTACGGCACAGATTTTTGTTCTAATATTGTTTGCGACATGAATACGTAATGGTGGTTTTTGATTGTTTTTGTTTTGTTTTGTTACTACGTTAACTGTCAAAACTGTTCCAACATAATTTTTCTATTCAAAGTCCTTAAAAATATCGTCTTTCATTTGAACAATTTTAATTCTTTGGCAGGTCAAAAGGCTATTTTTTCAGGACTAATAGATATTTAACACCGAGGAATGCTTATTATAATCACAGAGTTTCAACAAATTCTTCAATAATTTATTTGTTTTGTAATTATTTATGTAACGTGTCACATATTGTGTATTGACAATATAAAAAACAAATCATGTATTCCAATATTAATGCGTGCAAAACCAAGCCTTCAGTAGTCCACAATTTCGTCGAGGTTATATTAGGTACCTAGCCTAATACAACCTCGACAAAATTGTAGAATACTGAAGGCAAATTATGATGTAAGAAAATTCATCACGATTGCAAAATTATGTCTCAACTGCTAGTATTGTCTTTCAAATACTATTAGTTCGAAGTTCTTAGCGTCAAAAGAGCACCTGGGAGACCAAAACGATGAAAGTCTACAATGAAAAAAACTTTTTAATAACAAAAAAAAACCTCCATAAAAAACCACTAAAAAGAGGAAAATAATGAAATTTTGAGGTCTGCGTCAATTTAATAAAATATGAAGTCGACTAAAAAGTATAGTATAGTGATAAATATCTTCTTTTTAACCAACTTCATATTTTATTAAATTGGCACAGACCACAAAATTTCATTATTTTCCTCTTTTTAGTGGTTTTTTGAAGGAGGTTTTTATTTTGCTAAAAAGTTTTTTATTTTTTACTTTTAATGTCAAAAAGTGACATTTACCTTAGAAGAATCACACGCCGTTACTCACTTTTATTAAAATCAGCCGAACTACTGGACCGATGTTGATGAAATTTCTATGGGACCAATCTGAAGGTATATCCTTTCAAATAAAAAAAATGTTTCAAAATCGGTTTATAAATGAGGTAACAAACATAAAAAAAATACAACCGAATTGAGAACCACCTCCTTTTTTTGAAGTCGGTTAAAAATAAACATTTATCTCTCAGCGAATATGCTATTTCCTACTGTTTTATTGTCAATTTCAATAAATATTTTTAATACTTATTTAATGTTCTTTTCCGTATTTAGGTTAAAAATTTGCAATCCAGTGTAGTGGAAACGAATGTCAAATTCACCTCTTCTTAACGGTATAATCAGTTAACTTCCCGACAACACTTCCAAGTAAACGTATACTTTCATTAATAAATTAATATTAATAGTTTACTGAAATTTGAGCGCTAAATTAATCAAATTAGGACCCACATATTAATTGCAAAGTAGTTAACCAACACAGTTTTAGAACCAATTTGCCAATCCATCGACTCGTAGCTATAGACGCTAATGACCTTAGTTGTCGAGCGTTTATAATGTACAATACAGCTCTCAATCGATCCGTGCAGACCGACTGTATTATTCAGTATCTAAAGATCTCAGAACAACACGATATTTTTCACAAAACAGTCCGCCAAATGCTAAAGCATTAAAAACACAACAGTAGCTGAATTTATGAGCTGGCGACTGTCTTTCGACTCCTTGTATTACAACTACATAATGCATAAACCTTAGAAATCTTAGAATCCTTTTAGGCCAGCAAAATACAACCTGTACAGGAATATTTGACGTTATGGCATGATAAATCACTTCCGGAATCTATTGTCCTTACTATCACAGATTTTATTTCATCTCTATATGAAAAATAAGACAAAATTATAGTATGACAATTTATAATAATCGCGATCAAGAATTTCGTTAGAATATACCTTTACAATGTCCCTTTTGCATTTTTTATTAGTTATAAAATTTTAAAAAAGAAAAAAATCCAAAACTGAATGCTTTACATAATTCCTCTAGTAACTAGTTGACGTATCACATTCCCTGATAGTCCAAGCGGCCACTGCAGCAAAGTCTACCCCATAAGGATAAAAAAAATTCACAGATTTCGCAATCCTTGCAACCATCGAGGACATTGGAAATGATAACAGCATATATGAAACATAATTAACTGTTTATTATACACACAATATTTATCAATGCACTGTTTAGTTTTGTCAGGAATAACCCTATTATTCTTCTGTTATATACGCGTTCACTTTTGCTTGATTACTTAACTTTTAAATGGATTTTTCTACAGTATTTATTAACATTTGCTCAAAAATAACACCGCAGATCGTCGCAAATACCTCTCAATTAACTAGACATGATATAAAACACATTTCGAAAAAATTGCACTTGTTCAATTTTGCATGATTGCTCCTCACTTGATCGCGACACCGTTATCTTTTGGCCTTGAACGAAAACTCGTAACTCTGCCCCCATATACGAACATAAACATTTCCAATGTTAAAATTTATACAAAAGCTAACAGGCCAGTGATTGGGCCTTTGAATTCGGAATTAAATAGAAAAAATCGAGCTTTTTGCATGGAGTTATTCTCAAAATCTTTAAGAATTTACATAACAAAATTGTATGGTTAAATTTATAAACAAACACATTTCAATTAAGAAGACTTGTTTTCGTTTCCTGAATTCATCTTACAGTTATGTATTTAAATCATGAAAATGTTACATAAAAGACACCTGTTTAACGTAGATCAAAACGTGAAAAGGGTTTTCCCTTACATCTAGAGGTGGTACAAACTGTTAATTTTTAATAACAGTTCCGTTCCGTTCCTGTTCCGCTTACGGAACAGTTCCAAAAACCTGTTACTTTTTAACAGTTCCAACGTTGGAACCTTGACATTCTCGGAATAGCTTGTAACTTACAACGTATAAAAATTTGAAATTATGAAGTGTATATTATTTGTATTTTTTCGTGAATTAATTCTATTATTCAAGTTTAATAATTTAAGGTACCTAATTAGTAATTATTAAAAAAAAACAAAATAAATTTGTCGACAATATATTAAAAATATATTTTTACAGAAAATCAATAGCGAAAAATGGATTTTACCATTAAATAAAAAGCGTTATTTAATAAGGCGCGATGTCGTGTGCGACGCATGATAATGTGATGGTGTGATACTAAAATTGACTTTACGTACAATGTACGCTAGCCGTAGGTGACAAGCAAAACTGTTGCAGTTTGCAACGTAGGTACAAATGTACAATTGACAACGGGAACGGAGAATGTTTCTTTTATGCAGAAGAACGCCCGTTTTGTTACTCGGAATAGTCGAAGCATTGGAATAGCCCGGAACAGGTATTTTATTAAACTGACAACTATTCTAATCTGTTCCTCGTTCGAAACTGTTCCAAAATAACTGTTCCTAGTATTTTGTATCATCTCTACTTACATCCGAACCTATTGACACACTTTGCACACAGACTTTCGATAGTGTAATATTTTAATTTTATGTACTTGCCAAGGTAGATACTAGGAAGGTATCTGCCCAACCAACATATGAAGCAATTTAGATGAATTTAACGAGCAAAGGTATGTAGTGTTTACATTGTGCGTATGCTGATTTACATATTTATTGGTGAAGTTGGTGCTATGCAAATGAGTACATTGTTTATTTTCATAATAACTATGTCGGTGTACTGTGGACTTCAATTTTTGTACTTATAAATTAATTCAAAAAAAGTGTAAATTGGTTATTTCAAAAGTGATCAGTACAAAACAAACCGGCAATTCGTTATTGGCCAACGTTTTAACACTAATTGTATCTTCTTCAGGAGCTTAAAAATTAGCTAACAGTTCTTTTATAACCATTGACTAAAGTTAAACAATTACAGAATTATTGCGAAGTTACTTATAGTCCGAGAGCCCGGTCGATTTTTCTACCTTGAATCCCCAGACGATTTAAATGTTTTCTAAACGTTTCGTTATGAAAACATGTCCCTAAAACGGCAAAGGTGACGGCGAAAATGCTGCCGAAAGCAATTGATATTAATTAATAATAATTTAAATTTTTGATAGTTAATTTTAATTTAATATAAATAGAAAAGTCTGTATTACAACAAAATAGTTACAAAGTAACTTAGGTTTTAATTACTCACAAAACTAAAAAACAGCAAACTTGTATCGCGTGATGTCATATTTATAAATCAGTTTCGTTTGCAACCCCACGTACAAGAAATTGAATATCTCCGTTGAAATTAAAGATATCAAAATAATTCTTTCAGAATTTTTAAAGTTATCTTCATTGCAATGATGTGACAGTATCATAATTAGTATTTTCGTTCAATGGAAACTTTCTAGTTGGAAGAATTTGAATAAAATAAGTATTATTAATTAATATCAATTGCTTCCGGCAGGATTTTCGCCGGCACCGTTGCCGTTTTAGGGACATTCATAACGAATCGTTTAGAAAACATTAAAATCATCCGGGGATTCAAGGTAGAAAAATCGACCGGGCTCTCAACTATTAGACAATGGATATAAAAGAACTATTTGCTAATTTTTAAGGCCCTGAAAAAGACACAATTTTTTGTTGAAAAGTTAATAATAAATATTATTAATATTTTCCTGTATATTTAATCTTTATAATAATATAATTTACAGTGATTGTAAAATGGCGTGAGTGTCAGTAAACGTGCGTGAGTTTCGAAATTTAATTATTAACGAATAACGTGCGTGAACGGGCGTGATGACTGAAATTGAAAAGTGAAGGAAGAAAGGTATTAGATATTGTAAATGAGTATGACTTTTAATGAAATAAAAACTTTTAGCTGACTTTTTAAAATATGTGCGATCTATTTTCGCCTTAAAATAAAATTTCTATAGAGAAAAACTCAGATAAATTTATTTAAGTTCGTAAACATTATTCTACTTGAACCGTCTAATGCGTTGTACTTTTTATCAACCAGCACCTGACGTTCGTGTTTCTGTATCTGGTTTAAATAAGAGAACAGTAAGTTGACAGTAGAGATATAAATACGAAGACATGTACATACAAAAAGTTATTTGAAATATTAAAGTTTTCCTTTCCTGGCGGTGAAGTTTATAATATGACTTTCAGTTGTGTAAAAAAACTCCTTTACAAAACACCTGTAAGAATGAAAATATTATGGAAAAATTCTTTCGCACAAAAACCGTCCAGATTGTGTTAAAATTATGGTTAAAGTCTATGCAGTGGGTGTTGAATCCTGTATTGATTAAATCATAATACGGGATTCACCATCCACTGCATAAACCTTAACCATAATTTAGACCCAATTAACTTAAACTCTTACATATTAATAACAAAGGAAAAAGACTAACCATTTTAGAAAATGTAGAAATTCAAAAAGCCATTAATAACAATAACAAAATACTATTACCATCAGGTAGATTTTACATTCTCACCATTACTACAGATAATTAGAAATTAAATTCAGGTTAATTTCTATATAAAAGTAAGGTTTTTGTATTTCATAGATCAGTATAACTTTATGTACTCCTTGAAGATGGATTAAGTCCGAAACGATCGTCAAGTATTTAAAAAAACAAAATTTGTAGAATTTTCATGTGTGTGTTTTTCTATTTTATTAGTCCATTGAAATGTTCATTAGGCATTAGGCTTGCATTTTGGGTAGGACAAGATTTTTTTTACAGTTGCGTATGGGGGGGGGGGGGCTGAAAGGAAAAAATATAATTTATTTTCTTTCAATTTTAACAGAAAAACTATAAATATTCTATCTTCTATAAGGCATATCTTTTTAATTATTCAACTTACGACAAAAAGTGTCTCTAGTAAAGTTGTAGAGAATTCGATACTAAACAAAAAACGTCTCTACTAATTTTCTGTAAGAAATACCGTTACGGAGATAGAGTGCAAAACCTGTTAGCGCCCCTTTTTCAAGATGGAGGCCAAATGGGAGGGTCGCCGACCCCGAAAACCCACTTTTAAACTTACATCGACCCCCCTACGCAATGAAAAAAAAACCTTGTCCTACCCAAAATGCAAGGTTAGCCTAAAAAAATTTAACATTTCAAAGGACTATAATTTTTGTTTAGAAACTACAAGGGTGCGACAGACGGACAAACATACAGAATAGTGAGAACATGCGGTTTCAACCTTTGGGTTTATCTTTAATGAAGATACGCTTCATACATATTTGTTATATTAAAAGACCGCCGTCACAGAATATATTATTCTGTGAGAAGAAATTAACCTTTGGTAACTTGCTGAATTCATTTCATTGTGAATTCGACGCGGAATAATTCCACACCAGACCTACAAAATATGAAATGTCTACAGCCGAGGAAAAGTTTCTACTACATTAAATATGTATCTATGAATACAGCAGTTTCTTAAGACGTCCGTTCAAAGTTTATTTCATAAAATACAAATTAAAATTCGCAGCTCGAAATGAACTCTCAAATAATTCATAAAATTTCATTTATAAATTACATTTTCAGCGCCAAATTAACTTCAGCCCAAATTGAATAAAATTGAAAATAAACTTACCAAACTTATATTACCACAAATTTGAAGATAATGAAGGTGACTCACCTGAAAATAAATAAACACAAAATTAATTATATTATCAAAAAATAATAGTCAAAATTTATTACTTAACCCTTTATACTTTATAGGATAGTGGTCGCTATGTTAACCACTTTTATTTCTATTCTTTATGGACTAATATCGCCATCTCTGAATGGCCAGGGCAGTTGCACTACCCACGCGCCTAGACATCAGCTGATTTTTTCGTCTCCCAGCAGTCATAGAAGGCAGTGACGCGCGTTTATTTAAAAAGTGGCTTCTATATGTGCCACTGTTCATTAAACAAAAACAAAAAATTGTGTGAGTCTTTGTTATTTTTATTTATTGTGTGCACGTTTCATTAAAAAATGGGTAAGCATATAAAAAAATTGTTGTTAATAGTACATATTATTTGAATTATTACCTAATTGGATTTTCTGTGGGAGTTTCGGCAAACTTGATATTAGACTTCAAAATTGTCGACTATAATTTTGGTGTATAAAAATGTAAGTATTGATAATAATATGATATATGTTTGATTGTTAGCCAAAAAATCGATAACAATGCGTCATAAAATTACTCAAACTACATTATTACTTACAAGACAAATTAAAAACTAAGGTTTAAATTTATATATACTATATTTGCCACTAAATTATGGAAATGTTGCCGGTCCTAAACGATTAGTGGCAAATATAGCGACCACCCCAAATATCAAAACTGGGGGGGTGGATTTTTTTAACATTTTTTTGGGCTTCAATACATCGTGTTTGTTAGATTAATAAAAAAAATGTCATAAAAAGATGAAAAAAAGTTTTGTCCTAGAAAGGGTTAATAATATAAAGTGGATTGCAATTTTTCTCAATGTTAAAACAGCTATTGATTAGAATTTTGTGAATTATGATGATATAATTTTGTACAAGGGAATAATTTCATTTTTTTAAAGTTATGTTTTGTTTTTAAAGGTTATCGACTTTCAGAGCTCTAGGTACCTATGGGCCCAGTACAGTTTCATATTTTATTTAAAAAAATTCTTCTAATTATTTCAAAACAAAATTGTACATACGTACTGAAAAAACATATTCAGAAATAAGATTAACATTACTTAATATTCGGATTTTAATACTTAAAAAGAACTTGACTTGAGAAGTCAAGTCAAATAGCTTAAATATCACGCCAAGCCGTGAATCCCTAATATTAATATTCACAAAGTAATCTACTACTACTCCTTAACCTGTTCAGTAGACGTGGTCGTTATTTCACGTCACTAGTTACAATAACTAGCTACGCGGTATGTAACCGAATCACTAGTTTCGAGTTACATTACAAGTAGTGATTTTTGCAAATGCGTTACTAAGCGAGAGCGGGTGACAGTGACACGAATAAATCCGAAGTAACCCGAACACGCACATGCCGTGATTTAAGTGTATAGCTGCAAACACTTAGATAGTGATTTAATGTATGTTAGTTTCGTCTCGTTTCGTGTGTAACTGTATAGTTGGTAACAGGTGGAGGTATTTATGCAAGCAATCACAGTAGCTGAATAAAAATAACTAGTTACAAAAATCACTAGTTTTGAAACAGGTGACGCCGACCAAGTCACTGGTTTCGTTACGTTTCTTGAAAATAACGTAACGACCCACGTCTACTGTTCAGGTGGAAAAGATCGAAATGTGATTTAAAAATTGAAAAATCAACAGTTTTTTCGGATATTACTAATTTATTTTATAAAAATTGCAAACTTTAAAACGCCAGCTGCAGGTACGTATATTTAATTTGTGAATATTTTATACACATTGAGGTTCGTGTGTTTTTATTTCAATTAAAAATTAAAAACCCCGATACACAGACAGAAGAATGAATAGAAATTTAATTAAAAAGTTTCACATAGAAAATTTTAAAATTATATTATCGCGTTCAATTCTATTTTTGCCAAATAATACAATAAAGGTACGAACAACCAGTAACAATAAGTTGTCTAAATTTAGCTCATTTATTGTAATAATTCACATTAATTATGTATGCGTTTACGTCAATTTATATTTTATTACCAAAATTAAATTTATTTAAAAATGTGTTTTCATACTATAATAATTATACCGAAATGCTTATATTTTTATAAAGTAGGTATTTTATTAAGTCAGTTCTATGTAACACATTTTTACCAACAAAGTAGGTATTTATCTCAACCAATGAGTGCTCTAAAGAGGGGTCTAACTGGAGAGTCGAAAAGCGCAAAAATCGTAATTCCACAGTTTCGTGTTGGATACGTTTGCGGTTACACCACAGGGGACACCAGCAGGCGTTTTTTTCCTAATTATACTAAAGAATCTACTCCAGTTTTTTTTTTGTTTTGTGATCACAATCCACAACATAAGTGCCCTAGCACTGGTCTTCCAAGTCGGGCAGGAAATCCTCTTTTTGTAAAACATTTGTATATTTTTTTTTACTGAGGAAATAAATAATTTGAATTTGAATAGACATGTGCTTAGCATCATAATATTATTACGTGTTACGAATACTCAAAATGTGTGTTTTATAATATAAAAAATTAACCACACCTGAAGATAGCAACTCGTTGCTGAAACGCGTCGTGTTAACAACACATGCAGTCACAAGACGGACACCAAAATACAAGGTATATTTCTAATACTTCTTATTACTCCAGTTTGTTTGTTGCGGGTTAATTCAAAAACAACTGGACGGATTTTGATTGAACTTTTGCTATACTTAGTGTTTGTTATACACCCGGGCGTAGGATGTGCTATACAGGGGAGCGGGCTTGAGAATGGCCGAGCGTGTAGCAGTGCTGTTGTTTATATGGCGTTGCTATGGTTTCTCTATTACAAGTTCCCAGTTCCCGGGTTCTAGCCCGAGAGCTGGTAAAAGTGTCAATTGGATTTTCAATTTATTAAAAAAAAATAATGAATTGAAAATATAAATTGGTGCTAGGTCCAAATAACCTTAGCTGTTGGTGGTCTTTAAAACACAATTACAATTACAGGGGGAGCGTAAGCCAACAAACAACATTAACGCGGGCGAATCCGCGGGTAAAAGCTAGTTTAACAATATATTATATATAACCGTTTTTTAAACATGTCATTATTCTTTTGCAAACACTTTTGTAGTGTTTATAATTAAATAAAATTTGATCCTTTAAACTTTAAAGTGTGTTTAAAACTGTGTTTATTTATTAACTCACTTTGTTTATTTTTGGAGGATTTTTAAGAAGAATATTCTAAATTGCATTTTACATTTCTTACAATATAAAATACGCAGTTTTACTGTCTCACTTTTAGCAAATTGAAAATAAGACACGAAAAATGGTGAAGTTTGCAGAAGCGCTTGAAACATCTGTTGTGTTTTTAAGTTTCGTTCATTTCATTATCCGAAGAAACAACAGTCTCCAGATGCAATAGTAGTGAGCAGACTGGAAAATGTCAAGTTATACAGAGACAACAATAAATTTCAAAGCATGCAGTGAAAATTTTCAGGTTCCACTCCACAGTCAGAACCATGAGATGACGTGTTAACTTAGATAAAAAGAGTATCGTGCAAAACAGTTATTTTATAAATTTTAACCTGGCAATAAATCTTAAAATACTACCCACACAAGAATATTATATGACTTACAAGTTACGGTTTGTAATGTACACAAAAATAAAATGGAGGCATATTTAAGTAATAAATATATTTTTGCTCAACTAGATTTCAAATTAACAAAAAAAAAAAAAATGGGTGTGTGCTTATGACCACACGACAAAAGTGAAAACTTCAAATTTTCTAATTTTAATATATATATATAATTTTTTAATCACACAGTTTAATCCGAGGTTTAATCATAAATATATTAAAATCGACCTATACAATTAAATTTATTGAATACAATACCTTAACGATAATATTATGTTTTAGTGTCATCTCTTAGCGCACTTGTAAACTACAAATGACTTTTTGCTCGTATTAAGTTTTTAGTGTCATCTATTAGCACACTTATGAACTACACACTATTACCAGCATATTGCAAATAAGTGTTCGTGTTTGAGCCGAGTAGCCCCGATTGTCACCGTTGGGTGCGTTTCACATCATTGTTATTAACAGCCCAGGCAAAGCGCGCCTAAGGAAGTTTTCACTTCAAAAATTCAAAATCGGTTCGACCATTTTAGCTATAGAGTTAGATTATTTCAAACGTGTGACGCGATAGCGCCGTATTGTGAATATAGTAAATTAAGTTACTGGGATCGTGAGAAGCTGTATAAAATATAAAATAAACATATAATAAAACAGTGATGTCGTTGTTTATGTGCCGTTCAAGTTTCCACGGCTCATCTATTAGCAACCCCCCAGTTACCAGGTTCTAAAGTTCTGATATTACATTAGATTATGCACATCGGTGGAATCACACGCAGATGCGTCGGAGTTCCCTCGCGCTGCGACAAGGAAATGTGTTACTGCTGTATAATGGTTACCGATTGGGTCATATTCATAATTTGGCAGTCGGGAATCACCAGAGGAGTACACGTGTGATATAATATGCGTGTAAAGGCACACAAGAAATAATAGAAAACAAAATGCATCTTTATTAGAAGTTTTTTTTGTGAGAATTTGTTTTGTTTACAATTTACATATTATATTTAATTTTATTTAAGCGTAACGATTTCTTTATTAATTTAGAGCTTCTTCTTGTGCACAATTACCATCACCTGCGCGGTATTCCGATACGTAAGGGATTACCGCGCAATCACACATCTTTCTTACACTAAACGGTATCCCCCGTTATAGTGAAAGAAAGAAGTATTAAATCACTCCTTGTGGCAAGTATCAAGAGAGAAGAAAAACAACATGAAATTCTTTTGAGAAATGTAAGTCACATTTGGTAAATGTATGCAACATATAGCCAGCAAAGAATTTTTAGCATTTTTGTCGTAGCGTCAACGGTTCGCGAGATATTTAGCATTAAACTTTTTACAAAGATGGCGGATTCTGGCAGTCCTTAAACTGGTTTCCGGTCAACGCCCGTATGCCAGTTCAAGGTGCCGAAACCAACGAGTCGGGACGTCCTGGAGACAGCGTCCGGTCAACGCCCGTAAACCGCCTCTGAACAAGGAGAGTTCCTTGAAACTTGAAATCTTTTAGGCCGCGCCAATTTATTAAAATACTCAGGAGACAACTTCAAACAATTAAAAAAAATATTACCTACTGGATCCATGCATTTCGAATTTATATTTTTGAACAGTTTTACTGGAGTAATAATTGCACTGACCTCTAAATATTGTGTAAGGTAATTATAAAACGAAGGGATATTTTGTTTCTTTTTTGAAGTCGGTTAAATTTTTTAAAATTATTCATACTTAATTATTCATGTGCAGAGTCCGCCTACTGGGCCTAACGTTCGCATTGTTTCGTTGTTCACAACTGTGAACATCTGTGTTTACAACAAGTTGGCGTTCCAGAATCCTGAACGTTTGTGTACGCAAAATAGCACATGACTTCACACTCTGATTATTTATATCGAGTTAATGAAAATTTATCTAAACATTCATTTTATATTGTAATTATTTAAACTTGTCAAAAATTGCTTTTTATATGACTAGAACGTGCATAAATCAGTTTTTCGTTATAAACAAATAGATAATTATATATATTTTTTTGTTGTTGTTTTTTTAGAAAAACTATAAGGCGTTTCGTTTAGGTGTTTTTTATTTTTGCATTGTTTTTATATTATGCTTAAATCTGGTTTTTGATCAACAGAATTTTATGGAAAAAAGTAGGTATGTTACATTTTTGCTTTATCTACATCAATATTTCAACCGTAACATACCCTTTTTAGGGTCTCATAATATAACAATGATCTGATCGATTTCTTTAATTAAACGCTAGGTAAAGGAAACTATATTTTATCGAAAATATCGCACACCAATTTCTTCCTTTAACATCCAAGAAAAATTTTAAAAAGAATTTATTCAAAACATGTACGCTTTTTCGTGTCTGTAAAGCGAATGTTAAATGGCCGTTTATTGACTGGTGACCTCATGATATTCGATGCTATAATGAAAAAAAACACTTGAAAAACCTGTTACATAATGAACCATTATGTGCTTTTTTTCGATGCTATTATGAAATATGGTTACTATGGTAATGAAGTAAATAATTAATCTATACAGTATTTAATTCAATAAAGCTCTAAACCCATGAATGTGTTGAATAAAGTATAGTGTACAACGCGTGTGTTAAATCTTTATGTGTCAGGCGCGATGTTTTCAGCACTCGAATGCTCGTATGCGGCTCGCAAATGCGCACTCGCCAATGCTCATGCGCGTTCGCCTAATACTCATGCTGAAAACATCGTGCCTGACATATAAAAATGTATTTAGGACACTAGTTGCACAAAAGACTATTATATGACTGAAAAAATCAAACATGATCTGAAATGTCAAAAGTACACATTTTTCTATTTACTACATATTTGTCAGTAGGTAAATAGCGCATTAAACGCACTTTCTATTAACCTTTAGGTTAAGTCGTTGTCACAAACTATCCCGGGTGTACTCATAATAATTTCTACTATCCGGTTTCATTGTAATTTAAAATAATCTACTTGCATCGAAGATGCTTCTATTTATAATTACTTTAAGAAGAAAAATGCTAATTTCGGTTGAAAATGTTGTGATCTAAAATGTTATGTTTTGATATTATGTTCTTCTATTCAGCAAAATGATAAATTTAATATGTATTATAATTTTGTAAAGTTTCAATTTAAAAACATAAAAGTTAAAAGTTTTTTTATTTAATAAAGGCTACAAAAAACTACCAAGGTTATTTGAACTCAGCACAAATTCAGATTTTCGATTCATTATCAAAAACTCTGATATAAAATTATTATGAACAATAGTCAATTATTGTCAAACATAAATAATAAATACAATATAAACTTTAAACACGCAGCATTGTAAAGTTACGTTTTTATTACTTACGCACTTTTTTAACAAGTACAGTGGAGTCGCGATATGGTGAACACCTGGTAAGGTGAACAACTCTATAAGGTGAACACGTAAAACTTTGTATAGTGTATTCTATAAGGTGAACAACTGGAACCTCGATAAAGTGAACAAAGCTAATTTGATTTATTTGACACTGTTATTGGTTCTCGGAATACTTGGTAGGCCGTTTTATTCCCAACAATAACTCTGTTAATATTTGTATTTGTAGTAATGCCGACACAGCGGTGCTGATTTGATGATAAACAGATGTACCTATATCTATATATACTACTTTTATTTTTCTTCCACATTTTTGTGATTCGGTTCGAATTTCTGCTTTTATAGTAAATCTGATCTCATTGATGTGGTGATAGTGTTTGGTGTTGGTGTTTGAACTTTGATAAAAAAAAATGAAAGCTCTTACATTAACCAATAAAGGTGAAATAACAAAAAAAATTAACAAAGGTGCAACTGTGACTGCCCTTTCGCGTGTGAATATGGTGTTGCAAAATCTACCATTTGTGGTATTCGAAAAAATAAAGAGCGCATTTTGAGAGCTCTGAGGAATACACTTTCTGGCGCAAGTAAGCGAAAAAGGATGAAGTCTTCAGAACTCCCAAAAATGGAAGCAGCATTGTACAAGTGGTTATTAAAGATGCGAAATAGTATAAATTTAATTTATGAAGTTTTCTTTTCATTACCCCTTTTTATTTAGCTTGATAAGGTGAACAAATTCGATAATCTGAATACCACTGGTCTGAATTAGTTCACCTTATCGTGACTCCACTGTAAATGTTAGAACACAAAGATATGCGTCGGTAAATGAGCATCAGATGTGTAAATAGAATATATAATATCAAAATAAGCAAACAAAACTTGTGAATTAATTATTGTATGTATGACGAATGGAATAAAATTTAATTTATTACGTCATCCGACAAGGATAATTTTCTTTAACATAATTCTTAGGTGTTATAGCGCGCAGCATAATCCAGCTCAACAGCATCTTCACATCCGGAGGCTATAGCTGGCAGCCCAACGTAACAAAGCCTATATATTAATGGAATGCTTAACGACTAACTGTTAATTATTAATTAATCTTCGCCATTGTTGTATGGCTTGTATTTATGATGAATTTAATGCTCAACACTTAATTTATCTAACCGCTCATCCGTTTTTGTATACCTGTTATAGACTGAGAGCTAGTGACAATTTTTTGCTGTTATTCAAGGCCTTATTTTTGTGAAGATGTTAAGAGAGACATATTAAAAATGTCCTGAATAAGGGATTTTGCTACATAGCGGTATGGGAGGGATTCAGACCGCCCCCAACATGTAACAAAAAAATGGTCACAATTATTATTGCTTTAAGGCTGAAATTGTTTGTATAGCTTGTCGGTGACCCAATAATGCCATTATAACATTTGCAGATCGATTGGTCAGTATTAAAGGCGTGGCAGATCACCCTAAACGTGTCATGTACCCGACGAAATTTGTATTATTAGTTCAAGGTTCAAATTTTAATATGTTGTTAAGGCGACTGTTTTAAGCATATAATACTTCAATTTGCAGAACAAAATGTCGGTATTAACCCCCTCTCCTCGAGGAAAACTTGTTCGTCTAGGTGTTTATATCCTTCTGCAAGAGGATTAATACCGACATTTTGTTCTGCAAATTGAAATATAAGCTTAAAACAGTCGCCGTAACAACATATTAAAATGGCATTATTGGGTCACCGACAAGCTATACAAACAATAATTTCAACTTTGAATCAATAATAATTGTGACCATTTCTTTTTATTACATGCTGGGGGCGGTCCATATATCGCTATCTAGCAAAATCCTTTACTCAGGGCACTTTAATATGCCCCCCTCAACATCTTCACAAAAGTAAGGTCTTGAATAAATAACACCAAAAAATTGTCACTAGCTCTTGATCTATTAGGTATACAAGATAAAAGCTCTTTGAAAAAACTACGTAGGTATAGGTACATAATGCTTCTAAAATCCAGTTAACATATTATATTATTCAGATTATCATATTTTCGAAGTTTGTTATTTTTTCTGTTTCTAAACTGTACTATCACTGTAATGTGTAGAAAAACTCTAAATTGTTGATGTTATAAATAAAAAAAAAATTAAATACTTTTCAGAAAAAATTTTATTAGGGTTCCTTATCAAAAACAGATTTCTTGTAGTGATACTCCATTGTCCGTCCGTCCGTCTATCTATCCATATTTGGTATATAGCTTGAGTATTGTGCTCGGCAGGTATTCCAAGTGTCAAAAATAAATGTTGCGTCCTCTGCAGCCAATAAAGTGAAAATAAAACATATACTTAATCTCTCCCTTCCCATATCCAAAAGTATTAGGTCTAACATTTTGAAAAAAAAATAGGCATATAAAAGTCAGCTTTCATGTTTTTAGATTATAAGTATACATTTTTATTTGTTTTATTCTATGCGTCAACTGCTCATTTGAAAATAATGTACGTAACCCTCGGCGCATGAAATACGTTCATGTTCGACCGGTTTTTGAGGATTGATACTAACTGTACGAAAAAAGATATCTTATTTAACCTGAGCTGTATTTTATTCAATCAAAATGTATTTGTGTTGTTCAAGTTACAATTAAGTTAATTACTTTTTAACACGCTTATATTAGCTTCACCTGTATACTTGCTTGCGTGCTTGCTTGCGTGCTTGCTTGCTTGTTTGTCAGTTTGTAACCGACTTCTTTGAACCTGATTTTGACCAACTTTGAACGGTCAGATTTAGTTTAAACTTTGCACACTTATCAAGGACCGACGACAATACAATAATTCCATAAGTTTGTCCCATTATCCTGACCAGGATCTCCAGGACTAAAAAAAAAAGCAAAAAACTTCAGATTGAACTGAAACTTTGCACACTTATCAAGGACCGATTACAATACAATAATTTCATAAGTTTGTCCCATTATCCTGACCAGGATCTCCAGGACTAAAAAGCAAAAATAAATTATAATTTAAAAAAACTAAAAAACACGCTTTAATGAACTAAAAAGTAAAAAATAATTAATTTTATTGTAAAAAAGCGTGGGGTGCTTTGTATCATATTTTCATACTACCCCACGCTTTTTTACAATAAAATTAATTATTTTTTACTTTTTAGTTCATTAAAGCGTGTTTTTTAGTTTTTTTAAATAGCAATTTTTAATATTATATGTTCTGGGAGGAATAAGGATCAATTCTGTGTTTATTTTCGGTTTATTTTATTAAGTATAAAATAATTAATTAATTTTGATGGACTCAAACAGATTTTTATAGAACAAAATGATAATTATTTTGCATCAAATCTTTGTTGCCGTGTTGTTGGAAAAGTACTAAAATGATTAAAGTTACCTTAAGTCATCAAAATAAAAGGGACATTAAGTACAATCCCAAGAGAATCTAAAGCTTATAAGTTCGTTATAGTTAACTATGCATAAAAATAAACCTGCACGTAAAGTTAAAAGGCGGAAAATGTCCTATTGCGTAGTTTATTCCAAACCTACATTATTTTCAGATTGAGCGGTTTTATTGTAATTCGTCATTTCACGATAAATCGTTTATAATATAGCTCCGACAGATATTTTAACGGTAATTTCCGGAATTGTTTGCAAGATATAACTATTTTATAAAACCAGTATTTTGAAAAATGAGAATTGATGGTTAAAACCCACCTATAAAAAGTTAAAACTATGTCAATTTCATTATTGTATTTAGGTTGTTGTGGTTATGGAAATGTTTAATTATTATTAGTTTTAAAAAAAGAAATTTTGTTATTGGCAATTTAGAAACCAACAATTCACATATAAAAAAAAGGTTGTGGCAGACAGACGGCTAGACATACCGATAAAATAGTGAGAATTATGATATAGCATCATTATTGCTTGAGGACTGTAATGGTGTTTTGAGATTATGAATTCCTATGTAGCCTGAGCCTATAACTAATTCATATTGTCGTTTCATAAACTTTTTTAAAAATAAATCGAAAACCTAATGAGGCGTAAAACTGCAAGTTTTGCCACTCGCGACGCAACTAGCGCATAGGGCAAATGCAAATCTTGGAGGATTCACAAATGTGAAATATAAGTTATGTCCAAGGATGTTGTGAATATTTATAACTCCTTTACCTTGACAACCGCCAATATTTAAATATGTGATTTATGGGATTTCCGATTTGTAAAATATAATTTAGTCATTAGTGGATGCTATGCTACCCATAGAAATGGAGGGTAGACAGAGTGTTCCCCTGTAATTTTGGCACAAAAATGAGAGAAAAAGATAACTATTGTAGGCGACTATCATTCTCTCTTTCTAGAATTGTGATTGATTCTTCGCCCTAACATATACAGGGTGTCCAAGACTTGCGTTGTCGGCCGATATATTGATTTTGGGTAAAGAGAGAAAAGAAGTTTAAATACAAAAGTTGTATAAATTTTAATGGTGTATAACCTAAAAATATTTTCAATTATACAGCCTATCCCATTTAAGCGTGGCAGATCAAAGTTATGTTTTTTTTAACCTAGCACCCTGTTTTTATTTGTTTTTTCAATTCTGCACCTAAATGTGAATAGAAATTGTAAGAAAAGCTGTGCTCGAAAATTTAGTAATTTTTGAGTTATTCAAATTTTTTAGAAATTTTTGACATGTGCAGACCTTTACCTAATTTTCGACATAGCCAAAATAGAAATCTTTATCAAACTAAAATTTTGAGGATCACTAGATAATGGACGGACAAATCAACGTCTGTCCTAAAAAAATGATTTTATTATGCAGGGTGTTCACAATAATGTAATTCTTTTACCTAACTTCAATCACGTGTAACTTTTGATTGTTAAATACAACGAGGCTATTTTTTTGCTGGAAATTTATTCTTTAGGATATTTACTAACACTTTTATTAAGGGCTGTCCAAATCTAAACCTAATATTTTAGTACGAAAATATTAAGTTTAGGTTTGGACAACCCTTATAAAAGTGTTAGTAATTATCCTAAAGAATACAATTCCAGCAAAAAAATAACCTCGTTGTATTTAACAATCAAAAGTTACACGTGATTGAAATTAGGTAAAAGAATTACATTATTTTGAACACCCTGTATAATAAATTCACTTTTTTAGGACAGACATTGATTTGTCCGTCCATTATCTAGTGATCTTCAAAATTTCAGTTTGATAAAGATTTCTATTTTGGCTATGTCGAATTTTAGGTAAAGGTCTGCACATCGAAATTTTTGACAACTCAAAAATTACTGAATTTTCGAGCAAAGCTTCCCTTATAATTTCTATTCACATTTAGATGCAGAATTAAACAAACAAATAAAAACAGGGTGCTAGGTTAAAAAAAACATAACTTTGATCTGCCACGCTTAAATGGGACAGGCTGTATGATTGAAAATATATTTGGGTTATACACCATTAAAATTTATACAACTTTTGTATTTAAACTTTTTTTCTATCTTCACCCAAAATCAATATATCGGCCAACAACGCAAGTCTTGGACACCCTGTATACTTATTGTTTGGTTGCTACGAATATGAATATTCAATTTTCAAATAAAGTGGCAACATAAAAAATATAAAATATAGACATAGAGACGAAGAACCAATCACAATTCTAAAAAGAGATAATTATAGGTATTCGTCTACAATAGCTATCTCTCTCTCATTTTTGTCCCTAAGCATTAGTAGGATAGGGAACGCTCTGTCCACCCTCGTCTATGATGCATAGAGACATAGAGGTAATTGTCTAGTGACGTTATCTGAGCTGAGCTTTGCGTTTTATCCCCCATTGATACGTTTACCAGTTTTTAATCTAGAATCCTCGACTGGTGTACTGCAGACAAAAATAATATTATTATGTAATAAAAATGTAAATTATTTATTCCATACACAAGATTTTTTTAAAACAACGGTTTCTAAGTTAATAATATTATTAGGCATTGTGTGGGGACACATCGGGAGCATGTAATAAAGTTATAGGCGGGCGGGAGAGGACTAGAACCATCTTAAAAAATAATTGTGTCAGTAGATACATATACTTGTTTCAAAATATGATCAGCCGACATTTTAGGTTCAAACTTCTTGGTTTGCTATGCGATTGACGATCATTTAGAATAAGTTAGCACTTTCTCAAAAGGCAAATACACTCCTAAATAATAGCGGAAGTTCTGCACTCTTCACCTCAAATCCTTTCCCCTCGCGTATAAAACGATTCCCGCTCTCCCGACACTATTTTTAAAGCTAAAGGGTTTTGGTAAACGTCAAATGAAGGACCAAAAATCACACTACAGATCCTACAAGCGAAAAATTGAAAAAAATTTCCTGAAAAAACTTAGAACTTTTTAAAAAATTACGTAATCTTTCACACGTATCCAAAACCGTTTTTCAAAAAATTCGCCTGTAGGATCTATAGTACGATTCTCGGTCCTTCATTTGGCGTTTACCCGAACTCTTTAGCTTTAGAAATAGCGTCGGGAGAGCGGGAACCGTTTTATAGGCGAGGGGAAAGGATTTGAGGTAAATACTGCAGGGGTTAACTTCCACTATTATATATGTACTCTTA
Organism: Mongoloraphidia duomilia; assembly: GCA_039654895.1. Lineage (NCBI taxonomy): Eukaryota > Metazoa > Arthropoda > Insecta > Raphidioptera > Raphidiidae > Mongoloraphidia > Mongoloraphidia duomilia. The sequence continues at coordinate 17,091,004 of CM077516.1, read as the reverse complement.
ATACGATAAAATCTTCTTATTTATTGTAGATTATAGACGTGTCGACAACTTAAGTCATTAGCGTCTTAATTACATCAAATAACAAAACTAAATGACATCACAAAACATCCATGAGCGAGATGGGAATCGAACTCACGACAGCTTGCTCCAAAGGCCAGCACGCTGACCAATACACAAAGCTGTCCTCGATAAAACCTTCTATTACTTATACCTAAATGCAAGTACTGAGTTGCTAGTGTGGCAATGATATTATGGAACAATCTGTAGAGCGTATAGTTTGTAATTTTTTAATTCACTTAAGAGACTTGATATCTACATCATGCAAGTACATAAAGTTGAATGCGGCACGTAACATGGCGTCGGTTACGGTGGGGCAGGACTGAGTTATTGTAACATTAACTCGCTCATTAGTGTAAGATAGTGTTCCTGTGGGAATGCTGGGAACACAGTCTTCTATTGGATATGTATAGCTGGTGGGCACTCAGACTCTATTCACATTAGCAATTTACAGAATCCGCCTTTTATTCTATAAAATCACATTACAAACGCTGTGACCGAATAACTCCATTAAAGTCTTTTATATAAAGACCTTTTTTTTTGAAGTGATTGTATGTCGAACATACTGAACGAGTAAAATACAATGAAAACAATATCGTTCATACAATTCAAATATTAATAATGATTAACGAAAATTAAAGAACTTTCTTACTTGCTAACGATGAATAATGAATGTAGAATTTTAAAGAATTTGAGGACCTAGAAAAAGTCCATTGAAATATTACATTTTTTAGGCTAATCTTGCATTTTGGGTAGGACAAGATTTTTTTTACCGATGCGAAAGGGGGGGGGGTGTAAGTTTAAAATTGAATTTTCGGGGTTGGCGGCCACCCCATTTGGCCGCCATCTTGAAAAAGGAGTGCTAACAGGTTTTGCACTATATCTGATCCGTAACTGTATTAATTCTTACAGAAAATTAGTAAGTAGAGACGTTTTTTGTTTAGAATCGAATTCTCTACACAACTTTACTGGAGACACATTTTGTCGTAAATTGAATAATTGAAAAGATATTATGCTTTATAGATGATAGAATATTTTTGTTTTTTTGTTAAAATTGAAGGGAAAAAAATATAATTTTTTTTCTTTCAATTTTAACAGAAAAACAAAAAATATTTTATCTTCTATAAGGCATATCTTTTTAATTATTCAATTTACGACAAAAAGTGACCCCAGTGAAGTTGTAGAGAATTCTATTCTAAACAAAAAACTTCTCTACTAACTTCCTGTGAGAAATACCGTTACGGAGATATAGTAAGATGGCAGCCAAATAGGGTGGCCGCCGACCCCGAAAACTCAATTTTAAACTTAAACCGGATTCCCCTACACAGGGGTAAAAAAATCTTGTCCTACTCAAAATGTAAGCCTAATGTAACATTTCAATGGACTAAAACTTAACTTTTGATTTTTTTATCTTAAACAAAAAAAAGCACACATTAGACTAATAATAATTTGAAAAAAGCTACAAAAAAGAAACTATTAATGAAACAATATTTTAGTATAGATCCTAACGATGATTACTATATTTAGATCGATATTTTTATTTCTTGTTTATGTAGTTATCAATATTTTAGGTTTTTAACCCCCGACAAAAAAGGTGTGTTATAATTATGAATAAATTTAAATCTCATTTATTGATGTTTTCTTTATCTTCACATATGAATTCAGCCCTAAAGATGAAAACATATTTCTCAAAACGTTAACAATAATTATATAATTATGTTCAAAACAATTTTTTATCACCTATTTGAATTAAATTCAGATTATATTAATTTGTTATGAAGTTTTTCTTATACTTTTATCATATTATGGTGATTCGATTAATTTATTATAAGTAGATCGAGATTATTCTACAAAGTGTTTAAGGAATACAAAGTATTTTCAGGGCTTGAGAATGGCCGAGCGTGTAGCAATGCTGTTGTTTACATGGAGTTGCTATGGTTCCTCTATTACAAGTTCCCAGTTCCCGGGTTCTAGCTCGAGAGCTAGTAAAAGTGTCAATTGGATTTTCAATTTATTATTAAAAAAAAATAATGAATAGAAAATATGAAATTGGTGCTAGGCACAAATAACCTTAGCTGTTGGTGGTCTTTAAAACACAATTGCAAATGTTTTTACATAAAATGATCCCTTAAACATTTAGAAGTACCTATAGTTTAGAATAAAAATAAAATTTTGCATAAGTATTTTTCATGGTTTATTGTTTCAAAAGTCAAAAAAAATGTTTTTATATAATTATAAACATGACAAATTTTATAATGTAGGACTGACCACATAATAAATAATAGTTTCCGTATATACTCGACATATTATGGGAAAGTAAAAAGATGAAATTACCGAAATCGAAACATTATAAATGAATGTTTACAGAATGAATGAGTTAAACGTCAATAATCAATAATACTGACTACGTCACAGCTTATCATGAATAATGTTTGTTGATTTGTACATCATGTGTCAATTGTCACAAATTGATACGTTGAACTCCGGTCGAATACTTTTCCGGTGCTGGAAAGTATTATTACGCTCACTTTTAAAAGAGTATTCCATAGTCGAAGCCCCTGCACTTTTCATCTCAAATCCTTTCCCCTCGCCCACAAAACGGTTCCCGCTCTCCCGACGCTATCTTTAAAACTAAAGGGATCGGGTAAACGCCAAATGAAGGACCAAGAATTACACTAAGTTCCTGCAGACTGATTTTTTGAAAAAAAGTTTTGGCTACGTGTGAAAGATTGCTTAATTTATAATTTTATATTTTTTTTAAAGTTGAAAGTTTTTCCAGTAAAAACTTTTTTCAATTTTTCTCCTGTCGGATCTGTAGATATGTAGTGTAATTCTCGGTTCTTCATTTGACGTTTACCCGAAACCTTTAGCTTTATAAATAGCGTCGGGAGAGCGGGAACTGTTTTACACTTCAGAATTCGAACCTGGGCTTGGCGTTTGTACCTGTCGGTAGACTCCTACTTTTCCGCAGGACACCTGGCTTACTGCGTCTGAGACTTTAACATAGATATACAATATACATGCTATGTTTTGATACACATTTCAACCACTTCCGACTATTTCCGTTTCATCTAATATTCCTAAATTACCAGCCAAGTATTAGACATAGACGTTATTCACGTCAAAAAATATTGTCGTTTGGCGCCTTTAGTATTTATTTTTATTTCTTTATTTATTGTAGATTATAGACGCGTCGACAACTCAGGTCATTAGCGTCTTCAACACAACAAAAAATCCATTTGTGTATTAGAATTCGCCAGCCAGCATACACAAACCGACTGGTACGAGCTCGGGTCCCTGGCAGTGCTAATTCGCACAAAACATTGAAATGCAAACTACATTTCAATGTTTCCCCTGAGGGAGGCGCCTTTTGTAAAATTATCGTTGCAGTATCACTTATAATCATAATATTATGGATAATAAATATCTAAAAATAATATGACCAATCACTGTGCATATTGTGCAGTGTACACACTGTATTCAATAATAAGTAGTAATAAAATCAATATGTTGATACTTATGTACAATAACGATAAATAATAATTAATCAATGATGAGCAATCAAAGTTTGGGTCACTAGGTAATAATATATTGATCGCGTTTTATTTTACAATAACAACAGTAAAGTTAAAATACATGCCATGAAAAATTTTTTTCACACAGAAAAAATGTTTACAATATTTTATTTGTAACAAAATGTATCTTTAAATCCTTACGTTAATTTACGTGTTCAGATTTCTAATATTATACTAGATTATGCTTATGCAGTTGTGCATTTACAATGATTTTGACGCGAATAAATGAATAAATCACGCTACCATGAGTCAATGGATAAAAATTCACCTATGCCTAGCATTAAAAGGTTAAGGAATTCAAAACATTAGACTTCACACCATAAACTAAACATGAACTAAATTTACTATTACTTATTTTACTCTTTTTCCAAAATTTCATTTTTATCCTTTACAGACACGCCAATTCGTGCTTCAATATAATACTTCAAAATGTCTGGTCGAAATTGAATATAAATCATGGAATTATTCCCTTTTTAACGATACAAATTCGTTATACCGGGTTTCCACGCATTTTGCCATTTGAGTTAGAAATGAGATTGGATAACGGACATTGGTACACAACTTTGCGCCGTCCCCAACTGCTTTTATTATTTCAAGTAGCACACTGCATTTTTTCGACGGATTCAGAAAAAGATGGAGAAATTACCATATATAATTATATGGTAATTGAAAATCCTGAAGCTGTTTCGTTGTTAATTATATTATGGTAAACTTTGATCTCAGATATTTCAGAAACCATTCACTTTATCCTGGTACTTTAATATACAAAAAATGTGCTATACGAGGTCCTTTTTCTGAATCTGTAGAAATTCAGAGTGCTACTTAAAATAACAAATTTTGTGTGTATTGGGTGGAGCCGGTTGTGGGCGGCACAACGATACACCTATGCCAAGTTGTGTCTCCCTATCGATTATAAAGAGTCCGGCAATCAGTACCGGCAGATTCGAGTAGCCTATGAAATGAAAAATAATTGACGTACGACTGTCAGTTGCTCGTAATTGTTAAACTTATTTCATGCAATTTGTCCAGTTATGGGTCATTTTCCAGTAAATCAGCGTGCTTTCGTTGTTGAAAATGTTATTCGAACACAGAGCATTGTGCAGATTCAATTTTAGACGTGAATTTGAAGTTGTAAGGCACGGAAGAATATCAAAACGGGACACAATTTTGAATTGGGTGGGTCAGTTCCGAGTGCATGGTAGCGTCCACGCACACTTCAAGATCTAAAAAAACGCAATTAGAGATGAAATTAGAAATATTGGACCTGATTAATTACGAAGAGTAATGGAAAACTTTCTAGAAAGATGCCAAGAATGTTAAAACTGCAATAACATCTCTTAAGTGAACGCCGCGTTCACTTAAGAGATGTTATTTTCAAAAAATAGCGTAAATTAATAAATTGCAGATACCGAAATTAAAAAAAAGTCGTTGTAATTTCTCACATTTCAACAATTTAACCACATACGATCTGGTTTAAAACCACCAGTACTGATTACCGAACCCTTTACAACCCACCAAAGTTTCAAATTTCTAACTCAAAAGTCAAACCAATTAAATGCATGGAAAGTTTTCGCGTGGACACCCGCTATATAGATATTATGTATCTCAAAATAGATTATAATTATTATATTATCTCATTCTCAAGGCATATGTCTCTTTTCATAGCAACGGAAAAAACATTTGTATTCATCTTATAGTGCTAAATTAATGCTATTTTATCCACAATCTTACTTAAGCCACTTTGCCGTGTTGCTACAGATTTTATGAAACGAGTATTATAATATCAGCTGAAGTGACCCTTGATGACAAACTAGTCACATAGTCCTTATATCTCATACTTGTTTAAAATCTGAAACAGCTCACGCATAGAACTACACGGGATCTACACTAGCGCCGATTTGTGCCCAACCCTTTAAGAGAGTATTTGCAGAATTCTTGAAAAACAGCACTTGGTTTTGTAACATTATAATGTTACTAGTGTTTCCGTCCGGCTTCGCCCGGGTGCTATGAATTTATGTTTAGTTACACGTTTTTAGTTCGAACAATTTCAGATATACAGCGTGTCCTTCATGAAGGTTTCCACCCCCATTTTCACCCCTTAGGATACGGATTTCGATAATTTGTCGATCACCGATCTGTTCGATTTAAAAAAAGAATAGGTACTTAAGTCAAATTTCTTGTTTCTAACTCAAGCAGTTTCGGAAAAAGACTATTTTTATAATTCCCCTTTTCACCCCTTTAAAGGTTAATTTAAAAAAAAACGATTGAACAAGTATTTGCTTATTTTTAATGAAGAGTTCGTATGTTAAATTCAATACTTCTCACTAACGATATTTGAGATATGAACAATTTGTCAAAAAAATACACCCCCTTTCGACCCCCTTAGGGGTTAAATTTCGAAAAATCCTTTCTTAGTGGATGCCTACGTCCTATTATAAAGTATAAGGAACCTGCCTGCCAAATTTCATGTTTATAGGTTTTATGGTTCCTGAGATTTCGTGATGAATGAGTCAGTCAGTCAGTCAATCAGTCAGGTTAGTGAATGGTATTTCTCATTTATGTATTATATGTTGGTATTTAGTAAAATGCTTATAGAAATTTTCTCTAACTTCCCGTAAAAACTGAATTAATAAATCAAATGTCAGCATTTTTAACGTCACGATTAAACGTCTATATACGGTTACTTTTTTGTCATAAATGTATGTTTTCATTTTTTCAAACAAATTTAAGAAAATGAAAAATTCGAAGAAAGATTTTTTTGCAAAAAAAACTTGAACTAAAATTGAACTCATACATTTAAAAATATCTTGCCATTCTGCGTTTTGTTTTTATGACCACTAACAATTATTTGCAAATAATTTCCAAAAAGTCTGTCCGTGTGTGCATCTGTCAACACGTGATTTCGGCCATACGCGGGTCGAAACCTTTTGGTAGAATGTTTAGCACATAAATAGAAAGGCTTTTTTTGAATTTGGGAAAAATTTTCGCATGCGCAGAAGCGTTATATGCTATAACGTTTTTTTATAGAACAATATATGCGTTTCATAGTGATTAAAATATGTCTCTCTCTCTCTCGTTAAATTTACAAAATGAATTTTAGATTTTCATTCTCATAAAAAAAATCATTTTGAAATAGAGTTCACAGCTTTATTAGGCAATTTTGGAACACGTTTTTCTCTTTTCAAATTCACAGTCACAACATTTAACGGTTAAAATGTATTTTTTAGATAAACACGATGTGGTATACCTATACAGTATTATATGTACTTTGGCAGTACTGAAATGGTACAGCTTTAAAAATAATAAGCTCTAAAATAAACCTTCCCGTTTCGATCAAAATAACAAATCCTTAATCCTTATTTTAAACATGAAAAGAGATGGGCTTGAGAATAACCGAGCGTGTAGCAAAGCCGTTATTTATATGGCGTTTCCATGGCTCCTCTATTACAAGTCCTCAATTCCCAGGTTCTAGCCAGAGAACTGGTAAAACTGTGAAAGTGCCAGTTGAATTTTCAATTTGTTATTAAAAAAATATAAATTGGAATATCAATTGGTGCCACGCTTAAATAGTCCTAGCCTTAAAAAAATAAACATGAAAAACATAGAAATATAACCTGGAATCGTTTTGGAAAGATTTATTTTCCTCTCGTATTTAGAAATCTTAAAAAAAGCGAATATAAAGTAAAGTGAAAGGAAGGAAGAATAAACATACATTTCTGTTGTGCATAATAAATAGATATCGATATATTCACGATAATACTTATACTTTAGATATTATTGTGATTCATCGAAAATTTTTTTTATAAATTTTTTGCCATACCCACTACAAAATAGCTACTTTCGATGCATGTATACCGGCCTGTATTGGGTCATTTAACTGGCAGGCGTTCGGAAAGTATTTTACTTACCGCACTAGTAAACGGTTGCCATAGCAACTTTTGTTTATGCGCTCTATCCGCCTGCGTGCGCCTTCCATTACTTACTCATGACCTTCACGGCATACTGTAAAAGTAAAGATGGCGACGCAAATAAACTGTCAAAATTTTTTTAAATTAAAGTGAAAAGCAGGTATTTTGTAGATGGGTATGGCAAAAAATGCCATATTATATCTCGAGCGTAATGGTATTTACTCACGTGACTAAAAACTCACTATCGCTCGTTTTTACATACTGTCATCACTCGTCGTAATATAGTCCATTACACATCTAGATATACAATCTACTATTATATAGGTACCTAATATCTTTATTCTGAGTAAGTGTTCATGTTTTAGCTGATATTAACTACACCGTGTATAAGAAACGTTAGCATTATGCTCGGCATTATGTAATTGAAAAGATATGAAAAAAATTTTAAATGCATTTTATAGTGTTTAACAAAATCATAGATGTATAAAATATATGTATGATATTATGAAATTTTTGACGTGTCCCACATACATGTATCTCTACTGACAATAAATTATACTATCTACTATAATGATTAATGATTATTTTATGGCCCATTCAATTGATTAAATCATTAAAAGTTGACATTCTTATTTTAAGAAAAAGTCATAAATCTTATTGCTTTGAATAAATTCGATTTTTGTCACAAATTGTATTTTTTTAATTAATATAATTAAAAAAGATACGGTGACGGACATTTATAATTATTTTAAACGCCTATAGTTAATTCTAAACTTATTCGTCTAGGAATTACGTTTTTTTAAGTTTTTTATAAACACAATTATAATTAATAAAATAAAAAAACGGCGTAGGCTGTGTCTTTTACACAGCCGCGAGAGCTCATCATGAAAGTGAAAATTATTTGAAATAATTTTCACTTTCATGATGAGCTCTCGCTAGTACCAAGATTCACACCTAGTACCTACAACCTAGCTATAATGAATTAACACTCGCATGTAGTGAAAATCAATTGATTCCGAAGCATATAAGAAGAATGTTAGATTAGTAATCATGTCACGGTTGAGTAATTGTAAGCTCATTCCGCCGCGAAAGTAGAAAGGATCAGCTTAGAATCCTGACTGTGACTATGGTTGGTAAAATTATTGTTTCCGATATGTTTGGAATCAATTATATAACTGGCTACTTTCCAACAAAAATTTTCAAATTACTTTATGACCTGGCGACATTTTCAGGTAAATATTAATTCCATATCTTTCAGGTAAAGGTTTTTGTAGTAAAATAAAATAAATTTACATTATCGATCGATGCGCCATCGTTCGGATATTTGTTAAACGTGCTTTAGAATCAAAATATTTGACAAAATTTCCAAGGTGTATAGTATAAAGTAAATTTGTACCTGAAGTTACTATTCTATCGAAAGAATTGCTTGGTGAATTGAAAGTTAATTTTATTCCAATGAATAAATTTATTTTAAGATTAGTACCTTCTATCTTTAACAGTGTTTGGTGAATACGGGCCTAAGTCAAATTTACTCTAATTTTCATTGCATTCCTATAATATAGCTTTTTTTCTTTGTTGGTGGATCTGGTTTCTTTAGTTTTGATCTTTTACGCTTTTCGTCGTTTAAAAAAAAAATCTTTTCAACACTACAAAACACCAGGTTCAACTATTCTCTCACACAGTAGGTTTAGAATGTTTAGATTCTAAAGTGTGCATTTTAAGGCATAGACCAATATTCATATTATTAGTGTACCTATTTGCCATAATATGGCACATACACTATTGGCGTCGGTCGGATGGCGGGACCTAGGGGTCGGACCAAAATTTCTCGACGTTTCATAGCCTCCTGAACACTTTGGCACCATTTTTGAAAATGTTTATATATATATATGTATGTATATATATATATGTATTTAAATATATATATATTTATATATATATATATATGTGTGTTCACGATAACTCTCGACAGACTTAATCGATTGAAACGAAATTTGGTACACACATTGGAACCCATCACCGCAAGAAGCCTATTTAAAATGGGCCCGATCGGACCATTTTCAGGGTTGTATTTAGGGGTTCCAAAAAGTTTTTGGGCCCAAAAATACCGAAAAATTTGTCAGAATCGTTTCAAAATTGAAATTTAACTCTTTAGTAAAGATTAAAATGTGCTGCTAAAGTTTTAATAAAATCGGCCCGACAGGACCGGACTTTCAAATTTTATGAAAACACTAGTTTGTTGATACGGATTTACTTAGATATGGAAGGGTGTATTTAATTGGGTGTACTGATAAAATCCATGTCTAATATTGAAATTTAGAAAAATTTAATTATTTTAAGGGATGTATTAAGGGGTTAAATTTTTTATTTTGTCAAAAAACAAACTTAAGTTTACATAATAATGCCACAATACCTGTATTAGCAAATACACTATATTGTCGGCAGGGTTTGGCACTGCGACCCGAGTTTTTTTTAATTGGTTTTGTTTGTTTTTTTTATAATAGAATAATTCCTATAAGATTTCCGAATAATTTCCAAGACGTTCGACGAATTTTCGAGACTTACGAAGAATCCCCGGACTTCTCAAGAATTTCCAACAAAAATGTACATAGCATTCCGGGAAAATTATATTATGGGGACATTAGATTATTCAAGAGAATTCCACATTAATCTAACAGAAAAATTAAAATTTGTGGGGAATTTTTCAATAATTCTTACGTAAATTTTACAATGAAGTTTTACTGTTTGCGTCATTAATATGATTTTGCGTTGACTACCTTAAAATTTATGCTAATGATTTTAAAACATACTTATTAACATTATTATAAGTTATTATAATTTTAATGACAGATGATATTTATTAACGCTTCTACGTGATTATGTGTTTGTTTTATCATTGTTATTCTAAGAACGCGTAATATCAGTAAAATAATACCTAGCTAAGTAGTTTTTTAAGTTAATTTCAAATTTTAATGCCGAAATAATTTTGAGAATTTACATACGAATACAAACTATATAAATACATTATAAATGTTGTCCACGTGAAATAGTATAATTATAAATGAAATATTGAAATATCGAAAATTTCCATTTTTGTATGTCATCTGTATATTCAGGGCAAAGTTATTCTGACAACACGCCAGTGCCGGCACTAGATCCAATTTTATCCGGAGCAAACGGTCAGTTTGGCGCCCGCGAAAGCCTGTAACAGTATCGCGGGACTGAATGAAATTATAAGGTCATATTATTTAGTCAAACCTGCTTGTTGTATGTATTTAGTAACTAAGTGCTCCCGCAAGTCTGGCGCCCGAGGCTCATTCCCCATTTGCCCTTCTTAAATCCGGCACTGGTAGATACATATAATATTATAATATATAATATTCCAAACGTATAAATGGGAATTCTGAATACAAATTTAAATTAAAATTTCAATGTGTATTGTGTATGTTTTAAAGACCACCAACAGCTAAGGTTATTTGAGCCTAGCACCAATTCATATTTTCAATTCATTATTTTTTTTTTTTAATAATAAATTGAAAATCCAATTGACACTTTTACCAGCTCTCGGGCTAGAACCCGGGAACTGGGGACTTGTAATAGAGGAACCATAGCAACGCCATGTAAACAACAGCACTGCTACACGCTCGGCTATTAAAATTTCAAAGTACAAAGCACAATGAAGTTTCAAAAACTAACATTTACAAAATTAGAATTTTACAAACTTATAATGATTCAAACCAAACACTATAGGTATATTACATAATGGTCTGAAAGGGCGGTTCCCAAATCCCAACTGAAATTTTAATATCATAGTTTAAGCCCCTAAGATACAATGTAAGTTTCTTGAAAATAGCTTCATATTACGTGAAGGTGGAACACACAGACAATTATTTTATGTCGGATTTCTTCTTAAATAAGTTCAACGATTTCATTTTTTTTTTCGCTGCAATGAAAACACTGTTAATCATGCCTTGAGGAACCTTCCTAGTCCTACAGCAGATAAGCGTCGCAAACGTCAAGTCAAACGAATTTCACCAAAATATATTTCAATCTTAATAAAACCGAAACCGTGTGGTTGAGGAAGTTTCACCATTTTGAAGTTTTTTAGACCTAAAATTTAAAAACTGCATAGGTGCCGAATATAGAACCTCTTCCTTTTTTGAAATCGACTAAAAACATCTCGTGGTCATAGAATTTTTACTTCCCACCTCTACTATGGTAGGGAAGTAATGGATTTAGTTCGAAAAAAATATTTCGAGATTTTAACAGATTTTCACGTTTTGAGACCCTAGCAATCGTTTAAGATCATTTTCTGACTGATGTCTGTATGTGTGTGTGTTTTTAATTGTGTTTTAAAGGCCACCAACAGCTAATTGGTTATTTGGGCCTAGCACCAATTCATATTTTCAATTCATTATTATTTTTTTTTTTTTAATAATAAATTGAAAATTCAATTGACACTTTTACCAGCTCTCGGGCTAGAACCCGAGAACTGGGGACTTGTAATAGAGGAACCATAGCAACGCCATGTAAACAACAGCGCCGCTACACTCTTGGCTATTCTCAAGCCCGTATGTGTGTGTGTGTGTATGTGGTCAATTTTTCGCCTTCGATATCTTAAGAACGAAACAACATACGGGCATGCCGATTGTTCTATTGTGTTTATCAGCCTTTAACTTAGATCTGATTAGATTTTGAGTCAAATCGGTTCAGTGAATCCTGAGATATTCAAAAAAACGTCCTCAATGTCACGTATTAACATAGGTAAAAAAAAATATAAATGAATTCTAGATGTTATAATATGAAAAATATTTTACTAGAAAAAATAAAAATTGTACGTAAATCAAGGTAAATCAAGATTTTTGCTATATTAAGCTATAGCCATCAGTAGATCATTAAACAAAAAAGAGGGCCATGCTTTTTTCAAAGAATAAAAATTAAATTGTGTTTTAAAGACCACCAACAGCTAAGGTTATTTGGGCCTAGTCAAAGAATAAAAAAAAGAGTGTTTATTTTTTGCAAATATTTACTAGGTGGGAAATATAGGACTGGTCATCAGTCGAATTTTTTCATATCTGAAGATAAGTATATTGAATTAGATAGTTACATCATAATCCGGTACCTATAAATACTATAAGTTGAAACTTCCATAAAAAGATACTTGAACTTGCAAATGAAAATATTAAACAACATTTTATAATACTTGCAAATTTCTATTGTCATTTCGATCATTGTCACGTTAAGGTTAACATTAAGACTAACGGGTCCAATTATTAACTGGGAGAATAACAAAAATTCCTCCTACAAAGAATAATAACAAAACGCTCTTGTTCTAATTAGAGAAGGGCACAGACAGAGCCCTGACCGAGTTGGCAAGAAATTATTAAATTTGAATAAATAACAAAAATATTAATACATAATAACATTATATGTTACACATTATTACAATAAGGAGGGTCGACTGACACAGAATTATCATGTTCCCAAATTAAAAAAATGTATCTAAGTATTTATATATGTATATTAATTTCTGCCAGATGGTTTCTTTACATTTTATAACATTGTTCAGTCATATATTACAATAAAAAATGGTGGAACCTTTGGTGTAAAGATACGAAATGTTACAATCACCACAAAACACCAAACCATAACAAACACTCTAGACGTACGTTTCGCCAACCAAGTTGGCATCATCAGGAGATGATTAGTTGATGATGCCAACTTGGTTGGCGAAACGTACGTCGAGAGTGTTTGTTATGGTTTGGTGTTTTGTGGTGATTTCAGTCATATATTATAAATTATTTTTTGCAATTTATACACATTTTTTTAATTTACTCCAAACGTTTCGGGCTATTAACCCATCATCAGGAGAACAAATACTTCAATTTAAAAAAAAACTGTGTTTGTAGAACTTCCAAATGTTTGTGTATTTATATTTATTTTTCAATCATGTTTTATCAAGTTCTAAACGAAGAATTGTGGTATTTTAATGATCGTTCGCGTTTTCTCGAAGCCTATGCATCTTAGCTCGTTACGATATTAGCACTATTATATCAAAAATGTTTATTTAAATGAAATTAAATACATACCTAATATCTATACCAAAAAGCTAAGTTCGCAAAAATATCGCCATGAACTATATTATATCAGTGCATTTTAGACAAATTAATTCCACAAAGTGTTCTAAAACACTCGATATACCCGTTCAAATTGACAAAAACATAAAAGCCAAGATGGCGAACAATTCCCATAATTAATTAATGGGCAAAAATATGATTTCGTCATCTACTCCGCGGGGGACACTTAACTGCGTCAAAAGTTTTAATCCGACAGTTAATCTCATGAAAAAATCTAAAATGATTGGGTTATATGAGCGACATAGTAGACTTCTATACCAGACTTTTTATAAGTGCAATATTGTCAATGCATTGTGGTTTGCCTCGCCAATCGCCATGCCTGACTTGACTACCGGGTCGTCCGTTCCGTGGTAGCTTGTGGTCAACCCACGTTTGAATTAATTGCTGTGTTTGTCGCTTGGATAATCAATCGAAACGTACTCCAAGTGTATCATTTATCTTCAATGTCACAATCCGTTTCTATAAAAAAAAGTCAAGTTCATATGACCGACACATAAAGCTGACTTGTGCCAGACATTGAAGCAAAATGTCTGCGTGCTACCTATCGATCTCTTGATGTATATCAGAACATTCAGTCGTATTTTCGAGTTTACTCAAAATTTAAAAACTGAATTTGATTTTTGTATGCTACAGAACACAGAGAATGCAAAAACAACCGCAACGTTAGATAGAAAAGCGGCCAAGTGCGTGTCGGACCACGCACAGTGAAGGGTTCCATAGTCGGGAAGAACATTCACGGTTAAAATTCAAAGTTAATAATAATTTATAGTCTTTTATTTTAAGTTGAACATAGTTTTCCAAAAATAAGTTTGTATTTCATTGTATTTCTCAAAGACACTGTGAAAAACAAAGTTATTTCTGCGGTTGCTAAACTAAAAAAAAATAGCGCGTAACCGAAAATATCCCATATCTCAAAAACTACACAACATATCTTTTTCAAACCAATTTTCGTTGGACGTGTTTTTAAAGTTCTACCACCTTAATTTTTTTCAGAATTTTCAGCCTCATAGCTGAAAAGTTAGAGGGGGGACACACACTTTTTTCGACTTGTTATATTAATTTTATACTGAATCAGTTATGACGGCTAATGGAACAAATTTCTAGCAAAATATTTCCAAAAAATGTTGATGTCATTTTATGCTCGTGGCTAATAAATAATTGTTACATTCTCATATTTCCCTGCTGCATCCTCTCCTCATCCAACCAGTTGTAACTATGGTGAACATGAGTGAACACACAAACATTAACTGAGTGAAACAAACAAGCGTGACCAATCGAATAATCTGTTCATTTTGGCGTTTGCAATAATAACGTAGAAGAGTCTATACTCATATGTTGTTTGGAAAGTTTCACAAATTGACGCCATGTCCACAGGGAAATAATGCACGACGAACATAACACATGCTGTGTCTCATTCAATTCGAACAAAGTCAAACTATGCTGGGACCTCGCTGGGACCATTGTGACAATGCATCGATGTCCACGATATCGATGAGTGATCGGGGCTATACGGAGCAACTGACTGATTTCATTGATTAGCATATTAATTATACAGGGTGTATCACAGGATTGAATACATAGAAAAGTAATGAGTGCAACAAGGAAAACATAAGCAAAATGAGTAGCGTGACAAAGATAGAATAAGTACACATGGCTAACTTAGCTAAATTAATTATCATGCTTTTTTACATGAAAAGAGGTCAAAGCAATCTCTGATCTTAACTTATTTGTACTGTGTACTTTTCCCTATGTTCGGTTTTCTGTGATACATCCTGTATACACTATACAGGCTGTTCTTATTCCTTGCATGTACTTATAATTTTCAATATCTGGGTGCCGAGCTTTGCTCGGATGAGTTCAATAAAAATAGTACTTGTATGCTGTGAGATATTATTTTCTCAGAATAATATTCCGAAACGAATTTATTTCTGAAACATAATTTAAAATAATTGTTTCTGTTAAATATTTTAAATACCTATGTGTATTTTTAAGCGTAAAAACTAAGTATCAACTTGAATCAAGCATTTTTTCCTGTAAATATTACTTAGGTCGCCATTTTCAAATCTACCGCCGTTATTGTTTTGTTGACTGAAGAACTCGCAAAAACCGATTTTCATAGATTGAATATCTTGTAAAAATGTTCGAATCAGATGAAATTTTGCTTGCCCGTTGCCGTTTCAATAATCCATTTTTAAACATTGATACCAAATATCAACTTTATCGAAGTACTTTTTCTCTGTGATGTCATCTTAGCAACTTCCAGTAAATTTCAAATATTTTTTTTGCATAGGAGGTACCTACTAAAAAACTCACAAAAATCGATTTTCGAAGAAATAGAATTCATATTATATCTTTTAATAACAAACGTCAGATTATAAACCTGCGTAAAACTTTTTTGCATGCATCTTCACCATAGTTTTTAAAAATCGATGTGTTTTGATATACTGCATGCCTGCGGCGCTAAAAGTGCGGCCCTTCGGGCCGCCGGTTTGTCATTATTTCCATATTGTGCAAGACACTTCTTATATTAGTGTTCATTTACAATTTTAACACTTGTGATATATTATATAAAATCTATATATAAATAGACTTCGAATCAATCTGACTTTAATTGAGCGAGTTATAATAAATAAAAAAACGCCTTTTTTTTAATTGCTCCCCTCTGGAACCAAAATTCCTACCTAGATCAATTTCTCGACATCCTCATTCTGTAAATTTCATCAAAATCGTTAGTCGTTTTTGAGAAAAAAGGTCTAGGTAAGATTATACGTCATACTACATTTAACGTACCTACCTACTTACCTATACTACATATTTTATATAAGTAATATAAAAATAACATACCTATTTATTTAAATATTAGCTAAAACTACTTACATAATTATGTTTAGATTTTAGTGTTGTTATTTTTTTACTTTTCAAATAATTACTGATTATTTTAATAAGTTAAAGATTGACTGTCAGATAAATTTGACATAAATAATGAAAATAGTTTGTTTTTTCCAAAGCCTACTCACAATACGACACTGTTTTATGAGGTTAAAAAAACTGTTTTTTAAAATGATAAAATCGATAAGAAAACGAATTTTTCCAGGGATGAGACCTAGCTAGATCGATTTTTTGCCCCCCGAAACCCTTTTTCGGTAAATTTGATCAAAATCGTTAGAGCCGTTTTCGAGAAAATATTTATATAGGTACATAGAAACATATATACAAGATTTACTCGTTTAATAATATAGGGATAGGGATAGGCGTTGTATCGCAGCAGGTAGCTAACCAATTAACTCCAGATTTTGAATTACTAACACAATATTATATTGATCTGCTTAAAAAATACACTTTTCTTAGTTTGGAGCGACAAAAAGAAATCATTAATTTTTACTTAATGAAAACGTTAATTCTAATAAGAAAAAAGTCATTAAATACTGGAGGTAATTGTTAATGCAAAACATCGTTTACACATTAAGTTTCTGTGATTTGATATTTTGTTAATATGATTAGTCATTACCCCGTTGTCTATAATATACTCTATAACAATATTTGTTTTGTAATATATTTATTCAGAGTTGCTCTCAAAGTAAACAAGTTTATTTTTTAATTGTATAACGTTTAAACATAATATTATAATTTAGATGTAATCAATATTTATTGTCTTATTTATTTTGAGTTTACTAATAATTATCCTCAGCTATATTTACCTTAATGATTGGTGACCCCGAAACAACTAAACTTTCTCAGATTTTTACCATTACCGTTTATAAATACAGTGTGAGTAAAAAGTCTGGAACTAATTCGGTAAAATGAAAATAATTGAATTTCATAAAAAATCCCCGGACACGTCAATTTTATTTTTTTACTGTACATTTTTGTTGATATTTGTTGCATTTCGATAGTCTTTTGTTTTCATACTGACGTCATCATCAATTTTTTTTAATGGCACCCCATATTTTTTACGTCATATTTGGCTAGTACTTAAAATTACGAATTCATTGATGTACCATAGTATGACCTTAACATTCATACTTCTCGAGATAATCGAGTTTGAAGTACAAACAAAAACTCAGGAAAAAAGAGTGAGCCATGAAATATTGAAATAAACTGAAATATCCTCTGTCGCTGAGCATGTTTTTTTTTGTAAATAAAAAAAAAAAAAACTGTGAAACTGTGAAACTCAAACAATTGAAAATTCACATCATCTGCAAGCATCGGAGCCGTCAATTGTTTTAGTTTCACAGTTATTAAATGTATCAATATTTCATGGCTCACTCTTGACTCTTTTTTCCTGAGTTTTTGTTTGTACTTCAAACTCGATTATCTCGAGAAGTATGAATGCTAAGGTTATACTATGGTACATCAATGAATTCGTAATTTTACGTACTAGCCAAATATGACATAAAAAATATGGGGCGCTATTAAAAAAAATTCGACTGATGACCAGTCCTATACTTCCCACCTAGTAAATATTTGCAAAAAATAAACACTCTTTTTTTTATTCTTTGACTAGGCCCAAATAACCTTAGCTGTTGGTGGTCTTTAAAACACAATTTAATTTTTATTCTTTGAAAAAAGCATGGCCCTCTTTTTTGTTTGGTGATCTATTGATGGCTAGCTTAATATAGCAAAAATCATGGTTACCTTGATTTACGTACAATTTTTATTTTTTTTAGTAAAATATTTTTTTTCTCGAAAACTATACATTTTAGAGAAAAAAAATATTTACATTTTTTTCATATTATAACATCTAGAATTCATTTATATTTTTTTTTACCTATGTTAATACGTGACATTGAGGACGTTTTTTTGAATATCTCAGGATCCACTGAACCGATTTGACTCAAAATCTAATCAGATCTAAGTTAAAGGCTGATAAACACAATAGAACAATCGGCATGCCCGTATGTTGTTCCGTTCTTAAGATATCGAAGGCGAAAAATTGACCACATACACACACACACACATACACACATACACACATACACACATACACACACACATACAGACATCAGTCAGAAAATGATCTTAAACGATTGCTAGGGTCTCAAAACGTGAAAATCTGTTAAAATCTCGAAATATTGTTTTCGGACTGAATCCATTACTTCCCTACCATAGTAGAGGTGGGAAGTAAAAATTGACTATGACGTCAGTATGAAAACAAAAGACTATCGAAATACAACAAATATCAACAAACAGGTACAGTAAAAAAATAAAATTGACGTGTCCGAGGATTTTTTATGAAATTCAATTATTTTCATTTTACCGAATTAGTTCCAGACTTTTTACTTACACATAAACAGAATATTAAATTGTTCCTTGATGATGTTCTTATACATCCTGTATATTACGCATTTATTGATTCAAAGTTAAACTAAATGAACTTAGACACTGGGGAGGCGTAAACTTAAATTATTTGTAAATATTCATATAAAAAATAAATAAAACTGTTTTGACACATTTTAATTTACGAAAAAATCTCCTTTTTCGTCTAAGAAAAGATCTGACTTCATTTGAACGAGCTATAAGCGAAAAACATGGTTTTTTTTTAATTTGTTCTCCTCTGGAATCAAAATTTAAAAATCGGACTTCGTCGTGCACAACTAGACCTTGGAAGAACTCGAACAAAGCAAAATTTTTCAAAATAGCTTTTGCCGTTTGGGCTGTAGACGTAATACAAATAAACGTGACTGACAGATTCACTGCAGACAAATATTTTAGAATTTTTTTCTGGTTTAAATAAAACCGATTTAGCGTTTTTCGAATGATGGCGGTACAAAAAAGTAGACAGGCAAACAAAAATTTTGGATGTAAGTCCACATACAATATTGAAAAAAAACGCAAAGAAAAAATTGAAAAATTAAAATTTTATACTTTTGCCGATACTCAAATATATTACTTTCATTATAGGTACAACGAGTAGACAGAATAGGCATTAATGTTTTGTTTGAAAAAAGTTACACGTACGTGCAAGAGACCACTATATAACGGGTTACAACCTTAGATGAAAACTACGGAAGTCCTTTGGTTACATTTTATTGAGGTTCAATAGTTATAGACGCCCAGTACCTAACATTACTAAATAATTTATTCCTACGTTTGCGTCATACGTTTATAGTTACGATTACGGAGCTATAAATCCAACTTCACAGTTGTGTACCTAAACCTTTTCTATGCGTTTTAGTCCTTAATTTATGTAAAATCAATGATCGAGACAGTCTGCAGTATGTTATATTTATAATCTACAATGAATTTGCTAGTATAGGCTAGGATAGGGATACCTTTTCTTTTTTAGTATAAAATGTGACACAAATTCTAACGAAATACTACTTTGATTGAAACCTTTTTACAATCCACTCCTAGGACCTGATTCGTAATATTTACAATTTTAGACGGCGATGCATGCACCGTGTCCCATTTGGATGTATACATACGATTCATATGTAGATAAAAGTTTAACATTGTTTTTCCATAAGATTATAAACGCTTGCATAAATTGTTATGAGGGTCGAAGCCAGAACAAACGGAAGTTGGTATGGAGGGTAAAGCGAAGCGCTGGAAGCTGCAAAAACCTATTGGTAATACCTAGTACAAATAATTTATTTTCAATCGTATGAAATCCAATTAAATTCTATAGACTATTAAATATTAATAGAATATTTTTAATTGGAAAAGGTAGACAAATTTACTATTTACATATTATAGAAAAAAATATTTTAATCAACATATGTAAATAATAAATTTGGCTGCCCTTTCCAATTAAAAATATATCTATATACATTAAATACAAATTATGTACTTGCGTAGAAGCTAACAATAGTATTCGACAATATTAGATTCATTTAAAATTTAACTAAAGTATTAAATTTCGTCTACCGTTAATAATGTTTAATAATCTATAAGATTAGGAACTTATGATTAGAGTTCAGATGGTAAATAGCCCCTTATTTCTCCACTATGACGTGCTATGTAGTTAACGATAGAAATTTGTGTCAAAAGCATTGCATTGCACACGTCACTTAATTAATGAATGAAATTAGTAACTCAATGACAATTACCATCAGAAGATGGTCAAAAAATGTGTGCTACTATTAATGTAATTCAACTCCTATTGTACCCAAATACTTCTAAAGATGGCAGAAAATCTGCTAAACTGAATTGGAAAAAATCTTTTTATATCTCCTTTAAAAAATTGTAAAATATTTTACTGAAACTGACAAGTTAAAGTATTTAATTAAATTAATAAAACGACAGTAACTAGACCTTACCCGATTTTAATATTCAATTATAATAGTAGAAGTAAATAAATTGAAAACGTTTCGACAATAAAATTTTGTCATCTTCAGTTCATTGATAATTTTGAAACTCTGAAAGATTTTAGAATTACAGAAAGTTATTTATAAAACATGTTTTATAAATAACGTTCTGTAATTCTTCACATGTTTTATAAATAACTTTCTGTAATTCTAAAATCTTTCAGAGTTTCAAAATTATCAATGAACTGAAGATGACAAAATTTTATTGTCGAAACGTTTTCAATTAATTTACTTCTACTATTATAATTGAATATTAAAATCGGGTAAGGTCTAGTTACTGTTGTTTTATTACTTATCATCACCGATTTTTTGGATTTCTAAATTATATACACTGACCGTATTTAATTAAAGTTCAAGATTTGTTGTCGAATTTTTCGATATTAATTTACAACCAGAAAAAATTGAGATTTTATAAAATTTTGGTCATATTATATTATACCTAATGAAATGTTTCTCTCACTCATCTCTAGCTGTCCTTGTCTCGTTTAACTACTTAGTGTTAAAAAACCAAAATGTAAAAGGGGAAATCGATACAAATGCCAAAAAAGTTACCCACTTCGCGATACGATTCATACCTAGAATTCAGAAAGCTCAAATCTTAAGTCCGTCTGTGAAGACCCATTTTTGTAGCACAATTGTGCGGACAAATCGGTGGAACATTATCAGATGTAGGTACTAACAGCGTTAGGCTGCATATTCTTGGCTGAAATACACGACTGATATATCAAGAACGCGCGATTTTCGAAAACACTTCGCGGGCTTGCGCTACTCCATAGCATGAATTGGCTGTACCCTTCGCGCGAAGACGCGTGAATGTGAAATAAACAGATCGATCGCTAGATCGAGCGAAATTGCGATAGTCCATGCCGTTGCCAAGTCGTGCGAGCAAATTTTGAGTAATACTGAGTAATCGTCAAATCACGATGCAATTGCTAAATCGCGTTTTTTCGATACAAAAAGTAGAATTTGTGCGTTGGTCCAAAAAACGCCTAAAAGTACAGGAGTTTTTTTTAGATTTACTAAAAACATAAAAAAATAAAAAATACAAATGCCAGAAAAATTACGCGAATAAAATAAAAATTGTTTTGTGGTATAAATGAGACTAAGTCTGCAGACTGCATACAATGTGGTTGGTACTCACTCACCTAGACTAACTGTCGCCAGAACATGAGAATTATTATACAATGCTGTTCTAGAGATATTAGAGACGGGCTTCAGTAAAAAATGTTAATTTTTCATTTTTTTATTATTATTATTCACTTTAAATGAGCCATTTTCCTGAGGGTAGTTCTTTCAATTATCCACGAGAGGCAGCACTTGTGGTAGGTACAAACATTATTTATTCCCCATTAGTGTCGTGTCATTTTAGTGGCTAAACTTAATTATTAAATTATTATTATCATTAAATTAAATAAATAATTAAGTTATACCACTAAAATGACACGACACTAATGGGGAATAAATAATGTTTGTACATACCACAAGTGCTGCCTCTCGTAGATAATTGAAAGAACTACTCTCAGAAAAATGTCTCATTAAATATCCTTTGGTTTAAAGAAACCAATAATTTAAAATCTGAACCTTTACTTATATTAATTATCTATGTGTCTACTTGTACAGAACAGAAAAAAAATTCTATTCTATCATTCAGATTAATCCAAGAACAATTTATTAATTAAACGAATATAGTAAACCTGGAATCGATTTCTTCGCTTCAAAACTATATATTTTATACAGTAAAATATCTACTTACAAAAAATGTTTACAGCAAACTTTATAAAGTTATAAAGCCGTACCCATCATAAAATCATAGACGATGTCTCTTGGGAACAGCTCCATAAACCACTGTGGACTTTGTGTCTCGTGGGTAAATGTAAGACCGTATTTTTTGTTACAAAACAACAAACTTTTTTTGTCAACATATTTTATTTGCTTTTCTATTATTTCCAATTTTCAATTGTCTCGTAAGTCGTAAATGCAATCTCTAGTAGTTAAACTTACAATGTGTCAACAAAATACAAATTAATAATTTACTGATGAAAGATTATTAATAAAATTAAGACTACATCCTGTAAAATGACGCAATAAAAAGTATGATATTCTTAATTTTTAATAAATATAGAAACAGAAAATAAAAATTCATAAAAACTGGTTTCGTAAAGCTGAGGAACAGATAATGTTTAAAAATTATGCTGGGTTGCAAAAAGCATTGTCAGAAAATCTATGAACGTCTTAGATTGTCACCACACATATTATTCCCCACAAGAAAAGCATTGTAGAATTTTAAATCGATCCTGCTTGAAAAATAGATCGATTGAACAGATCGCTTTCCAAGCTAAATTTTGAGCAAAATGCGTATAGAAAAATGTTGTTTCGAAGTGGCAATAATTGTACAAAAAGCTATGTTAAATACATAATGTATACAGTTCGTTTCAATCGATCAATTATTGTTCGAGCAGGATCAATTTAAAATTCTGCAATGCAGCTTTTCTAAAAGAGAAATATATATGTTGTCACAATCTAAAGTCATTGTTAAACTAGATTTTCTGGCTATGCTTCAGCAACCCAGCATAATTGTTTTAAAAAGACACAGTTTTGGGTGCTGTTTAAGA
The DNA here is from genome assembly GCA_039654895.1 of Mongoloraphidia duomilia. Lineage (NCBI taxonomy): Eukaryota > Metazoa > Arthropoda > Insecta > Raphidioptera > Raphidiidae > Mongoloraphidia > Mongoloraphidia duomilia. Next base: position 17,067,408 of record CM077516.1, on the reverse strand, counting down.
ATTAAAAGAAACTTACTCTCTCTTAATAAGTACTGCCCCAAAAGTATGATTTCTGTATTATTAACAAAATATATATTATATGACACGGAAATACTACTTTACAGTAAAGCTCCGCTAATCTGAACCTCCACTAATCTGGATGTCCTTGTAATCCAGACAAAATGAAAAAAAGTTAATTTTGGATCCCCTAATCTGAATCGCGTGTCATGTGTTTTCATTACTTCTTACTCACCGTAACTAAATAGCACAATAAGGAATCCTCGACTAAGTGCAGTGGAACATAAAAAAGGAAATCCCCGAATCAATTTGACTCAACATGGCGACAAAAAGGTCACACAAAACGTTAGTTCTTCCGCCGAAAAACAGGATTTATTGCAAAGTTAAGCATGAAGAGGCTCTTAAAAGTTTCGGTACCTGCATTCAATAGGCGGAAGAAAGAGTCGAATTAAATAGTTTGACCATTCTGAGTTCTCACAATGCTACGGCGGCGCACATAAACAAGGGTGCAACCGAAAAACAAAAATATCAGAATTTTTTTCAATAAATTTTGAATTTATTTTCGATTTCTTTATATAATATATTTGTAACGATTAGGTTTAGTGTTGTTTAGTTTTCCTTGAAAATATGTAAAATATTAATTGTTATAATAAATGTTTCACCATTTATTTCGCCTTTGCTTAATTACATTAATATTGCTTCGTTAATCCAGATTTTTCACTAATACAGATTGAGCCATTTTTAGCTGATCCGAATTAGCGGGACTGTATTTAAAAAAATTCGACTGATGACCAGTCCTATTAACTTCCCACCTATTAAATATTTGAAAAAAATAAACTCTCTTTTTTTATTCTTTGAAAAAAAGCATGGCCCTCTTTTTTGTTTGGTGATCTACTTATGGCTAGTAATATAGCAAAAATCATGGTTACCTTGATTTACATACAATTTTCTTTTTTTAGTAAAATATTTTTTTTCTCGAAAACTATACATTTTAGAGAAAAAAAATATTTTCATTTTTTTCATATTATAACATCTAGAATTCATTTATACTTATTTTTTTACCTATGTTAATACCTACGTGACATTGAGAACGTTTTTTTTAATATCTCAGGATCCACTGAATCGATTTGACTCAAAATCTAATCAGATCTAAGTTAAAGGCTGATAAACACAATAGAACAATCGGCATGGCCGTATGTGTTCCGTTTTTACGATATCGAAGGCGAAAAATTGACCACATACACACACACACACACACACACATACAGACATCAGTCAGAAAATGATCTTAAACGATTGCTAGGGTCTCAAAACGTGAAGATCTGTTAAAATCTTGAAATATTTTTTTTCGGACTAAATCCATTACTTCCCTACCATAGTAGAGATGGGAAGTAAAAATGTAACTTTAAGACATTGACATTTTTAAATAGCCTAAATCTCTAACTTTCAAATAGATTTTCGTTTCACAGAAGATATAGATAATAACAGTTATATATTTCTTATAAACAAATTTCTAATTCATTAATACGATTCTGTTCAATCACCAGCAGATGCATACATAATATAGATCTATGCCATATTGGTTGCCGGTTGGGATACATATTATGTATATTGTATATACCGACTGTTTCATTAATAGCCCAATCATTTTAGATCAAATTCGATATAAGAAGCAAGAAAACTGTCGGATTAAAAAACTTTTGACGCAGTTAGGTGTCCCCCGCAAAGTAGATGAAGAAATCATATTTTGTCCCATTAATTTATTATGGGAACTGTCCACCATTTTGGATTTTGTGTTTTTGTCGATTTGCACGCATATTTTGCATTTCTCGATAAAAAGGTAAGCAACACATTTGTAGACAATTTTATTCTCTACAATTCTCATATAGTCAATATAAAAAAGAAATATTTAATGCTAATTATAAGCAAACAGTGTGAAAAATTAGGAGAGTGGTGCAGTTTTTTCAACTTTTGAACCATTTTTATTGAAAATAAGTGGCACATTTAAATGACAAAGTTGTAGAGGACTCATTTCACAACAGTTTTTGTACAAACAAATTTTTCGTACGACGTGTGGATCACGGCCGGCAATGCGCTCAAGACAACGATTTGGGGGGAAAAACATGAAAATGTCGTGGGATACTCAACAAAAGCGAAGCTTCTTACGCATTTGACGTTTTGATGTTTCAAATAATCATAGCTACGTCAAAATAACTGGATTGCATCATTGCATATATTTTGTCCAGCAGCGCGAGTTCCCCCAAATTGTTGTGTTGAGCGCGTTCCCGGCCGTGATCCACACGTCGTACGAAAAACTTGTTTGTACGAAAGTAGTTGGGAAATGAGTCCTCTACAGCTTTGGCATTTAAATATGTGTCACTTATTTTCAATAAAAATGGTCCAAAAGTTCAAAAAACTTCACCACTCTCCTAATTTTTCACACTGTTTGCTTATTATTAGCAATAAATATATTTTTTTAAATATTGACTATATGAGGATTATAGAGAATTAAATTGTCTACAAATTTGTTACTTATCTTCTTTATCGAGAAATGCCAAATACGCGTGCAAATCGACAAAAACACAAAATCCAAGATGGCGGACAGTTCCCATAATTAATTAATGGGCCAAAATATGATTTTTTCATCTACTTTGCGGAGGTGTATGTATAATGTATTCCTCGCTTAGTTTAAACGTCCTATAAGTTTAAATCAGATTAGACATTACACAATATATATGCTTACTACAATAACTAGATCACAATTTTGTAGAAAAATGCGCTACCAAGAAACGACTCGAATTTATATTCAATCAAGCAAAAGTCTTGAACTATGAATTTAATGTCAAAGGAAATAATATTAATTTTTTTCTTCCTTACTAAATTATAGGAAATTAAAAAATGCCACCCGGTATAATATGATGTTTGTCTGGACCGCCGCGCGCTGTGTGACCACGAACAGAGATATAATTAGGTTTGTCAGTATGGGCGGTAATATAACTGGTTCATATACAATATTATGTATAAAGTCGTATTGACTCGACATAATACTGTACTATATACCTATATTATAAACTAGGTGTACCTCTATAGGTATTGAGGTCATGTTCACATAGGTCACACGGGAGCACGGTTATCAATGCTATAGTCCTGGATAAACAAACCCCTTCGCTAGGGCTTATGTCGCGATAACCCCACTTCCTGAAAATTCAGAGAGAATACTATGCTATGCATAATCAACACACAAACCGACCATTTAGTTAGTCGTGATGTTAATTATTTTGGCAAGTTCCACTTGGTACAAGTCCTTAAAAACTGGTCAATTGTGAGTTCAACTCGCGCGCAGAGGGTTCCGTACAATAATATTAAGAAAGTAATAAATTAAAATACACTTCATTAAATATAATTTATTTTTTAAAATGGTGTTTTACCGCACATTTTCAGCTATATCTTTATAACCAATAATAACCAACAAATTTGAAAAAAATATGTTTGGTATCCACAAAAATAGCTCTTTTCCACGACAGTACCTCACACGATATAATACATTCAACTATCAGCAAGAGAATGTAATTATTGTTTCTATAACAAATTGACACATCAATTTCATCGCATACCATTTTTTTGTTAAAACAACTACGGTTATAAGAACCTACAACCTATTTACATTTCTAGTTAATATAGTATAGTAGTTGACACTCAGGCAATTGCGCACCTGTTGGTAATTTAGTACGTGACTCTTCAGTGTGGTTTTGCTTATAATAATAGTTAATGCATTTATCTTTTCAAAATGCCAAACAGGTACTAAAATTACAAAATTATATTATTATTGATTCTCTCACCACAATATTGCACAATAGTGTGATTTAATGAAGTTTTATTATACAAGGTTTATGGTATCATTTAAGCAGTGTTTCCAATGCCAATTTTCCAAATTCTCCAAAAATCTAGATAAAATTACCCAAATTTGGGGAAAACAAAGTCCCGATTCCTCACAAATTCCCCACATAATTATCCCAAGAAAAAAAGTTTTAATACCATTTATCCATCATTGCACAAAATCATTATTATTTCGCAAGAGAATAAAACAAAACGTACGTCGTACGTACTAGTGCCTAATGTGCTTATTAGACTGGCATTGTTTTCGGTTTCCGTCGAAAAGGGGTTGACTATCGAGTCGATAGTCAATTTTTGTCGCAAAACGTGCTTTCCATTTGATCTGTCTAGGGTATCCAATATCAGATCATTCTCAAATTCCAGAAATCCGGAGCTAGTTGCAATATCGAAAAAAGTCGACAAAAATGCTACTATATGTAGAAGAAACGTCTTTTTTTAAAATCGAAATAGTATGTGAACATATTGTTATAGAAAACGTTGAATAAAACTTCGAGTCAGAAATTTGCAAAGAAAAAAATCAACATTACAGAATAGTAATAATTAGGGACACTTCGAATTTGAACTTAAAAAACTTATATTTTATATAACTCTAAAACAATATCTTTAATAAGGCCAACTTTCTGGTCGGCAAATTAAGCAAAATTATGTTAATTTTTATTCGTTCCATTAACAAACAAAAGAGTGGTTATAAAAATAATTAAAGTTTGGACGTGGCTAACTGTTCTACGTAACAAAGGCCAACAAATCATATATTAAAAAAAAAAATTCGTTCCATTAATTCCGGAAATCCGATATTAATTTCTTCAATTCCGGAATTGATTTGTTTAAAAATTTTGTCCGAAATTCCAGAAATGTAAAATCTCGGAATTCCGGTATGGAAGCCCTAAATTTGTCTCAGCTACACAAGTTGACTCACGGAACCTCGGCTGGAGATTACAAAGTTATGTCCATGTAAAGAGTGGAGGCAAAACACGCGGTCATTTGCGAATTGCGATAATTCAGTCTCGATTCAAATATGTAGGTAAATTATTAAATTATCCGCATTGTTACCTATATGCAAAAAAAAACAACTCATAAGTAATTTACCATGTCGCGTCGTTCCATTGATATGAGTCGGCTTCAGAGTAGGTAAATTGTAATCACCCGATGTGTAGAAACCTTGAAAAGATGTAGTTCGTCATTTCGTAATCGCGCATTATTGGTGTTAATAATAGTTTGTACAGCATACTACTCAAAGAACTACTTTAACTCACTTGAGGACGTACGAAATCGTCATATTGTAGGACTTTCAGAACTGATGGCAGGGCAATTTTATGGGTAGATATGTTCATAAACTTATAAATTATCAGCGCAAATTATAGAAAACTCGGGTCGCAGTGCCAAAACCCTGCCGACAATATAGTGTATTTGCAAATACAGGCCTTGTGGCTTTAATACGTGAACTTAAGTTTGTTTTTGGACAAAATAAAAAATTTAACCCCTTAATACATCCCTTAAAATAATATTTTTTTCTTAATTTCAATATTATTATCAATGCAACCTCTGTACCACATTAAATACACCCTTTCATAAGTAAATCCGTATCAACAAACCAGTGTTTTCATAAAATTTGAAAGTCCGGTCCTGTCGGGCCGATTTTATTAAAATTTTAGCAGCACGTTTTAATCTTTACTAAAGAGTTAAATTTCAATTTTGAAACGATTCTGACAAATTTTTCGGTATTTTTGGGCCCAAAAACTTTTTGGAACCCCTAAATACAACCCTGAAAATGGTCCGATCGGGCCCATTTTAAATAGGCTTCTTGCGGTGATGGGTTCCAATGTGTGTACCAAATTTCGTTTCAATCGATTAAGTCTGTCGAGAGTTATCGTGTACACACATATATATATAAATATATAAATATATAAATATATAAATATATATATATATACATACATATATATATAAACATTTTTAAAAATGGTGCCAAAGTGTTCAGGAGGCTATGAAACGTCGAGAAATTTTGGTCCGACCCCTAGGTCCCACCATCCGACCGACGCCAATAGTGTATGTGCCATATGGCAAATACACTAACAAGACTGTAATATGTTTTTCTGAGCTGACACAAGGATTTGTATACTTGTATAATCTTATGTATGTATTTTGTAAGCAATTGCAACGCAATATGGTACTTGTAGGAGATCGTGTCAGTACTGCCAGACGGATGAGAGAGTCCTGCTTGAAGGACACGCTTACCTGTACAAAAGTATTTATAGAAACGCTACTAGCAGGATAAGCGTTTGTACACTCTATCGTTAAATCAAATAGTGAACTTCTAAGGCGTGTGAGGCATGTGAGCCTTTTTCGGTTTTAGGTAAATTTCGTAACACACTCACAATGATGCCGTTCTTACAATGTAGCGAAATTGGGAGCTCAAAATCAGCATCACAGATAAATGTCACACCTCGTATATGCACATTGAACATTCATATTATATTATGCACTCTCTAAATTACATGCGGTTGTATTCATTAATTATTATGCATTTCTATCCAATAACTAAACTGGCATATAATTCATTTTGAATCTTGCACCAAAAAATACTGTCTAGTACAGTGTAGGTTTATGCATACTAGAGTTAATGACCAAGTTACTTAGTCTCGAGATTTCCTAGAAACCAATGTTTAAGGATGCTTAATTTCTCGGCTGCAGACTATGGTCTACAACTCTACATCAGAGACATTATTAGTCTACATGCACAACTGGGAATTATATAAATACAATAAATAAGTGTCTATGGTTAATAGTTGAATTTAAGTACAGGGTCCGACAGAAAGGACTTTACACTTTTCTTTTAAAATTACAAGGAAACCAAATAAGAAATTGCGATGGTTCTTTTTTCATATCACACAGGAGGCTTTGGAAATTTTATTGTTGAATTTGACAGTTGTTCAAGAATGCAGTGAACAATACCACAACGTGTCTTTTGTGTAGAACAATTTATCAATACAAACTCGATTACCGTCGTTCAAAGACGGTTCAGAGCAGAATTTAACGCCAAAGATTTCACGTCCTGCTATTTATTTCTGGATAAAGAAATGGAAAAATGAAGGTTCACTTTGCAATAAGAAACCACCAGGCAGACTACGTTCTGTAAATAATGCAGAAAACCACAAAAGATAGTCAAACAAGCAATTATTTCTTTGGGGCTACTTGAAAGAAAAAGTTTACAAAAATAAGCCCAGGAACTTAGAAGAACTTAAAGTGAACATTACTACTGAAATTCGCGCTAAGTATTTCCCCACTTGTGCTCCGGTCGGTATATTGGATAATTTCGTAGGTCGTTTAGAGGAGTGTGTGGAAAAGCGAAGAGGGCATTTGCGAGATTCAATTTTTGGTCGATAAATTTCCTAAGTTTGTAATTTATTAATGTATTTTTATTTTTCTTCTAAATATTTTCAATCAATTGTTATAGCGAAGTCAAAGTGTAAAGTCCATTCTGCCGAACCCTGTACAATAAGTATACCTACTTTTGCCCAGCGTTCTTGAATAATTGAATGGGGCGGTAAGGGAAGAAAATGTATTCGATTGTTCTCTGTTTAAAATCCATTTTTATTCTAAATCTATGCAATTGGGTTTTTAAACGAATTTTTTTTTTTTACTTAAATGGAAGGACCACATCAAGTTTTATAGCAAAACTGTTTTTATTTAATTTTTTTGCTTACTAATTAAAAAGTTATATTTAAATAAAAATTAATTTTTAAACTCAGTTCCGATGACGCGCCGAAAGAATCCGAACGCGTGTGACGTCATTATGTCATCTATGGTCTTTGTATCCATGGTTACCAAGTTAAAAATTTATTATTTTTGATAGTATGTGTAATACATATACACAAATACCAACAAATGCAGACACATTTTAACATAACGACGTCACAAACATTCCTGGCGCGTTTTGAAGTCACGTGATATTTTTTAAATTTTTATACATTTTAATTAATTTTTAGTAATTTATCTATAGCTTTAAAAAAATTTTTCTTTTCGATTTTCAATATTATTTATGTTAAATTATTAGAAAAAATTAAAAAATTAATAATTTTTTTTAAACTTAAATACCTAATTCCTACGTAGGTACGTAAAATATCTAAGCATTCGAGTTGCCTAGATACTATTCCAGTAGTGTTAGGTTATGAGTAAGGAAACGTTTAAATATAACGTAACGTTTCTCACAGGGGGGTAGTTATCATCAGCCTTACTATTATGTTTTAAGGGGTAGTAGGGTATTGAGCTAATGATACGTTGTATTATTATTATAAGGAACTTAAAAAAATACATCGGTTTCTCTGTTGAACTAAATTATAATACAACGGAACACGAGTAGAGTGGGGTAGGTTTATGAAAATGTTGCGATAATATGTAATGATAGGGCAACTTAATAAACATCTTAAAATATAAACTGTATGACTAACTACATGTACAGGTGTTGTTTTATGTGTGAATTACGCGAAATCATAATTTGAAGTAAATAATACCAATTTTATAGCGCATTACGCAATAGTTGTGAAAACTAGAATCTCCTGTTTCACTACTCAATAGCTAATATCAAGACAATTAACATACTTCGCTAATGTTATTTGAATAATGTTTTTATCATACCTAATGCAATGTTTTCTAGTTGTATACGTTATTCCACTAACCGATGTATTCTGATTATGTGTCTGATGTCACAAAGTCTCAAGTAGGTATGTTATATCATACCATTCCAGATGCAGAATAGAACCTATGTTTTTCTTTCCTTGTGACGTGTTCCGCATTTCTTTTGGAGTTTTATGTGAATAAAAGCTCTGTCTATTCATAATAATAAAAATACATGTATTTCTTACAATATCGAATGTGAAATTTCTATATCAAAAATTACATAATAAAACGATATTACGTTTTAAAAAAGCGGCCAAGTGCGTGTCGGACCACGCACAGTGAAAGGTTCCATAGTCGGGAAGAACATTCACGGTTAAAATTTAAAGTTAATAATATATATAATAATAATGTATAGTCTTAGACACTGTGAAAAACAAAGCTATTTCTGCGGCCGCTAAACTCAAAAAAATAACCTGTAACCGAAAATATCCCGTATCTCACAACATAATATCTTATTTAAACCTTAATTTTCATTGGAAGTGTTTTTTTAAGTTCTACAACACCCATTTTTTCAGAATTTTTGCACCCCATAGTTGAAAAGTTAGAAGGGGACACACAGTTTTACGACTTTATATGGAGTGCCACCCCTAATTTTTTTCCGTAATTTCATTACACCATTGTATAGCTCTGTTCACAGAAAACATCTACCTTCCAAATTTCATCTATACAGAGTGTCCCAAAAAGAATGGGACATAAAGTAACCGCTGATTCCTTACAAAAAAATATTGCGATAGACCCCAACTTGTCTATTCCGAAAGTTGATATTAAAAGAGATACAGGATGTCAAAGTTTAATTTTTATTTTTGATTTTCTTAAATAACTTTTAAAATGATTTAGGCATTTTAATGAAATTTGGTATATGGGGATTTTTTGACATGAGAAATTCAAATCTGACCTTGGTATGGCTCTTACTTGTAGGGGGCGCCACTTACACACCTTTTCACTCATTCAAATAGTCATAACTTTTTTGTACGCACTCGTACTACTTTTTTTGAATTAAAAAAATGATTTTTTCGTCATTTTTACGTAAAAAAGGTATACTTTTCAAAAGTAGCTAGGAGTAACCTTTTTCAAGATATTTGCACTTAAAGTAATCGATGCAATGTGGTTTTAAATGGCAAATTTTAGTTAAATAATAATACTTCTTATTTTAATTAATATTTTATTTTAGATAGCGAATCAAAAACATTTATTTTATTGTAGAAGGTTTTTAAAATGACAACCATGAACTTCAACACATCTTTCAAAACCACCTATGTTCAATTTCAAAATTTGCCATTTAAAACCACATTGCATCGATTACTTTAAGTGCAAATATCTTGAAAAAGGTTACTCCTAGCCACTTTTACAAAGTATACCTTTTTTACGTAAAAATGACGGAAAAATCAATTTTTTAATTTAAAAAAATAGTACGAGTGCGTACAAAAAAGTTATGAGTATTTGAATGAGTGAATACAAATTGTATCTAGAATTTTAAGTAGAATCTAAAATAAATCCAGAATTTGTATAGTGTTTGAAACCAAAATCTGAAGCAAAATCATAAGCAAAAGCAAAGTAGTTATTTTCATTGAAAAAATTATACTCGACAATGGGTCTAACTGCAACTTTTAAAATTCTTGCTATTAATTTTGTAGCAGTTAATAATATTCGCTCACCGTGAGCAAGCCTGCGTAAGTGTCTATGTACCACAAAAAATGAACATCCCGTAGTACATCAACACAGCAGCAGCGTCCAATAGAATGTCCCGTAAGGCACAGTATTCGGACCATAGTTATTGTGCTAGTCTGTATGGTCAATGTAGGGTTTTACAGCGCTGTTAATTTTTTGTCACTTTCTAACATCACATTCACATAACATAAGTTAAAGTGAGACAAAAATTTAACAGTGCTTTAGTTCTAGCATTGTCCATACAGAATAGCATCATTAGTCTCCATGCATACAGAATCAAGTATATACGTATATTACAAAAAGCACTTTTATAATAGTGACGTCATGCAGCATAATATTAAAATCACGTGTAATCGTAATGTTTCAGTGTTTTCCATCGTAAAAATATTGTTTGTAATTTAAAATACCAGAACGCAGGAAATATCCAGGGAAGCACACATAATATACGCAGAGGTAAGTATATTAGTTTCGCATTAATGAAATTACATAACTTGCTATCTCTTTTTTAAGGCCACCAACTGTAAGGGTCATCTGGACCTAGTACCAATTTATATTTTCATACCTACTATAGAATTTGGGTACTTGAAACGCGTGTTAAAAAAACGCGTAAAACTCTGTGATGATTTCAACTTTGACTGTCTATAGCTTCTCGATTTTTAAAGATATAGAAATGGGACAAAAAGCACGGTTTAGGGCGTTCCTTGCTTTATGAACATAGTTATTTTCAATTTAAAATTCGATGAAGAACATAATAAATAAAGCTATTGAAAAGGACTTAACATTATAACAATTGGTTACCAAGATTACAAAAAATGCGTGATTTTCAAGAAACTGTAGCGCGCTTACCATTAGTACTACAGAAAAGTTGTGAGAATAAAAATTGTAGGAAATGTAATCGTCTTTAAAACATTACATAATGGAAGAATTGCTTAAGTCGACCGTTTCTAAGATATTTCGAAAAAAGTAATAAAGGTGGTAACATTTCGTGGTTTTTCGGCCGCCAAAAGTTGTTTTTCAGAAATCCCAGAGGGCTCCTAGGCTAACATTTATTAGTATACCCCAAGGTACCATCATACCAAATTTGGTGCTTTTATCCGCCAGGTATCGGTAATTTCACTAAGCCACCTCACTATATGCAATCTTGTGCGTAATGATATTATGACTCGTGTGACTGTTAAAACTCGTTATCACTCATTTTAACAGTAACAGTAATATACCTCAATACGCCACTAAATATACAATCTACTATAAAAGATTTTTTTATTTATTGTGGATTATAGACGCGTCGACAACTTAGGTCATTAGCGTCTTAAATACAACAAATATCATATATCATTTAATCACTTAAAACTAAATAACATCACAAAACATCCATGAGCAGAGGTAGGATTCGAACCCACGACAGTCTGATTCAGAGGCCGCGACGCTACCAACTGAGCCATACTGTCCTCAGTACTATAAAAAATATGAATGTATAGTTTTGTGTTTGTTGAAAAACTATAGATTCTAGATATACATTGATTGATTGATTGTGTTCGCGGTTTTGAACGTAATAATTTCGATCCTGATCAACTACACGAATTAACGTAGATTTTCTATACTTAATAAAAAGTTTTCTTGTACTAAAGTCACCATTACCCTTTTTCTAAAGGTTTTAATGGACCAATTTTGAATAGATATTTTTTTCGAAAGTATACTCGTATAGTCACCATGATGTTAATAATAATTATTGTGACATTATATGATAAATTTCCTTATCTTAAAGAAAATCAGTTTTCGCTTTCCCGATCCAGTACGATGACATTGGTTATCTAAAATGTTCAAATGAAATTTGTAATTTTGTATCCGTTGTTTCGTTAGAACGGACGTCGTCTGGCATCTTTTATTTCGTCTTATGGTATTTCCAATTAATATTCTTTTGTTCAACACCCGCATGAAATATGTAATTTCGTGGCTCTACTGAGGGTGGGCGAAATAATGAATTCCCTGACTGTTGACGTAGAGAGTGGGCGAAATAGCATTTCGCCCACGCTCATTACGGGGAACGTTTACGCAAGTGTTGATAGTTTCGTCAATCAATCAGGTCACCCATTAATTCGCCCACGCTCAGCAGAGCCACGAAATGACATATTTATTGCGGTAGTTGAACAAAATATTTTGTGCGACTATTGGTCGAAAGAGAAGATTCCACTCGTGTGTTTTACCGCACTCGCTACGCTCGTGCGGCAAAATCCACACTCGAGGGATCTTCTCTTTCTCCCACTAGTCGCACAATATTTCCGTGTTCAATCTAGAGCATTTGTAAACCTCGACCGAATAAAGAAATATTAGAAAAGATGAAAGATTTTCTGGCATATTATAAAGTTTATATCATTCAGTGAACTGTCAGTTTGCACAATAGACTCGTTAACCAGTCATTTAATACGGGACTAATTTATTCTGTAAATAACACGCCACACGGTGTTTACATAACATGTTGGCGACGCCTTTGCACCCAACTGAACTTCGTTAAATTGCAATTTATGCAACATTAATGTAAACAAACTTGGATAGAATTATTTGACATGTGGTTTAAAATGAGTATCAGCATGTACGGTCAAGTCTTTTAAACATGAAAGCAACTGTGCTGATAGCCTGTACTGCCATCAACACAGTCGAAATAGTATATTGCATTATAAGGGACGAAACACAGCGTTTGCAACTAGTGTGAAGTTTGCTACCCGAGAAACGAGGGCAGCAAACACACGCGTTGCATTCGCTGTGTTTCGTTCCGAGTATTGCATATTATTTTTCAACAACAACACTATTGACAATCTGATTTGAGGTACCTGCAATTTAGTCGCGCAAAAAAAGTTGCAAAAAATTAAAACTGTCAGATCCATGTGGGTTATGTCAGTCATTTTGACGTTTTCGAGTATATATGTATATGCGAGTTGAAGCCGGCGCGACTCAATCGCTCTATCTTTCTCTTAACAACGTTAAAACTGAGAAAACCGACAACTAAAAAGTTTCAAACCTAGGGTGCCTAGGGTACAGGTACCGAAAATTCAATAGAAGCGTTGTGAAAAACGATATTACTATGTCATATCTGTTCTAAGTACTTGAAACGCTACATCGAGCTTATACTGTTCGTGTAATTGTTTTGCATTTGTTTTGTTTAAAAATAGAAAGACTTCCTTTAAAGCAAGGCAACATACAGTAGCAGCAGACTCAGTTCAGCTTGACACAGTTCCACATAATCCAGCACAGCGCATTTTAATCGATTCAGTTACATTTTATTCATTTGAGAAATTAATGAAAACGAGAGAGAAAAATGTTAATATGTTCTCTTACCTAATTTTCACAAAATACAGATTATTTCAAACTATGAAAAGTTCAGCTCATCAATGACTAAAAACTTTTAAAAAAAAAAAACCTCCTCCAAAAAACCACTAAACAGAGGAAAATAAAGAAATTTTGAGGTCTGTGCCAATTTAATAAAATATGAAGTTGGTTAAAAAGAAGATATTAATCACTATACTATACTTTTTAATCGACTTCATATTTTATTAAGTTGGCACAGACCTGAAAATTTCATTATTTTCCTCTTTTTAGTGGTTTTTTGAAGGAGGTTTTTTTTTTGCTAAAAAGTTTTTTATTTTTTACTTTTTAGTGTCAAAAAGTGACATTTACCTTAAAAGAATCACACGCCGTTACTCACTTTTATTAAACCGACTTTCTTACGCTGTCTGATATGTCAAAAAGTGACATTTATCTTAAAGAATCACACGCCGTTACTCACTTTTATTAAAATCAGCTGAACTACTGAACCGATTTTGATGAAATTTCTATGGGACCAATCTGAAAGTATATCCTTTCAAATAAAAAAAATTTTCAAAATCGGTTTATAAATGACTGAGTTATGAGGTAACAAACTTAAAAAAAAAATTACGGCCGAATTGAGAACCACCTCCTTTTTTGAAGTCGGTTAAAAAGAGAAATGGTTCCAGTTAAGAATTAACAAATGTGGAGTTAGATTAATTATAGAATGACTCCCGAGAGCTAGTTAACTCATTAGTGTCTTCTAAACCAATTAAAAGTAAATGGAAATAACTAGACAAAAATAAAAAAAAACAAAACATTAAAACACAATAATGATATGGAAATGAATCTTATTTTTTTATTAATTCTAAATAAAGTTTGTAAAAACCAAACAAATAAATATCTATATCGAAAAGTAGTAAATATCTGAATTTTGTAAATTTAAAAGCTGGAACACACCGCAGTATATTATTATTTCAAAAATAAATTTTAATTTTAATCTTACAAAAAGAATTTTTTGCTTGTCGATCGAAATGTAATTAAAATTTGATATTTTTATAGTTGCTGCCAAAAAATACTTAATTATTAGTGGTATTGAAGAAATTCGGTAATGTAACTTTAGGTTATAAACATAACAACAAAAACATTCCTCATTCGATACAGTTTTCGAAATGCGACATTGAAAAATGCATTAAAACAAACAATAAAAAGTAATAAAGATAACAATCACATAAAACATAAATTGCAGTTATGTGCAGATTATTATTTATACTCGAGCATTTTATGTACCAATATTTATAAATACCCTTTAAATTTTCTTGAAACAATTAAAAATAAATGTCACAGTTAACCTTTCAAGTTTTAAATGTTCGCAATGTCATTTCTGAAATACCGTACGTTCAAAAAGTCCCTGACTTACGTAGTACTAAAATTAACAGAGGTCAATGCGTGGTTTCATCTGAATAAAAAGTCAACAAATAAATTTTATTGTTCAAACACTTGAAATATAAACACATATAATGGCGTTTAACCTTAAACCCGACGTGGATGACTTTCAAGCGATATTCGCCCAATTTTATACATTAGGTCCCTATAGTACTAATAGGTAAGCTTATCAATACTACCTAATGTAATTTTTTAAGTAGCACGCCCTGTATATTTTAGGTACAAAATGTGTAGAGGAAAGCGAGCTCTAAAGATATGCAGAGTGTGCTACTTAAAAAAAATGACTTGAGGTAAGTTAAAGTTATACATTTTCCAACTATTGCCACTAACACCCTGTATAATTAAATTTAACTCTGAAGTATCTGGAGGTTAGCACATGTTATGGACTAATACTTGATACGCAAAAATTGACTAAACTTGAAAAAATTGTGGTTGGCGTGTATTTTAGCAGTATCTAGATAACGAAAATGTAGAATTTTGTAGAAAAAAGTTGAATATTTTGGCAACGTCGCAACCGAATTTCAAAAATGGCAAAATTTTATGTATAGGCTTCCGAATGGACAATGAGATGGCCTGAAAATATACAGGCTGTTCTATTAATAAAAATACAAGTCAGTTGTACCATGACTACATCGTACACACTGTATAGCTAAAAATAATTTTAAAGTATAGTGCTTTTATTCCAATCCAACTTTTAATTTAAACTTTTTTTTCTAATGCTCATAATAAATGAGATATCACCCGAGACATTCTTAGTAACTCAGCCTTAGATCTAAAGTAAAATTTATAACATTTTTTGACGATTATATTTTTTTGTAAATTTAAATTCCTTTACTTTTTAGAAATAAAGGCTTGTTTAAAATAGTATTCACATTTGCTGAAGACTTATCTCTATTTACCCAAACAAACCGGCTAAAAGAAGGACCACTTAAAAAATAATTTGGCATTCTCTTTCAACTACTAGATAAACATTTCTCTGAAAAAAGAATGTATTGTCAAGAGAATATTTACCATTTTAGAATCTGTCATCAAATTAATAATTCAAAAGATAAATCACAATGAACTGACAGATGTGAATCCGTTCTCGTGTGTTTGAAAATGTTTCTCAATTTTCTTTTTGCATAGAAAAATTTTTTAGGCATTATTCGTCTTTATTATACAAAGAAAATATCGTCGTCTGTTAGTGATACCCGGAAATTAATATGATTTTTAAAATGACGATGATATTTTTAAGCGTGTAGATTTAAATTTTTAAAGTAAATAATTGACGGTAAATAAAACACCATCTTTATATAATAATTATGCTTTATATAAAGATATGAGCTGCACAACAATTTTCTAATAAGTAGTTAAAAAAAAGATAAACAGTTCAGCTTCTCTCTGAATACCATATTCAACCTTAAATTTAACCAAGAAGTTTAGATGTTGCAAAAGAATTAAATTATAATTGTACTAATTCATTGATTATATCCTGAAGGTGTTTACTGTTTATCTAATAAATGATCACAAAACAATGATTCTTTTAATTACTAAAAAGCACAGTGCAGACGATTTGGCAATGCCGTATCAATATTTATCTCGGAAGTGGAATTAGTTAGCCGTTAGCGTCTAATCATACTACATAATATAAAATATATTGACTGATTAATTACACCGGAACTTTCTTACCTGCAGAATCACTCTACTGCACTAATTGAAATTAGACAGCCTAGCTTTCATATTATTCTATGAAACATCATTCTTGTAATTTTGAAGATAAGAAGAAAAAAATGAATTCGAAAAATCGACATTTACTTATTTTTATCTGCTAATTCATTACCTAATCACTTTTAAATAGCGCATATCTTTAAAAACTTCTATGATTGGTTAAATTACGCATATAAAATGACTAATTAACAGTCTGATCGTGAACTTGGACTTTTGAGTAGCCGGTATCATTGGGTATATTGATATTTGCATATACAGAGGACACCATTGTCATAACCAGTATTGATTAATAAACTTGAGCAAGGTCATGAAGAGTTGGCAATGATTGCGTTGCGTTTATACTCATGTAAGTAGAACCGGCAGGTGGAAATAGCAGGTCAATACTAGAAGACTAATAATATGGAAAATTTCATAATGTTGAATTGTTCTAAAAGTAAAGCGCATAAAAAGTTTCTGTTATTTAACAATTCAAATGAGTTGCTATATTAAAAAAGTTGATAACTCACAATTAGTAAATATTTTTTCTGGATTTTTAAATTTAAATTGCAACCAATTTTGCAAATCAATATAATATAAGGTGAGACCTTTTATACAAACTTTCTTCAAAATCACCAGCCTGATATTTACTCGGTAATATTATTTTTAAAAATTTTTGTTTTAATTTGTGAATATTTTCGAGATTTTTAATATAAAAAATCTTGTTATTCTGAAGATGGACTAAGTTCCGAAAGCGCTTAATAAATGAATTTAAAAAACTTTTGGAAAGGATTTCTTCCTATTTTTATTTTTATCACAAAAACAGTGTTATAAACCACAACAGTGTCTCAGTTAAATCTAAACCTCCGATTTAATAATAGATGAATTCGACTTGGAATTTGTATCCAATGCAGTTTAATTTAAAATGCATTTTTAGAGGCAGTTGTTTCCGAGAAAACAAATAAAAAGTACTCTGCAATCTTCTACCTTGTACTGTGCTCATGAACCATTGACTGACTATTGAGCCGCGAAAGTGACCTAGAATCTACCAGCTGTTTCTATCCTGTTAGAATCACACAAAGTATCTTTGCCCGCAAACAATTTCAACAACTATAAAGTGCATACACTGTGTTTCACTGGCTGTGATGCATTGGATTTACAAATTATCATAATAACAATAATGTACAGAGTGTAACCAAAAAATTTTGCGAAATGGTAAACTGTGAACAGGATAAAGGAAAACCAAATAGTTGTACTGAATTGTTAACTTCCCATTGGAAGTTATTGTAATGGGTCCGAAAATCGAAGTCAAAATGTATAACAAATTTTTATGTTTTAAGGTCACTACACTATTTTTACACTATTTTTAGAAAGATATGTGTGTGTGTGTGTGTGTGTGTACGTACGTATGTGTCCATTTCTTTCTAAGACGAAATCTCGAGAATGAAAAATGATATCGACTACGTTAGGGTGCCAATCGGCGCGTATTAACGTAAATATGATCTGAAAGAAATTTTTTCAAAATCGGTTCAGCCGTTCTTTTTTCTTAGCCAAATAGACTCCAAAAAAGTAGATTTTGCACAATATCTCGCGAATAAAAAATTATATCGACTGCGTAAGGGTGTCAATCGAGGCGTGTTAACGTCATTTTAATCCGACATAAATTTTATAAAAATCGGTTCATTCGTTTTTGTTTTTTTTTTAATTATTGTTAAAAATAAATAATAATATTATAATAATAGTTTTTTATACGGCTGTATGCAATTGAAAGATTTTTTTCGTTGGAGATATGAATTGACACTCGCATGTAGTGAAAATCTATTGATTCTGAAGCATATAGGGAGAATATTAATTTAGCAATCATGTCACAGTTGAGTATTGTAAGCTCATTCCGACGCGAAATTGGAAAGGTTCAGGTTAGAATCCTGACTGTGACCACTGGTTGGTAAAATGATTTTTTCCTATATGTTTCGAAACAATTATATAATTGGCTGCTCTCCAACGAAAAAATCTTTCAAATAATAATTATGTTTTAATGATTAAAATGATTACTTTTCTGTGTAATATCTAATTTAATTATTATTATTAAATATTTATCAAACTGGGAAGTTCGTCGTGTGGACCTCAAGGGTCGCATTTAGTTCTAATAAACGACCCACCTCACGGCTTGTTTTTAAGATAATCAACTCCCCTTTAAGGACTATCTCGATAGGAATAATATATCAACCCCTCAATCGTTTCTCTAAGGACTACAAAAAATGATAGTACCGTCACATAAATCCGTTAGTTCATAATCCGACTTATCCCTTCTTTATGAGTAAGTGCTAAACAAATATCTAAGTCTCGTTTAATTTGTAGATTTCGCTAAGAAATAGTGATTTCGCTGTCAACCCGCTGGTCTCGGAAACATAAAGTCACCTGTAGTAACAAAAATGTCGTCGCAAGTTTCGACTTTCATTTTTGTACAGAATTATTGATACTTTCTTGTACATCCGGTATATCAATATAAACTATATTAATTATTTACTGTTGCGTATATACAATCAGTGACCAGAAGTTAGATCAAGGTTATGTAATGAATAACCGATCTGACGGTCTCTCATTGAAAACAGGTGACCGGCCGCTATGTCTGTTGTACTGAAAATTACTTGGTACTACGGTTAGGTACTTACTCAACTTCTTACGATTTAAATAAGAAATAGGAATATCTCAAAAATATTTATATATAGGTAAATAATTTCTAAATATTCTACTTACATAATATTATAACATTGGGAAATGACATGTGGGTGTGGCTTCAAAAACATCGCCGACAAAAAATTGCAGTTTTTAAAAAATTACATATGTGATAGTAGTGTTGACGATAAAAATGCTATTAAATTTGAGTGAATTAATATCTTACCAATAAAACATTTCAATACCAACAATAATGATGCTTCGGAAACAGTTGCAATTTTATGATAGTTTAATTTCTTGCCACCAGATGTCATGTCTCAGTTCGTCAGTTCCCAATATAAATATCATTTATCTAGTGAATATCAAAATTTAGCAATTACCACAAATGTTAACTTGAACGTCTTTTTAATTTGAATGAAATTTGATAAGATTAGAAATGGTCGCATATCAAATTTAAAATGACGAAAAATATCTACCTATAATATTTTTTCAACATCTGAACAGTTTGCGCTTCTGACGCTTATTATTGAGTCAGTTCGCGCTGGTAAATCGCGGATAGCACGTGGGAATCGTCTCGTAAAACAAGTAACATTTTGACAACACAAACAAAACGCAATTTATGTTAAGAAAAATGAAACCAATATCAATAATAATTATAATTTACTATAACAATGTATATTTTTACTAAAATATTCGTGAATGAAATTTAACATGTAGACACAGAGAAAATCTGCTAGGATATTGATATGTCTTTTATAAATTACCGGTTGTTAATTAGATGACAAAATAAATCAGATAAAAGTAATTTGGATCGATTTAACACCAAATACTTCAAACTGCTCCTGATGAATGTTTAATAATCGCCACTCTCGTATGTAGCATATTTCACTATGGAATAATTATAGGTGGGGCAATTCAAAACACGCAGCGGGCTTATTTAAAGCTCAAAAAATGTATAACGACTATCGCAAGTATCAAAACTACTGTCTTCTGTAGACCACACTTTTCTAAATATAAAATATTAACAGTAGGTATATGACATCTATTTCTATAATCTACCTATATATTTACGAGTGTAGATTATTTGTCAAAAAACATCCAAATTATTAACTTCCCATTGGAAGTTATTGTAATGGGTCCGAAAATCGAAATCAACAAGCCGTGAGGTGGGTCGTTTATTAGGACTAAAGTGCGACCCTTGAGGTCCACACGACGAACTTCCCAGTTTGATAAATATTTAATAATAATAATAATTAAATTAGATATTACACAGAAAAGTAATCATTTTAATCATTAAAACATCAATAATTAAAAAAAAAAAAAAAAAAAAAAAAACGGCTGAACCGATTTTTATAAAATTTATGTCGGATCAAAATGACGTTAACACGCCTCGATTGACACCCTTACGAAGTCGATATAATTTTTTATTCGCGAGATATTGTGTAAAATCTTCTTTTTTGGAGGTTATTTGGTTAAGAAAAAAGAACGGCTGAACCGATTTTGAAAAAATTTCTTTCAGATCATATTTACGTTAATACGCGTCGATTGGCACCCCAACGTAGTCGATATCACTTTTCATTCTCGAGATTTCGTCTTAGAAAGAAATGGACACATACATACGTACGTACGTACGTACGTACATACGTACACACACACACACACACAGACATCTTTCTAAAAGTAGTGTAAAAATAGTGTAGTGACCTTGAAACATAAAATTTTTTTTTCCTTTTTGATTTCGATTTTCGGACCCATTACAATAACTTCCAAGGGAAGTTAAAAAAAATTTTTATGTTTCAAGGTCACTACACTATTTTTACACTACTTTTAGAAAGATGTCTGTGTGTGTATGTGTGTGTGTGTATGTACGTATGTACGTACGTACGTATGTATGTGTCCATTTCTTTCTAAGACGAAATCTCGAGAATGAAAAATGATATCGACTACGTTAGGGTGCCAATCGACGCGTATTAACGTAAATATGATCTGAAAGAAATTTTTTCAAAATCGGTTTAGCCGTTCTTTTTTCTTAACCTCCAAAAAAGTAGATTTTACACAATATCTCGCGAATAAAAAATTATATCGACTTCGTAAGGGTGTCAATCTAGGCGTGTTAACGTCATTTTGATCCGACATAAATTTTATAAAAATCGGTTCAGCCGTTTTTTTTTTTTTTTTTTATTATTGTTAAAAATAAATAATAATTATGTTTTAATGATTAAAATGATTACTTTTCTGTGTAATATCTAATTTAATAATTATTATTAAATAGTTATCAAACTGGGAAGTTCGTCGTGTGGACCTCAAGGGTCGCACTTTAGTCCTAATAAACGACCCACCTCACGGCTTGTTGTTTAATGATTTCATCCCTAATCATTATATAACACTCGTAATAAAGAAAATCTAAAACAGGTTCAGACTACAATAATTAAAACCGTCTCAACTGCTGCATCATCAGAAAAATCTACAATAGAATAACACATAAAGTGCTTGCCGCTAAAGCAATTCAAAAGAGAAATGATTAAGTCGTACCTAGGCAGATGTCGTTATGTATTAAATGAATTTTTATTATACATTTTTTACATGTATTGACGCCATTATACAGTTTATGTACTCAAGTCTACAGAATTGAATTGTAGATTATAGACGCTCGACAACAGAGGTCATTAGCGTCTATCAAGTCTACAGACTACAGTATAGATTATTTATTTACACATCGATTTTTAATTTTTACGTATTGAAATTCTAAACACTACTAATGTCGGTTCGTTAATCAATTTTTAACCACGGCTTAAGTAAACTTGCCAAAAAATAAAATTGATTGCGTGATACACAATATCCCAATTACCTACTGCAGTTAATTTATATTTAATATAGAATTCACGCAAAATTCATTGTAAGATTTAAAAAAAAAAAATCATTACGTCATCTTCATTTCATCATATTCTTTGTTTTTGTATTAATAAAAATGTACTTTTGATGTCTCCTTACCCCAAATTTTTCTCTATTGGCAGAATTATAAAACTATATTAACTGACCTCAGCATAACCACCATATACAATATTAACACACAACAATATCACAATAGAAATGAATAAAACACAATACTAGATCACAACTTATCAGTCCCAAATTCCGACAAATTCTGCTGCAATAGTATGATATTTCTAATAGTATTCACAGACTGCCACATTACGTAAGTTACATGATATTTTTAACATTATGCAAGTTGCTCGGTAAAACCAGTGGCGCTTCTATAATAATGAACCTAAATTATTAATTATTATTTTTTAGTGTATTAATTGCCATAATATGGCACATACACTATTGGCGTCGGTCGGATGGCGGGACCTAGGGGTCGGACCAAAATTTCTCGACGTTTCATAGCCTCCTGAACACTTTGGCACCATTTTTGAAATTTTTATATATATATATATATATATATATATATATATATATATATATATATTTGTGTGTGTGTGTGTGTGTGTGTGTACACGATAACTCTCGACAGACTTAATCGATTGAAACGAAATTTGGTACACACATTGGAACCCATCACCGCAAGAAGCCTATTTAAAATGGGCCCGATCGGACCATTTTCAGGGTTATATTTAGGGGTTTCAAAAAGTTTTTGGGCCCAAAAATAACGAAAAATTTGTCAGAATCGTTTCAAAATTGAAATTTAACTCTTTAGTAAAGATTAAAATGTGCTGCTAAAATTTTAATAAAATCGGCCCGACAGGACCGGACTTTCAAATTTTATGAAAACACTAGTTTCTTGATACGGATTTACTTAGATATGGAAGGGTGTATTTAATTGGGTGTACTGATAAAATCCATGTCTAATATTGAAATTTAGAAAAATTTAATTATTTTAAGGGGTGTATTAAGGGGTTAAATTTTTTATTTTGTCAAAAAACAAACTTAAGTTTACATAATAATGCCACAATGCCTGTATTAGCAAATACACTATATTGTCGGCAGGGTTTGGCACTGCGACCCGAGTTTTTTCTTTTGAGTACATTTCAATAAAAGCTTGCCGTTTTTCAAAATTTTTGCAATTAAAATTTTAATTTAGTAAAAATAATTAATTATTTAATTCTAAAAACGATAAATTCATGTATTGTCATCGGTAATACATGTGTGTATAATTTCAAATCGATCGGATATGTGGAAGTCATTCAAAATTGACTTGGAAAATTTGAACTAATAATAAAGATATATATGTACCTACACAGTTAACACAGCAAATACATATTTCTATCAACGAACGTTCATTGGCTGAATATTTCTTTCAGGGATCCGTTTAAATGAGACAGTAACTCCGAAAGGCAGAGTTGCTGGAAGTTTTTTTCAATTAAAAGAAAAGAGGAAATATTGGAATGTAGTTTGCATTCTAATGTTTTGTGGAAATTTTTTGTGGAAATTTTGTTGTACCTAATTGATACAACAAAACAGTTAACGAAGTAACCAGATCTGGTGATCTCAAATATACATTTGGTTTTTGGTATACCTTTATTATTATTCAATGTGACATTGGAATGTGGTTGCTATAGCAAATTGCATTTCAATGTTCTTTGGGAATTAGCACTCCCAGGAACCCGAGCTCGTACCAGTCGGTTTGTGTATGCCGGCTGGCGGATTCTAATACACAAATGGATTAATTTTGATGTGTTACCAACTACTTTATCACTTTGCAAAAGTCATGTTCAACTACTACCATTATTATGCATTACAATAAAGTATTAACTAATACAAACTAGATGAAATGATTCGCTTTATTATGCAGTATACAGCTGCATAACAACATGCACTATGGATATAATAATAATGTAGGTACAAAGCTAATACAAGGTAGCGAATGCACACATAATATTGTGACAAGGCTCTAAATATTACAATTTTATTATGGCTAGTTTGATACTCTCCACTATCTCTACATGAATATTTAATATAGTAACTGCATTAGCGGTGTCTCTAGCCTATCATCCTAATAAAGAAAATTGCAACAAAACCTTTTATAGCAATTTCATTTTTTTAGATTTTTTTTTAGGTATTTTGCATGATACCTAGACGGGAGAACGCGTTTCCAAATCTTTTATAATTCTGTCTGTAATGACATCACTTAAAAACGGCTAAGTAAAGGGTATTTTTACAACCCTTTTTTTAACTTCCTTTCTCTATTGTTGTCCTTTGCAGACGTGTGAAGTCATGTGACAATGTAACATAGGCTATGTGACGTCATTATGAATTTAATATGGCAGACGCCCCAAGACGGTGGAATATTTTTTTTTCTTCACAATCCCCTTCATATGGATAACAAAAGAAAGGAATCATCAAGTAAAATACAATAAGCTATGTGACGTCGTTATAAAAACTAATGTGTTACATATAATAATAAAAAAAAAAACTTGAAAAAACGACGCTTTTATAATTATTAATGTATTAAAAAGTTACATAACTTTTCTTTAAGCTTAAAAGAAATTTATATAAATGTACATTGACGTAAATCCCAGAGATTATAGTCCATTAAAGAAAAAAAATATTATCAGTTACCTCGTTTAGATTTTATTCAAAATTAGCCATATCCAATTAAGATTATAAACAAACATTTATTGTTACTCACTACAAGTTACTCCAATTTTGTAAGTATTTTATTTTTAACAGTTCATTGCTTTCCGCTAATTAGTAGTCTTCTAAAATTCATTGATAGTTAAACTTATCAGTCAAACAAGAAATCATTTTGTCAGCTCTTGATCCATTTTCAGATTTTTAAAAATCTGCAGATTAAATTTACAATTATATGCATTTTGGGTTTTGTTTTGTAGCATAAAAATTGGATTACAGGGCTTGGGAATAGCCAAGCTTGTAGCGATGCCGTTGTTTATATGACGTTTCGTCGTTTCCATGGCTCCTCTATTACAAGCCCCCAGTGCCCAAGTTCTATATCGAGAACTGGAAAAAGTATCAATAGGATTTTCAATTTATTATTAAAAAACAATAAATTGAAATAAATTATGCTAGGCTTAATAACCATGGCTAATGGTGACCTTAAAAACAGCGACAACATCAGATTCCCTTAATTAAAATATTTCAAAATATATGATTTCGTAGAAGATGGCAGAAAGTATTTCGAAAAAGAATATAATAAACTGTACGACTGACCATACTACTTGTGGATGTGCTTTTATATATAATATATAATATCAAAAATACTGTTAATAAGCAGACAAAAGGAAAATTAACATTAATCATTTAATAGCACATTGTTTTATCGACTGTAAAATTGCATAATTGAAATATGGACACACAGTATAACCTCACATTTTGTGGGTGTATCAGTTTATGTTCATATACGTAGGAGTTAGTGTTGTGTTTTATTGAATTAGCTGGAAAATTCGCTCGAGTCATTTACATTAATAATTCAAAAATCATCTCGAAATTTTCACTGTTATATATTATAATAGATTCAGCCATTACTGCTTCAAAAGTTACTGCTTCAAATACTGCTTCAAATAAAACACAATTTAGATAAATCTTTTATTAGTGACATTTTAGCAGAGTAATCTATAAATTTCTACTGTACACATACACACGCGTGTTTTAAAATAAAACAAAACAGTATTACTTTATAGCACGGAGTGCGTAAAAGAATCAAACGGTACACAGGACTCTTAAATTCAACTTTTGTTGCAGGTGTTGCAAAAAATAAATTACATGAAGGCGCATAAGGATTTGTATATATAAAAGTATGTATTCATTTGAAAAATATACATTACTCCTACTTTTATATCAACGAAACGTAATTGTTCACGTGGTGACAAATTTTAATTAAAGTTTTATATGCACACTTATACTTCACATGACGTTTTGTAAATTATATTGTTTTTACGTATTATTTACAAATAAATATTGAATTGAATTGAATATCTACTAAAGGTACGTGCAGTACGCAGCTGGGATTCTAGATGGTAGCATGCATGGTAGATGGTGGCTGAAATTATAAGCGCTTATAGGTTTGCATAACGAACCTTTGATATTGATACAAGCTTAAATCGCGTTTGAAATGTCAGATAGCGAAGACGAATATTTGTGTTCTTCTTCT
This sequence comes from Mongoloraphidia duomilia, assembly GCA_039654895.1. Taxonomy (NCBI): domain Eukaryota; kingdom Metazoa; phylum Arthropoda; class Insecta; order Raphidioptera; family Raphidiidae; genus Mongoloraphidia; species Mongoloraphidia duomilia. The sequence goes on along the minus strand of CM077516.1, from coordinate 17,040,959 downwards.
ACAAAGTGGTATATTTTAAATACAAATTTGGGTAGGAGCTATCATGTTCACCCTATTAATAGAAAATGATCTAAACATGGCGAATTTCATCATTTATACCAAGAATTAAAATTTTACCCAAACCGGTTTTTTGAATATTTACGTATGGACACATCCACTTTTAAAAAAAACTCAAAACAAATTAAATAAAAATTGGCAAAATTTCATTTATTAAACTAGTCACATCCATTGCGAAACTTATAACGGCCATTTGATAGTTGTCACACGTTGATTGTAGAAGTCAGCGCGCTGAAAGAATGGTGAGATACATTCTTGAATCTACCAGTTCTTGTAACAGCGCTTATACCTGCTACACTCACTGCTTCGTTGTGTACGCTCGCATATATAATGCATTCATTTAAGCAAGCCCTGCTATGTTCTACGCTACCATCTAGAATCCCAGCTCCATACTGCACGTACCTTTAGACGGGAGAAAAAAGCTTTCTGGCGACGAGGCGTGGCGCGTCTTATGGGATAATAAAATAATATATTATAGGTATATAAACAACCATCATAACTGCATTGAAATCTTATAGTGCATTGACACATCGATTGATTAATATGTCATTCTGAAGCAAGGCTAACTGTTGACAACACAAAACTACCAACAGACACGTTAAGCACGATGAAGCGCCATAGGCACGATATTATGATTTGTATCGTAATTTCATTTGCATATACGTAGCCAATTAACTCACGCGAAATTGTATAGTCGGTTCACGCTAAATTATTCACATTGTACGAAAAACACTACTCATGAAGCTGTGTATTTTCGAAACGAATGCATTATCCTGAAGTCTCGATACAACAGCGTTTTAAAGTAACTGCTCACAAATCCCTACTCCTGCGTGTCACGATTTTCTTCTCCACGGTAAGGGTGTACGTAGTAAGTTACTAGTTAGTAACCTAGGTATATTGTATTAGACGCTAATGATCACAGTCATCGATCGTCTATAATGTACTGTAACTATCTAATTTTCATATTGGAGGCTTGTTTACTTCTTTTACGTAATTGGGTTTTCGTTTTTTTTTAACTTTTAGTTTTTTTATTTTCGTGGGTTAACAGCATTTTTGAAATTAAGATATTTAAATACGGAGTTTCAAATGTGGCAATAAAAACCACAGTATGCAATATACATCAACTATTTGTTTGAATTTAACACTATCCAAAGCAGGAAAATAGTTTAACTTTGGTAGTATATTTATTTATTGTAAATTATAGACGCGTCGACAACTTAGGTCATTAGCGTCTTGATTACATTAAATAACAACACACTTAAAACTAAATGACATCACAAAACATCCATGAACGGAGGTGGGATTCGAACCCACGACAGTGTGATCCAGAGGCCGCGACGCTAACCACTGGACCACACTGTCCTATTAACTTTGGTAGTAAAGAAACACCGTAATTTTCAACTTTAGGATACTAATTCATTTAAACTTTTATGTCCAGAATTTTTTTCCTTCCAAAAAATGAAAAAATATACAAGGAGTTCCAATTAAAAAAGTTATTTTTGTGAATAACTAGAAAACCCAATACTCAATTATTATTTTGTTTTCATCATCGTAATCTACGTGAAAAATACTACAAAAATTCCAATTAAACCGAAGCCGTAACTGCAATATTAACAAAGTTAGCACCATATATCATATGAGTAACCATAATATAACACAAACCCCGCGGAGAAAAGGTATGTATTCCAAACATTCTTTCCCGCCCTGAATTCTTTATTTCGTCGAGCTAGCATTTTACCCTTCAAATCGTCGAGGCAGTGGCGCCGTATAAGAAGTTTCACTTCAAAAATCGTGCAAAAATAAAGAATTTTCTGTGAATAATAATTAAAATACCTATCTGCATATATTTTATCTTTATATCTTAAAACTTTTAAAAGCAATAAAAACTAGTTTTAACTAGACAAAATCCGAAATTATTAAAAGCTAACATAATAATTTTTATTTTCTACATTTATTTATTTGCGGGATCGTTTCCGGACGTTAACTTTTTTAGTTTCCACTCATATTTTCAATTAAATATCATAAACTGAAACTACAACCAGGGCCGTCTTCGGCCATGTAGGGGTCCTTGGGCACACAGAGTTTGGAGGCCCTTTTAGAAAGCAAAAAAAAAGTGAATGAAAACATCAGAATGCACTTTTGTTTAGTGACTTTATTGGTTATTATATTTAGCTTTATACAAATCAAAAAAGATGTTATTACTGTTTCGAGAATTGGACTTACGTTGATGTTAATGGTTTCTTTCGAAATTTCTGAAGTACAAAATCTTCTATTATGTCCTCAAAGTCCAATTTTTGAAGAATATCATTTTCTTTGCATATAATTGATAAATAGTCGTTCGTAATTCGTTGGATAAAAATGTATAGACACTGGGTTTCGGCATGTCGGGGCCTCATCAGGTCGAGAGCCCTGGGCTCGTGCCCCACATGCCATTATGGTAAAGACAGAACTGACTCGTCGGTAAAATACTCCTTTGAATAAACGAGCCATAAAAAAAAGTAGTTTTATCAACAGGTTTTATTAATTTTTGTGCGAGTTTTCGTTAAAAATCCAAATTATAAGAAATAATTATTATTTGGATTTTTACACAATCGTGTTCAATAATTTCGGGCTTTAACTAGTTTTTACTGATTTAGGATTTTAACGGTAACATAATATACTCGTAGTACAAAATATAGAAATACACACTACACAACCAAAAACGAGAATAATGTTGTCATTGTTTTCAAGGGCATGCAGTTCAACAACAAACTACCATGCAATATAAACTCTGCATCGATATTCACTGCTCTACATTTCATTCAATGCCGGCGATCAAGTGTCCAGTGTCCACTAAAATTGCAAATACATAGGTACATATTATAAATACATAATTGCACATAAACATTACCTGAATAAAACTATTTAAATAGTTAACCAATTTATTCAATATTTATGGTTAAATGAGGATTTAAAAAGTTATTTTTTAAAGACACACAACAACTACCCTAGACTAATTGCTATCACTGATAATTGGTAAAAATTATTCGCTAATAAAAATCTTATTTACTAATTGCATTTTGTCTGGGACTTCACTCAAGTGAAAGTCGATATTTAGCGGAGATTAATGCCAGTTTTTAAGTGAACCATAATATGTTATCCTAAGCGTAGCCGAGTAAAAAGTGCCCTATATTTTAAGGTTGGGAAGCAATTGATAGTGTAACCAGTTTCATTGGCCAGACAAAAATCTTGAAAACGCATTTTCCATTTTCGTTCCCGAAAACTCGCAAGAAAGCAAAATTCCAGTAGAGATTCCGTTAGAGTTTTATATATATTTTAGTGTTGATGTGTTTTTGCCCCCGATAAATAATGAAAAAATTACGCATTTCATGTCTGCCTCTGTCACTAAAGTATTGAAAAAATAAGAGAGTTCAAACATTCTGTTAGTTTATTTCTACAATTAAACGTCGCTTGTCATGACTACACGGACGCAATTATAATTAATTGATAAATAAATTAATTAATTATTATGCTGAATTCTTATTTTATCTAAAACTACTCAAAAACGAACAATAGAGCAGTGGTTCCTAAACTGTTCGTTGCGCTGCCACGGAGAGTTGCAAACGAAGCAAAAAGTATTTTTTTTAAATAATACCGCGCAAAATAAAACATCAAAGATTCATCGCAAACCCATAAAAATAATATAATTTTCATTTTTTCTGTATAATTTCTATTCAGTCTATGATCTATAGCTATCTACTGTTTTCGAATTACTTATTCCGTCACTTTAGCTTAGTTTTTCTGAGAGAATTTCGATGTCAAAATTCAAATAATATCTTTCCTATAATAATAGGGTAGATGACTAAATTTTTTTTTGTGTTATATTAATAGAGCAGTAAATTATGAACAAAATGACACCTAAATCACTTCATTCTGATTTCAAATAAGCTCAAAAATAATTTTTGAAATATTTATGTTAGCCCGCCCGCTAAAAATCGTTTTTGTTCTACTCAAATATGACGTCATAATTTTATGAAAGTTCGCTTATATATTAGCTACAAATATTATTTAAAGACCCAGAAATAGAGTGTTGAAAAATACCGTTTTGTACCTATGTAAACATAATGTAAACAATCTAAGCTGTGTTGCTATGGATACATGTATTTTTTACTTAAAATTGACGTCACACGGTGTTTTAAGTCACGTGATAAATAGATTAAAAATCATGATTTTATTTATTAATTTAAATATGTTTACGAAACTTAATTAATAAAAATAAAAATTCTAATAAATATTTTAGAGCATAAACTTTCATTATAACAAAGTTTTATATTGATCACTGTCCACTGGCATGTACCCTAATGCTATTTAACTAAAATTCTTCATTAATCTAAATTGTAACCGCATTCTAATAACTAACAAGTAAAAATTTACTGACATAATATATTATATCGACATTATTATTGCAAGAAAAATATTCGTATTAAAATAAAGTAGGTACCTATCTCAAGTTGAGGACACGTCCTTACATTTGGTAACACTGATTTAATAACTGTGTCAACAAAAACATTTGTACAGGAAGTAAAAGCAAATGCTGTTTTATTCCGATAAATTTATCAATTTTTGTCGTTTATTTTTTATAGATATTTATTGTTTTGTTTTTTATTAACCCACGTGCAAAAACTGACTGTAGTATATTATTAGGTATATCTATTATCAGCATTAATAATTTCCGAGAATTTCTTATACCGTGTCCCAGATTGATGTATAAATGAATTTAACAGTGGAACAAAATGAATGGATGAGAATAAGTCATGATATTCTTAATGATATTCTTATTTACCAAACCCTTCTTGTGACCAAACTTTCTTCCTATGAAAAAACAATGTTAAATATTTGTATATTATTGATAGAGGTGTAATTCGGGTAATCCATATTATAGTTGTGAGTAAGGTAGACCAAAAACCCGAATAATTATAAAAAATAAACTTTATTTTCTTAACGATCGTTTCAGCTATTATGACATCTTCAGAAGAAATATATAATTATATTTTATTTTTACAAAAAATTTAAGAATTACCGTAAGTAATAACCACCATAATTGTAAATCCTTTCGCCATTTTAATTTAATTTTAACATATTTCAACAAATCATATATTAATCAACTAACAGTAATAATAATTTTGACAAACTCAAGACAAATTGTGGACTTATAATAAATCCTTATCTATTGTTGTAAATTTATTTATATATTTCTTCTGAAGATGGCATAATAGCCGAAACGACCGTTAAGAAAATAAAGTTTATTTTTTATAATTATTCGGGTTTTTGGTCTACCTTACTCACAACTTAAATATTTGTACCTAAATCGTATGTATACATCAAAATGGGACAGCCTGTATATATCAATTTATGTGAAGTGAACTACGAATTTAAATTTATATTATTACAGTGGGAATGGATGTCGGTGGGAGATCTGTATTCCATATAACTTTTTAATAACTTTGATGCTACAAAACATGACTTCAACAAATTTTGACGTGACTACGTCTTACAATTACTCATGTACTGGTGTTCAGAAAGTTAGCGTCACGAAAATCGTCACGAATGGTCCGCGGTAAAGATTTTGCAGTACGTTAAATGTAAATACACGATAGTGTAGGTGGATCTTTAGGCTTTATGCGTCACGGAAAAATTTGTCGTTTGGACGTAATTAGACGGGGGGAGGCAGCAATTCACTGATTTCGAGCAGTTTGTTCAGTCATATAACTTCGTGATGCGCTGACCGATTTGAAAAATTTCGACGCCGAATGTTTACGAATTGGTCCCATATACATATATTTTTTAAAATCGGTTCAGTACTTTGGTAAAAATTATCCGATGCTTTTGAAAATGGATATTTCAGTTCTACACTTGGAAGCTCTTAAAGCTTCTATTTTTTTGTTAATTAATATTAATTAATTAAAAACTTTGATAATTTGGAAATAATCCATCATCAGAAATGTTAAATAATTTAAAAATATGTATAATATTATAAAACTAAATTCAATAATTATATGCAAAATCATATCATTTATAGTTATATTATTATTATTAATTATCTATTATGCTTGGATCTATTCAATATAACATTTAACAAAAACGAAATACTAAATGTCAACATGATTTTCAAAATTTAAACATGAGCACACGTTATTATTAGTCATAAATTGAGAGAAAAATAAATTCATTTGTAAAATAATAATAATAGGAAATTTTTACGTTTCCTGTTTGTACGTTTAATAATTTAATAACCGTGATTTTCAAATGCGTTCAAAACATAATTATAATCGATTGGAGTTTTTATATTCAATTACTAATAATTAATATACCAATTCAGTAACGTAAAAGCGATTAATAAATATACATAAATGTACACAATAATTCTCATTTGAATTTATATCTATTTTGTCGCAAAAATGTCTCATAATAATTAATATACAAAATAGTAACGGAACCGATTTGCATGTAATTTTCTTGCGAGATTTTTTAGGTAGATATAATGACGTGTTTCCAGCATTTCTGTCTATATGTCTGTTTGCACCCGGATCACTCGAAAATGACTGGATCGATTTTTTGGAAACTTGATAGAACTACATACTTAATTGGTACGTCAACTTAAGTATAGCACTGTACAGGGTACATTTTACCCAGCTACAATCGAGTTAAGATAAAGTTTGTGTTAAATCTGACATTTATGCAAGCTAAACTGAGGTAAAAAGCTGTAGAATTTAAGTTTACACACAATTAGAGTATTGCTCTTTTTTAAAAGAGGTAACAAAAATTTAGGAGAAATGTAGGAAAATAAACAGTTATCAAATGATAGAAATAGGTACCTACATTTTTTATATTGTAGTTTCAAAATTAAGATTGATAATTGAGTATAGTCCAATTACTCTTAGAATGATACCGATACGTCATCAATGTATTGGCGTCAATCATCAAAAGGCCACCTAAAAAGAGAAAAAAACAAAAAAAATACTTTTTTTTGTTTTGTTTTTTTTTCAGTAACCCTTTGCACACTACACCACTGGGTCAGGTAGGCGGCGTCCAGAAAAATAGGCATTTTCTGTCAATGACGTAGCGGTATCATTTTTAGAGTAATCGGATTCTAATATTATAGAACGACATAGAATATAATGAAAAAAATTATAATAGCATTGCTTGTGTAAATAAACACAAAAAAATTCGACTGATGACCAGTCCTATACTTCCCACCTAGTAAATATTTTCAAAAAATAAACACTCGTTTTTTTATTCTTTGACTAGGCCCAAATAACCTTAGCTGTTGGTGGTCTTTAAAACACAATTTAATTTTTATTCTTTGAAAAAAGCATGGCCCTCTTTTTTGTTTGGTGATCTACTGATGGCTAGCTTAATATAGCAAAAATCATGGTTACCTTGATTTACGTACAATTTTCTTTTTTTAGTAAAATATTTTTTTTCTCGAAAACTATACATTTTAGAGAAAAAAAATATCTACATTTTTTTCATATTATAACATCTAGAATTCATTTATATATTTTTTTACCTATGTTAATACGTGACATTGAGAACGTTTTTTTGAATATCTCAGGATCCACTGAACCGATTTGACTCAAAATCTAATCAGATCTAAGTTAAAGACTGATAAACACAATAGAACAATCGGCATGCCCGTATGTTGTTCCGTTCTTGAGATATCGAAGGCGAAAAATTGACCACATACACACACACATACACACATACACACACACACACACACACACACACATACAGACATCAGTCTGAAAATGATCTTAAACGATTGCTAGGGTCTCAAAACGTGAAGATTTGTTAAAATCTCGAAATATTTTTTTCGGACTAAATCCATTACTTCCCTACCATAGTAGGGTGGGAAGTAAAAATGTAATTCAAAAAAGTAACAGAAACAATTTGTAAATAAAATGTTTGTCTTAGTTGTAAAAAATTAAGTTGGGCTGTTTTTAATAGACTCCAATAATTTTTATTAACGTGTATGCCCTCCTCGAACTCAAATTACATCGTTAAGCAGTCGTGGAATCGAGTTAATATATCATAATATGGCTGGAAATGATTTTAACCTGTTCAAATTATGAAATGAAATACACATCTAAAAGCATTATGATAACAAAGAAAAACGGCTAAGCTTCCTTTGTGGATATAAAATAAGCGGTTAGGGGGACTTTTAAAAAAAAAGTGGACGACTTTTTTTGCCAGTCAGTGTATAAGCCCCCTCCTTTCCAGCTAAACTTTATTTTCGATCGTATTTTTGATCCGAGGAGAGATTTTTCTGCAGAGCGTTACATTCTTCTGAATATTTAGATGGTTTACATTTGATCTACTTAAAAAAACGGCCAAGTGCGAGTCGGACTCGTGCACCGAGGGTTCCTTACAACCACACAATATATTTGTGTTATGTATTTACCAAAAAAATTGTTAACAATTAGATTAACAATCAATTATTGTTATTACTTCCTTTACTGTACAAATTCACTATTTTAGTTAAATTAACATAAGGACATCAGACGATATTAATCGTCATAACATGCCCTTATTAATTATTGTAGAAAGGCTACATAAGAATCTAATAGTAAACTAAATAAGATACAGTAAGTAATTTTCTCGCAAATAATTGAAATCAAAAAAATTGTGTTTTCTTTCATTCAGTCCGGGATTCTTAGCGCGAGCTCGACTCACACTTGGTCGGTTTTTATTATATTTTGCTGTTTTAGTTCAGAGTTGCACTATAATCACACCAAGTTTAACGCTTGTATGTATTACCCTTTTTACGATAGAGCAAAAACAAAAGAACGTTGGAAAAAAAGTTTTTTGTATGGCGACCCCCTTAATTTTTACTTTTTGATAACTTCCCATTGGAAGTTATTGTAATGGGTCCGAAAATCGAAATCAAAAAGGAAAAAATTTTTTTATGTTTCAAGGTCACTACACTATTTTTACACTACTTTTAGAAAGATGTCTGTGTGTGTGTGTGTACGTACGTACGTACGTATTATGTGTCCATTTCTTTCTAAGACGAAATCTCGAGAATGAAAAGTGATATCGACTACGTTGGGGTGCCAATCGACGCGTATTAACGTAAATATGATCTGAAAGAAATTTTTTCAAAATCGGTTCAGCCGTTCTTTTTTCTTAACCAAATAACCTCCAAAAAAGTAGATTTTATACAATATCTCGCGAATAAAAAATTATATCGACTTCGGTTAGTGGATAAGGTTCCAGTACGGAACACTAAAAAGACCGGAAGAGTGTAAATAGTGAACTTTTGTTTTTAACTTTTTTGCATTCAAGCTACGCATGGTATTTTTTCTTGTCCTTATCATTTTATTATTGCTAATCTGTATGTAATGTTGTTCGCAAAGATATATTTGGTCTTCAGTGAGAGAACCCTCTTAACTATTAAATATTTTTATTTAATCTTAATAAACAACAAGAAATGTTTATTCAAAATGTGATGTTTTGTTGAAATATAATACTCAAATATTGAATATTTATAACATAAATATTATTCCATAATTCATATAATAATAAATAGCGAATACTAGAAATGACAGCATGATATTTTGTAATGTTTTCATTAATGTCTTGTAATGTTGAATATTTACAGTGATTTAATTTTTGATTGGGAGAACTGCCACATTACAATCTTGTATTTACATAGGCATTTCTGTTTTTGCGATTTCATACAATCGTTGAATTCCGGAAATTAAAATTAATTTAAAGCAGTGGCGACTCTGTTTATTATTTTAATAAGTGCAGTTATTATTGGCTCGGTTCATTGTGTATATTGTATGAGCCAAGGGCAATGTTATACGAGTACCTATATATAAAAGTATAGAATAAAAGCATGCATGGCTCATAGCTTAGGTAATTTAACTTGCCACGATACCTGTCCTGTTACATCAAAAACGGGCTTTTGGAAATATTTTGTGAACCTCAGCTGCTTTATAAGTAATGCAGTAGACATCCTTAAATACGCGACTATAGGGTTATAGGGAACGATATAGGGAAAGCGGACTTATCCGATGTCCCGTTTCTAGGCTCCATTCTCATTTCGAATCTAATACCTCCTCCACACAATCGACCATGATGGACAATCACAGAATGGGCCATGATTGTCACCATCATTGCGCATCTGTCCACACAATCGTGCCATTTGTGAATTGTCATCTGTCCGACATGGATATCGAAACAAATAACTGAGTGATCGACGAACGTCTGGAAACCCGCGCAATTATGGCCAAAAAATCCATACAGAGGCGATCACGCTCCATCATGGGCGATCATGGGCAATTACAGGCGATTATGCCCTCCACACAATCGTGATGGCCTGTAATCGCCCATCATGGCTGATTGTGTGGAGAAATGTACATATTTGAAATACCTACTATTGACTATTGCTAGTAATGTTAGGTTATGCGTACTGAAAAATGGCTCCTGAGTCGTGACGCGTAAAAGAGGATTTTGACAGTAAAAGCAGTTAAGGAAAACACTACAATGCCTAAGTATATGAGATAAAAAGGCATATCCTCGTTGTCTGTACTCTACAGTCTACAGTACCATAACAATAACTAATGATTATTTTATATATTAATATAATAATAGGGAACTAAACAATACTTTTCAGCTATAAACTGATCTTATAGCAGATAATATATAAGAGATTAATGGGAACTTGGACCGTGGGTTGATTGAAACTCAGTTAAAGTTTTAATTCGCAACGTTTCGTCTATATTTTAGACTTCTTCAGGCTCTTAAAACATAACACGAGTATGTCAGTAAAAAAAAAAAATTGTGTCTGTTGAACAAATGAATTTTAATGAAATTATTATGATCAATTATTTCAAAAGGATTTTTGAATATTATATTATCGCTGTAAATGAATGATGACTACAGATTATTACTGACATACTCGTGTTATATTTTAAGAGCCTGAAGAAGTCTAAAATATAGACGAAACGTTGCGAATTAAAACTTTAACTGAGTTTCAATCAACCCACGGTCCAAGTTCCCATTAATCTCTTATATATAGTTACGATGGACAACTAATTACATAGCAGATAATATTGAATTGCAGTCGCCTGGGTTTCGCTTTTCCCGACAAATATATTTCAGATGCAATTTGCAAATTAAACATTTTTTAAATAGGCACTGCACAGACTGCTTTAGTCAATTAATTTACTGCATAAAGAAATTTTGCCTAAAACTACACAAATTCGTTTGATAAAAAATTATTGAATTTTAAACTTTAATTCAAATCGACACGTTTAATAAGTTAATAACTTAATGCAGAACTGCCTTTTGGATAGGTACTAATTAAATTTAAAGAGGAGAATTATTTCGCCATAAATAACAAATTTAAGGTCTTGATGTTATCGGATATTTTGCTTTGGCCTTGCTACCAATTACTTGCGCAATGTTTTAAATAATTCCGCCTTGCTTTAATTTTTTCAACCATTATTTAATAATAAATTATATATCTTTGCCCAAAGCATTTATTTGATAAGATCAATAAACTCATATTGAAAAACCTATTTGAACCTTGGACAAATACTAAATTAATGGCATGGGTAGAATTAGATATATTATAGAAGTCCATTTTTAACCCCGACCTACAAAAAAGGGGTGTTATGTGTTTGAGTCATATGTTTGTATGTGTGAGTACATGTTTGGCTCTGGCATTACCTCTTCAATGGGTGAACCGATTTTGATGCGATTTTCATTATACGACAGAACATGTTTACAGAAAAGTCATAGGGTACAAAAAAAACTAATCAAACTAATGAAACAGAAATAGTACCTTCATTAAAAACATAAGCTCTTTAAAAAGAAAACAATAATATGTCTTGTGCTAGTGGGTTCGTGGGTGCGTTTCTCACTTAGCGCAGAGTGTGGGGCAAAGTCGAACCCACGTAACTCAATTTACAGTACAAAAAAAATAGCTAGCCACGAAAACACGTGGTATATTAACATAGGATATAAATTAACATAGAATATAAAAAACAGTCAAACCAAATTTGACGACTATCACGGATATGCGCCGACTTTGGGAAGTGGACATAAATGCTCTCACACTATAACGACGTTTTTTTTGCACTAAAGGGTTCAAGAATTTCTTTGTTAAAATTTAGTATGAGGGTAAACACGGTATTTCAAGCATGTAGTTGGAGATCGCAGAATTCTCTCGGATATCACTACCAGGAATTAGGACAAAACGGTGCTTCCAGCATGCACTTAGAAGTCGAATAGCTTGGCTCGAGAAAAAATGTACTAGTGAACGGAATGAATTTGTGAGCGTACACATTTCTCACACAATAAAATCACATTTTGTGTTGACCATGTAATAGCCTATTATTTTAATAGATACTATTGTAATTGCACACTTAATTATTGAGAATTTTCTACAAAAAAAATGTATTAAAAAAGTATATTGTATATAAACAATTAATCAATTACTTTAATTTATTTTACACTTGGTATAACTAGAAGCCCAACTAGAGAACTGCACTGAGACAAAAACTAACTAAAATATTATTAAATTTCCCAGTATAAGTTTTACATGATTAAACAGATACCCTGTATACAAACATTACGAAATATATGTAATAATAATTGCAAATAATTGATTAATCACATAAATAATGCAAGGCACTACCATTAATGATAAAATAACATTTTTCTAGAAGTTTCTTGACATTTATTTAATTTTACGCGTACTTTATTTATTTATTTATATTTTATTATATATTTTATTCATTTTATTAACTAGTTATTTTGTAATACCTATTAAACCTTTCTTTATAATATTCTGTATTTATAAAGGTGCGTTTATGTATAAAGGACAAATCTAGTCGACTTGTAGCCAGAGCCGATTTGTCGGATAAATTGACGAACGTTTGTAATAGCACTAATCGTCAACAGCTGACTTGACGGGAAAATATTCAAATAGTCCTGAAATGATTTTTCTGCACTACAATACAATCTTATCCCAAAATGGAGGATCATAGACAAGTGCAGCTTTTGTGGCGTTAGGCAACTTAGCAGGAAGTTACATATGATCAGTAAAAACTGTAAATAAATCAAAACAAAGTCGTAGAAGATGGTACAAACTACACAGAAAAATATTTATAAATTAAACGAAAATAAGCGGAAGCAAATACGTCTTTTCGATTTCATGCCACTCAATCAATAACTGTGCAGCATATATACAGGGTTGTCAGGTGTCCGGTTATCACCCGGACGGTCAAGTTTTCCAATGTCTTGTCCGGGTGAAAAATGAAAAGAAAACCGGACTGTGATTTGTCCGGTTTTTTGAAACAGTATACCTCGAAGTTGGTCCCATATAAATTTTACTTAAATCGGTTCAGTAGTTCGTCTGATTTTAATAAAAGTGAGTAAAGGTGTGTGATTCCTTTCAGGTAAATGTCACAGCGTAAGAAGTCGGTTAATAAGTGTGTAGAAGTGAATCTATTGGCAAACGACTAAATTACGTATTGTAAAGCCACTAAAAAGTAAAAAATAAAAAAGTTTTTAACCAAAAAAAACCTCCTTCAAAACGCCACTAAAAAGAGGAAAATAATAAAACTTTGAGGTCTGCGCCAATTAATATGAAGTCGGTTAAAAAGAAAATATTAATTAAATTGACACTTTTTAACCGACTTCATATTTTATTTAATTGACGCAGACCTCAAAGTTTTATTATTCTCCTCTTTTTAATCGCTTTTTTTCACATAAAAATCTTGGAACTTGATGCATTCCACATTTTAAATATAATTTAGTAGTTAGACTGCTTTAGTCGCGCAGTGTTTGCAGAAACGTCATAAGTTTGGAGAATGTCATGCGATAAAAATATATCAATGAGACAATATTGATTTCTTGTTTTCAATTTCTATCCGCTATAATATCTATAAGACAGTTTGTATGTTAAAAATAAATCAAGGGTTAGAGTATTTAGCATTGGCCCACACTGAAAAGGTATATAAAATTTTATTTTCAACTTTTATGTAAAATAGAGATGTTTTATTTTATTTAATAGACCTTTAGATAAAAATAAGTGAAGCTTCTATTTTAATTTATTTGTTGAGTAGCTGTATTCATTGTTCATATTTTTCCCATAAAGGCTCACTTAGCTTTCTGATTTACTGATTACAAATACCGTGCGCACTGCACAATAACACTTACACATAATCAGACTGAAGTATTTCTATTCCATTTTCTTCTTGATCTTGGTAATTTTTTAATGGTTTTTTTATTCATTCAAACATTTAAATTTTAATTAATAAAACAACAGTAACTAGACCTTACCCGATTTTGATATATTTAATTATAATAGTAGAAGTAAATTAATTGAAAACGTTTCGACAATAAATTTTGTCATCTTCAGTTCAGTGATAATTTAAAACTCTGAAAGATTTTAGATTACAAAAAGTTATTAATAAAACATGTGATTAAAAACTAAAAAAACCTAACTTATGAAATAACTACTTACATTATAACATCATCATGTATAAAGTTGTTAAACGAAACATCCAAGTACATTTTTTAATAAAAAGGTCCTTTTAAAGTAAGGTCTAGTTACTGTTGTTTTATTAATTATCATCACCGATTTTTTGGATTTCTAAATTTAAATTGTAAATTAATTAAGTATCTAACATTAGATAGAAAGTTAATAATATTATAAGAAATTAGGTACATTATGTTTACCTAGATCTTTAGATATTAAGGAAAATGAAAATTTTATACGGAACGTCAACATGCAGTAAATATAAAAACAAAAAATATTTACATTTACTTGAAAATTCCCAAAAATAACTTTCAATCATATCCGTTTCTATATTGAAATGAAAAAATATGTTTGAATTAGTTAACCACTATAGCAATATCTCCACAAAAACATTTCAATTTCAAAAAATCTCTCTAGCTAATATTATCTTTAAAATATATTTACTCGCCTAAAAATATAAGAAAAATGTATATCTTTATGTGTTTTCAAAGAAAACCAGAAAGAGTTCGCTTAATCCTATTTGTTCGGTTATTTTGTATTTACAGAAACGCAATATTCCAAGAAATGCTAATAAAATAGAACAAATCCCCTTTTATAGATTTGCTAGGTTCAGGAGATCAGTGCGATACTACGGTTCAGATAGAAATTGTAACAGCTTTGTACCTCATTCTTTACCAAAGAATATTGAATCGTCCCGATTTGATAGATGAAGGTTATAATATATCAAAATTGTTTGTAGTTTTTTTATTCTTTCAAATAATCTGTTTATAACAATTAATATTAGTCTGGTATACTCACACATACACGTGTTTTTGCTGTGTTGTAAACTTCTGAGAAGACAAAATTAAGTAGGTAACTTAATATAAGTAAGAAGAAATGAATATTCAAAGCAATTATTGTTTATTTACTTTGCACGATAAATCTTAATCTGTTGAAAATTAATATGCAAAATAAATCGATTTTGTTGAATTTCGTTCAGTTGTACTAATTCTAATGTTTATAAATGTGTTTCCAATATACGTATGTTCTATAAAAACAACATTAATACGATTTAAGACAACTATAAAAAGGCAAAGAAAACCGAGATATATGTACTGAATTAGATTAAAGCAGGACTGCAGAATTTTTTTCAAACTAATGATAGTATTTCAGAAACAATCTTATAATCATACGTTAACTAAATTCGAGATACCAATTCTGTCTTTCTTTTGGCCGTCTTCATCAAGGACTGGCACGTAACTTCGTGACGGACCGACATATGCGGTTACTATTGTTTTAGGAATGGTAAATGTGGTAACACCACCGGTATACAGTATATCTGTCCTTAAGACTGAACGAAAAAAACTTTTAAAAGTTAAAATAATAGAAATTTTAAAAAAGCTTAAAATAATCGACTGACACCCTAATTAATAATTATTAAACAACAATAAAATATTATCCTATAAAATTAAAAATAAAGGCCTTAATTTTTGGTGCTTCAGTTAAAAAAAAATTAAATGAAAAAAACCCGACTCACGACTGTGTCAAAAGCAAGCTAAAAAGATGGAAACAAGATCAAATGATAACATGCAGTCGGAGGCATACATAAAAAGATAAACAGATATATTTGATGCCTCCGATTGCATGTTACCATTTCATCTTGTTTCCATCTTTTCAGTTCGTTTTTGACGCAATCGGATTTTTTAATTTAACGTTTCATTTACTTACGTCTTTTTAGTTTTTTTTAAATCGTCTTAACGAAACCTTTCTTTTGATAACCATATCGATGTATTTAGAAAGAAAATTATTTTTACATTCTGTTAAAATGGCGTCTAACGTCCGCCATATTGAATTTTCCGTGACGTCACCCTCGTCATTAAGACGGATCCTATGACAAGTCATTTATTAAAATCCATCCAGCTGTTTGGATGCTACGAGGAAATAAATAATCCCACATAATACTTACATACATGCATATAGTATAGTGCAAAACGCAGCCGGGTAAAAATCTTACAGTCTAGTGTATTTACAAAATTACTCGTCAAAAAAGTCTATGGTACACGATTTCTGGTACGACTTTAATATTCAAGATAAAAGAACTTTTAACACAGAATTATTATGGAGATCATGATAAAAGTTAGTGCAAAAAGTACTTTTATATTTGAAAGTAGTACCAGAAACTGAGTATGGAACTGGTCTACTTCTAATATGATGAGCTATATAACTTAAAAAAATCAGAAAAATCAGTTTTTTCTGCTTAATTATAAAGTAGTTAAAACACAATAGGTACTAAACATATCAGGTTGAAGTTGCAGTGATGGCAAGTTTATTAATGATGATTGATGACCATATAAATAATTGACCTTGATACAATAATTTCTATTAGCAGTAAAAGTGCAAAGTGTAAATCATAAAGTATTTAAACAAAAATTGCAAAATATTCCACACACTCTTGTATAATAGCTTTTCTTGCCCTTTATCCCAATTCTTTGATTGTCTCAGTTTTATATAGGTAATTATGTTATTGGTAAAAAATCATATACAGGATGTATCAAAGGATTGAGAATATAGGAAAAACACTGTAGTGAAAATCATTACGGATCAACTTGATTGCCTTGCTCTCTTTTTATGTATAAACCGGAATAATTAATTAAATTTAGACAACCATGATTGCACTTTATCTTTGCCGTGCTACTCATTCATTAACATTATTTTTCGATGTTCTCAATCCTGTGATACATCCTGCATATAGATAGATAGATAGATATTTATTTGTTTGAGCACCACAGCTACGTGACATATAACATCGTCAAATAATAAGAAGTTTACATTACATAAACGAAAAATCTTCCACTTTATAAAGACCAGCCTCAGTCAACCGTCTTCTCACAAGATTCCTGAACTAACTTAGAGGAAGGTTTTGAACAGCTGTGGGCAGTTAAATAAAGTAATGGACATGCAGACAAAACTGCTGTGTGTTTTTTGTAATCTATGAGGTGGTAATCTAAGATTATATTTGTATCTTACATTATAAGAGTGGACGTTAGAGCTACAGCTAAAGTTTAACATATTCTGTTTGACATACAATAATGCGTGAAAAATAAACAATGATGGCAGAGTTAGTATTTTGTAATTAATAAAAATTGGTTTACAATGCTCTTTAGCTGAGACTCTAGCCATAGCTATAGCCCTAACGTCTGATATTTGGATGCTAATATTACCGCGTGAGCTCTGGTATAAATGCAACATAAAATCTGTCACTTTAGACATTTGTTGCATAAACTACTATTATATAAGTACTCACTTTAGTATTTATACTATAATATAATATTAACTGCCGATATTTGAAATAACAGTGTACTCACAAGTTCATACA
Organism: Mongoloraphidia duomilia; assembly: GCA_039654895.1. Taxonomy (NCBI): domain Eukaryota; kingdom Metazoa; phylum Arthropoda; class Insecta; order Raphidioptera; family Raphidiidae; genus Mongoloraphidia; species Mongoloraphidia duomilia. The sequence goes on along the minus strand of CM077516.1, from coordinate 17,023,008 downwards.
TTTTAACAAAATGTCAGACGGTTGAATATTCCATGGGCAAAAATAGTGACTTAATAGGAATCTGCCTGGCACCAATTTCAAAAGATGGCGCTACCATATGTCATTTTTCCCAATTTTTTACTCAAAGAATCAGCTTTTATATAAACAATACAGTCAATTTGTGAGATCTGTAAGATTCTATAGATGATATTCTTTGTATTAAACATATTTGGGGTCATGTATTGAAATTAATAAAAGTAGGAATTCAGATTGAACTTGAAATATTTTTTTCAATGAAAAAGGATTTTTAGACATTTAAAACATACTTTGAAAGACAAAAAATGGATATGCTAAATTTCAATACGAAACTGTTAATAATAACAGCAAATCGTTTAGTAAAAAGTCACTAATGACAGATAATGCAACCGCGGTGTTATCAATAACTAAAAAAAGTGTAGCTATTGTCTAAGAAATGACGCTACGTACGTTTTGTTTACATCTTGATTTATGGTATAAATGTCAGTTTTCGATTTCTTGTTCAGTTCGTGTTTTTCAAAGATTTTGAGATTGATTTTGTTTTCTAAATAGATTTTTTCTTCAAGGCAACGGGTTGCTATGAATATGAATAATCAATTTTCAATTAACATGAAAACATAAAAAGTATCGAATTCAAAGATGTTCTAAATATGACAACTTAAATTATCAAATTTTCCTCTTGAGAAATTTATTTGATTGTGTAAAGTTGGTACCACGTACACAATTTTCAAATTGAGATTAGATTTTTTATATTTTCCAGGTTTTTCTGAAAAAAAATAGTTCAGTAACCAGGGAAATGGGAAGAAATAATCGAAATCCAAAACGACGTAAATTTTTAAAAATATTAGTATCATTTTATAGACTGTTATGCATGAATTTTCTTCGATTTGTTATTTATTTTATTCATTTTACAAGTAAGAATAGTGAAATGAACTAATTAACTAATGAAACTTTTCATATCGCTTATTACAAAAATGACACCACAGAAATTTTATGTAAAATAAAAAAGCACAAAGTAAATTTATATAGGTAATAAAAAGTGACATTACATTCACATTATTATAAAAAATTATAAATTCACTTGGCACTTTTAAATCTTTATTACACTTCAATTATTCTTCTTTTGGGCTTTTCAGACGTATTGCCTAATTCCAAGATCTGTCATAGAGTTATTTTTTTCTAATAGGAGAAATTTCATAAATGCTTTCTTCTTGACTCAAACTATTTCTTTTTGATTGATTCAAGCGTTTTAATAGATTTTATTTATACATTTTTTCGCACATGTTCTATAAGATTTCATAAATGTCCTTATTTATTAATTTTCTGCTCTGAAATTATAATTTTTCAACTTTCAACTCAACATTATTAACTATTTATGACACGACTTGTGTCCACTTGTGTCAACATTTCTCAAATATTTAAATTTTTTATTCACATTGTTTCCATGGCAATTTCAGAAATATTATATCATTACTAACTTTGCTGTCATCATAGATCAATTATAAAAATTATTGTTATATTAGTGTCCTCTATACGCTAGTAGACGAAATACTCACAATATTTTGAAAAATATTACAATTACAGCGACGACAGCGCCTCTAACGGTTTATTATCGGCAACTTTTTGTGCAGTGCCCTTTTAAATAAAGATTTTTTCGTTGGAGAGCAGCCAATTATATAATTGTTTCGAAACATATAGGAAAAAATCATTTTACCAACCAGTGGTCACAGTCAGGATTCTAACCTGAACCTTTCCAATTTCGCGTCGGAATGAGCTTACAATACTCAACTGTGACATGATTGCTAAATTAATATTCTCCTTATATGCTTCAGAATCAATAGATTTTCACTACATGCGAGTGAGAGAATATTAATTTAGCAATCATGTCACAGTTGAGTATTGTAAGCTCATTCCGACGCGAAATTGGAAAGGTTCAGGTTAGAATCCTGACTGTGACCACTGGTTGGTAAAATAATTTTTTCCTATATGTTTCGAAACAATTATATAATTGGCTGCTCTCCAACGAAACAATCTTTCAATTGCAGACAGCCGTATAAAAAAACTATTATTATCTTAAATAAAGACATTGAATTAAATAAGTTAAAACTTATCAATTTTCATTTTATGAATGTATGTAGTGGAGAGCATGACACATTCTATGCACTATAATTGTGAAGGTTTTAACCGACATAGAAACATAAGAATCAAATAGCAACAACGTGTGATCGAAAGGACGTAGCATCGCATTGGTATGCTTGTAATTAAAATGACAAGCATGAATTATGAAAGCAGCCATTTTGACAGGAATAGTACCTGCCAATACTGTACTGAATACCAAATATGTGTACGTTATATACAGTTGTGCCTCATATTTATTCATACTCCCTACGAATGGTCTATTGGCTTAATTATGTTAAGAAATGTAAAATTATCTAAGATAGGTACAGACAGAACATTAATTATACAGTCTTTATTAATTTTATGAGTCTACTAGCTGCCCAGTCTGGTTTCGCCCGAGTGTAAAATAGGTATTTTCGACCATAGATCATTATCCTCTTGTTGCAACGTAACAATATTATATTATGTAGACTCCAATTACTCTTAGAATGGTACCGATACGTCATCAATATATCGGCGTCAATCATCAAAAGGCCATCTAAGAAATTATAATTTAAAAAAACTAAAAAACACCCTTTAATGAACTAAAAAGTGAAAAATAATTAATTTTATTGTAAAAAAGCGTGGGGTGCTTTGTACCATATTTTCATACTACCACACGCTTTTTTACAATAAAATTAATTATTTTTTACTTTTTAGTTCATTAAAGCGTGTTTTTTAGTTTTTTTAAATTATAATTTATTTTTTTTTTTTAGCCCTGGAGATCCTGGTTAGGATAATGGGACAAACTTATGGAATTATTGTATTGTAATCGGTCCTTGATAAGTTTGCAAAGTTTCAGTTCAATCTAAAGTTTTTTGCTTTTTTTTTTGTCCTGGAGATCCTGGTCAGGATAATGGGACAAACTTATTGAATTATTGTATTGTCATCGGTCCTTGATAACTGTGCAAAGTTTGAGTTCAATCTGAAGTTTTTTGCTTTTTTTTAGTCCTGGAGATCTTGGTCAGGATAATGGAACAAACTTATTGAATTATTGTATTGTCATCGGTCCTTGATAAGTGTGCAAAGTTTCAGTTAAATCTGAAGTTTTGAAGTGGGTGAAAATCGCGTTCAAAGAATCCGTTACTTAGATACAAACATACATACAGGTGGAACTAATATAAGCGTGTTAAAAAGGGAACAAAAAAAAATTTTTTTTTTGTTTTGTTTTGTTTTTTCATTTTTTTAGTATCTAACCCTTTGCACATTACGCCACTGGGTCAGGTAGGCGGCGTCCAGATAAATAGGCGTTTTCTGTCAAAGACGTGGCGGTATCATTCTTAAAGTAATCGGATTCTATAATATGTTCGCCAAGAATACTGAAAGAATTTTTCAAATAAATGGATACTTTGTTATATTTTTAATAATACAGTCCCTATAAGCGCTGTTACAAGAGCTGGTAGATACAAGAATGTATCTCACCATTCTTTCAGCGCGCTGGCTACTACAATCAACGTGCGTGTGACAACTGTCAAATTGCCGTTACAAGTTTCGCAATGGATGTGACTAGTTTAATAAATAAAATTTTGCCAGTTTTTATTTAATTTGTTTTGGGTTTTTCTAAGACGTATTTAAAAGTGTTAGGTTCCATACGTAAATATTCAAAAAACCGGTTTGGGTAAAATTTTAATTCTTGGTATAAATGATGAACTTCGCCATGTTTAGATCGTTTTCTATTAATAGGGTGGACATGATAGCTCCTACCCAAATTTGTATTTAAAATATACCACTTTGTAGCAGAAGAACACAAATATTCGTCTTCGCTATCTGACCTTCCAAACGCGATTTAAGTTTGTATCAATGCTAGTATCAAAGCTTCGTTGTGCAAACCTATAAGCGCTTATAATTTCAGTCACCATCTACTATACACGCTACCATCTAGAATCCCAGCTGCGTACTGCACGTACATTTAGTATGTAAATGTAAATAAATAAATAAATAATTACATAATTTTTCATAATAGAATATTGCATAAGCAGCCAAATTACATAATTGATTTTGCTACATCGGGAAAAAATCATTTTATCAACCTTTGTCACAGTCGGGACTCAAACCTGAACCTTTCCATTTTCGCGGCATACTACCATAATTTTTCATGTTATTATTTTTTTTTTAAAATAATGAAATATATATTTTTAAAACCACAAAAAATTTAATATTTCATATTACTCCAAGCTGACACGAACCTGCCACCTTATATACGCCGTACATTAATTCGTAGTTAACTGAATCGTTCTGCGTGAACGCGTAACAGAGCTATGCATACTGTGTACTGTCATGTTTGAATTTTTGTGTCGGTATTTTTCGTGTCGCTATTTTTTGTGTCGAGATTATTTTGACTCACAATAGTGCGGTTCGGAAATAATAGAGAGTGAGTCATGCATTTATACTTCACTATATTTATATAAGCGGAACAGTTTGCTATAGTAACTATACATGACTTCCGAATCGTACTATATAGTTTAACCGAGGGGTAAACCGCTAAGCAAAATTTATACACCTGCAGACATCCCTTTTTCCAAAGACATTCCCGCGTATATCCTTAAACATCTCCGGACATCCTCGGAAATCCCTGGACATCCTCAAATTTTTCTTAGCTATATAAAGAAGTTTCCCTCCGAAAATAAAACAAAACTATCTATCGAATTAGAAACAGTTATGAAGTAAAAACATCACTTTAATTACATAAATAAACAAAATTTTAACGGGACCTATTTCATTTTATTGTAGATTTTTCAGGGTTTCAAGTAGTTTGTATGATGCCTAGATGAGAGAAAGCATTTCGAGAATTATTATTGTCGGTCTATTTGTTTGTACTGCGGTACCACTCAAAAATGGCTCGATAGATTTTGATGAAACTTGATGCACTATCAATAAATTGGTACCCAAACTTAAAGCATCGGGACTTTTTGCCCGCTTATGTTCAGGTTAAGATAGAGAGTCCCGTTAAAACCGAAATTAACGCAACATCAACGATGTATGAAACACTTTCATAAGCATGTCCGTCCTTGGGCTTCTATGGCCTCTGAGTTGCCAAGTCATGTTCCAAGTCTATAATCAGCTGCTAACAAACTGAAAGGCAAATCAATATTACTTTTCCATAGTCTTACAGATGTCGCAAATAGTTTTAAAGAACTTTCTCAACCGTGATCCACTCTTAATCCTACTTGGAAGATTGTAATGCTGAGGCTACATTGGCGCCGTTTCCGACCAGATCAGATCAGACCAGATCAGATCCGTATTGTCGGATGTGAACAAACACCAGTAACCTTATTGAAGTGGCTACAGTTATCACTTCAGACCGCGCCAGAAGATGTCAGATTGCAACAGACGGTCGGACGATATCAAACATGTTTGATATTTTCGTCAGACTACGGCCGTACATTTGACAGTTTTCAACAGTGTTGTGTATCCTAAATTTATGCAAGCTATTATTACCAAATTGTCTTAAACCTATTTAAGACGTGTTTGAATATCAATTATATTAAAAATAATATATATCAATTATATCAATAATTATATTAATATTAATAATGTATGCATCCAATAACGCTGCTTATTTTTTTTTTGTATTTTATGGTAATATTTTCCATGAGATATTCATCCTAGTCATCAGAATCTAAAGAACTCATAGCTTTTAATTTTAACTTGTCAGATACTATTCACCCTAAATGTAGCCACTAAGTCTGAACTGTCTGATTTGGTCTTGTCTGGTCTAGTCTGGTCTGATCGGATCTGGTCTGATCCGGTTCTAGTGTAGCCTCAGACTTAGACATTCATTTTTAACACGAAGTTTTCAAGCGTGAGTGGGCTTGAGAATAGCCGAGCATGTAGCAATACCGCTGGGCGCTGTTTATATGACCTTTCCATGGATCCTCTTTTACTGACCCCTAGTTTCCAGACACTAATCCAGGAATTGGTTTATTAGTAAAAAATAATAAATTGAAAATATGAATTGGTGCTAGGTTCAAATAACTCTTGCTGTTGGTAGCCTTTAAAAAAATGATACGTGCAGAGAGAGTCTATTTATTTTTTGTCATACTACTTTTATAGCTACTTTTGATGGATGTATACTGGCCTGTGTCATTTAACACATAGCAAGTGCGGTAAGTAAACGGTTGCCATACTAACTTCTGTTTATTCGCTCTATTCGCCTGCGATTACATAGTCACGACCTACTGTAAAAGTAAAGATGACGACGCAAATGAACTGTCAAAAATTTTTGAAAATGAACTTAAAAGTATCTATAGGTATTTTGTAGTGGATATGGTAAAAATACCATAGGTATATATCTCGTGCGTAATGGTATTATGACTCGTGTGACTGTAAAAACCCGCTATTGTTTGTATTTACATACTGCACCACTCAGTTATATACCCCATTACGCATCTAGATATACAATCTACTATTAATAAGGTATACTAAGTTGTGAATAAGGAGTGTTCATTTCTAAATCAATAAAGATATAAATTTATGTAGTTAAATGTAACGTACACTTGTGGAAAAACGTTTAATAATGACAAATTACCTGTTGTTTTTTTAATGATGATCCATCAATAAAAATAAATTTCGGTGCTTTTTGTACACAAAACATTTTCAGGGTTCTTTTTGCTCTGCAATAAGAAGGTCGAACAAAAAATATTGAAAATTATTATTAGTAGTAATCTGCCTCTGGATATTTTACATCACTGATTAATTAATAACAAATGTTATAGTTAATGAGCCAACATTAAAATTGCAGTTATAAACCAGACAAAACCGCTCAGTATTATTAGTCTTTGAACACTGATATGTGTGTATCCGATTGTACACTTCATTTAAAAGTTAATTTCAATCAATACAGTAGACATCTAATTATTATCAGGACTAAATGGGCATATACAAGGAGTCCAGCAAACTTTCTGTAACTACTCGAACGGGCCGTAAACGGGGAGGAGGTGAGTTTTTCGAGGTCTATAGTCTATACTCTATACTACAATTAGGATAAATGCGGGAGAGATGCCGCGGTAGGAGAGACGCCGCATGGCTATTAACTTACCTACCTATTTAACAATGGATGCCGCTACAAGTACGTATGTTCGTTCATCTTATCTTGACACATACGTCGCATGTGTTGAATATGATTTTGTGCGTATTTAAGTTAAAGTTTTTCGAAGGTATCTCTAAATTTTTATGATGAAATTTTGTTAGTGGTTTTATATACATCTGTAAAAATGCTGGGGTGAAATTTTCGCAGCATTTCATGGTTTCAGAGGCACTTTTAGGGTCTTGTGAACGCGTTTAAAATCAACATAACCTAACTTGACATTTGTACTCTACCGCCCTTGCATGCGGCGTCTCTCCCAACAAAAAGGATAGTTGCCGCACTATGATTTGGGATAGATGCCCTGCAGTAAAGTTGACATATTGTCATGCTCAAATAAAACCAGCAGTCTACATGAGTGGAGCAGGAGTGACGAAGAACCCATTGCCAAAATAATAAATACACAAAAGAAAAAAAATATTTTTGCGTTGAATGCTTTGATTATCACAAAACCACAAGAAAATATGATTGGTTGGAATGCCTTAAATGCTTAGAATGGCTTCATGAGTCTTGCACAATGTATCAAGACAAGTGCAATGCATATTCCAGGGACGAATTACGAAAAATAATTTGGAAAGCAGCATAAAAGGAACTGCGGCATCTATCCTTTTTCGGTGCGGCGTCTCACCTAAGAGTGAAGGAGAGACGCCGCTTTGCAATGTTTTTTATTATTTTTATTTTAGTATGATTTTTATCAGAATTTTTATTTTGTTTTTGTGTATAATTAAGGATAAATGAATGTATTAGGCTGTGTTAAAATATAAAATCATAAAATACAATATTTATAAAATTACGATATTTTTTCGAAACGTGCGGCATCTCTCCCGCATTTACCCTAGATGGAGAGGCAGCTGCAGGATAACTTACACCATCGAGTGCAAGAAAAAAATCATGTTTAAATGTACCAAATCGTAAAAAAGCGGCCTGTAAAATTTAGGCAACCCAGGATTTTTATGTATGCCTATATTGTTACACTTTGACAGTTGACTATAATCACGATTTTTTCTTGCACTTGATGACGTTAGTTATCTTGCAGTCGCCTCCTAAACTATATTTCGAATGAGCGAAACGCTGGAATTCTAAGCCACCTGTGCTAGAATAGCTGTACTGTTATAAAAATGCATAAAGCTTAATTATAAAATGAGTAACGCAAATAAAAACTTTGCTTCAACTTTGAGCTTATAAAATAAATGCCACCCGTACTATCACATAAATCGTTTTCGTTTTATCTCTTTTCGTATATTCATTTTTTCCAGTTTACATTTTAGTTCATCACTATTTGAACAGTAGGTATACGGTGCGGGTAAAATATTACAGACTACCTTTAAAAGAGCTAAACCAATATTTGTTTAAGACAGGTAAAAACAAGATTTTTGGTTCATAAGTGGAGCCAGATTTCAATTAGTGGCGTAATATATAATACAACAGTGTTGCCGCGTACTGCGAGTAAGACTAAGGAGAGCCATATAAAAAAATCTGTCAATTTATTGACTTTTAATTCAATAATTCGTTAACCTTAGAATAATTATTGGACAGTCATGGCATACGGGTTCACAATAAAAAATTGTTTGAGGGTACTCTTTGCTTTTTGAAGGGCTCTTACTATGATTTGGTATGTAGGTAACTTAATTCATTAAATATCAATTTAAACAGCCTGTATAATATTTAAACGCATTTCCTTCATTTTTTTTAACCGACTTCAAATAAAGGAGGTGGTTTTCAATTCGGTTGTATTTTTTTTAACCGACTTCAAAAAAGGAGGTGGTTTTCAATTCGGTTGTATTTTTTTTTTTATGTTTGTTACCTCATAACTCAGTCATTTATAAACCGATTTTGAAATTTTTTTTTACTTGAAAGGCTATACTTTCAGATTGGTCCCATAGAAATTTCATCAAAATCGGTTCAATAGTTCGGCTGATTTTAATAAAAGTGAGTAACGGCGTGTGATTCTTTAAGATAAATGTCACTTTTTGACATATCAGACAGCGTAAGAAAGTCGGTTTAATAAAAGTGAGTAACGGTGTGTGATTCTTTTAAGGTAAATGTCACTTTTTGACACTAAAAAGTAAAAAATAAAAAACTTTTTAGCAAAAAAAAACCTCCTTCAAAAAACCACTAAAAAGAGGAAAATAATGAAATTTTCAGGTCTGTGCCAACTTAATAAAATATGAAGTCGATTAAAAAGTATAGTATAGTGATTAATATCTTCTTTTTAATCAACTTCATATTTTATTAAATTGGCACAGACCTCAAAATTTCATTATTTTCCTCTTTTTAGTGGTTTTTTGGAGGAGGTTTTTTTTTGTTAAAAAGTTTTTTTAACAGTTTTTAACTTCAATACAGTCGATCCTGTCTAAGAAAGACTCTCCTTCCTAGCGAGAAATTATTATTTAAGAAAAACTTTCCCTTATATAGGTAAATAAACCGGAAGTATGTATATATTTATCAGTCAACACGCACAAATATACAGCGTGTCATAAATGTTTCGTTACGATTTTGACTGGCTACCATTTTGGATTATTTCTGACAGTTCTCATTTGACAGTTATAAAAAGTAATCATTGATAATTTATTATAGATCATATTACACCTCAACAGCGTGTTTTTGTCATTAAAACTTTTATAAAAAGGGATTGTCGGTTGTGATTACTCAAAGGAAATATGAGATTTTTTGATGTTCCAAACAATTCACCGTTCTGCACATAGTTAATTTTGGAAATAGTCAGTATTAGGGAACCTCGACTGATCCATCAATGACCTCTCCAACCTCGTTTGGCCCAGCGCCCAGCGGCATTACACAGTGATTAAAAAATGTGGGTGAAGAGTTTGCATTTGCATGACGCGCGGCCAGAGGTATTATTTGGCCGACATCATATTTCATAAATTTTGTCTGGAATTAAATAAGCGATATATGAAAAAAATAGGTACATAAACATAGCTTCATTTAATTTTTTTTTTCCCCAATTTGAAAATGGTATCCCAACATTTATGACACACTACACAAGGAAAATAATGAACTGCAGGATATGAGCGTAGTGACGTTTAAACTTTTTTTCAAAGTGACAGTTGAAGAGAACGTCGCGTCGTATCTAGCGAGCGTGTTCTTATAGTATGGAGGAGCGCTGCTTTGTCAACGCTGAAAGTCGATTTCAGATTTAAAAATCAATTTGTCAAAAGATATTGTCATAATATATTGTCAACAAATGATTTACATAATTATTTATGTTTCGCATGCAAGATTTCCTAGAAACTATTCATTTTATATTTGGTATCTATACTATTTTTTATACTAACAATATAACATTCATACATGGCTCTCTCTCAGACTGCAAAAGATGTGTAATTTCGGAGAGCACATAAAATGTACGGGGTTTTCATTGCGTTTGTAAATTATCTCGCTAACTATAATAAAGAAAGAAAAATTACATGCTTTGTTGTGGGTTGTTTGTTTGGGACAAATTCAGTGCAAAAATTTGGAATATTATTTTGATTTCTTCCGTGTTTAAGTTATTGCTGAAAATTAAAATTTATCCGATGTTAATTCACTATAACTTTTTTTTAATAAAAAATTCAAAAACTAAGTGTCAGGAATATGTCTCAAAAATTACTGCAAATATAAGAAAACCACAGCACTGAATTCTAGTAAAAGATATGTAAAAATTATATATACTCAGGTACGATGTTTTAGAAATTATCATAAAATTATGGCCATTGATTAAAATTTGAGGAATTTTGATTTTCGGTTACAGCTAAATAACAGAACGTGTCGCAAAAGTTCAGTTCATCACTTATTTTTTTCAGAAAAAAACAGACTATAAGAGTATATTTTAGTGTTTCTCTATCTATTATCCAAAATAATTTCATATCCGTATCCATAACCGAAACCGATAAAAGACTAATATAAAAGATAACAGACTAGTATATCCATATCTCATATCCCTAACATAAATAATTTAAAATTAGTCGGCACTGTAAGGAATTTTAGTTCAATATTTAATTTCCTTTGTCGGCATTTTTCAAAAATTTGATTCCTGACAACAGATTTCTAAACTTTAAAATGCAGTAAAGAACTACCCAAACACGCACTAAAAACAGTGAGTCCACTACTCTCAAGAGATGACAGTAACCTTAAAAAATATTTACAGCTGATCAAGAAATGCATGCTCTACTATAGCATATACGATCTAGATACAATAGTGCTCGTAGAGCTGTTATAGAACTGCCCGTCACAAACGACAGATTTCAGTGAATTTTCACCGGGTCACTAGAGCAGAAATTTAGAGGGGGGGGTCTCGAAATTAGACGTCAAAATTTGTTTTAATTATACGCTAATGTTCTTAGAAATTTGTTGTTTAATAATAAATTATATTCTATATGATGCTAATAATGCGCCAAAAATACATATCACTTCTTGATTGACTGCAATCTAAAAGACAAATACATTTCATAGGTTTTATGTAAATGAATCACAATTACCTAGAACAATAATATTAACAATACATATTATGAACTTCAAACCATCAAGGTCGATTCATTGTTACATATTATTAGCCGTATAATTTGTGGTCCCGTAATAAATTTTTCACTTTGCTATGCCGTATAGATTATGAAAAAATATGAGGTCGGTTAAAAAGAAGATATTAATCACTATAGGTACTATACTTTTAGCCGACTTCATGTTTTATTAAATTGGCGCAAACCTAAAAATAACATTATTTTCCTCTTTTTAGTGGCTTGCTGAAGGAGTTTTTTTTTGTTAAAAAGTTTTTTATTTTTTCAAAAAGTGACATTTATCTTAAAGGAATCACACGCCGTTATTCACTTTTATTAAAATCAGCCGATTTTGATGCAATTTCTATGGGACCATTCTGAAAGTATATCCTTTCAAATAAAAAAAAAAACAATTTTCCAAATCGGTTTGTAAATGACGGAGTTCTGAGGTAACAAACATAAAAAAAATACAACCAAATTGAGAACCACCCCCTTTTTTTGAAGTCGTTTAAAAAGGCATGTGTTGGCGGCACAAACGACTGAAGTAAAACTTCTTATGTATGAATAATATAAAATGAATGGATCAGAATGAGCCATGGCTGCATTAATATTATTGATTTATTTAGGGTTGTTAGGGTAATTCGCGTCGCACCAATTTTATCACCCATTTTCGTTTCATCCAGGCAACATTTTTCCCTTCAAATCGTCGAGGCAGTGCCGCCTAAGAAGTTTTTCTTCAAAAATTGCAATATTAATCTTTTTTTTCTTCAAAAATAAATTATACAACAAAATACAATCTATATTGAATTCCCCCGCCGCGTCTGTCTGTATCTATGTTCGCGCTAATCTCAGAAACCACTGTGAGGATTTTCATTCGGTTTTCACCAATAGATAGACTGATTCACGAGGAAAGTTTGGGTATATAATTTATGAATATTTTGTGCAAATTAGCTAATGCTACGATGATATTTGTCAATTAAGTCGGAAAAAATCGTGCCTCCTGAAAGCTTCCATGGCGTACGGAGCGTAAATCGATAAAGTTATATGAACACACTTCGAAGGGGGAGAATTTCTCTCGGGGGGGGGGGGGATAATTCAACCCCAAAAGGGGTAAAACGGGGGTGTAGAATTTTTTGACTAATTAAAGCCCAGGCCAAACCGCTGAAGCTATAATTATATTAATATCGCAGGAGGAGAATTTCTCGCGGGGAGGGGATAATAAATCATAAATTCTTAGCACCCGGGTGAAACCGGACCGAGCCGCTAGTATTGTTATAAAAATAAGCGATTCGATATAACTCGGACTAATTTTCTCATTTAGGAGTACGTCTGTACGCAAAGAAGTTAGTTGGAACTAAGGAATTAGTAGTATTCATGTGTAAAATTTAATCAAAGTCATTAATTAATCCGCTGTCTAGACAAAATATTTTTCAGTTTTTAACCTGTTTTATCTATTTTAGAGGACCAATTTTCCCATATTTGAGCCTGACTCGAGTTTATGTTTTCGCATAATATATGATCTATATAGTGACTACCTATACAGACAGACAGATGAATTAATTGTGCTCGTATTGGGATCCGTCAGATAGGTGGAGTTTAAAAAACATGGCGCAGAGGGGGGGAATTTCATATACGGGGTATACTTTTGCGTGTAATTTTATGATTTTCAAAGTGATAAGAAATGATAAAATATATAAGTGCAATTTGTGATTGGGCCGGTACGAATCCTAAACAAAGGAATTTCGTTAAAGGAAACAGATTCTCAAAGCCGAACATATTATCAAATGTCGGAAATATAACGAGAAAAATACATGAAAAATGAACTGTCAAAAGTAGTAATCTTTACGGCATATTGCTTAAAAACATCAAAATTAAGAGAAAATCTCCACGAAATTAATTATCCGTTCAATGCTCCTTTAAGGCTGTGTTAGGTGAATAATGTAAACACATAACTGCAACATAATATGTTATATTGTAATAAGTAGGTAAGTTACTAACCTCAAAATATTTGTATACACATAATTAGTCCTAATTTTGTCAATATTCAGAGATTTAACTATTGTAGTACAGTATGATAATGAGTACATCTTATTATTAATATAAAATATTTTTTTAATTCATAAATACAGTTTTTCCACATTTCATTAAAAAAGAATTCGCTGTAAAGTAAGTTTTACAAGGCAATTGATAGTGTTTAATGCCATGATATTAGAAAACGTCGCAAATTCCATTTTCGATAAACTTTTTGTTTATTTTACTTGTTAGTGTATTTGCCATATGGCACATACACTATTGGCGTCGGTCGGATGGCGGGACCTAGGGGTCGGACCAAAATTTCTCGACGTTTCATAGCCTCCTGAACAATTTGGCACCATTTTTGGAAATGTTTATATATATATGTATATATATATATATATTTATATATATATATATTTATATATATATGTGTTCGCGGCATAACTCTCGAAAGACTTAATTGATTTGAACGAAATTTGGTAGCCACGTTGGAATCCATCACCGCACGGAACCTATTTAAAATGGGCCTAATCGGACCATTTTAAGGGTAGTTTTTAGGGGTTGAAAAAAGTTTTTGGGCCCAAAAATACCGAAAAAAATCTCAGAATTGTTTCAAAATTGGAATTTAACCCTTTAGTAGAGATTAAAATGTGTTGCTAAAATTTTAACAAAATCGGCACGACAGGACCGGACTTACAAATTTTATGAAAACACTAGTTTACGGATAGTGATTTATTTGCTGACGGGTGTATTTAATTTGGTACAGAGGTTGCATTGATAATAATATTGAAATTAGGAAAAAAAATATTATTTTAAGGGATGTATTAAGGGGTTAAATTTTTCATTTTGTCCAAAAACAAACTTAAGTTCACATAATAAAGCCACAAGGCCTGCATTAGCAAATACACTATATTGTCGGCAGGGTTTTGGCACTGCGACCCGAGTTTTTATTTTATTCTTGTAATAACCAATTTCACGATAAATTTGCACTGTTAGCATGTAAAATTTTCCCCCGTTTTGATACAATTTTCTGCCACCAGATGTCATATGCTCATGTGACGGGTCCCAATACTTATGCAATAATTTTTAAATAATAAAAAAATAAAAAAATGCAGTGCAGTCCAATTGCCAAAAAATAACAAACTGGAAAAATAAATTGGTATTATAAGGTCACACTCACATATAAGCGGCAGTCGTTGGCCTTTAAAATTTCTTATTATTAATGAGCTGTAATTCCGATGATATTTTTGTAACAAAATTTTACGTTAAAATTTTAACAAAAACGGAAATTAAAGAAAAATTTTAATTAATAATTTATAAAAATTTAAGTAAAATAAATATTTATTATTACGAATGAATGCTATTGATATCTACCTCCAACATTCAATAAACATGCCTAGAACCACGTTATAATAAAATTTTAAACAATACAATTAATATAGACGCTTCACAACTCATTCACAACTCATTAGCGAATCGATCTAACTTTGTCTGAAATCTCTGCTATAATTTACAGTCTGCAAGCCCTGACCTTACAAAAGTTACTGGACAACGCTATACCTACTACAATTTTGTTATTTTGTTATTGAATTTTAACAGATATTATCTGTTATTATCTGTTATTGAATTTGAACAGATGTTATCTGTCCAAATTCAATAACAATTAAATGTTGCTTTTTTGCATATCTGGCAGACCTCTCCCTAAATGAACACATTTTCACTATGACATTTGTCAGATATGCAAAACAAATTTGCAAGGCAGACAACATAAATTGTAAATAACTGATACTTCTCTATAATCTGAATAAATTTCATCAAGTATTATTGAGCCGTATTCGAAATACTGACAACAAAAAATGATCATCGGGTTTCTACTAAAACCAACAAACCGTCATTAATGTGTTCAGTGAAATAAAATCCAAAATTTAAATTCCAGTCTATGCACATTGAAACGTAAAAATGTTACATACCTTACGGGCTTTTTTACATAATAATTTTTTATTATTTTTGTTTTTGACAATTGCTTCCCTCTTCAGGGAATTACACGAAAGGATGCAGCAAAAAAACGTTTTTCAAAAACGTACGTATACGCGTAATGCATACAGGCACTTCGGCATATTTTGTGCTATTGTCGCGCTTAAAAAAGTGGATGCGTACTGCGTGTACTTATATACGCGCGTTAGAAGTTATATTTGTTTGACATGATTAAAAACTAATTTTCAAATCGCACGCAAATATTTATTGAAATAAAATAACAAAAGACAAAATTTGTTTAAATAGTAACTATGGAAATCAATCCTGTTAATTTTGATGTCACATCTTTTGTGTCACACTTTTTAAAAATTCACTCTCATCATTTTTTCATAACGCGCCTAAAGAAGTATAAGTTCAAAAATTTCAAATATAAAATGAAATTTTTGCCTAGACAGTCCATGTATTTAAAAAGATGCCCGTATCTATATAATATTTTGAATTTGTAATTTTCTCTAAATTTTACATTAACGAAGATACACTCATAAACCAAAATATTGCATAATTTTTTTTTTGTTTATTTCTTATCTATGTACTTTTTTTTTGCTAAATGTCTTATCCTAGGGTGTTTTACGTATAGGTAATAACAATAGCGAACTTCCATAAGGCCGACTAGGCCTATAGGCATAGGGCGGCCAATCTTCGCCCGCTATCTAGCTGAAGCACGTGCGGGACGCGGCGAGAGAAAACTCTATATGGTCTTACAACTATCAAAGACAGAAATACTTAACTCAGAAATAAAATATCTCTAGCGGATTGACCCGAACGCAATGCTGATTTTCGTACCAACCGCCCCTTTCTGCGAAATGTGAAGTTGTCGCAGAAATGGGGTGGCTAGTACTGACCGGCCTAAACTGCTAGTCCACCTTTGGGTACTAATGGTCAAATAATTTACATTAGCGGCTTTACAACAGATTTTAAACGAAAAGAAATAAACATAAAAAATATGCAATATTTTTGTCTGTGAGTGTACCTATATTGCCATATTTTTTATGAAAGCCTTATTTATTTCTATCTTAGAGAATAACCTTTTTTAACGTGCCTACGAAACAGAACTATATTAGTATTAATAAAAATAGTTATTTATATGCTAATGTCATTTCACGTCTTTATAGCCGACAGAAATTCCCCAGTAGAAAATGTGTTCTCTGAATAGTTTATTAACACAACAGAGTATAAATAATTTACACAGATAATATATTGTTATATAAATCAATTATTTCAGTGAGGTGAAGTAGTCAGACAATGTTATTTTTTACCACCCTGTAAGTTTTTTGCTACAAGTTTGAAAGTCGTCCATTTTGAAATTATCTGTAAACAGCACGAAATCTTATCGCGAAGCAAAATATTCATAAGGAATTCCATGTACAAAACAAGAGAAAGTGAAAATATGCAGTTATGATAATTTTGCTTTGTTTTTAGTTAGAAGAATTTACGGAATGTCCGTTAACAAATGCATTGATTGTTGCAATTATGCGTATATTTATCGAACATAAATTAAGCATTAAAAACTACTTATCGACAATAGTAATAATAAATTTTTTTTCATTACCTATTGAAAAACAGTAGGTACGATAAATTTAAACTAGTATAACATGAATTTTTGTCCTGATTTCGGTTTTGTGGTTTAAAATGAAAACATACATGTTATGATAAAAACTATAAGGAATTTTCTACGTTTTCTGAAAATATATAATAGATTCGGCCGTTACTTGATATAATTTTATACATTTTTTCAAAAGTCGTTGTGATGTGCGAAACTGTTATAAAATAAATTTTAAATTGGTAATATCTATCTACTTATTTTAACTCATTTTCCTCGAAAACCGTAGACTTTAGGTTAATTAAGCAAGAGGTTCTTTTATTCGTGTACCTTGAGTGGAGTATTGATACTTTGACACAATGTGAAAAAAATAAAAAGTTAAAAGTGCGCGTAAAAGGGGTGGACATCCACTCTGTATATTTTTTTCGTAACGATAACACAAAAAACCATTTCTATTAGCGCGGTAGTTCGTGTGCTAAATTTTGTAAAATAAATGTCCAAAATATGTATATGTATGTACTTGTATATATCTCTCTAAGTACGTGATTTGCATTAAAAAAAAATTACTTCACAGTAAATATGCAGGTTATGTTTAAAATAGCGCATTAGTTTTGTAAAATAAAGATTCGTTACAAAGTATTACATAGAATAACATTTTCTACTGAAATATGGTTATTTTTTACATATAAATATATACAAAAAGATAATTCGATTCTGGTTTCATTGATGTAGTAGGTTATTGTACCTAAAATTAATTAAAAACTTTCGTGTAATAAATGAGACTTCAAAGGGAAAATTGTTTATTGATTCTGGTCCTGCGCTGACAGTTTTATTTTGAACTGACTGCTCTCAAGTTTACAACGCAAAATGAACCGTAGAATTAGAATTATTTTCGTGTTTTTTATTATTGAAAAACAAATACATACAAAATATAGCACATAAAAATGTTTAATTAATTTCAGATCGGATATTTAAAACCAAATTCATTGCCCCACGTAGGTTAAACCAAAATCTATTGCCTCCTTTTCTGTAGATAAATAATTGGGTTTTTAAATGAATTTTTTTTTTTACTTAAATGGAAGGACCACATACAAGTTTTATAGCAAAACTGTTTTTATTTAATTTTTTTGCTTACTAATTAAAAAGTTATATTTAAATAAAAATTAATTTTTAAACTCAGTTCCGATAACGCGCCGAAAGAATCCGAACGCGTGTGACGTCATTATGTTATCTATGGTCTTTGTATCCATGGTTACCAAGTTAAAAATTTATTATTTTTGATAGTATGTGTAATACATATACACAAATACCAACAAATGCAGACACATTTTAACATAACGACGTCACAAACATTCCTGGCGCGTTTTGAAGTCACGTGATATTTTTTAAATTTTTATACATTTTAATTAATTTTTAGTAATTTATCTATAGCTTTAAAAAATTTTTTCTTTTCG
This sequence comes from Mongoloraphidia duomilia, assembly GCA_039654895.1. Taxonomy (NCBI): domain Eukaryota; kingdom Metazoa; phylum Arthropoda; class Insecta; order Raphidioptera; family Raphidiidae; genus Mongoloraphidia; species Mongoloraphidia duomilia. The sequence goes on along the minus strand of CM077516.1, from coordinate 17,004,219 downwards.
ATTTTCAATATTATTTATGTTAAATTATTAGAAAAAATTAAAAAATTAATAATTTTTTTTAAACTTAAATACCTAATTGAGCATATATTTTGAAAAACATGGTTAGAGTTTATCAAAAAACAATCAATATTTTTTAGAAAAGATTCCGCAAAAATTGTATCGTAATAGTTCTTTATCGCTGTCACGATACAGAGTAAGCCGGAATTTGTGGCATCATCTATTTAAAAAAATAGATACTGTTCATTCCCGTTCATCCTAATATCACTATTATAGGACAGCTATCAATACAATGAGAAAGTCAGATAGTTATTTGTTCGTATTACTATAGTTTGATCAAATAATGACACGCTTTTGGAAGTGACATTTCTTAGCTCGCTGGTAACGTACTAGAATTTTCTGTTATTCACAACTTCATATCTTTTACCTTGCAAATGACTAGACCTTTTGTTTTTTTGAAAACATTGCTTAATAAAATTTAGTACAACAGTTTGGAAAAAGCTTGATTTTTATTTTGCACGTATTGTTACGGATCACCCTGTATACAAACGTCAGGCAGGAAGCGGTGTCTGCTTGCTGAACACACTGGTGCCCACACGAACATTCTGGACAACGAGTACCTGCCGGAATGTTCTAGAGAACACGAGCACACACTGGGCATAAGCAACGGGAGTCAGTCTACGGTGACTCACGCAAGTAATCAGTTCAACGGAGATTAGGCAGTCATTAGTGACTCGTGCAATCAAGTACGTCTGATATAAATATTAGGCAGTCATTAGTGACTCGTGCAATCAAGTGCGTCTGGTATAAATATTAGGCAGTCAATGGTGACTCGTGCCTTCAAGTGGATATAAATATTAATCAGTCAGTACAGTGATAAATAGTACTGAAGTAACTGAGTAAATGACTGACATAAATAAACGTTAGAAATAAATCTGAAATAAATACAGTGATGTAAATAGTCCTTGTATATAGTTAATTGTTACGAATTATTGTATATAGTATTGTATTGTATTTTTAAAGACCAAACAGCTAAGGTTATTTGGGCCTAGCACTAATTCATATTTTCAATTCATTATTATTATTATTTTTTTTTTTTTTTAATAATAAATTGAAAATCCAATTGACACTTTTACCAGCTCTCGGGCTAGAACTCGGGAACTGGGGACTTGTAATAGAGGAACCATAGCAACGCCATGTAAACAACAGCGCCGCTACACTCTCGGCTATTCTCAAGCCCAATTATTGTATATAGTTGTTGCGTTCATTGTTATGTATTTTTAATTATTGTAAATAAATATTTATTCCGTCAACTCAGAAAACAGTTTTGTAACAGTATTTTTCTGCAGTGCAAAATACATGCGCAAACTCAACCTTACCGTGATAAGGTATGGAAAAATCAAGGCTACATAAATTTTAACAAAAACTCAAAATAGTACTCTCCAGCCACAACAAAACAATTTTAAAGGGTAAAAAATACACTATTATTAACAGAAATAAACCTATGATTCATTACTATGAAGTATTATTCAACTAAATTCAATTAAATTTACATAGCAAGTAGACAGATATTACCTACAAATTATATAGGTATTTAAATTCTATTCGTTTGATAAATGATTTTTTTAAAGTATAAAACGTAACATTTCTATATAAAGTAGTTTTCATAAAAGGAAAATTATCTAGACTGTCTGTTTTTTTACTTTCGACAACACTAGTTAGTAGTTATATTTACTAATCTTCATCAGAGTAAGTGTTTAAAACCTTAAAAAATATTTAAAAAAATAATCTGACGGAATGTCAACAGAATTTGTAATTCTTTGTTGAATATTTTTTTTAGACTTTCTGCTTTTAACGTATTTACTTAACATAAAACATTTGTACTCAAGAATCAATTAGGTTTACAGCTTGTTAATTGAAATATTGTTTTATTAATTTAAATGAGACAAGTCAAATTTTATTAATTAAGTTGGAAATTGAAAAACACAAACAAGTATAGTATCACGAACGCAAATATAAGTGCTATAATGGTATCAGAGAGTTCTTGATAAATTGCACGAAAACAACAAAATTAATGTTTTGTATATCCTTAAAAGGCACGTCACCTTCTTAATTACCAGTTTTAATTCGATGAATGAATTACAAATATAATGTTTCAATCTAAAAGTCATACAAATAAGTAATAACATTGCAGGTCTATGAACTGTGAAAAAAAGTAATGGCAATGAAAATACTAAAGGACAGTCCAATGAAATAACAAAATTATAAATTGTATCGCTCAATGATTAATAAACAAGCATTATACACTCTGCTGCCTAATATTTGGGACTCTACGTAGACGATAATGACCTCAGTTTTTGAGTATCTATAATCCACAATCTATCGATCTGTAATATTTGGGAACGTAAAATTTGCAAATATTGCCCGTTCTGTATATTAATAGAGCAAAACAATAAAGAAATGATTTGTTCATAGTTTTAAAGTGCATTTAATGTCGTATTTGCATTTTCAAATTTGAAAACCGTTTCCTTTCAAAATGATTTTAAAATTTTAAAAAAATTAGGAAAGTTGACATATTTATTTATTTATTCGAAGAAAGATTATGAAATCTGATTTTTTTTGTATTTCAAATTTCCATGTAAATTGTGTTTTAAAGACCACCAGCAGCTAAGGTTATTTGGGCCTAACATCAATTCATATTATCAGTTCATTATTTATTTTTTTAATAATAAATTGAAAATCCAATTGACACTTTTACCAGCTCTCGGACTAGAACCCGGGAACTGGGGACTTGTAATAGAGGAACCATAGCAACGCCATGTAAACAACAGCATTGCTAAATGCTCGGCTATTCTCAAGCCCAAATTTCCATGTAACACAAACGTCAAAACCATGTCTAGAACTACGAATGCCGACTTTCCCGAAGTTTTTTATTATTTTGAAAGAAAACGGATATGAAATTTGAAAATGTAAATAAATGCATTCTGAACAACTCATTCCCTTTTCGTTTTACTCTAGAATTTACAGGAGAGCCAATTATTTCCAAATGTTTCATTATTTTACATGCTATTTTCCTGTGTATACCTACTATAAATGTAGGTATTTAAGGACAACGTAGAAATATTATCCATATCACGGTACTGATCAGCAATTACTAATTACCTCCAATGTTTTGTTTAATATGTCATTCTTATTTAATATAATTTCTAGGAAATCCATGTACAATGAATTATTTGGAACTCTTCCAAAATGTTAGTTTTTCATAATAATATCAGTTTCTACAGAAATGTTTGCAGATTGAGAATTTATTTTATTACTAAACATACCACATTATACCATAGTGAAAATGACAGCAATGTTTTCAATTTTGTATTTTAAAATGGAGCATAGCATAAATACTGCAGTAATAATTAACCTTTCTTCTAGAGTTCAGTGTTTCCCAAAGTGGGCGGTACCCCCCCCTGGGGGCGCTTGGGCAATCCAGAGGGGGGCACTATTATCCCGAGAAGCAATTAAAGGGCGTTGAATAAAAATAAGGGGCGATGAAAGCATAAAGAAAAAAGAAGAAAAATTTGTAAAAACTATCTGACATATCTCATCTATTGTGAACAATACAATTAAATTCGTAGACATTAGTTTATTTTCCAAATGAAATTCAAATTACATCCGATCTTTTAATAAATATTTTTATGATTTAAGCGTCAAGGCGTCTTAAGTAGGTAACATCTTTCTTTATTATGTTCCGTAGGTAGAAATATAGATACATAAACTGCATCTTTCTGTTTGTTCGATTAAAGAAGAAAAATTTCTAGGGGAGCGTTGAGTAATTTTCTTTCTGAAAAGGGGGTGGCAGGCCAAATAAGGTTGGGAACATATGTTCAAGAATCTAGACTGTGTGCTATCAGTAAGTTTAATTTTGTGTTCGACAATATACGTAGTTGATCAATTTTCAGACTGAATTATGCGAGATACTAAATTATTTTTACAGAGCAATAATAATTTGGTCGCCAATGCTCAATTCTAAAATACACAGCTTAATACCTTGCTGCGTTATTTTTAGTAATAAAATAAATTAACTGTATAATCAATAATGTTATTTTTGTTCGTTTAACATTCGAATAAAATAAATTCAAGAGTAGAGTCACTTAACTACCCGAAATTAAATAATATAGAAATTTTTAGTATCAAATTTTTAATAATATTACATTGTTAATTATGAATTATTACACGTCATATTTTATTTACTTTTATTTAATTATAATTTATAATATTAGTAGTTTATACAACTAGGACAAAAAAGTATAAGACGCGAGGGGTGTTGGCACTCTCGCTTGCGGCTCGCGTGTCAACACCCCGAGCGTCTTATATTTAATTGTATATACGAGTTGCATACATTATTTTTTGTAACACATATTTAAAATGTACAACATTTTCAAATTGCTTTACTGAATTAATATCAAACACCGTAAACTCACTGACAGTACTACATATACTAAAAAATTGGTCTTGACCCAATATTTATTTACTTCGTTACCATAGCAACGCACGCTATACCTATACTTTCGTGTCACATAAAATATTGCATTATTTTACGCTGACGTCACAGTCTATATTATACGGATGGTTAGCTATATTGCCGTATCACATAAATATTGCATTATTGTAAGCGTGCGATATAATATATTATTTTAAGCAGCCAACTAGAGGCACGAAATGCTGTACATTTCAAATTGTGTTACAAAAAGATTATAAAAAATTAAAGATTTAAATCTCAAAATATTTTTATTAAATAGATAGGTACAGGTTTTTTTAGGTCGCGATTTATTGTAAAAATTTAATTTGCTATTATTAAGTCGGTAGATTTTAATTCAAAACGTGCATTATGAGTAAACGTAAAAAAATCAATAAAATTAATTACTGAAGCAATTTGAAACACTTTAATAGCTCACCTCTTTTCAAAGTCAAGACTCAAGAGTCAAGAGTTTTTTTTAAGTTGCTTAAAAACAGCAACATTTTGAATACTCCTCTCGACATAAAAAAGACTTCGTTTATTCGAATTTGTTTGAATGAATTATTTAAAAAAGCTTTTAATATCCATTAACATAATTTTATTTGTTTAACTTCGTACAGTTTATTTTATAAATGTTTTTCAAACTTCACCGAATTTTAAAATCTGGAAAATATTAGTAACACTCATATATTTTAATTTTAGTTTCTAAAACGCAACTATAAGTTTTATTCGCGTTATCCAACGTTTTCAATTGATTTTTTTACAAACATTTTGTCCAAAATTTATTAAAATTAGAATCTTACAAAAACACTTCAATTTCACACACACACTTATAAATTTTACAGCTGCTAAAGCGCTTTCGCATCCATAAAAATATAATACTACGTACCTATGTCTTCTATATTATTATTTAATATTTCGCTATTAATTATTATTACATGTTTTCTAAGATCTGCTAAGACCAATTCTGATTTCTGCACTTTTTAACCACTTAAATACTACATAAATACATCAATAACGCATCTTAGAAATGGAAAGATAAACATAATTTACCGGGAAATATATAATTATCAGCTGCTGAAGAGCTGTAAATACACTATTTTAAAGAATAAACTGTTGGTATATTTTGTAACATTATGTGTGTTACATCAAATAAGAAATGAAATGAGGCCATGAAAATTATGTGAATTAGCTACTTTTTTTGATTTGGGTTTCCCATTTAGAATCAGTATTATTATTATTATTATAGAACCATCGACAGCAATTGACAAATTAGAAAGTATAATATTAAGTTGCTTCACTTACCGAAAACTCGAACAGGGATGTATGACCCAATGTCCCGCCGCTTTCTGCCTGATCCTCTCCTTCATGAGCGCCTTCTTCGAGCCGAACAATTTCATGGCGAGTTTGTTGTCGGTCGGCTGGAAGAGCGCCTGGAGTTGGTTTTTGATGAAGCTCTGTTTTCCGGCGTCGGCGGCCGAACCCAGCGGCGTCGGCCCCGGTTCCTCTTTCGGCGTCCCGTACAACGAAACATCGTCGAAGTGCACTTTACCGCTGCTACCTTTGTAATTCATGTCGTTTGACAGATAGTCGGCGATGAGCAGCGTCTCGTCGTCAAGTGCGGTCACCAGAGAGTCGGTGCACGTGTTTGTGTTTTCGATACTGATCTTGATCGAGTCATCCTTGGCAAGACGCGGTGTCGAGCGTATTTCCTCCTCGGACTGCGCGGCTGCCACTCCGGGCCGGCCGTTCGCCAGGCGCAGGCTGGGCACGCGCCCGCGACCTCCTACCCCCCCGCCGACGCCCCTTCTTTCCCCGCCGCCCCCGCCACCGTCCCTGTAACACGTCAAATACACGTACATTTTAGTAACTGTTAGTACACATTGAAACATAGGTGGTATCGTATATGTGTGTGTGTGTATGGGGGCTGTCATTAATGTGTTGCGTTTCATCTCAGAACGTTTACTAAACTACAAGCGTTTTTATATTATAGTACAATGTACAGTGCGAACGTAAATTCATATAAGAATGGAAATGTTGCTGATGTACAATTTAAATTACACAACTACATGGCCCACAAATCAAAATAAGGATTATTTTATGCGAGGGGTTTTTGTGTTTCTGAATTAAAAAAAACATGCTGATGGACAAAAAAACGTTTTGCGACCGCCATATTGTGAGTAGATATTATGTGCTTATAGAGGCTGCCCATATGAGACAGCATAATAAATAAATGCCAGTCATTTGACGCGTACTTATATCCAAAATGTAAGTTTTGAAAAATATATAAAAGGATTCTAGTTTACAAGGATAGAAGAGTAGGTACCTAAAACAGTTTAACTTAAAAAATGATAAAAAAGGTATATCATGATAGTTATCTCAGTATAGTATAGTTAACTTTTTTTAGACAAATGCCATTTTTCTTTGCTTATATTTACGACTTATATTACTTAAATGTTACATGTCAGTAATATGTATCGATGGAATGTTTAGTTAGGGCTCATATAAATTCCAACAACTGCTTTTAAATGACCGTATATTTTTGTATGTAATTATTTATGCGATCGTCTGAGAATATTGACTTTATCGTACATAAAATAATACTGAAACCGTTACTTTACATAGGACTATAATAAAAAATATAATGGGTTACTTTTCATAAATTTTTACTGACCAGTTTAATGCCCATCTTCTAAAAGGACAAGTATATTAATTTGCGACGGTACCGTCTTGTTATTTCAATTTTAATTTACCACTTTGTCAGTTCTTTCGTGGATTCCTTGAAACATAGCCCCGGACCACATTTTGAAAAACACCGCTCTTTCAATCTGATCACTTGTTCAGATATTTAACTTTTTATGTCTACCAAATACTAATTTTTACTTCTCACAATGAAAAGTGAAGAATTTATAGACTAAATCTATATTAATATTATAAGAGGTAAAATTTGATAATTTGTTTGTTTGTAATGGATAAACTCAAAAACTACTTAACCGATTTTAAAAATTCTTTCACCTATAGAAAGCTACATTATCAGCGAGTAACAAGGACTGTATTTTATTTTCAAAAAAATTAGGGGGGGATAATAAATCATAAATTCTTATCTCTGGAACTACTAAACCGATTCTAAAAATTCTTTAACGAATAGAAAGCTACGCAGGGGGAGAGATTCTCGCGAGGGGGATAAGAAATTAGGAGGGAGATTATCGCGGGGGGATAACAAATTAACAATATACTAAATATACGTGAGCGTTATTAAATCATAATTTCATACCACCCGGGCGAAGCCGGGACGGGCCGCTAGTAATAAATATATCAAATATAAATTACACGATACTTTCTTAACAAACCTCAACTTGGCGAAATTTGCATAATAACTACGATCTTTTTTCTAATAAGATTCACTGATCCAAGAACTTATGCCAAATGACCATTTTCAACGTCAAAATTTGCTGATAGGCGATAGGGCCCTGTAGCAGTTAGAAATTGACCGAGATTTTGGCAAAAAATTGAGAAATGAACTATCCATCAAAATCGCGCGATTTAACGCTTTTAGATTGTTTTGTGTGGGGCTATTTTAAGTCTCTTGTTTTTATGCCAATAAATCAAGAATAGTTGGACCCCTAAAGAACGACATTACTTGTATTATCAGTGAAATAGAGCCTCAATTATGCGAGAAAATCATTAAAAATTGGGTCATTCGTATACATGCTACACAATGAAGACGTGGTGGCCATTTGAACGATATTGTTTCCCATAAATGATGGCTTTGAATGTACTTACTTTTATATAAAAAAAATCCGCAATTTGTTTTATTTCACATTATTTAAAGGTCTAATTTGCTGAATGGAAAACCCTATATTTAGATTTTGTTCAGAAATCTAGTACATATCAAATAAATTATTGTAAATTATAAACGCTCGACACACTAGCAATCAAATTTGTCTTATACTGATAACTAAAATGTAGAATTTTATTCTCAACAAGATTGATAATAACCATTTTTTACTAAAAATGGCACGGAGCCGAGAAATTTGCAAAAAAACGTGTTTCGTGATATTGATTTGTATACGTTTTTTAAAACACCATGACGAAGGTCTATACAAAAATTGAGCGACTTGCAAATTTTTTTCCCATTTGAAATCTAAAATGACAGGGCTAATTATTATTGGTTCAAAATGTCATCACCCTGTCTAAATAAACAATATTAACGATTTTGCCATCTCAAATTTGTGACAGCAGCGGAATTTGAGCAGCAGAAAACATTAGACAACATCGAGCACACAGCACGTGGCATCGGAACGTCAAGCGTCGACCGCGTGTGTAGGTTACAAATTGCGCAAACGCGAACTTGGTGCACCATGTGACGTTTGAAGACCACATTGGGGTAACGCATGCGCAAAATCGTTTCTTCGGTCACAGCGCACATGTCAATCGTTATGTGATAGTATTAGTGCTTATCTATGGAAATTTATGTCAGTGTTCATTTAGTTTATAAATACAAACGCATAAATTCAATTCATAAATAAATAATATTACGATAGAGGAAGGAGGAAATGCAAGGTTTAAATACATTATACGTCACATTCATATTGATATTTGATTTTATCATGCCTCACTAAGCACTTTATTATGTACCTATACAGGGTGTATCACAGAAAACCGAACATAGGGAAAACTCCATTGTGCAAATTAGTTAGGATCAACGATTACTTTGGCCACATATGAGAATGGGTACCATGGTAACGCTGACTAACCATTATTTAATAACAATAATAGCTAATAATGAATAATTAGAAAAATCAGTTAAAATAAATTCTTCAATATTAAATGAATTTATTTTTATTAATGAAACAATTTTTTATTAAGAAAATATTTTTTTAACTAATAATTAAACAAAACAAACAGTTAAAATAAAAAATTAAAGCAAATGTTCAATAAACCTCCATTTTGAATTAAGCAGTGGCTTAATCGGTTACAAAAACTTTGTCTCACTTTATCTAACATTACAGGAGTCATATTGAAACATACTTCGACGATTTTGTCTTTAAGTTCATCCAGATTTTGTCAAATGAACAGCAATATGCATTTGTTACTGTATACGTACACCATGGTAACCATGGTAACGACCTCTGAATAGAGGGCAAAGCAATCTCTGATCTTAACTAATTTGTACTGTGTACTTTTCCCTATGTTCGGTTTTCTGTGATACACCCTGTATAGAATGTACAGTCGCGGACGAAAAAAAGTTTACACCTGCATCATCTAATTACCGGTTTTTTTAATTTTTGCATATTGTAATTTGGCTTTTGATAGTAATGTATCAATTACTAAGGTTACATTCTAAAAATTCAATAAAAAATTATTATCAAAAAACCTCAGTTGTTTATTATACAATCCAAATTACTCAATATTATTCAATTAAAACATAAAAATATTTGATAATATTTGATACTAGTAAATTCCTTCCTCCAATCTTGCAATAATTCTTCTTTTTTGTTCATCATTTTAATAATTTCGAGGTATTTAAACGACAATTATTTCTTTTAATTTTTGACATTTACATTTACCTATTAAAAACTAAATTTGTTGCTAAGCTACTGACTTTTTGTGAACTTTCACTGAAAAACTCAAGTGTAAACTTTATTAAGTCCGCGACTGTACCTATAATAATTAGCGCTTTTGATGTGAAAATTGTAAATTAATTAAGAATTTTTTTAATAAGTTGTACTGGTCTCTAACATCTAGAGAGGTTGCTCTACCCGGAACCATATACTAATTTTTTAATAAGTTTTCTATTATGCAATTTTTTATTTTATTTAATTTAGTGGAGGTCGGGGAAATGAGAACCACGGGATAATCAGAACAATAATAAAATGTAAGTAATTACATGCGTTACAATTTTGAGTGTGTGTGTGTCCGTCACATTTCCTTTGCTTGTGACAGTGCATGTAATTTTTTTTTGCCATACCCACTATAAAATAGCTGCTTTACAAACGTATCTTTCTCACACTAGTGTGGGAAATCAAACCATTTCCATAATGATTTGTGTTTATTCGCCATGTTCCGCCGCTATTAATTAACGAACTGGCAGCTATAGTGAGGACAGTGTAGTCCAGTGGTTAGCGTCGCAGCCTCTGGATCCGACTGTCGTAGGTTCGAATCTCGCCTCCGCTCATGGATGTTTTGTGATGTCATTTAGTTTTAAATGAGTTGCTATTTAATGTAATCAAGACGCTAATGACCTAAGTTGTCGACGCGTCTATAATTTACAATAAATAAATAAAGACAGCTATAGTCTTGTCCCGGACTACTATAGAAGTGAAGTTTGCGACTCAAATTAACTGTCAAAAATTTCGAAAATACTGAAAATGAAGTGAAAAGCAACTATTTTATGGTAGGTATAGGTATACTATATAACAAAAAATATTATATTCATATATATATCTCGTGCGTAATGATATTAAGACTCGTGTGATGTTAAAACTCGCTGCGCTTGTTTTAACATACCTAAAGTCACTTACTCGTCAGTAATATAGGTCATTACGCAACTTTCATTTCATGAATAAACCTATTATATACCTAGTTCTTGAGTTATTAAGGTCTGAAAAATGGCATTTTTATCACTCATTCACTGACTGACCGACTGACCCACTCACTCATCAAAAACCTAGACTACTTTTAGGTGATTTAGAAACTTGAAATTTGGCATCAAGGTAATTCATTAGGCGTATACAAAGGAAAAAATTTGAAAACTACAAATTATCAAATTTAATCACAGTTTATATTAAGTAATATGCTAATCATGTGGTGAAGGTGCCGTGATTAATAGCTGCACTTCCACCACATTTATCTATATTTTAAAAATGAGTTATATACTAGAAGCGATTTTAATGACAGTTTTCTAAACTAAAAATCTGTTACCTACTATTTCTGACCTCTAGTGGGCAATTGCTAAATTAAAGAAATATATTATACTAAAGTAATTAAAAATAAGTTAATAGCAGCGATATTTAGTGACAGCTTTCCGAACTGAAAATCTGAACAGCGACAGGCAACTTTGCTTCGCAGTGAGAGAATTTCTCGCGGGGGGGGGGTAATAAATCATAAATTCTTATCTCTGGAACTACTATCTTTAAGTGATATTGACTATGTTTTATTTTGAAAAATTTCTCGCGGGAGAAAAATTTCACAAAAATTGTGTTTTTCCAAACTTCAAAATAACTGTATTTTTGAGAAATTAAAATAAATAATCTAGAACAGTTGTATAAGTTCAACTAGAGTTACTTTAGTTGCTCAAACGAGTAAATCTTCTATTGCCCATCTTCAGAAATTTTGGAAACAATTATTTATAAACAAAAACGAAGCATAATCTTTCGTTTTGTAGAGATAAGTAGATAGTTAGAAAAAAAGCTTTGTGTGAAATAAATGATTACGCTCTTAGATGATTAATGAGACGGACGTGACTGCGATGTGAAGTAAAGCTCACTACGTGTTTACGAGCTTACTAAATCTCGTGTTTAATATCAACAGCATTGCCAGCTCTTCAAATTAAGAATTACTTTAAATGTTAAAATTAATGAAATTTAAGTATATGGAAAGGAAAAATATTAAAAATAACTACCCCCAAAAGTGTATTTTTGCAAAAATCTAGAGAACTATCTATTGACTAAAAAGGTCATTATTAATCTTAAAGCCGATAAAATTCTGAACAGAATGCCGTATTTAAAAAAAATATCTTCAATAGTTACTAAACGTGAGTGCGCGAAAAAATCATTTCGCGGCGTCGCCTTGGATATCGATGGCGAAAACGTAATGTATTTTTTACCGCTTTTTATTATGTTTTATATCAAATTTTAAATTGAAAATACATATTTTTATCAATAAAAAATGGTGGAACCTTTGGTGTAAAGATACGAAATGTTACAATCACCACAAAACACCAAACCATAACAAACACCAACCAAGTTGGCATCCTGATGATGCCAACTTGGTTGGCGAAACGTACGTCGAGAGTGTTTGTTATGGTTTGGTGTTTTGTGGTGATTGTAACATTTCACATATTTTTATAAAGAAAAGAACGTTCTAAATCATGTTTTTTTCCCGTACCGATATCTTTAAAAATTGAACAATTATAGGCAGTCAAAGTTGAAATCATCATAGTTTTACATGTTTTTTGACACGTGTAACAAATACCTTCTATAGGTACCGAATAAAAAAAATACGTCTTGATAACTTGAGAAATTTTTAAGTTATAAGCATTTAAGTTCATTTTATTCCTGGTAAATTTAATGAAAAATTGCCAAATAGAAGAAAAAAATTATACTTATACGTTTGTTTTTTTAAATGCTTATAACTTAAAAATTTCTGAAGTTATCGAGATAGGACAAAAAGCGTCGTTTAGGGTATTAAATTTCCTATGGAATCCTAGACGGATTTTTTTTATTCGGTATAGAAGGTACACGTGTCAAAAAATCATGTAAAATTCTATGATAATTTCAACTTTGACTGCCTATAACTTTTCAATTTTCAAAGATATCGGTACGGGATAAAAAACATGATTTAGAGCGTTCTTTTCTTTATAAAAATATGTGTTTTCAGCAATTTAAAATTCGATATAGAACATAATAAATACAGCGGTAAAAAAATACATTACATTTTCGCCATTGGTATCCAAGGCGACGCCGCGAGGTGATTTTTTCGCGCACTCACGTTCAGTAACTATTGAATATATTTTTTTTAAATACGGGATTCTGTTCAAAACTTTATCAGCTTTAAGATTAATGATGACCTTGTTTGTCATAAAATTGATAGTTCTCTAGATTTTTGCATAAATACACTTTCGGGGGTTATAGTTTTTTCACCCCACTAAACTAGCGTATATCTTCAGTTGCCCAGAGATGACAGTTTGTCATCATGCATTTTCTTGTAGTTAATCATATCCTAAAGCATACTCATTAATCAAAAAAACTTAATACAACATTTTTGACTTAAGAAAAAATTTCCATTTGGCGGCCGAACTACACCGCTGCACCAGGCAACCGAGCGCCAACGTGCATAGACAACTGACAAAGGCAACGGATTACGGAACTACGTTAACAGATAAGCTTTCCAATATCTATCCCTCTTAATTCCTTAATAGTATTTAGTTTAAAAGGCTTAATCTAGACATATTGATATTAAATTTCATAATTTGAATTGCAAACAATATACATATTAAAATCACTGAACGACAGGATATTTTTGTTAAGAATAGAAAATGTACCATGCTGTATGTTTGTCAATTGTAAATGTTAAATGAAATATTTTTTTTTGTTGAATAACATTTTAAATCCAATACACGTATTTATTAATTAAAGTATATACTTAGAAAAAGTATAAACGAAACCTAGTGTATAAATACTAGTGTTTCACAAGTTCCTGGAAAGTATTTATCTATAATTTTATTGTATAGTAATATTTGAGAATTGTCATACAAAACCTAAATTTTCAATCAAACTTTAAACACAATCAATTAATTATTAGAAATGAGTAAAACCCGTTCTACACGCAGCGGAATGTTTGTACGACTTGTATAAATACATAGTACAAGTCGTACACACTACAAACAATATGTTTCATCCCTATACGTTCATACAATTTGTACAATCAACTTTCAGCATTTTGTATGCACATACATGTCGACAAACTACACGTAACGACATAATGTCGCTGTTTTGTTTGTACATACAGAAGGATAAAATAAACTTCCCGTGATTTGTTTGCACATACAAATCATACTCTTACACGCAAAAACTTCTTGCTCATTTTTTTTGTACAAATTGGGTGTAGCCAACAAGTCAATACGTCTAGGGCAGTGGTCGACAACTGCGGCTCGCGAGCCACATGTGGCTCTTTGACTACTTCAGGCGAATCCACGGGTAGCGGCTAGTATATGTATAATATAATAATACAATGTAGAGTTTATAAAACAATAAGAAATCCTCTAGTAATAAATGAAACAGTTTCCTTTTAATAAAAAACGAGCTTGAATTTAATAAAACCGTGTATGAAGTAGCAATGTACCTACACTGATAAATGGAACAATTTCTTATGTAATAATATTATGTACAATTCCATTCGCTCGGTCGCTTCTGAAGTCTATAACCTATTCATACTGTTTATATACAGATCAGTGGCGGCGTATCTTGGTTTTTACACTAGGAAAAGCGAAGCTCGTTTACTATAAGTAATAATTATAGCCCATACTGGTTAGGTGGTTGAATTCGGAATTAATTAGGGGAAAGCTGGAAATGGTTTTAATCTCTTCAGTTTAGGTCTGGAATGAACATATACTAAAATTTTCCCCCTCCTGCTAATTGAGCTTTAGCCGCTGCGCATAGATTTATAGTCAAAAAACACGTTTTTTCATTAACATAACAATATTACCATTATGCTGTTAAGAAATGTTTCAAACAAAAAATAGTTGCCTTAAATTGTCCACATTTTTTGTCTCATACAATATGTTTTGATTAAACTTGCCATTAAACAAGAAATTAAATTTCTTATTGTTGAAAATACCTACTATTAAAATAACCTAACAATTTTTTATATAATAATAGTTTTTTTATACGGCAGCCAATTATATAATTGTTTCGAAACATATAGGAAAAAATCATTTTACCAACCAGTGGTCACAATCAGGATTCTAACCTGAACCTTTCCACTTATAATTTCTACAAGATATGGTTGTTTCTAGAATTATGGTAATACCGTTTATAGCATCGACGATATATCTAGGTACCTATGTATTTATTAAGATCCTATTAATGGGTATTCGAAATAATTTTCACACTCATGTTGGGCTCTCGCTGGTTCGAGGATTCACTTCATATCATATAGCTATTGAATTAGCAGATATGAATTGACGCTCGCATGTAGTGAAAATCTATTGATTCTGAAGCATATAAGGAGAATATTAGTTTAGCAATCTTGTCACGATTGAGTATTGTAAGCTCATTCCGCCGCGAAAGTGGAAAGGTTCAAGTTAGAATCCTGATTGTGACCACTGGTTGGTAAAATGATTTTTTCCTATATGTTTCGAAACAATTATATAATTGACTGCTCTCCAACGAAAAAATCTTTCAATTTTTTATATGAACGAGAAGTAGGTACTTTAGCAAAAGGAGTGTTCAAGAAATATTTAATTCCCATACAAGGGTTATAGACTTATTCATGGGCTATCGAACTTTTGAAATTTGTAAACTTTGGTTGCGGCCACCCTACAGACACAATTTTTCCAAGATGGTAATTTTTTGATATGGAATGGAACACTTGACGCGAAATGCACTAGGTAGTGAAAAGTGTGTTCAAGAAATATTAAATTCCCGTATGGAGGTTATAGGTCTATTAAAATTAGAAAATTTAAAAGCAGCCACCTACAGAAGTAATTTTTTCGAGATCATAGATACATATTAAATATTTACTGGTATTTTTCAGCTACTGACGTCACAGGTGTTGGCGTCCTGCCTCTATAAACATAATCCCGAGGGAGCAACTTGACTGCATTTCTGATGTATCTGACAATCGCCTGCTTTGTTCCCCAATTCACTGAACTGATATTCCCAGTATCACTGAATACCGCATAGTTTATTATTGAATAAAACAATGCTAATGGACCCAAAGTTCGCAGAAATCTCATTCATTTTCAGTAACCGGAAATTTGCATCGTACAGTATAAAGTATTATACGTATTATTGATATGAATGAAATGGGAATTGATATTGTGGTTTGTTTCCTCAGAAAATCAAATACAATTGACAAAAATGAAACTCGAATTCGGTAGGTATGTGAAACTTTTTTTACTTTATAAAAAATGATAAAAAATGACATTATTCTAATTAAAAATACTATAATCACATATTGAAATATAACGGGTGTTCCATAAGTATTGCGAAAGATTTCAGAGGGTGATTCCTTAGATCATTCTAAGAAATAAAGTTCCCATAAACATGGGTACCCCTTAGCTATAGACCTACAAAAACTTTTATTTCAAAGTAAGAGTTCATAAGAATAAAATTTAAAAGAACTAAAACTCGACTACGTAAATGAAGAAAACAAGAAAATAAAAATGTAACACAGTACTTTTCGTTATAAGTAGGTAGTCGGGAACTTGTTCGGGAGTCCCCGACTACTGATAACAAAAAAATACTGTCTTACTTTTTTATTTGTTTGTTCTCTTCATTTATGTAATCGGGTTTTAGTTTTTTTTTACTTTTATTTTTATGAACTCTTATTTTGAAATAATAAAAAGAAACCTCCTTCAAAAAAGCCACTAAAAAGAGAAAAATAATAAAATTTTGAGGTCCGCGCCAATTTAATAAAATATGAAGTCGGTAAAAAAGTGAATAATAATTAAATTGGCACTTTTTAACCGACTTTATATTTTATTATTTTTTGATGTTTTTTTTTTGTTAAAAAGTTTTTTTTAATTTGTACTTTTTAGTGGCTTTACAATACGTACCTAGTTTGCACGTTATTAACCGACTTCTGTCTTGATATTTGATTATTACTAAATAACTAAAACTGATATTTACCTTAACGGCACTGCACTCCGTTACTCACTTTTTAATAAAATCAGTTTAACTACTGAACCGATTTAAGTAAAATTTATATGGGACTACCCCGAATTTATGCCCTATTAAATAAAACAATAATCATCAAAATCAATTCACAAATACAGGAGAAATCGGTGAACATACATTCATTCATACATAAAAAAAAACATAACTGACGAATGTAGAACCTCCTCCTTTTTTGAAGTCGGTTAAAACTTTCGGTAGCTAATTGCTGATCTTGTCCCGTTTTTGTAGGCCTATAGCTCAGCAGGTAAGCATTTTCGGACTCATGTTTATGGGAACTTTTTTTCTTAGAATGATCTAAGCCCTAAGGCATCACCCCCTGAAATCTTTCGTAGTACTTATGGAATACCCTGTATTGAAATTAACTTTTTATGCAAGAAATAAAAGAGCAGTTATTAAAGAAAATTATGATAGATCTACTGTGAGATGCAAGGCAGAAATGCATGATTAGGTAATTTTTTGGTTTCTGACACATCCATACCAGAAGAATGTATTAAAATCTGTAGTGATCTAGTGATTCAGAATAATCCAAACGGTAAGAAAGAAAATATTTTTCGCCAGTTAATTTTCAGATTTTTATATTTCTATAAAAAAATCAATGCCTCGAAATTTATCATTTTCATAATATGAACTTGAAGTTATAATAACAAGAATCAACTTTAATCAAATTTGACAACATACGAATTATCGTTAGGGGTTGAAATTAAAATTTAAAATCGAACGATATAATAATGCAATTTTATTTGCCCTTTTCATATACCTGAAAAGTAAATTAAATAATGACAGAAGCAAACTACTTGGAAGTTAAAAATATTCGATAAACTGAAATATACATTTACAGTTATTCAGACAAAGTAAAACCAAAAGTTGGTTTACGGGTTATTATCAAAAAATTACAAAAAGCGATCAATTTCGAGCGCTTTTTCAGTTGATTTGTAATAAAACATTTAAAAATGTTTTTCGTAAAAATACATTCTTTTAAAATCTATTTGATAATTATTATTAATTGAACGAATTGAGTTAAAGAGTTTAGGCAAAATCGAGGTTAAAATCTTATCACGTAAACATCTTTTGAAGAAAAATTTGTTTTTGGAAATTCAAAGATGGAAAGGGGCACTGTTAACTCAAAATTTTTAGATAACCCACCTATTGTAAAAAAGAAAATAGTAAGCTTTTAAGTACCACTAGGTCTTCAACTGACAAAAAACTACATAGTAACTATACTGAATTGCAATTTGTATTTTATATGAATTTTTAATAAAGTTTAAAGATAATATGTATTGCTGCAAGTAAGAAGAACTCAGGTTATATAAATATTAATGATAATTTTGAGTATGTGCATAACCTGGAAACAATGATTTTTTTATATGTTTTTTACAACGCCTGCTCTGGAAGTTGACTTTTCGAGCGCTGTATGTCATCTCCGAAATACACAATAATCGCATACTTGACTATATGTGTTTCATAAACGCACATGTTCGGTTATATATCACATAACTGCACGGATTCCGCCTAAACTATACTACTACAGAAATATAACCTCACGAACACAATCTGTACTTAACTCACTCTATCTTTTTCACTTTACTAGAGACCAGGGTTGTTACGGATTCAAAAATTTAGACATCCGCGGATGTAGATGCGGATTATTAGAAGTTCACATCCGCGGATGCGGATGCGGATGCGGTTGCGATGCGGATGCGATGCGGATGCGGATGCGATGCGGATGCGGATGCGATGCGGATGCGATGCGGATGCGGATGCGATGCGGATTATTAGAAGTTCACATCCGCGGATGCGGATTTGATGCGGATGCGGATTATTAGAAGTTCACATCCGCAGATGCGGATTTGATGCGGATGCGATGCGGATGCGGATGCGATGCGGATTATTAGAAGTTCACATCCGCGGATGCGGATTTGATGCGGATGCGGATTATTAGAAGTTCACATCCGCGGATGCGGATTTGATGCGGATGCGATGCGGATGCGGATTTTGGGATTTTAAAAGGATTATTATTTAAATTTTAAGTGCATAAATAACTGAAAATCAATTTAATTTTAACTTTTTATTTATTTAATCATATTTTTAGAACAAAATTACACAAGTTTTTAGTTTTACTTATGACACAACAGAATTTTAAGCTTCGAGTTTCATAATCAAAAATCCATAAAAACTCCGCATTGATTGATGCGGATGTGAATGCGGATGCAGATGTCTGAATTAATGCGAATATTCCGCATTTACGGATGCGGATGCGAATATTCGTAACACCCCTGCTAGAGACTACTGAAACGCCATCTAATGTCGACCGCGATAATAATTTACTTTTTATTAGGTGTAAAAAAATGAAAATTCAATAAAAAATCATTTTAATATTGCAATTTTTTATAAATTAACTCAAATTTAAACTGTCCAAAAACGGTGCAAAGGTGGCCAAAAACGGTACTTCTACCCTATTTCTCTCAAAGTCAACTTCCAGAGCAGTAGTTGTAAAAAGTATTGTATGCTACAGGTGGGATAAGTAGCAAATATGACAGTCGTGATTACGACATTCGCTGTAAGGTTTATGGGGCGTTCGTATGAAGACTCGTGTGATTGTCGCAACTCGCCTAACGGCTCGTTGCGACAAACCACACTCGTCTTCATGCGAATGCCCCATAAACCTTACGCTCATGTCGCAAAACACGACTGTCAGATTATTTGCTACTTATCCCACATGTAGCATAAATTACTATTATTTGATATGAAAAGCTTAATATAAGTACCTACTAAATTATCAGTCGAATTTTAAAGTTATAAGTATTGGTATTTTGAAGAAAATATTACTAGTTTTAAATAGCAAAATTTTTAAAAATGAAATACCTATATAAGACAAATAAATTTTCGGCAGTAATAAATCTGTGAATCCGAATGTTTTTTTTATTTATAAAACTCACACTAAACGACTTCTATAATCTTACGTAATGTACATACAGAACATAATTGTTTTTGGAGAACTCTTAGTCGATGTCAATAATGATTGATTGTTTTTTCCGATAGTTTCTTCGCTTTATACGATTCTTATTTGTCTTTTATTGGAGAAAGTAAGCAGAAGGAAAAATTTCAATTTAATTCCCTCGCATTATTGGATATCGTTGATAAAATTTTCATATCTTTTTGAGTATTTATTTTGTTACAGTCAAATTTATCATACACTAAACTGTTATAAAATAAAATTCATACTAGATAAACAGTGCACTCAAACTCTGGAGTCTGAATTGTGAACCAATAGTCAAAACCTGCAGGGAGACTGGAACTCAACCAAAAAAGAACAGTTCTTTTTTAATTTAGTAAAGGAACTTACTGTTATAGACCGAGAGCTAATGACAATTTTTTGGTGTTATTTATTCAAGGTCTTATTTTTGTGAAGATGTTGAGGAAGACATATTAAAGTGTCCTGAGTAAGGGATTTTGCTAAATAGCGGCATGGCAGGGATGCAGACCGCCCCCAACATGTAACAAAAAAAAAATGGTCACAATTAATATTGCTTCTAGACTGAAATTGTTTGTATAGCTTGTCGGTGAACCCAATAACCATTATAATATTTACAGATCGATTGGTCGGTATTAAAGGGGTGGCAGATCACCCTAAACGTGTCATGTACCCGACGAAATTTATATTATTTGTTTCAGGTTCAAATTTTAATATGTTGTTACGGCGACTGTTTTAAGCATATATTTCAATTTGCAGAACAAAATGTCGGTATTCCTCGCCTAGGTGTTTATATCGTTCTGCAAGGGGGTTAATAACGACATTTCGTTATGCAAATTGAAATATATGCTTAAAACCTTGAACTTATAATATAAATTTCGTCGGGTACATGACACATTTAAGGTGATCTGCCACCCCTTTAATACTGACCAATTGATCTGTAAATATTATAATGGCATTATTGGGTTCACCGACAAGCTATACAAACAATTTCAGCCTTGAAGCAATAATAATTGTGACCATTTTTTATTACATGTTGGGGGCGGTCTGGATCCCTCCCATACCGCTATCTAGCAAAATCCCTTACTCAGGGCACTTTAATATGCCTCCCTCAACATCTTCACAAAAATAAGACCTTGAATAAATACCACCAAAAAATTGTCACTAGCTCTCGACCTATTCCTAGGTTGTGGCTAAAATCAATTTCGTATTAATCATTGTTTTTAAAAATCAACCAAACATAATTGACCTCAAATTGCAATCTAAGGATAAACACTGAAAATCACGGTTAGCAAAATGTGGTTCGAAACGTTAGAGGAGCATAATATACATACAGATTTATCAACAGTTTTATGTCGTGCCTGATAATAAGTACGGCAATTTGATCCACTACATTTCAAAACTAATGTTGACCATTAACTGATACATTTATGAAAGATAAAACAAACAAAACAATGTTAGTGTAAGAAAACAACACAGCGACTTGGCACGTGGAGTTTCGCCTAATGAAGAATTTTACGGTTTGGTGTTGCACTTGTATATTGTCCAAGGTAGTTCAATTTCAAATTAATTACTACAACGGACAATCATATAGATGAAATTATTTCATTATTGATGTATCTAGGTTCTTATTTAATGTATCCACTTTAGGTGTTTGAAATAATTTCACCTACATGATTAGCTCTCGCTATTACGATGATTCACATCTACAACCTAGCTTTAATTAATAACACTCGCATGTAGTGGAAAACAATTTATTTCTTTCCATATATGGAAAATGTCAGATTGGTATTGTAAGCTCATTCCGCCGCGATAGTGGAAAAGTTCAGGTTAGATTCCTGACTGTGACTATGGTTGTTAAAATGATTTTTTCCGATATTTGCAGGGATCAGTTATGACTGCTCTTCCAATAAAAACTTTCAATTGTATTTATTATGTTCTTTAGCGAATTTCAAATTGAAATTTCAGGATTTTATAGAGCAAAGAATGCCCTAACTAAGACAACGTTTTTATTAGATATCTTTTGAACGAATAAATCTCTATGCGTAATGTGCAGTGCGTCTCGTCAACGTAGAGCACGTTTTAAACTATTTCATTTTTACTGTTAGAAATATACACTTTTTGTGACCTTGAATAAAATTGTAATTTTTCTGCTTTTGCGTTTGTTCTTGACATAGACTGTGAATGCGCATAGATTTTACATTTAATATTCAAAACAAAACAGAATACTGATCTAGGCCAAGTTCTGTAACTATGTCACCATATTAGTATTGGCATAACGAGGTTTCTATAGACTAGCCGTACTTTATCCGGCGTCGCACGAAAATTATGAGCCTGTATTATGATAGCGTAATGTTAATATAAGACCTCACTCGCTTCACTCATTCGGTCATAAAACGAAACCTTGCTCGTTCTGGGGAATTAAAACAGAAATCTTGTACTGGATCCCCGATTTGCTTTTTATTTTCGCCATTGGCCATTCCCGTTTTGTCCCAGCGGAATAAATCATAGCCTGTGTAATTTTGGAATCATTAATGCTTAGATAATATCTATAAGTATCGATTAAATTATTTGTAGTTTTGTTTTTATATACAGCGATCATTAACACTTCTTTTTCTTGGAATTTATATGACGATTACAATATAATATAAGGTAAATAAGTTTTTGCGGTTTCGCTCTCATGATCGTCAAATTTGCCTGCAGATTCAGGACCTACCTAATTTAAATGTCAATTTTGACAGCAATATTTTCTTAAACCGAGCGTATAGCTGGATAAAAATTATCCTATACTTCAAATTATTTAAAAGTGTACCAAGTTTGTCAAAATCGGTCCAGCTGTTTTCGAATGATGGCGATACAAAACAGACAAAAAATTTGTACACGTGTTCTTCTGTGTAGATATCATTTAAATACCCGAAAAATCTGTACGAAAACGCAATTACAGACAGAGATCCCAATCAAATGTTATTAGTGTTTTTGCGTATACTTACATAGGTAGTATATTGTTTGTCACTAAACTTCAGTGGTGTTGATCGAATGGTGGTACCTTAAGAATATATATAATAGCGGGAGTTACCCCCTGCAATCTTCACCTCAAATCCTTTCCCCTCGCCTATAAAACGGTTCCAGCTCTCCCGACGCTATTTTTAAAGCCAAATACAGGATTAGAAGAATCACACTACAGATTCTATAGGCGAAAAATTGAATAAAAATCCTGAAAAACCTTACAACTTTTTAAAAAATTACGTAATCTTTCACACGTATCCAAAACTTTTTTCAAAAAATTCGCCTGTAGGATCTGTAGTGTGATTCTCGATTCTTCATTTGGCGTTTACCCGAACTCTTTAACTTAACTTTAAAAATAGCGTCGGGAGAGCGGGAACCGTTTTATAGGCGTAAGGCGAGGGGAAAGGATTTGTGGTGAAGAGGGCAGGGGGTAACTTCCGCTATTATGTACTCTTAAAATGTAGACGTTTCACATAATTTTGAACAGCTTGAAAATATATATTTGTGTAAGCATGATTATACTGAACTCACCCATAACTAGAATGCCAGGCAAGCTGACATACGCGAAAAAATTTGCTGGCAGGCGTAATTAAACAATTCAATACGATCGATCCTCACTTGATACGGGGCTGTCGGACCTATGCTTGCTGTTGCTGTGTGAATATTTCATTCGTTATCGCCAGCAACGTTTGGAAGTTTTTTTTTCCGTATAACGTTAACAGACTCAAAATTTTAGTTGAAACAGGAGTAGAAACAATAAAGTAAACCTAACCTTGTTTTTGTTGCGTGTTTGGCTGTTTGGATTTGTGCTTTCCTGCAATTTCTCGACCTACCTAAGCTTGTTTCGCAGTTTTATTGATCATCACTATAAAATCCAGAACTGTCAAGATCAAATCCAGAAGTGTCAAATTCCTAAAATTTGAATTTGGCGCAATTTTCACTTTGTAAGGCGCAGGTACGCGAGCCCAGTGCGCAGATTGTAATTGTTACCAATCTGATCTTAATGAATCACATTCCAGTTATGGATGGAGTTCAGTGGATACCTAACATATATATTGAAATCTATCGCTATACATAAATTTAAAATGGGCGTTGCCGTACCTCATTTCAAGGATTGTATTTAGAGAATAAAAAAAACTGAACACGAAAATACCGAAAAAATCAACGGAATTGTTCCAAAATCAAAATTTAATTGTTTAGTAGACAGTAGTAAAATGTGCCCCTAAAATTTTAACAAAATCGACGAGGAAATATTTAAGAAAACAATAGGTACTAATTATTTATGGATAGTGAATTATTTACTGAATAGTGTATACTGATAAAATGCATATACTGCATAGGTTATAGGTGCCATAATATTATATTGAAACTGCGAAAAACGTAGTCATTTTAAGAGATGTACTTATGAGCTTATATGTTGTATTTTGTTCAAAATCTATTTTAAGTCCACATTATAATATTTTTAAATGCCACAATATTAACAAATACAGTATTTTTTGACAGGGTTCTGCATTGCAACCCGAGTTTTTTTAGTAGGTAGGTAATCTATTTCTTTTTCTTCTTTTTTTAAGGCCACCAACAGCTAAAAGACTGTAATTACAGGAGAACGCCCTTAACATCATGACACCATTATAGAAGTAAAGTTCACCTACATAATTATACAACTGTTGAATATTACTCCAAATGGTTAAACAATAACACAATGAGAATTAATGACGCATATCTAAATTAATTGCATGTAAAATTATAACTTGCTAACAATATATTAACTAACATAGTAAACTGTTACCAATACAAGCAAAGTTAATGACAAAAACCATTGGCATAGACTTTACTGAATCTGTAGAGAATGGACTGAAAAAATTAAAATACTATTTATAAAAAAGGGTGTGGGTCTCGGGACCCCCGACAGATGTGAAACATCAAAGAAAACGGTATTGAACTCGGTGATATTCTCTATGTAGTAGTATATATTTTTTCAAAAGCAGCAACTAACTGTTATGCTGACGTAATCCGAAATACTGCACTGTAACACACGCGGTTGCGGCGTTTGTGCACGCCTGAGCCAGAAACACAACTAAATACACATCGAAGAATCTATATTACATACCTACACGTGTATACATATACTTTTGCTTTACAGTACGTTCGTATGTATACGCTCTCTCTGTCTTCCCGTGCCCGAGCGGGCGGAAGCCGAGAGAGAGAGAGAGTGCCGCAGTGGTAGGGAGAACAACAGCGAAGGAGCGGACCAGAAATTTCGTTGCATATCTCCCCTCACGCGGCTGTTCACTGCCCGACATAAGATGTTTCACATCAAAAATGTCTTACAAACAGAGCTGGGCAGTTGGCAGTAGTTAACTACAAAATAGTTTAACTACTTTTCAATAAAAAATATTTGTAGTTGAACTATTTTCTTAAAAAAGTAACTGTAGTTAGTAGTTTCAATTTTTTTAAGTAGTTAACTTACTTGTAGTTCAACGACTTATATGAAAAAAATTTCAATTATTTTTTCCAATAACCTGACGGCTGACGAAAATGGATGTGCGTGTGCCTGCTATCGCAAATCGGTATTTGTCATTGCGAATAAATTAGAACTAGAACCGTTACAATTTAGAAGACAAACGAAGTAATATTGAAATGTTAAATGACTACAACATGATAAAAGATATCTTTATGAAATATAACACCTGCCTGCCATCCTCAGCTGCGATAGAAAGACATTTTTTTGTTTGCGACATGCATTAACTCTAACTCTCCCCCAGACAAAATTCATTATCCGACGAATTGTTTGAACAATTAGTTTTTGTGAAAACTAATGTCAATTTGGAGAAAGAATAAATGAGCAGTGCTGGCCTTTGAAGTTGCGGCGGAGCGAGTTTACTTCCGTCGATAATATTTATGTTATAATAATTGTAATTTGTAAGTATCAAGTAAATTATTAATTTGAAATAAATGTTATATTTTCAAATCAAATTAATAATACAAATATATTTTTAAATGTTACTGTTTACAATTACAATTTTTCCTATTCAGATTTAGTGCAGTAGAAATAAGTAAAAAAACACCTTGAGGTGAAACTAATTGTAACAAAAATGATTTTTGTTGCAAATGGTCGGTAACACGCTTCTAATCAACATACTAAAAATATACGTCCGTACTGTTGCGCAAAATGCGTTTTTTTGGCCGTCATCTTGAGAAAACATCAAAAATTTAAAAAAATCATGTGTGGTATCAAAAAATGTTTCAAACAAAAATGTTTGCCGTAATATTGTCAACATATTTTTTGATAAAAGTAGCCGCAAGCCAGAAATTAAATTTCTTATCGTTGAAAATATCCACTGTTAAAATTACAGTTTGTGAAAATTTTGATATGAACGCGAAGTACTCTAGTAAGAAGAGTATTTAAGAAATATTAAATTCGCATACAAGGGTTATATAGACCTATTCATGGGCTATCGAACTGCATCGAAAAACGGGGAAAATCTGGTTGAGGCCACCTCACAAACACACTTTTTCTAAGGTAGTATTTTCGAGGTGGAATTGGAACACTTTACGCGAAGTAGGTAGTTTTTAGTAGTTAGTAGTTAAACTCATTTCTTCGCAAAGTAGTTTGACCATGCAGTAGTTTGAGTACATTTTTTGTAGTTAATCGAAACGATCGTTGAGATGAATAAATGTGCAGAATTTTTCAAGTGTTTGTTTATTAATTTTTATTGTAGTTAATAGTTAACTACTACTACTTAGGAGTATCGTCAAAATCACTTTAAGTTTGAGTGCATTTTATAAATTTTTCGAATAAAATGTTTGTGACACTAAAAGCGGTTTGTCAGAGGTTTGTGCCGAGGCGTTTGTCGAAGCAGTTACCGAGTTGGCACGTATGTTAATGTTTTTCAATGGTGCAAAACACACCGCGGCGAGAAAGCCGACTCTCAGCCGCCTCGACACATCGTTCTCCACAAGAAACGCATGATTGCCGAGTTCACACCGCTGTGTGTATCATCGTCGATTCGGCAACCGCCTAGACTGCCGAGTTGACACACAACGCCGTCTGTGGCATCGCTCTAGTTATGTAAATAACAAATTTAAGCGTCAAAAGCATTTTAACACTATACGAGTATGCCATAAAGGTACGTGCAGTATGGAGCTGGGATTCTAGATGGTAGCGTAGATCATAGCAGGGCTTGCTTAAATTAATGCATTGTTATAATATATGCGAGCGTACACAACGAAGCAGTGAGTGTAGCAGGTATAAGCACTGTTACAAGAGCTGATAGATACAAGAATGTATCTCACCATTCTTTCAGCGCGCTGACTACTACAATCAACGTATGACAACTGTCAAATTGCCGTTACAAGTTTCGCAATGAATGTAACTAGTTTAATAAGTGAAATTTTGCCAGTTTTTATTTAATTTTTTTGAGTTTTTTTCTAAGACCTATTTAAAAGTATTAGGTTCCATACGTAAATATTCAAAAAACCGGTTTGGGTAAAATTTTAATTCTTGGTATAAATGATGAAATTCGCCATGTTTAGATCGTTTTCTATTAATAGAGTGGACATGATAGCTCCTACCCAAATTTTAAAATATACCACTTTGTAGTAGAAGAACACAAATATTCGTCTTCGCTATCTGACATTTAAAACGCGACTTAAACTTGTATCAAGTATCAAAGTTTCATTGTGCAAACCTATAAACTCTTATAATTTCAGCCACCATCTACCATACATGCTACCATCTAGATCCCAGCTGCGTACTGCACGTACCTTTATAATTAAAAAAAGCTGACTTAAACGTTTTGAATTTAAAGAAATTCAGACATTTTAGCATAAGGGATAGTAACTTTTTTGTGCAATATTATGCTTTTTGAAAATATTTCACGCAATATACACCTGTAAAGCAAATCATTTTTACAAGATTATATTTAACTTGCATTGTTTGTATGTTAGTTTGTTTATTTAGGTCAAATCTTGCAAGTCGATTTTGAACGACTTCCACGTATCCGATCGATTTGAAATTTTGTCCACATATGTATTCCCGATGACAATACATGACTAAATCATTTTTAGAAATAAATTCAACCCCTAAGGGGTTCAAACGGGAATGTAGGATTTTTTTGACTAATCAACGCCCAGGCCAAATCGCTGAAGCTAGAAATTTGAAATTTGGACAGTTGGTTCTTTTTCTGACGTAAGCATCCACTATGAAGGGATTTTTCAAAACTCAACCCCTACGGGTGTCAAATGCGGGTAAAATTTTGAAAGACTAAAATGATCAAAATAAAATATTAGTAAAAAAAACTTTTTAGAGACAAGCTTTTATTGAAATATACTAAAAAGGAAAAAATAATATTTAATAGTTTAGGTTCATAATTATTATAAAAGCGGGGTTGCGACTAATAAACTATTATAGAGTTTACAACCCACGCTTTTGTAATAATTATGAACCTAAATTATTAAATATTATTTTTTCCTTTTTAGTGCATTTCAATAAAAGCTTGTCTCTAAAAAGTTTTTTTTACTAATATTTTATTTAACTAAATATTTAACTGATTTTAATGTTATAATTTTAAAATATCAAAGTCCTTTTCACTCACGGGTCTCATTCGTTCATTACACAAAGTTTACAATATTTTATCCCTTTGTATCATAGTACTATAAAATAATCTAACCACATCAAAAGGAATATTTTCAGTTAATTTCAGAACATCCCTTTGAACAGTTTGCGGGACAGCGAGCGGGACCCAACAGTTCTATCACAAACATTTTTCTAGAGAGGGAGCTTATGATATTTTTTAGATTTACCATGTGTGCTAGTTTATCCGGAAAGGTTCGATTTTAAACTAACGCAACGTACCGATCGATAATGACCCTAAAGTCTGCAGACAATAATAATTTGAAAATAAATACAGTGTGTCCCCGGATTGAGTTCACAATAGGTGAGATTGACTAAAAATTTTCGATTTGGAATTTCATATTTTGGGATTCCGCCCTGCTTGGTCTGAAACTTATTTTTAGTTTACTTTCGATTTTTTTAAATCAAGTAGGCCTTTACAGTTGAGCAAAACCTCTTTTCGTTTCAGGTAAAGTACCTTTTCCGTTCATACTACGCAAAAGTGTCACTAAGAACAGTTGTTCACAATGAAAAGTTATGGCGTTATGCAAATTTTCATAATGATCGGCCTACTTTGATAATAGAAGTAGAAAATAGGAGAAAAATATTTCTTTATTTTTAACGATTAGATGATAAATCTTAGATGAGAAAACAGAGTGATTTTGACGTGTATCTAAGATAATGACAGTAAATTGTTTGCTTTACTACGACGCGATTGTTTTTCAAACAAAACAAAACAAAAGCTGATTTTATCAAAGTAGGCCGATCATTCTGAAAATTTGCATAACGCCATAACTTTTCATTGTGAACAACGTTTCTTAGTGACACTTTTGCGTACTATGAACGGAAAAGGTACTTTACCTGAAACGAAAAGAGGTTTTGCTCAACTGTAAAGGCCTACTTGATTTAAAAAAATCGAAAGTATTCTAAAAATAAGTTTCAGACTAAGCAGGGCGGAATCCCAAAATATGAAATTCCAATTCGAAAATTTTTGGTCAATCTCACCTATTGTGAACTCAATCCGGGAACACACTGTATTAGTAAAAAAAAAGTTTTTAGTGACAAGCTTTTATTTAAATGCACTAAAAAGGAAAACATAATTTTTAATAATTTAGGTTTATAATTATAAAAGCGTGGGTCGTGAACTCTATGATAGTTTATTAGTCACGACCCACGCTTTTATAATTATGAGCCTAAATTATTAAAAATTATTTTTTCCTTTTTAGTGCATTTAAATAAAAGCTTGTCTCTAAAAAGTTTTTTTTTACTATCTAATATTTATTTTGTTCATTTTAGTCTTTCAAAATTTTACTCCCTTTTGACACCCGTAGGGGTTGAATTTCGAAAAAATCTTTCTTAGTGGATGATTACGTTAGAAAAGGAACCTACTGTCCAAATTTCAAGTTTCTAGCTTTAGCAATTTGGCCTGTGCGTTGATTAGTCAAAAAAATCCTACATCCCCGTTTGAATCCCTTAGGGGTTGAATTTATTTCTAAAAACGATTTATTCATATATTGTCATCGGGAATACATATGTGTACAAAATTTCAAATCGATAGGATACGTGGAAGTCGTTCAAAATTGACTTGCAAGATTTAACCTAAACAAACACACTAACTAACTAACTAACATACATTGCAAGTTAAATAAAAGCTTGTAATGAATAACTTTGTCAAGTCCACCCGACCGTAAAAAGATTCCGATTTTGATTTTTTTAGCGAGGATTTGTCCATCTGGAGGTCTAGATACGCATTTTTTAGATAATTTTTTTTTCGCTTTCAGGAAAAAGTTATGGCAGAATCCAAGAATGGGTGGGATTTTTTCAGTTGGAATTAATCTATAGGTGTAATAATTTCAGATGAAAAAATCCCCTCATTCTTTGATTCCGCCATATAACTTTTTTCTGAAGGAAAAAAGGAAACTAAAAAAATGCGTATGTATAAGATCACCGTTTAATAAATCAAAACTCTATCATTTTTACGGTCGTGGTGACTTGACAAAATTTAAAAAACGATTTTTTTAGTTTTCTGAACTTTATCCGCTTTAATTTTTTTCTGGAGGCGAAAAAAACTACAGGGATCTGTAGGCCCCAGTATATTTTCTGAAGAAGTTTTCATTATATTAGATTTAAAATCCGATGATCATTAGTATTGTCAACGTGGACGCATGCAACAATTATTGGCCCTCGCCCTCACTTTTGTAAACTTTATTTTTGCTATCGTTCTAAAACATGAATTCTAAAAATATGAACCAACACAAATAAAATTTAAAAAATCATCAACACGTATAGAATCGCAATTATTTGAGAAATTCAAACGTTGAATCATAAGTCACCTCTCTTGAAAAACGTTATATACGAATTTGTACAACCTCAACGAAACACAAAACAGCGACTGAGGTTTCGTTCAATCGGATACAACAGCAGCACCTAGCGTAAGCTTTGTGAACTAAGAGCTTACAGAGCACAACAATGGATGACGCGCCCAGAGCCACTTGATAGAGAAACTTGATCAATAATGCATATCTGCGAATGTAACCCGCGTATATAATCTCATCTTTTTCTGTTCGTGTGTAAGTTAGATGTAAATAGAAAAAGAGAGAGTTATATGTGAACAGGCATACTTATGTAACCTATTCACTTTAAAAAGGGAAATAATATCAAGATTTTTATCAGATTTGTCTGTACTATTTACATCTCTTTTTTTCATACAGTTTAAGTTACTTAGAAAAAAACAGCTAGTTCGAAGTTCAACAGACCATTTCAGCTTATTGTTTATTCGAGCATATATAAGAGTGACATCAATTCACTTATTTCTCGTACAATATTTGTAGATAATGTGATAAGAAAAAGTTTCGTTATGCAATAAACTCTAAGGTAAACACCTTTATAAAAGGTCATAATATACCAAAAAGTTCAGAAAAAGTTTCCAAAAAATAATTCAATTATAGTGATCGAATTTTTTGATATTACATTTAAAAAAATCCGCGGACAAGTGCGAGTTAGACTCGTGCGCCAAGAGTTCCGTACCATCTATCATTTTATTTACCCTTGAATTTCGAAAACTGTTTAATAGTTTTCCTGTAAAGTATATATTGTATACTTCTAACACCACTAGCTTTTTTTCGAAATATCACCCGTAGGTACTTGTTATGGAAATAGAGAAGGAATTCAGTTTTCGAGATGCCTTTTCAGAAAAACGCAAAAACTACGTAACATAATAAATAAAACACACAAAACTGGCTATAGAGACCCTTTTCAAGCACTACTGACTTATACACTGTTCATCAAACTTATGAATAACACGAATTCTTAAATTTAAAATAGGTAATTAGTATAATTAGGTATTTAAGTTTAAAAAAAATTATTAATTTTTTAATTTTTTCAAATAATTAAACATAAGTAATATTGAAAACCGAAAAGAAATTTTTTTTTAAAGCTATAGATAAATTACTAAAAATTAATTAAAATGTATAAAAATTTAAAAAATATCACGTGACTTCAAAACGCGCCAGGAATGTTTGTGACGTCGTTATCTTAAAATGTGTCTGCATTTGTTGGTATTTGTGTATATGTATTACACATACTATCAAAAATAATAAATTTTCAACTTGGTAACCATGGATACAAAGACCATAGATAACATAATGACGTCACACGCGTTCGGATTCTTTCGGCGCGTTATCGGAACTGAGTTTAAAAATTAATTTTTATTTAAATATAACTTTTTAAATAGTAAGCAAAAAAATTAAATAAAAACAGTTTTGCTATAAAACTTGATGTGGTCCTTCCATTTAAGTAAAAAAAAAATTCGTTTAAAAACCCAATTCTAAAATTCATTATAAAAGAACAATATCTTATACTAATTACTTATACTAATTACAATAAACATTTAAAAACAATGTAACTAAAATAATCTATTTTAAATTTAAGAATTCGTGTTATTCATAAGTTTGATGAACAGTGTATAGTCAGTAGTGCTTGAAAAGGGTCTCTTATAATAGACCGAAACGTAGTATTAAAAATAAAGTTATGGAAAGCTATAGCCAGTTTTGTGTGTTTTATTTATTAAAGTAATCTTTTTTGCTGTCGGTAGAAGCTAATAAGTGAGTACGTAACATAATATTCTGAGATCCTTAAGAAACGCCCTTTCAAATGAAACCCCGCATGACCAATTACAGATATTTTTTGGGTATCGAATTACACCGTGAAAACCTATATGATATAAAATATTATCCTTTAATTTTAAGAGCTAGTTCAGACACGGCGGAATCCGCGCGAATCAACTGCGCGTAGCTTATTTACATTAGTGTCTTCATATTCGTTCATACATGCCCGCGCGGATTGTTAATCCGTGCGGCATTCGCCACTCGACTGCCGGAAAATAGAACCGTGCGGCGTCCGCGCGGTCGAGCCGTGACGGCGTTTAGTTGCTTTGCGGAAGCCGGGCGTTTCCAACGTGTGAACAAATACAAACACATTGCTTCTTCGACTTCAATCTTTAAAATGAGTTGTATGTAACCTCGCCCCTCTCCTGCATATCCGCACCCTCACCGCGACTGTGTGAACAAAATATATTTTTCCGCGATTCAAATCGCGCGGTCGCAAACGCACGGATTCCGCTGTGTCTGAACTAGCCCTAATCTAACTACCCAGACTTTCAATAATATTGACGTATTGACAATAAATATTTATTACAAGACTAAGAACTCCTTAAAAATCCGACCTAGAGCTAAAACACAAATTATTTTTGATGGAAGTCCGTTTTAAAAACTTGCCAGACTTCCGCGACTCGGTAAATTTTAACATGATGCGTCTACTGAGACCTACACTACATAATTAAAAAATTAATTTTATTTCTTTTTGGTTATTTGATCTACAAAAAATACAAGCGACTAGGCCCTGCAGTCAGGTCCATTCTGATTGGTCGAATACTCCACCTTGATGTCGTTTGACACACAATATACCTAAATGCAAAACGTTACAACTAACTATAGTAAACTCTGTACTAATATGGATAGTTAATAGCGATTAAAAAATGGGTTTTGTATGTGGAGAATATTCAAGCACATATTCTTCAAGACAGGCATTAATGTTCACAAAATTAGAATGAAAACTTCAGATAAGGCTTATAATCTAATTCTTTCTATAAAAGTCGATCAATTTTCTGACATTTCAAAATAAAACTTAATTAAAATTTATTTTTCTATTCCAATGTCTCAAGAACACTGTTATTGTATAAATTTTGGACATCATAATATTTGAAATAATAATATTAAATTAGGTTTTATTTTGAAATGTCAAAAAATTGATCGACTTTTATAGAAAGAATTAGATTACAAGGCTTACCTGAGGTTTTAATTCTGATTTTGTGAACATTAATGTCTGTCTTGAAGAATATATATTTGAATATTGTCCACATACAAAACCTATTTTTTACTCGCTATCAACTATCACTAGTTAGTTGTTCGTTCGTTTAGGTGTGTGTTCGTGTGTCAAACGACATCAAGATGGGGTATTCGACCTGTCAGAATGAACCCTGATTGCAGGGTCTAATCGCTTGTACAAAAAACATGGAATTTTAATCCAACTATTTTTATTCTGCTTTGTCAAAATTTTTGCAAAATTATATTCATATTAGAGGTATGCTTAGATTTGTAATCTATTTTTTTCGTGTTATTTCTTCCGTTTATCGCTATATCGTTGAGGTGCGTAAAAAATGTGTCTGCGGTCCAGACATGGGGAACGTTGTCTGCCCATTCGTGACCCCTACCATAAATAATTAGGCGCACTCGGTAAGGCCTGAAACGGCCATTGAGCAATTATTGGCAGTTGTTTCGTGCTGAATCGAGTCGATTTTAGGTGCATTCTCAAAATAGATAATGTCTTGCTGTCTTAACACGTTTGTTAACTTTACAAACATTTTTTGCAAATTCCAAACTGTTGATGAGGTCCACACATTATTATCGATAGTTTTCGATAATTTCAAAATTTTGTAAAACACGGCATTTGTTACACTAATGCTGGGTTTATCGTACAATTTTAACATGCTGTTTTTTTAATCATGCTGTTAAATTTTGATTGCTACGACGTGTTCATTGGTTGCTGCGTTTTCATTTTGGCAAATTGTTGATCGTTACCATAGCAACCGTCATTTAACAGCGTGAAATAAATAAAATTGTATGATAAACCCAGCATTTATGTTCTCAGTTAAATGGTCAAATGAGTCGTTTTGGTAAATTACCGCATATTACAGACTTTATTTTATTTTATACAAAACTACAATAATTAAAATAACCAGTAAATTTTATTTATAAAAGCTAAGATATCCACATAACACCTTTCTTTCCTTTAATCTAGAAGTGTCTGAAATTATTTGCCCGGTGGTTCCTCCTGAAAACCCGTTATGATTCGACAATGTCCACGAATACAAAGGAATTTTAATAAATAAAGTAACAAAGTCGTCACTAGACATTCTTCAATGTAATACGGGATTACAAGAAGACAAATTTTACATGTTTTCATTGCACATTCAAAAAAAACTCGGGTCGCAGTGCCAAAACCCTGCCGACAATATAGTGTATTTGCTAATACAGGCCTTGTGGCTTTATTATGTGAACTTAAGTTTGTTTTTAGACAAAATGAAAAATTTAACCCCTTAACACATCCCTTAAAATAATATTTTTTTCCTAATTTCAATATTATTATCAATGCAACCTCTGTACCAAATTAAATACACCCGTCAGCAAATAAATCACTATCCGTAAACTAACGTTTTCATAAAATTTGTAAGTCCGGTCCTGTCGTGCCGATCTTGTTAAAATTTTAGCAACACATTTTAATCTCTACTAAAGGGTTAAATTCCAATTTTGAAACAATTCTGAGATTTTTTCGGTATTTTTGGGCCCAAAAACTATTTTCAACTCCCAAAAACTACTCTTAAAATAGTCCGATTGGGCCCATTTTAAATAGGTTCCGTGTGGTGATGGATTCCAACGTGTCTACCAAATTTCGTTCAAATCAATTAAGTCTTTCGAGAGTTATGCCGCGAACACACACACACACATATATATATATATATATATATATATATATATATATATATATATATATATCTAAAAACATTTTTAAAAATGGTGCCAAATTGTTCAGGAGGCTATGAAACGTCGAGAAATTTTGGTCCGACCCCTAAGTCCCGCCATCCAACCGACGCCAATAGTGTATGTGCCATATGGCAAATACACTAATAAAAAATAGTAATAGTAATAGTAATAGATTGTAATTGTAATTGTAATTGTAGCATTTTATTTTTTGTTGCCCGCATAAAAAACTATCAATAGTTTTCAGAAACTATCGATATTATTCGATAGTCAAAAACACTATGGATCGTTCTCTACCTCTAATTTATGTCGGCATCATGACAATAGATGTACGAAAAACTATTGTTCTTTTCAAGGGACAAAGCCACACACGATTTAGGAGACCGAAGAATGTCGGGTATATGATTGAAGTCCTGTTTGGTTTTTGCAATCATTAGGGTACCTCAATTAAATAATTAAATTAACGATAAACTAACACTAATCAATTGCTAACAACAGGTAGCTGTCAAT
Organism: Mongoloraphidia duomilia; assembly: GCA_039654895.1. Classification (NCBI taxonomy): domain Eukaryota; kingdom Metazoa; phylum Arthropoda; class Insecta; order Raphidioptera; family Raphidiidae; genus Mongoloraphidia; species Mongoloraphidia duomilia. The sequence continues at coordinate 16,967,891 of CM077516.1, read as the reverse complement.
GTCGCACATGAGCAGGTGCGGTGTCAAACCACAGATTTTCCGTGTCCGCACTGAAGATTTATAGGTCTGCTTTCAAACAAATTCATTAATATTTAACCATATTCTACTAATTCCTAACTACTCGATAAAAAATGGTGGAACCTTTGGTGTAAAGATACGAAATGTTACAATTACAATTACAAATTACAAATTTGTGGTAATTGTAACATTTCCTAACTACTCGGTTAAACTAACTAGATATTTTATACGGCTGTTTGTTATCATGAAGACATTCTACAGAGAAGGCCTATGTTTTATCTTTAGTATTTTGTTTCAAGGAATTGTACGCACCTAACTAAAATTTAAATTTAAGAATCAACTAGAAAACGATTCCGAATTACAATGCCACTTGTCATTTTTGTCTGGCTTCAAACATTTTGTTCAATTTTGTATAATTAATTTCCTAAAAAATGTTATAGTATTGAGAATTTTCGTTGTAAAGCAGCCAATTATATAATTGATTCGAAACATATTGGAAAAAATCATTTTACGAACCATAGTCACAGTCAGGATTCTAATCTGAACCTTTCCACTTTCGCGGCGGAATGAGCTTACATTTACTCAATCGTGACATGATTGTTAATCCAATATTCTCCTTATATGCTTCAGAATCAATAGATTTTCACCACATAGCTATGTTATCGAAGTGAATCTTCGTACTAGCGAGAGCTCAACATGAAGGCTCTCGCTAGTACGAAGATTCACTTCTACAACATAACTATATTGAATTAACACTCGCATGTGATGAAAATCTATTGATTCTGAAGCATATAAGGAGAATATTAGATTAACAATCATGTCACGGTTGAGTAAACGTAAGCTCATTCCGCCGCGAAAGTGGAAAGGTTCAGGTTAGAATACTGACTGTGACTATAGTTGGTAAAATGATTTTTTCCAATATGTTTCGAATCAATTATATAATTGGCTGCTTTCCAACGAAAATTCTCAATTGCAATTCAGCCGTATAAATCTATTAATTTATGTTATAGTATATTCGCATTAGTATTTTAAAATCTTAGGTTGCAAAATGCAGCTTTAAAAAGAACAAAACACATCACATCTGTGTGTATTTCATTTAATTATTAAATTTGAATGGAATTAAAGAGAATAACAGATAACTCGATGTTTTTTTAATGGCTAATATAAATCCTTTTTTAATTCCCATGAAATATAAAACAATACTAGAATTTATTTAACTTGCAGGATTAATTTGTTAGGATTACATTAGTGCTTAGAGCATTAAACAAAACAAAGTAGGGTGTTTTATACGTTTTATAATTTTTGTACGACTAACATAAAAGGCTGACATAAATACTTTTCCACTGACATAACTGACCCAGAACTAGGAAGTTCTACTTTTAACATCGTTTTCCCTCAACACCAGGATTCATTATTAATTTAAATGCAATTACGTCCTGTTTATTTTTGTGTTTATATCTACGCTTATTTTTAAGGTTTCTCGTCTTGGGAAATGAAGTTAGTACTCAGGTGAAAATGTGAAAATATTATTAGTTTGCACACACCGCCAGCCATATGACTTGTTTCGCCCAAGTCCGGATTTGCTCCTTGTGCCGCCACTGGGCAGTAGAAGAAAAGCCTCCCCCCATCAAAATTAATTAATAAAAATAGATAATATTCTAGAAATTTATTGTGCTGCAAATTAATGAGTAAAAAAAATGTTGGGTGTTGAAAATAGGTAATAATTACAAAACAAAGTTGAAAACTTTGTTTTGTTTCTTTGTGTTTCGTACAAAATAATTTCATACAGTGCAATAAATTACAAACATTTAGAACTAGAAACATGGTTTAAGGTAAAGTCAATTTTGGCCTTATTGATTTTTTCAAATGAACATTAGTCTTACTTTTCTATTGGCGCATTCAGAAATCAAATTTTCGAAGTCTATACAACGAACTAATTCAGATTCAATATACATAAAATGGCTAGATTGTTAAGGCGATCTTCTGCCAACATGGAACGAAAATAATTTTTTATCCGTTTTAAGCAAGAAAAGATCTTTCTACACTGCACTTAGTTACAGCAAGAGTAATAAAATATATTCTGTAAGCTATTTCAACATTTGGAAAAAAAACAAATTCTGTTTATTAAGAAATCTCAATAATTCTAATGGCGATTTCTTCCTCTTAAAGTTTGTAAAAATTAGTTGAAAAAATTCAAAGTTTTCAAAAAGTTTGTCATATCTTATTTTGGAGAAGAAGCAATAGCAGCGGCAAATTTCTCCAAAAATAATAAAATGTTTATGAACAGAATTATAAAAGATTATATTTTTACCGTTTACTACATTAAAAAAAACATGAATCGTTAAAAATGTAATATTCCGACTAAAAGTGTTTAGGATAACAAAATTTTAATAATTTGAAATTTAGAAGCGTGTAGGTAGGTACCCTCGCATTTTAATTTTTAGAATACTATTTTTATGTTTTCGTATACGTATTTATCGATCTAAAAAAATGCCCATTAAAATATGCTAAACGATTGCTCAATTCTGTATTTGCACAGAAATCAAGAGAATTGAAGCATAAAATTACGAAAATATGCACTTGAATAATAATACCAGGAATTCAATAAAACATGACAAAGAGAGAAAAGGACAACGAAAATAAGAAAAAGAAAGAAACATTCAAGGTTTCGGAGTTTCTAATGGAAAAAGCTGTAAAGCTTAACTTAAAAGGACGTAGTAAATAGTAATTAAAAGAGATAAACAGCTGACAATGCACTTATTTGAAAGAAAACGATAAATTTGAGTTCGGGTTCAGAACAGATACCGTAGTACTCCATTTTACTACATTATAAAGATTCAACTGAATTTGTTTAAACTTTATTTATATAATAGTAGATAAATTAAACGTACTTTACCAGTAACAAAAACTGATTTGCTCTACTAGGTCAACAATAATTTATTCTGAAAAGAGACAAAAATATAATAACAGTTGCAACTTTAATTAAAATAAATATTAAAATTAACACTCGACCTGTCGCGTCAATTTTTATAAAATGATTGGTCGCGTTTATTATTTAAATCCGTCTATTTCGCTTCTGTTTTTTTCCTTTCGACGGTTTCCTAGCTGTGTTCTTGCCATTACCTTTCAGATAATAAGGCAAAATGATGCGACAACACCGTTTTGGTAATAAAAAATGTATTAATCAATTATCGTATAATATACAGGGTGTCCCAAAAAATGGGACATAAAGTAACAGCTGATTCCTTACAAAAAAATATTGCGATAGACCCCAACTTGTCTATTCCGAAAGTTGATATTAAAAGAGATACAGGGTGTCAAAGTTTTATTTTTGATTTTCTTAAATAATTTTTAAAATAATTTAGGCATTTTAATGAAATTTGGTATATGGGGATTTTTTGACATGAGAAATTAAAATTTGGTATATGGGGATTTTTTGACATGAGAAATTAAAATTTGACCTTGGTATGGCTCTTACTTGAAGGGGGGCGCCACTTGCACACCTTTTCAATCATTCAAATAGTCATAACTTTTTTGTACGCACTCGTACTTTTTTTTTTTAATCAAAAAATTGATTTTTCCGTCATTTTTACGTAAAAAAGGTATACTTTGTAAAAGTGGCTAGGAGTAACCTTTTTCAAGATATTTGCACTTAAAGTAATCGATGCAATGTGGTTTTAAAGGGCAAATTTTGAAAATGAACATAGGTGACTTTGAAAAATGTGTTGAGGTTCATGGTTGTCATTTTGAAAACCTTCTACAATGAAATAAATGTTTTTGATTCGCTATTTAAAATAAAATATTAATTAAAATAAGAAGTATTATTATTTAACTAAAATTTGCCATTTAAAACCACATTGCATCGATTACTTTAAGTGCAAATATCTTGAAAAAGGTTACTCCTAGCCACTTTTACAAAGTATACCTTTTTTACGGAAAAATGACGGAAAAATCAATTTTTTGATTCAAAAAAATAGTACGAGTGCGTACAAAAAAGTTATGACTATTTGAATGAGTGAAAAGGTGTGTAAGGGGCGCCCCCCCTTCAAGTAAGAGACAAGTGAGGGGTCTATCGCAATATTTTTTTTTAAGGAATCAGCTTTTACTCTATGTCCCATTATTTTTGGGACACACTGTATTTATTTATCAAATTAATCATTTAGTGAACTCTGGAGTTCTCCTATTTTCCTAGAACAAAAAGACGTGCATCTAAATAAACGCACGAAACCTATGAGGCTCCCTCGAAAGTACCTATATCGAGGCATCTGACCGACAGTACCGTCTTTTTCCATTGCAGCAAAAAACGGACCGCACTGGGTGTCCCACACACCCACTGAAGAGTTAATAAGCCGCTTTGAAAAGCAGTTTAAATTAATAATTTATGTACTCTTAAATATTACAAATAAACAAAAATAAAAATATTGGAAATTATACAATATGATCTACTGAACCATTTATTAATTAATTTGTAACAAAAATATCAATATTTTGAATAATAATAAAACACAAGGTTGTGTTTTATTATTATTCAAAATGTTTAATATTAATTTACATCAAGTAAGCACCCAATCTATAATATATTTAAAATATCAATACTATATAACCTTGACCATTCAACTTCTGACTCAGTTTGCCCGTTAGCAGCGGCACATATCATCCACTCCAGACGCCTAGTACCCCAAGAGGGCTGCGTCATCACCTCTTATTAAGACTGGCTCAGTTATGCCTCGCATGGTACGTATGCAGTACGCACACACCTTATCGTGGAAAAATCATGTAGACAATTTAGTACACAGTTTATATAAAACATTATATCTATTAAAAAATTTGAAAAATAAGGTAAACCAACGTGTATTAAAAATCGCTTATTTTTCCTTATTTAATTCAAAAATGACATATGGCATAGAAGTATGGGGCAATTATTGTGCAGCTCATAGTCTTTTTAGCTCAAAAAAAAGTCATAAGATTACTTTCTGATGCTCAGTTTAATGAACCATGTAGACCTCTTTTCAAACGGCTTATGATCCTTACCTTCTATGATCAGTATATTTACCACTGTTTAGTACACATTAAAAAAAATATTAACAAATTTCCAGAACATTCAACAGTTCATTCTCATGATACTCGGAAAAAATCCAACCTGTGTTTGCCCCTAAATAAATTCAAGCATACTAGGTACGGCCCCAATTATCTGGGTCTGCAATTTTATAATAAACTGTTGCCGGAGACAAAAGCATTACCTATATTCATAAATTTAAAAGACATATAAAAGCGTATCTTGCTATGAATTGTTTTTATGATTACCAACATTTTTTAAATATTGGTGATTACATCTAATTGTATTGTAGACTTTTTTATATGTATTTGACTTGTATTTGACCGGTATACGGTGTAGCCAATACAAATAAATTTATTATTATTATTATTATTATGCCTGCACATATCATCTACTCCGGACGCCTAGTACCCCGAGAGGGCTGCGTCATCACCTCTTATCTTAATGACTGGCTCAGCTATGCCTCACATGGTACGTATGAAGTACGCACACACATATGCCTGCACGTATCATCTACTCCGGACGCCTAGTACCCCGAGAGGGCTGCGTCATCATCTCTTATTAAGACTGGCTCAGCTATGCCTCGCATGGTACGTATGCAGTACGCACACACATATGCCTGCACATATCATCTACTCCAGACGCCTAGTACCTCGAGAGGGCTACGTCATCACCTCTTATCTTAATGACTGGCTCAGCTATGCCTCGCATGGTACGCATGCAGTACGCACACACATATATGCATCTATAACAGAACATACAAATACCGTGCATCAATGATGCTCAGTGGGAAAAGCACAGAACACACTTGCTACGCTTCCTTTTTCTGAAGCAAGCAAATTTTTGAAGGTGAAATAGATCTTATTTATTCTTATTAATAAATATGTCACACGAACACTACGGAACCCTATCATGGGCGTGCCCAACACGAGCTTGTCTTGCTTTTTTCACATTATTCTGAGAGATATTTTATATGAGATCGTGTTAGGGGAGAAAGCGATTTTTAAGATATTTATAGGAAAAAATGCTAACAACAGTTTACAATAATTGAATAAATATATTTTTGAACTCGCGCCCTTATAAGCTTTTATTTGATACCCAACACGATTACCCTAAAAAAATGTTTTTTGATCCATCATTCTACTCCATAAAACTGTCCCCCGCCCCAAATATAAAATTTAACTTTTCGTACTTAACGTACCTATGTGTTTCGGCCATTACTTCCTTCTGGGAAAATTATAAATTACCAAAAAATATTGACCTCTGACCACATAATATATAAATAATAAACACGTAAATTCGGTAGAAACTGTTGCGTGGCGAGATCTCTCTCAATATTGTCAATTAAAGAACCAAATTATCGAAACGCGTTTATAAAACATAATTACATAATTGTATCCTTACAGTCTGTTCATTCCGTAAGATTCTAAAGTTATGTATGGCAGAAAAGAAGAAGATGAAGAAGAAACTGTTTCTGGCGCTGTTGTTAGTTGGCTATAGTTGGCTACTGTATTGATCGAGAGTGTTCTTCCTCGCGCACCGACCGACGACGACGGCTGTAAACAGATGTTGGCATGGAAATCGCAGCCAGCAGCCCAATACACAGACACCGAGAGTCGAGACATACCGATAGAGTAGAGTACCACAAGGAGATACTCGCGCGCCGCGCTACAAAACCCATATCACAATAATATTTTATGAGCATGCCGATTAGTCATGAACATCGAAACGAAAACAATAACATCAATATAGTCTGCTTTTTGTCCTAAATTTTCAAATTGATATATTTTTACGGTTTCATAGCAAAATGGTTAACGGAACTGTATTGAGACTCAGTTGTTTGTCCATCCATCCCTCTGCGCCTCAAGACATTTTTAGGTAGGTATCTAATAAATATAAAAGGTTAGTCGAAAATCGAAATTATCAGCTTTTTTTCTAAATAAATTCTTAATGTGTTAAAATGCATGTTAATGAATATAAAATTCTTCACTAGATATTTTGTCCATTTAATCGACTTTCTATATCCACTAATAACAAAAATAGCAATGTTAACCAACGTTGTTTGGGGCACCCAGCATAATAGTGTTTTTAAAGACCACCAACAGCTAAGGTTATTTGGGCTTAGCACCAATTCATATTTTCAATTCATTATTTTTTTTTAATAATAAATTGAAAATCCAATTGACACTTTTACCAGCTTTTGGGCTAGAACCCGGGAACCATAGCAACGCCATGTAAACAACAGCACCGCTACACTATCGACCATTCTCAAGCCCCCCAGCATAAGAATTTTGTTATTGTCACCATGTATATTATATACGAAGGATAATTACACATATCTTCTCTTGGGATCTACCATCCATAATTGTCGAGCGTCTATAATTTACAATTCATTCATTTACCATCCAAATAGTCCTTGGTCAGCTGTCATCGAATCTAAACGTTTACACATTTCTTGAGAGTACCGGGTAGGTACTTACTTTTTTAGGTTTCCGTACCTCTGAACGAAACCCTATTTACTGAGCCTATTATGTCTGTCCGTTCGTCCGTCTGTCACAAGGCTCCATCTCACTAACAAACACAGTAGGTAAGAGGTAGCTAGTTGAATTTTTTTTTAATTGTTTGCATGTAAAAAAACTTTTTAGTAGCTCCGTGTATTTTTACATATGAAAGTTCATATGAGACCTAATTAAATCTATATATTAATACGTGAACACCAAAACTTGTGGTTCCTTTTTTTACTATTTAATTCGAAAGGTACTGTGCCATAGACGTGCACAAAAAATCATGCGTGTATGTTGCCGTTAAGGCAGGTAAAATAACATGTGAATTTCGCAGCCCCGGATCTAGGGGGGGGGGGGCAAGCCGGGGCCTATGCCCCGGGCGGCAAGTTCAGAGGGCGGCCAAATTCAAATTCACACTTTACAGACGAATGGACAACTCATCATTTACTTAACTTTGACCAAATGTCAATCAATTAGTGGACATCTGATAGTTGAAATTATAAAAATGATAAAGGTAAAAATAAATATAAGTGGGCGGGGGCGGCATTTTTAGTGTATTTGCCATATGGCACATACACTATTGGCGTCGGTCGGATGGCGGGACCTAGGGGTCGGACCAAAATTTCTCGACGTTTCATAGCCTCCTGAACATTTTGGCACCATTTTTGGAAATGTCTATATATATATATATATATATATATATATATATGTGTGTGTGTGTGTGTGTGTGTGTGTTTGTGTACGGGCTATAACTTTCGAAAGAGTTAATTGATTTTGACGAAATTGGGTAGGCACGTTGCAATCCATAACCGCACGAAGCCTATTTAAAACGGGCCCAATCGGACCATTTTAAGGGTGGTTTTTAGGGGTTGAAAAAAGTTTTTGGGCCCAAAAATACCGAAAAAATTCTCAGAATTATTTCAAAATTGAAATTTAACCCTTTAGTGAAGATTAAAATGTGCTGCTAAAATTTTAATAAAATCGCCCCGACAGGTCCGGACTTACAAATTTTATGAAAACACTAGTTTGCGGATAGTGCTTTACTTACTGAAGGATGTATTTAATTTGGTACAGAGGTTGCATTGATAATAATATTGAAATTAAGAAAAAAAAAATTATTTTAAGGGATGTATTAAGGGGTTAAATTTTTTATTTTGTCCAAAAACCAACTTATGTTCACATAATAACAGCACAATACCTGTATTAGCAAATACACTATATTGTCGGCAGGGTTTTGGCACTGCGACCCGAGTTTTTCAGTTTTTGCCCCGCCTAAAAAAATTGAAGATCCGAGGCTGGAATTTCGTTAGGTACTATATACAGACCTAATTGGTCGAATTTCGACCACAAGCCTGGATGCATCAGATAATCATATTTTAATGGAAACACAATGTCAATAACCAAGATCGAAAGATGCATATTTGCACAACATTAGACATGTAACGCAATTACCTGAATGTAATTGGCCTTCCAGCAATTCAGATTCAGATACATGTATAAGCTGTTTGTTGCCATACAATGTCGATAATTAATCTCTGGTTTGCATAGTTAATTAAACACAATGCAAGAGCTCAGCTTACATTAATAATAATTGTAGCAAAAAATATTACATATTACGATAATTGATGTATTCCTGTTAGATCGTTATCTTCGTAAAATAATTAATTAATGAAAAAAAAACATATTTTGTCGCAGTGCCATACTATGCCGACAAAATAATGTATTTGTAAATTATAATTACGATAAATACAAATTTTAACACGGATGTCGTGAGTAAATACACAATAATAAATAAATCCATAATGACTGCAAACAGTATATGAACACCTATTGTAAGAACAATGACGTAACACAATGCTGTAATCAGGAAAAATTCATTAATTCAAACCTATGTCACCGTAGAGATTCTAACCCTAAACTTTCCGCTATCGCGGCGAACTGAGTTGACAATTACTCACACAGTGACACATTTTCAAACGACGGGTCGTTTGAAAATGTGTCACTGTGTGAGTAATTGTCAACTCAGTCCGCCGCGATAGTGGAAAGCTTAGAGTTAGAATCCCTACGGTGACATAGGCTTGAATTAATGAATTTTTCCTGATTACAGCATTGTGTTACGTCATTGTTCTTATAATTACGGTATATTTAAATATTATATCCTTTTATGAATTTGCATTTGAGAACGAAAAAAATTTTAATTGAAGCTTCTTAATACACTGCCGAAAATTATTTTCACGTAAGTATACATTTTTCATTAATTTGAAAATCCAGTTGTTTTCACCCAATATTGTTAAAACTGTAGGAGGACGTTTTAATCTGTACCAAAGGGTTAAACTTCGAATTTGAAATAATTATGTAAATTACTTTAATAAATAAAACACACAAAACTGGCTATGGCTGTTCAACTTTATTTTTAATACTACGTTTCGGTCTTTTATAAAAGACCCTTTTCAAGCACTACTGCATCTATACAATGTTCGCTGTCAGTAGAAGGTAATAAGTAAATTATGTAAATTCTTTTTCAGAATCTTCGGACCAAAAAAATTTTTGAACCTATTCTTTAAAATGGTCTAATTGCGCTCATTTTAGATAGGTTTCAAGCGGTGTATGCTCCAAATTTCGTTTAAATTTACGCGTACACAGAGATATTTTTGTGTAGGTATAATATACTTATAACGGGTGCAGATTTCTTTGCGGGTAATAGGGATTTTACATGTAAAATCGTGTTTATGAATTTTCCTGCTTCCCTATATATTTTGGTGAAAAAAAACAAATACAAAGTTTGTTCATAATTAAAAACTACCTTACACATATGTTTGCAAAAAAGCTGCATATTGGTAATTTGCAAACATACGTGTCAGGTAGAGTTTTTAATTTTGAACAAATTGTGTATATGTTTTTTTTTTTCACCAAAATATATAGGGAAGCAGGAAAATTCATAAACTTGATTTTACATGTAAAATCCCTATTAACAGCAAAGCAAATCAGCACCCGGTATAACTTTCAAATATTTGTGAAACATGGTCATTATGTGGTCCCGCCATCTAACCAATGCCAATAATGTATTTGCCTATATATTATAATATACTATGTGTAGGTCTCGGTGTAGGTAAATTAAAAACATAAAACTAAAGAATTCCAAACAAATCGCGTTGTATGTGATTTTATATCTACTATGACTTTTAAAAGTTAAAAAAACACCAATGTACAGAAGAGTTTCTGTAATCTATTAGTGACTGAAAAGTAAAATATAATTTTGAGGGTTAATTCTATTTACTAAATGGAAAAGTTCACATGGGTTTCATTTTCGAGTTATATAATTAAAGATAATGTACGCATCTTTGTCTTTTTTTTAACTTCCCATTGAAAGTTGCAATGGGTCCGATTTTGCAAATAAAAAATGTTGACGTATATCCACGTTTCAAGGTTCCAATAGTTCGAATCATCATTTTAGAGATATGTTTCTGTGTGTGTGCGTGTGTACGGACGTTCGTGAACTTTTTTCATCTCACATATCCCGAGAACAAAGAATGATTATCGATTCCGGAACAATTTCATTCGACGCATAATTGCATAATGAACACCTGATAAGGTTTGCAAAAAATTTTAATTGGCGGTTTTTTTTATAACAAAAAAATGACTAAAATTATTGTAAAATGTTTTTCGTCTCGCATATCACGAGAACAAATAATGATATCGACTCCAGACCAATTTCATTCGACGCATAATTACATAATGAACACCCGATAAGGTTTTCAAAAAATTTTAATTGGCGTTTTTTTTTATAACAAAAAAATGACTGTAAAATTATTGTAAAATGTTTTTCGTCTCGCATATCTCGAGAACAAATGTAACCCTTGCTGGAGGGAGAGAGAGAAAGATGTTTCCTTGTTGAATAAAGTTTAAGAAACACTGGTGTACAATGAAATGCGGACATTCATAATTTCAGTCTACAACAACTAGGAGGAAAGTCATGAAAAGAATTACGGAAGCGTTAAGGAAACCCGTCTTAAGATAAACCGGCGCATGAGGAGAATGTGACGTAACTAGTGTTAACAATGACGTACGGTACACGAACCCAAACAGTAGACTGACGACTACTGACAAGTGACGGTCGGAGGAACGCAGACTGACAATAACTGACACGTCGGCTCCTCTCATTTAACTGTCAGTTTATATTATATAACACATAATACGTATAATGCACATACAGACATACGCATGACACGCCGTGGCATTATGGAGTATTTACACTACGCCATTCTCCTTGTGTTAGAATACATTCTAAGTAAATGATTAATTATCTTTTTAATACAACTTTAAATTAATTAAAATGAAACGTCTTCCGTTGACTGAAAAGATGTCAGCCAAATAAACATGTTTAGTATGAATTGTTGACAACAAAACATTTTAATTTTGATGATTTTTATATATACCTAAGTAATGATCAAGTCATTTTATCATTTATTGTACATCCCACTAGCGGGAGCATGCTATTATCGCCTTGAGCGCCAGAACTGAGTCGTTATATCTAGGTTAAATTTGCACTAAATTCATTCAAATGGCAGTTTTTCGAAAAAGGAAGATACTGTTCTATAACATTGAACCATTAGATTGATTCGAGTTTGGTGTGTATTCGCCTTTAAAATTTATGTTAAGTAATGGCTATTAAATTATGTAATACTATTATAAGAAGTAATTTTTGTTAAATATTAAACATCACTTGTAAAACTGCTTTCAATAAAGATTCATTTAAAAATACATTACAGAGTTCATGCTTAAAGTCCTAAAATTGCAACTGAAAATCGCGACCCGCAGCTATCAGTATGTGCGTACGTACGTCCGAGCTCTACGGTCGCAATTCGTGACGGATCGAATTGGTGTATTTTTTATTTGCTTTCCCAACTGTCAGAATGAAACCCTACTGAAATTTATTAAAATTAGTTATGTGGTTTAATTTTTATAAATAAAATTCTGTTGTAAAAAAATAATTTTTGACACACAGTGACAAACTTAGAGAGGTGTGCACTTTTGACTTTATCAACGAATTTAACATACCATAACTATGGCCGCTTGTGCTAAAAGTTTAAGTCATGATAACTACATGTTAAATACTAAATTCGATATATTATAATCTTCTTCACTTGTAGGCAATTGTTTTAGCTAGAACCAAATTTTACGCAGCGCATTAAAAATTTGAAGTAGGGTGCAAATTTAGGGTGGGTCTGTTAAAAGAGTTCCTCACAGGTAAATCTTAAAGTATAATAAAGAAACAACGCTGATATCTAGCTGTCCATAAACCATTCACTTTTAATAAATTATTAGTTAACTAATAATTGTTAAAAGTGAATGATTTGTGAACAGCTAGATGTTCTTTGTTATGAATTTACCGCTGTTTTTTGATTCTAAATCTTAAAGTAGTTGACAGAATAAATTATTACATACGGTAATTTGTGCTCAAAATCGTGTAGGCCGAATTTTGTTCGGGGGAGGTTCAAAAGTTATAACAATATTATGGACATCTGGTTATTATACTGCAATTAGGTTATAAAAGATAGTCCAATAATGCTCTAAGTGCATTTCTGGAAATTTTTAGCGTCAAAATGCAATAGTATGAAGTAAGCTTACTGAATTTACACACTTTATTCCAATTATGCCAGATTCCAGTATATTCGGGAGTATTAATTTTTTGATAGTAAAATATAATATTATATCATGCGACGCATTGACAATAATATATCGTCGCTTCCACCACATTTACCCGTACTCCCACCATAGAAAAACCAACTTCATAATATTTGTTTTTATCAAGCTATCAGTTCAACAATTTTTGTGCGAAATAGTTTGGCAGAGAAAATGATAAGTAAAGCAGTTTCACTATTCGTCAAAGAAACTCTTCCAGACAAAATCTGAGTATTCATAATATAAAATAAAAAATTTAAATTAGATAGCTCTCGAATGTCAAAGATGTCACAGGTTGAAAAATATTATATAATGTATTAATATAATTCCATTGAATGAAAAATATGTACGTATGCACAAAACGAATTTCGTTCTTGCTGTGTATATTAATAACATAAAAGGAAACTCTGTCATGTGTTTTTATTTTAATGAGTTGCAAAAACATCGTGTTTTTTTAAAAGCCTTTTCGCACCATGCAACATCAAACAGTATAATTCCACAGCCATTATAACAAAAAGCGTTTTTATAATAAAATGAAACACGGTCAGGCATTTTTATTTGTGCTCTGCAAATGAAGTAGTATTTCTAAGAAAAAATATGTATTATAATAATTTGTGAAACTCATACCATCTGTCACAATATGTTTTTCTTTTTGCGTTAAAGGGCGTGCAAACATTTTTTTTTAAATCAAATTTCAAACATTATAAAGAAGTAGGTACGTAAAATATGTAAACCAGTAAGGTGTACATAGGACATTTAGCATTGGGAAAAAATGATTGGATCAGAATGTACCATGACTCATAATGTACGTGTGGGGTTCGTAGTTTTAGTGTTTTTATTTTAGTTTCAATTATTAGTGTATTTGCCATAATATGGCACATACACTATTGGCGTCGGTCGGATGGCGGGACCTAGGGGTCGGACCAAAATTTCTCGACGTTTCATAGCCTCCTGAACACTTTGGCACCATTTTTGAAAATGTTTATGTATATATGTATGTATATATATATTTATATATTTATATATATATTTATATATATATTTATATATATATTTATATATATATGTGTGTACACGATAACTCTCGACAGACTTAACCGATTGAAACGAAATTTGGTACACACATTGGAACCCATTACCGCAAGAAGCCTATTTAAAATGGGCCTGATCGGATCATTTTCAGGGTTGTATTTAGGGATTCCAAAAAGTTTTTGGGCCCAAAAATACCGAAAAATTGGTCAGAATCGTTTCAAAATTGAAATTTACCTCTTTAGTAAAGATTAAAATGTGCTGCTAAAATTTTAATAAAATCGGCCCGACAGGACCGGACTTACAAATTTTATGAAAACACTAGTTTGCGGATAGTGATTTACTTACTGAAGGATGTATTTAATTTGGTACAGAGATTGCATTGATAATAATATTGAAATTAAGAAAAAAATATTATTTTCAGGGATGTATTAAGGGGTTAAATTTTTTATTTTGTCCAAAAACAAACCTAAATTCACGTATTAAAGCCACAAGGCCTGTATTAGCAAATACACTATATTGTCGGCAGGGTTTGGCACTGCGACCCGAGTTTTTTTTTATTTTACTTGCCGCTTAAATGTCAAGTAAAATAACATTAATTGAAACTAAATTAAAAACACTAAAATACGATAGCAACCCTATAATAAAAATACGTACATTTTTTTAAATTAAATAAAAATAAAACGTTTTTATTTATTTCAATTCTTCAGAACCATTTTCTAAACATGATAGAATCGGCCGTAGAAATAAAACATTTTTACGCACTGCTATTCAAAAAAAGTCTTAACAAAATCTATCACCAAAAAAAATGCTAAAAAAAACTCGGGTCGCAGTGCCAAAACCCTGCCGACAATATAGTGTATTTGCTAATACTGGCATTGTGGCTTTATTATATGAACTTAAGTTTGTTTTTGGACAAAATAAAAAATTTAACCCCTTAATACATCCCTTAAAAAATATTTTTTTTCTTAATTTCAATATTTTTATCAATGCAACCTCGGTACCAAATTAAATGCACCCTTCAGTAAGTAAAGCACTATGCGCAAACTAGTGTTTTCATAAAATTTGTAAGTCCGGTCCTGTCAGGCCGATTTTATTAAAATTTTGGCAGCACATTTTAATTGTACCTAAAAGGTTAAATTTCAATTTTGAAACGATTCTGAGAATTTTTTCGGCATTTTCGGGCCCAAAAACATTTTTCAACCCCTAAAAACTACCCTTAAAATGGTCCGATTGGGCCCATTTTAAATAGGCTTCGTGCGGTGATGGATTTCAACGTGCCTACCAAATTTCGTCAAAATCAATTAACTCTTTCGAAAGTTATTGCCCGCACACATATATATATATATATAAATATATATATATATATATATATATATATATAAATATATAAATAGACATTTCCAAAAATGGTGCCAAAATGTTCAGGAGGCTATGAAACGTCGAGAAATTTTGGTCCGACCCCTAGGTCCCGCCATCCGACCGACGCCAATAGTGTATGTGCCATATGGCAAATACACTAAAAACTAACATAAGTGGTTTTCTTTTGGTTGCATGTATTATATTCATGATTCAAATATCAAACTCATTATTAAATCTATAAACAACGCCACTGTAAACTTTTCTACTACGCCATATCGTGTGAACGATGCGTGACTTGCGAATAACTAATCAATCCGTTTGTATTTGTAAACAAAGAACAGATAGATGTTGGTTTCAAACAAACAATCGATATCTTCTATCTACTGGGCTGATCTAAGGCTTTTACAAACAGTGATTCCAGGTACAACTCTTGTCTGCTGCTATTCAACATGACAGGTATTATTACACGGGTTGGTGTTAATTCATGTTTATGAAACCGATCATTTAATAATGTGAAAACCTATGTTCGACTTTATACAGCGTGTCCACGAAAGTTCTTTACAAATGGAATTTTTTTTTTATTAATTATTGGAGCAAAAATTTTTTTCTGTGGAAAAGTTCTGCTTCGTCCAAAACCTCTAAAACACCAAAGAAATTTTTTTTCGGCCTAAAGTTATACTAGGGAAATCAAAAAGTTTTATTTTACTAAAAATAAAAATTATCTGTGATATTCAAGATTTTCGCAAAATTAGTTACATAATCAAATTTAATTCAAAATTATAACATAACTAACTTCTAAGTAATTATTTATTCAGAATTATAAATCATAATTCAACATGTCCTTCATCTCTCTCCATACAAAGAACAGTTCTCCTTCCAAAATCCATCACTGAAAAAAATTTTCTTTGGTGTTTTAGAGGTTTGTGACGAAGCAGAACTTTTCCATAGAAAAAAATTTTTGCTCCAATATTTAATAAAAAAAAATTCCATTTGTAAAGAACTTTCGTGGACACGCTGTATAAAAAATTTAACTTATTTATTTTATTTTTAGATATGCCAAAGTATATTCTTCTGCAATAATGCCGTGCCTAGCAGCAGCCCTGTTCAATGAAAAAAAAGAGTGTGTGTGTACTATGTACGCACGTCAGAAGTTATACTTCTTTTACGTAACAAAACAAAAATAACTCCAAATGTAAAACAAATAAATACATACTTCCGTTAGCCTCAACAATAATTTAAAAACACATATAATTTTTATCGTACTGTAAGTAACCTCACTTTTTTCATTTGGCAGTAATTTTGACAGTTCAATTAGACTGAAGCTAGTTCAGCAAATTCAAGGAGTATAGATGACACACGGTTGGAGTACGAACTCATATTTAACGAAAGCGGCATAAACGAGCATTTGCAAAGCAATTGCTTTATTAATGTTAATCCAAACTGAAAACGCTCTTGTCGCATTGTGACTGGTGTAACGACTCTAGTTAGTTTTTCGTTGCAACTTCATGGTGTCGGTAAATTTTTGTGACTCGATACAACTTCATGGTGTCGGTAAATTTCGTGACGCGATGCGCGCGCATCGTAAAAATTCACTCTCATCATTTTTCCACAACGCGCCAAAAGAAGTATAACTTCAAAAAAGAATACTAAGTGAAACAGCGTTAAAAGAGTAGAAAATGCATTTATGTTTTACTTTTTTAAATTACTTCTATTTAATAATTTTAAGGGCTTGTTACAATTTTAATTATCTTTTAATCCTTAAATTTTATCTGTTGCAATAATATTGTAATCAGTAAATGACATATTCTGTTGACATATAGCATGTTTAAATACCAATAAACTATTATTACTATTATCACTGTTACTATTAAAATTAGAAGGCTTGGAAATATGACCAATCTAATAAAAACCTAATAGGAAGTTCTAAGTGCACTAATATAAAGAGATTAATGATTATGTAATATCAAATTTTAAATCGTACCTACTATACAGAAAATTGCAGTATTAAATGAACCGCGCTACATAGCGAGGAATTACTGTATTCATATTATATGCATTTGCTTTGCAGATAACAAATTAGACAAAAACTTTCGGAAATTCTTTTACGACGAATAAATTTTATGACAACTGAAAAATATTTGTCTATCGGTCATCTTGTTTTACATCACTTTTACTTTCAAAACAGACCAGACTTTTGTTGTTTTTTTTCAAATTATTCTTTTGGTTGCAACTTAAGTATACCACAAAATTCGATTTAAGTTTTTAGTAACATCGGGATGGGTTTATGATAAAGTATCGCAAGCAATTAAATTTTTATTGAGTAAGAATAAAACAAAAAGGTTTTTAGTTAACAATTAGATTAACAATCAATATTGTTATTACTTCCTATACTGTACAAATTCACTATTTTAGTGAAATTAACATAAGGACATCAGACGATATTAATCGACATAACATGCCCTTATTAATTATTGTAGAAAGGCTACATAAGAAAAATTTAAAGAAAAAATTTAAGAAAAGATTAAGTGTACGCCATGGGCACCGTGGAGTAACTGGAAAACTTGCCCGACGCGATATTGGGTGTTCCGGGTTCGATTCCCGGCGGTGCATTTAAATTTTTCTTATGTAGCCTTTCTACAATAATTAATAAGGGCATGTTATGGCGATTAATATCGTCTGATGTCCTTATGTTAATTTCACTAAAATAGTGAATTTGTACAGTATAGGAAGTAATAACAATATTGATTGTTAATCTAATTGTTAACTAAATAAGATACTGTAAGTAATTTTCTCGCAAATAATTGAAATTATTACTAGGCATATCCGGCCTATTTTGAGAAAAGCAACATTCATTGTAGTGTTGTTATAAAAATAAAAATAATATTAGCTCTCGCAGTTTGTGGACTTGCGGTGTATTTGTGCTATATATATAAGAAAAGATTAAGTGTACGCCATGGGCACCGTGGAGTAACTGGAAAACTTGCCCGACGCGATATTGGGTGTTCCGGGTTCGATTCCCGGCGGTGCATTTAAATTTTTCTTATGTAGCCTTTCTACAATAATTAATAAGGGCATGTTATGGCGATTAATATCGTCTGATGTCCTTATGTTAATTTCACTAAAATAGTGAATTTGTACAGTATAGGAAGTAATAACAATATTGATTGTTAATCTAATTGTTAACTAAATAAGATACTGTAAGTAATTTTCTCGCTAATAATTAAAAAAAGGTTTTTATTTTCAAAAGAGAAATTATTTTGTCTATAGGATTTAGTTTAAAGAGGAACAAAAAGTACCATACCCTTATTTAGACGCACGAGTCAGTTGGGCTGTTTAAAGTACGTTTATAAAAATGAGGAAAAATCCATTGAATAATACTTACAAGTAAATAAAACTGAACAAAAATAACTAAAAAAGAGCTGTTTATTTGCAGTGATTAATAATGAAAATAATACAAATGACCTCATACAGATGACTAAGGTTTGTAAAATAATATAATTTGATTATCATTATAATATACCTAATTATTACCAGTTCACACAAAATATATATATATATTAATTACCAGGGACGTTGGCCATCAAGTTGGTTCATTAATGAACTTCGTCGTCGCAGTGAACAACTTTTATTACGTTATTAAAATTAACTTGCCGGAATTACATTCATTATCAAGTTATGTCATGATACAAAAATAATAACTTTCTATACCTAGTTTGTTTGTATACGAGTTACCCGGTTAGGAAAAACAGATTTACAGGCCCTTATACAAGATGTGGCATAAAAGTACTAGATTTATTTTTTAATTCCTCAAATGGCAACACTATAAAAACGGTATCACTGGCAAATGGTACCATAAAAAACTATACGAATTTCTACTAATTGGTACCTTGAATACGCGTACAATCTATACATATAATAAAATCATAAACGCTCTTTTATCTGTCTGTTTGTGCACGCTAATCTCTACAATGGACGAACCAATTTGGATGTGGTATTCAGTAATGTATTGAATAAGCTTGGGCTAACAATTAGAGTTTGTTTCATTTTAATCGGTCGACAAATAAAAAAGATATGTCAATTTTAAAATGCGTCTCGCGAGTGTTGTGACACCGTTAATGCAATTGTCAAAACGTAGGACATATAAATAGGTTAGGATGACCAATGACTGTTTATTTATGTGGCACCGTTAAAGCAAAATATCTCCAAATGATTTTAAGCCCGACTTCGCTTCGTAGGGGGAAATATTCTCGCGGGGGGGGGGGGTGATACATCATACTTCAAGGGGGGAATTTCTCACGGGGGGGATAATAAATTAACAATATATACAGGATTTTATATTACTATAGGCATAAAAAAATCTAAATATACAAACATATTATTTTAATAAAATGATAGCTGGTGACTGGTGTACTTGTTGTTAGTGCATCACGCAAAAACTACTTAAGCGCATAAGCTACTGAAGCGCTACCAACAAGACAATAAGCAGCCTGGTTGAGTGGCCTCGTCTAGCCTTACAAGTTATAAAAAACATGCCTCAGACCCTGACAGCGCGGCGTGCGAATTCTTATCGAAACACCAATAATATGTTGTTAGTAATTTTTATAGTTTTTCTGTGCACGAGTATGTATGTATTGACAACGGATAAAAAATCTCTACCGTCTTTGCCTAATAAACCAATATTATTAAATTCCCATTGGAAGTTATTTTAATGGGTCCGAAAATCGAAATCAAAATGTATAACAAATTTTTATGTTTCAAGGTCACTACACTATTTTTAGAAAGATTTCTGTGTGTATGTGTGTGTGTGTGTGTGTGTACGTATGCATGTGTCCATTTCTTTCTAAGACGAAATCTCGAGAATGAAAAATGATATCGACTACGTTAGGATGCCAATCGACGCGTATTAACGTAAATGTGATCTGAAAGAAATTTTTTCAAAATCGATTCAGCCGTTCTTTTTTTTTAACCAAATAAACTCCAAAGTAGATTTTACACAATATCTCGCGAATAAAAAATTATATCGACTTCGCAAGGGTGTCAATCGAGGCGTGTTAACGTCATTTTGATCCGACATAAATTTTATAAAAATCGGTTCAGGCGTTTTTTTTTTAATTATTGTTAAAAATAAATAATAATTATGTTTTAACGATTAAAATGATTACTTTTCTGTGTAATATCTAATTTAATTATTATTATTAAATATTTATCAAACTGGGAAGTTCGTCGTGTGGACCTCAAGGGTCGCACTTTAATCCTAATAAACGACCCACCTCACGGCTTGTTTTAATTATTGTACTGACTTGCAACTATTGTATAGATTGTACCAAATGTTGTTAATATATATCTATCTATTTAGCTGGTTTCGATATTTCAATAAACAGAATAAGTAGAAAAGATGAAAATTTACTGATAACAACAATAGAATATATAGGACACGACACGACGTCTACTTTTAGTGTATTCATACAAAAACAGGATGTTGTTTTTGAACAAGAGTTTTATATTTTATATTGCGTAGTGGCAGATCGGTCGTCACTTTGACCGATCAATATCCGATAGCACTTCTCGTTATTATTAATTTCTACATAATAGACGGGAAAACACTCATACTTTACACAGGAAAATATTGATACGTTCAAGATATAATCAATAAATATTGATTTTACGATCAATCTAAATGTTTAACAAGAAAATTATGTGGAAAGAAAAATACAATTAAACGTCAATCAACATGCAGTAATATTAAGATCTGCAATTAGAAAGAAAAACCGTTTATGTCGAATTTGTGGAAAAATAAGATTAAGGACGATCGAATAAACTAGTTCATTATACAAGCTTTTATTTAACTTGTTAGCCTGTCAGTATGTTTGGGTCAATTTTGAACGACTTCCACGACTTTTTTTATCATGCCCCTCATGATCAAAAAAGTTTGGGAACCCCTGCCTTAGGGGTTGAATTTAATTCTAAAAATGATTTTTTCGTGTAGGTATTGTCAAATCGATCGGATACGTGGAAGTCGTTCATAATTTCAAAAGCCTTCGCGACCCTTAAAATGTTTTCCCCACAAAGTACAAAATAGTCTATAAAAAAGATTTTTCAGTAAAAAAATGCAGCAATTCAAATTTAAGTCGTTATTCAAGAATTTAAGAATTCAAAAGTACCGTAAAAGTAATTTAGAAATTGATCATGAGAGTTATAAATTCTATAATCACGGAAACAGGTCGTGACCCTAAAAATCAACCCTCAACCCCGACTTTGGGAACCCTTGCCCTAAGGGGTTCAAACGAAGGTGTAGAGTTTTTTTGACTAATCAACACCTAGGCCAAATCGCTGAAGCTAGAAACTTGAAATTTGGACAGTAGGTTCCTTTTCTGACGTAAACATTCACTAAGAAGCAACTATTTTGAACGTCAGTCAAATTGTTGAATTAGAGCATCTGCAGAGGATGTTATGTCAATTTCTGTAATAAGTAAAGATTCCAAAAATTCATTGCTCATCGTAAACCGCAATCGAGTTTAAATAATTTTTAATTTTAAAAAAGTTCGGCCACAATTTACTTGGGTATATGCCACCTTTTTTTAAATATTTGTTGGGGCCCGCAGGTCTGAGATCTGTGATGCTGTAGCGTATAGCGTCACTAGCCACTCCGCCACGACCTCTGTCGCACCCTAAAAAAACAAAATTTCGCCCTTAGCCATTTTGTCTTGTAGCTTAGAAATTAGATCAATCGATGGCCTTGCAAGTTTCGCACAAACATTTCTGATTGCTACCTTTTTACAAACAAGATGTGTCACTATCACAGAACAATGATGACGGAAGCAGAAAAAACCGTTGTGTTTGTTAACATTGTCAGGATTCGCGGTTGACGACGTACCGGGTTTGTGTGTGTTTTCTTTTGTGCCACAGAAGTGGGAACACTTCTACTACTATATCCCCGTAACAATATAATCTATAAAGGGTGTTTCACATACAGCTTCGAAGCTAAATATCTTGAAAATGGATAAATATGTCAATTATCTGTAAACGCTAAGTTTTAGAGTTCAGAAAGAAGCACAAGCAGTTTTCAATTTATGTGTTTTTGCTTTACGAATGTCCTGCAGGTTTACAGGTTTTTACGTTCTCAGAATATAGGGATTAAATATAAAATATACAGGGTGAATCAATATTCACTCCCCAGCGATCAGATATGTATTCTGCAATTAAAAATAAGAAAAAAATGAAGAATACCAAAATTCGGAAAGTGGAGCCGTTTTCGGGGAAATTTGGATAAACGAGCATTACACGTAAGGGGAATTTTGGATCGCGAAGTTTTCCCATAATGAACGGTTTGGACGGGGTGGACCAATATATAAATACAGTATTGGTCCGTCTAATCTATTTATTGGGAAAACTGCGATCCAAAATTCTCCGTACGTGTAATGTCGCGTGTATCCAAATTTCACCGAAAACAGCTCCGCTTTATGAATTTTGGTATTCTTCATTTTTGTCTTATTTTTAATAGTAGAATACATATCCGAGCACTGGGGAGTGAATATTGATTCACCCTGTATAGGGAAAGTTTTGTGATCGTGTAAAATTTTATATATCTAGAGTTTTTGTGGAAATTATACGTTTTCAATCATGTACCATGTGTAGAGTCCAAATCGGTATTTCGAAATTGCTCCAATTTTGCTTGCATATTTTAACAAGTGACTAGGCCTCGCAGTCAGGGTCCATTCTGATTGGTCGAATACCCCATCTTGATGTCTTTTGACACACACACACCTAAACGAACGTAACAACTACCTAGTGAACTCTGTATAATAATATGGATAGTTGATTGCGATTAAAAAATGGGTTTTATATGTGGACAATGTTCAAATACATATATTCTTCAAGACAAGCATTAATGTTCACAAGATTAGAATGAAAACTTCAGGTAAGGCTTGCAATCTAATTCTTTCTATAAAAGTCAATCAATTTACTGACAATTCAAAATAAAACTTAATTAAAATTTATTTTTCCATTTCAGTTTCTTAAGAACAATGTATTACTGTATAAATATTGGACATCCTTATATCTCAAATAATGATATTAAATTAGGTTTTATTTTGAAATGTCAAAAAATTGATCGACTTTTATAGAAAGAATTATATTACAAGCCTTATCTGAAGTTTTCATACTAATTTTCTGAACATTAATGCCTGTCTTGAAGAATATGTATTTGAAGATTGTCCACATACAAAAACCATTTTTAATCGCTATCAACTATCCATATTAGCAATAAAAAATGGTGGAACCTTTGGTGTAAAGATAAATGTTATAAATTATAATTACCACAAAACACCAAACCATAACAAACACTCGCGATTAATCATCTCCTGATGATGCCAACTTGGTTGGCGAAACGTACGTCGAGAGTGTTTGTTATGGTTTGGTGTTTTGTGGTAATTATAACATTTCGTATCCATATTAGTATACAGAGTTTAATAGTTAGTTGTTATGTTCGTTTAGGTGTGTGTGTGTATGTATGTATGTGTGTCAAACGACATCAAGATGGGATATTCGACCAATCATGGCAGAATGGACCCTGACCTCAGGGCCTAGTCGCTTGTCATATTTTATACGTTTTTTAATATCAAACAAGAACATAATATAGGACACTTGCATGGAATTTTTGGTTATGCATATAGCGAAAATATACGTCAATTTGAATAAAAACCTAAGTAATCCTCTCAAAAATGTAGTTTGACTAATAATACTAATAGTTTTATATTTCTTAGATTTTAGAGTTTTGTTCTAATTGACATATGTTTCCGTTCTGCACAATAAAAATCTAATTAAAATCTTCCTGCAAGTACCCTACATAAACATAAGTCTGGTGTGTCCTCAAAATAAGAGAAAACTATTTTTAAATCTATAGCGAAGGTGAACCGAAAACTCTATATTATTGACTGCGCTGTACCTGAGCCATGTATGTACAGAACGTCCCGTAGAGAAATGTCACATAGGGAATACATGTAACATTGACTGTCAGCGACAAGTTTAACTGTATGCTATTGTGATCCTTGTCATGCGTCAAGTCGTGTGTTTGTAGAAAGTCACGGCTTAAGCAGCGCTGTGTTGTCGATCTAAACTTGTTAACTTATTCATAGGTAACCGTGTTTATTACCAAAAGGTAGCACTTGGTCCTCGTAAAGACAGTACCTAGTCCTATTCAAACCCCATGTCACTTGACTTTTATATAACAGGCACGCTACGCGTAGAATTGACATGATGCAAAAATAATTGTATTATATTATAGTAGACTAGCCGTTACCCGTGGCTTCGCCCACGTATTTTACGATTACAATTCATTATCCCTCCCGCGAAAAATTCTCCTCCTGCTGGTAGTCGCTCGAATTTTATAATACATAACTCACTCGCTTCGCTCGTTCGCTCGAATTTTAATAATACCTACATTACTAACTCGCTTCGCTCGTTCGTTTGAATATTATTAATTCCTTCTTCACTCGTTCGCTTGATTATTATTAATACATTACTCACTCGCTTCGCTCGTTCGCTCGAATATTAATAATACATTACATTTGTTATTCCCCCGCGAGAATCTCCCCCCTAAATTGTTATCCCCCCGCGTGAATCTTCCCCCTTATTTGTTATCCCCCCGCTAGAATCTTCCCCCTAATTTGTTATCCCCCGCGTAAATCTTCCTCCTAATTTGTTATCCCCCCGCTAGAATCTTCCCCCTAATTTGTAATCCCCCGCGTGAATCTTCCCCCTAATTTGTTATCCCCCCGCGAGAATCTCCCCCCCTGCGTAGCTTTCTATTAGTGAAAGAATTTTTAAAATTGGTTTAGTAGTTCGAAAGATAAAACAAAAACAAATCTATCTCACGGGAACCGTACATTTTTCCGGGATAAAAAGTCGCCTATAACTTTATCTGACCCCTAAACTACCACTATGCAAAAAATCATGTCGATCCCTTGCTTTGTGAAAAGCAAAAACAGAACTATCCCACGGTAACCGTATTTTTCCGGGATAAAAAGTAGCCTATGTGCTATTCCAGACTATAATCTATCTCTGTGCCAAATTTCATCCAGATCCGTTCAGCCATTCTGGCGTGATTGAGTAACAAACATCCATACAAACATCCGAACTTTCACATTTATAATATTAGTTAGATAGTTAGATTAGATTAGATAATTTAAAAATATAATTAAGGTTATTTCTAAAATTGAAAAATTTGCGGCACAAAATGTCACAATATATAGATAGAGATACCCACTCGCTTCGCTCTTTCGCTCGAATATTATTAATACATTACTTCTTATTGCTCTTCTACGTTATATAAGGAACTCCTGTGCAAAATTTCATGCTTCTAACTTCAAAAATGACAAACTTACATACAAACTTTCATCCCCTATTTAGCCCTCTTAGGGGATGAATTTTCAAAAATCCTTTCTTATTGCTCACCTACGTAATATAAGGAACTCCTATGCAAAATGTCATGCTTCTAACTTCAAAAATGACGAACTTCCATGCAAACTTTCATCCCCTTTTTAGCCCCCTTAGGGGATGAATTTTCAAAAAAAAATTTCTTAGTGCTCACCTACGTTATATAAGAAACTTCTGTGCAAAATGTCATGCTTCTAACTTGAAAAATGACGAATTTCCATACAAAAGTGCATCCCCTATTTAACCCCCTTGGGGGTTGAATTTCAAAAAATCCTTACTTATTGCTCACCTACGTAATATAAGGAACTCCTGTGCAAAATGTCATGCTTCTAACATCAAAAATGATGAACTTCTATGCAAACTTTCATCCCTTTTTTAACCCCCTTATAGGGGTTGAACTTTCAAAAAAAAATTTCTTAGTGCTTACCTACGTTATATAAGAAACTTCTGTGCAAAATTTCATGCTTCTAACTTCAAAAATGACGAATTTCCATACAAATTTTCATCCCCTATTTAACCCCCTTAGGGGTTGAATTTCAAAAAATCCTTTCTTAGTGGGCGCCTACGTCACAAAAGGAACCTACTGTCCAAATTTCAAGTTTATATCTTCAGCGGTTTGACCTGGGCGTTGTCTGTCAGTCAATCAGTCAGTCAGTCAGTCAGTAACGGAACTGTTTTATATATATAGATTGTATGTCTAGATACGTAATAGATTGTATGTCTAGATACGTAATGGTGCATATTACGGCGAGTTATGACAGTATGTAAAAACGAGCGATAGCGAGTTTTTACAGTCACACGAGCCGTAATACCATTACATACGAGACATATATGGTATTTTTTGCCATACCCACCACAAAATACCTACTTTTCACGTTATTTTCAAAACACTCTGACAGTTCATTTGCGTTGCCATCTCTCATTCCACAGTGTGCCGTGAAGTTCGTGCGAGTAAGTATAATGACAGGCGCACGCAAGCGTACGCAGGCGTATAGAGCAAATAAACAGAAGTTGCTATGGCAACCGTTATTTTCTGCGCTAGTGCGGATAGTAAACCATTTTCCACACACCTGCCTGTTAAATGGGTCAATGGCCGCTATACATACACCGAAAGTAGCTATTTTGTAGTGGGTATGACAAAAAATATCAATTCAAGTTAAAACTGAAATTTTTATACTTATAATGGGTTTATTTGTGTTTCCACAGTCCGCAATAATACCTGGACAAATCGGAAATAATTGCTATTACCTATATTTGAGAATATTTTTTCGAAAACATTTATTTCATACGTTATTTATTTATTGTAGATTATAGACGCTCGACAACTAAAGTCATTAACGTCTATTTACATTCAATTAAATTAAACGTCTCAAAATATCCATGAGCGGCTCAGCGGAGATGGTATTCGAACCCACGATAGTTTGATGTAAAGTCTAGCACGCTAACCGTTACACCAAGCTATCCTCCAAACAGAAATTTTTTGAAATAATCTTTAAGAGTAATAAAAAAAACTGTAGGTATTTAAAAAAAAGCGAAAATTTAGTTAAAAATATTTGAATAGATTTCCCGGTCGCATGATGTTTTGCATAATATAGTTTGTATGTTTCTATATTTTTCAAAAAAATGTAATAATTGTGGAATTGTTAATAATTTTTATATAATTATCGGTTTATATTTATGGGTAATTTTAATTTTTGATTACGACTGTTATGTATTCAACTATAATATTCAAGATAATCTTTTTTGACGTATATACTTAAAATGGCGACCTATATTCTGTGTTGGTCGATTCCCTGGTTATTTCACCGTTGTTGGTTGATATTTCCCGGTTATTAGTGTATTTGCCATATGGCACATACACTATTGGCGTCGGTCGGATGGCGGGACCTAGGGGTCGGACCAAAATTTCTCGACGTTTCATACCCTCCTGAACACTTTGGCACCATTTTTAAAAATGTTTATATATATATGTATGTATATATATATATTTATATAATATTTATATATATATATATATATATATGTGTACACGATAACTCTCGACAGACTTAATCGATTGAAACGAAATTTGGTACACACATTGGAACCCATCACCGCAAGAAGCCTATTTAAAATGGGCCCGATCGGACCATTTTCAGGGTTGTATTTAGGGGTTCTAAAAAGTTTTTGGGCCCAAAAATACCGAAAAATTTGTCAGAATCGTTTCAAAATTGAAATTTAACTCTTTAGTAAAGATTAAAATGTGCTGCTAAAATTTTAATAAAATCGGCCCGACAGGACCGGACTTTCAAATTTTATGAAAACACTAGTTTGTTGATACGGATTTACTTATGGAAGGGTGTATTTAATTGCGTGTACTGATAAAATCCATGTCTAATATTGAAATTTAGAAAAATTTAATTATTTTAAGGGATGTATTAAGGGGTTAAATTTTTTATTTTGTCAAAAAACAAACTTATGTTCACATAATAATGCCACAATGCCTGTATTAGCAAATACACTATATTGTCGGCAGGGTTTGGCACTGCGACCCGAGTTTTTATTTCTTGGGAATGTTTTTAAAAAAAAAACGTCTTATTTGTGATTATGATGAGTCCGATTAGACATTAGTTCTGTAAATATGATAATAATTTGTTTTATTGAAATTTTTTTGTGTAGTTACATCCATTTTCCATCTTATTCATTGACGTTTTTTTTTGTATTCAAATTTCAGACTTCTGTTGATGATTTTAAATAAAATCGAAACGTCGTTATGAAATAAATATAAATACTTACTTTTTGGATTTGGTCTAAAAATTGTTCTAATTATAAATGTGTTCAATCCAAACTATGAACTCCTAACAGAATTATATAACCTATATCTTTAATGAACGTCTCTGTGATTACCTAGATAAAATCAACTTATTTGTATGTATACTTTCTGATACACCACATTTTATTACATAACTATAATTTGTGATCAATACTTTGACTTGCATACGTTGAAAAATGTTTATTTAGACTGGAATAAGTGGTTGCTTGAAGAATCTAAAAAGCACTAGTTATCGATCCGATTATAATAACCTTTGAGGTAGCTCGTGAAATCTAGGTAACCTTTTCGCTTTTGTTTGACCTTCGAACTTCAAGCGGCAATAAATTATCACGAGTGCATAATGATTCCACAAATCGCGTCAAATGCATTATCAAACTAAATCGACATATTGTAATGATTTTATATTATTAGCCTTATGTCGGGTTTATGTTTTTACATTTTAATCACGCTGTTATGTTAATTCGCTGTTATTTCTATGGTTACTTCGTATGTTTTATGTGTAAAAATTTAACAGCGATTAACAAAACAGCGTGATAAACCCGACATTTATATACTATCCTTAAATAACAGAACAAATTTTTTTTTGTAAAAAAATATGATAATGAGAGCTACCACGCGGCTGTACGTCGCTATGTTTATTAATTAGTACACAAAAAGTCATCAAAACGTCATCTAGGTGTGAAATGTTCATTCATTTTGACAGTTGTTGGTTCAATCTCCTTGTAAAATCACCGCACGTTAGTTAGATTTCTTACAAAACAGCGCCCTTTTATTAAACGGCTAGCCGCTTTGTAAAGCTGCTTTTACAGTTTAGCCGCGACAGCTATATGTATAAAATAAAAAATTTGCTGGAAATTCTAACCCAATTCCAGGCAAACTGCAGAGTTTTGAAAAACCCAAAAATTCCTAACCCGAAGGATTTTAAATTGGGATTAAAAGAATTTGTAAAAAACATTTTTGTTTGTTAAAAATATAGAAAAAAAAATGTATCAAATAACTGTTTAGCCTGTAATATCATTCTTATAATTTTGCATTTTTAATTACGTATCTATCCTGCTTCTCGAAATCAACATTTAAGAAAAAGTACGAACTTATAACAATGAAGGCAAAGCTTGAGTTGTGCCTGCAGAAATATTAGGTTTCAAGATAAAGTTTCACATTTCTAATTATGTTTCTAATTAAACTACTTAACAAACCATGAAATCTAAGCCATGATTTAATTTTAATTAAACGCATTTACCTTGCCTCAAGTTTTATTGGAAAAATACAGTAGAATTTTTTTCTTTTTACTGCGGACTGCGTGCAGACCTATTTGGACAATTTCAAGACAATTTATCTACAATACATATTTACACAAAATATGTCATTTTTTTGTATTATTGACATTTTGGTATCATCATAATCTGATCTTTGGGATTTTGGGGTAATCATTTGTGATTAAAACATATTATTGCTTTCATATTTTATTTAAACAAAACAGATAATCTATATCCACGTAATAATAATGACAGTAATACTTCATAACAATGGAATCTACCGGCAATAGCTGTCCACAACATATTCACTTAATAGTAGTGAATACCAGAAAATATCAGACAGCATGAAAGCTGCCCTGATTATATTTAGGCTATATCTAAGAAGAAAAAAAATTCCATTGTCGGGACTTGAACCCGAAACACCCCGTGTCCTGCTGGATGAGTTACCTACCAATTACTCCACAGTGCCAGAAAGTAGAATCTGTTCTTTTCTTATATTATATATCAATCATAACTACATGCGCACTACATGCGAAAGCTAATAATTTTTTTTTTTAATTATATAGGAATGATAATGACAAAGCACTCTACATACGAGACCCCCCAGGGGGGACATTGGAACATAGTTGTTACCGCAATTGCATTTCAATGTTCTTTGGGAATTAGCGCTCCCAGGGACCCGAGCTCGTACCAGTCGGTTTGTGTATGCTGGCTGGCGGATTTTAATACACAAATATGTTATTTGTTATGTTGAAGACGCTAATGACCTGAGTTGTCGACGCGTCTATAATCTACAATAAATAAAATAAATCTACATACGAGAGCTAAAGTTATAATAACTTAAAATGTCAAGACACATTTTTCAGGCTGAAAAATATGTCTTGACATTTTAAGTTCTTGAATTTCAGTGATTTTTGAACTGTGTTGTATTTATTGGGAAAAATATGCCAAAAAATCCAGACGTTGCACAGCGCGGTATATTATTCTAAGATATCCTTTCACAGTACTTAGGGATTTATCAAGAAAACTTATATAAAACAGGCCCTTAAAGCCAAGTTTGTGAATATTTTTAGACGTGATCATTTTATCAACTCTTGCTGTTCAGTTCGAAATAAGGCTCTACCAAGATATATTTCTATCCCCTTGAAGTTTCCGGTTGGTAAAAGATCATTAACTGTTTACAGATATATCTGTCGCACTGCAACCAAAAAGTTGTGAAAAATAAAAACGACTTGTATGAAACGTAAGTTTTGTGCGAGAAAGTGCGAAGTTCCTTGAACCCCGGCCCGCGCTATATGCGCCAATACTATCCATCATCATTAAATGAGCTCCCGGTGTTGAGTTGCCGTCGTCCTTAATCAAGCATCGAAACACAACAATCCAACAGACGCCTGTAGACGTAACGCTAATGTCGTTAAGTACTATCTCTTCTTCTCGATGCTAAAATAAAAGACTCCATACACGATCGGATGTATCGTATGAAACGACGAGATTGTTTGATATGATACATTTCAACATCAGGCACGTTGCACGATAGTTTTTGAAGTTATACTTCTTTTGGCGCGTTATGGAAAAATGATGAGAGTGAAATTTTCCGTTTAACAGCATGAAGTTAGTCGGTAGTAGCACCATGAAGTTAATCGAAAGTAACACCATTAAGCTAGTCGAAAGTAACACCATGAAATTAGTCGGAAGTTCATGATTATAATACCCTATTATCACCAGTCACAATGTGACAAGAGCGTTTTCAGTTTTGAATAACATTAATAAAAGCTGTTGCTATACAAACGCTCGTTTATGTCGCTTTCGTTAAATATGAGTTCGTACTCCAACAAACGTAATGTTTTCAGTATTATTTTTCATGATTATAGTACCCTATTATATAGCACTGTTATGTAAGATGTGCGTGGTGTAATGGATAGTACCGCCGCGTCATAAGGTTCGAATCTCAACACAAACATGCTTTTTTTTAATAAATAATTAGATATAAATATAATAAATAAATATATTTAATAAATTAATAATTTATTAAATTAAGTTAATTTATTTATTATCTTTATTTTATTATTTTATCGTCTTTTTTTACAAACGTTTAGTACTAGGGCACGCGGGATAAAATTTTAGGAGTTATTTTTATATTGTTACGTCAAAGAAATATAACTTCTGACGTGCGTACATAAGAACACACACATTCTTTTTTTATATTTTCACATACTATAGAAATTAGATGACGAAAATATTTTCATCGAACGAATTACCGCGAAAGTTCTCTTAGGGCCAGGCGCACAAATATTACTTTTCGCTTCGAAAACGCGCGATTTAGAAACTGCATCACGTTTTAATGATTACTCAGCTACTAAAAATTTGTCGTTACGATCGCGCGATATTTTGGCAACAGCATGCGCTCGATGCGTTTATTTCCCATTCGAAGTAAACTCGACAATCGCGCGTTCGTGACACATCAGTTGTGTATTTCAGCGAATAGTGTGCAACTTTACGCTGTTGGTATTTGACGATCTACAAGTGACTTAATCTCACAATCACGATACAAAACGTAGCATGTGCGCTGGCCCTTAGGCTTAACTAACACGTACCACAATACAGCGACATTCTGTGGTTACGCTGTTGCAGACGCTGTCGCAGCTATGGACTACTTTTCAACCATATTTTAGTTGGCGTGCAGACGCACGTGTGAGTAGATCGCTCAAGTCGACAATATTTCTGTGGCCTATTATTGAGATTTGCCTGTTGGCTGCATTAAATAAATAAATAAATACACACCAAACTTGCAGGGCAGACAATCAGTCTGCGTTGACACAACACAGACTGCCGGCCTGTTGTTGGTGTGTCGCTGGAGAATCGCACGTGTGAGTTGTGTTGGCCTGCCGACTGCGACAATTTTGTGGATGATACCATCAACAGATTGCGACTGCCGTCGCATTGTTGGGCAATGTGTCGGACGTGTGAGTGCTGCGACCCAGTTTACATACGTTTAGGTTACATTTTAGCCACTCTCCACAGACGACGACTTTATTGTGGTTCTGATGTCGTCGGAAAATGGTACGTGTGAGTTAAGCCTTATTTGAAGTTTAGGCAACCGACTATACAATTATACGGTACGTCATAACGACAGATCAGACCGTGTATGGGGTGTTCAAGTTCAACGCCACTGTAATCAGAAACCTGATAGTCAGGTTTTCTTGTGTTGTCGAAAATTCTGTGGCCATAAGGCAAAGTGGCATGTATCAGATTTTTGATAAAATAACGATCCTGCAGTGGGCGCGTGAATGTGAACTAGTTGTCTGTTTTTAATTATAACAAATGGAAGAAAGAAGCGTCGTAAAAGCCGTGTCGAGCGAAATTCACAATCAGTGTAAGGTTTCAAATGAAAATAAATCCGAAACAGCTTGACACCCCTCAGCGAGATTATATTATATTATTGTAACAAAACTGTTTTCTACGTGGGCGGAATAACTATTTATTTACAATAATTAAATGTTAACAAAAATAGATAACAATAAAATGCAACAATTATATGTCGATTGTAACAGTTAACTCAATAGTAATTCTTAAACAAAGTGAAACACTTCAATAGCACTGAACAAATAGCTAGATTTATATACTGTGTTTATTTTTCGCAGTTCAACACGACATTTATTCACGATTGACCGCCTGATTCCCTCGTACTTCGCTTATATAGTTAAAGCAGCTTGACCCAGCACACTCGCGCGCTTTCCAGAATACTCTGGCGGTTACTCGTATCGTCGATATCATTCCACGCCTCACCACTGTGACCTGTTCTCGACGCTTCTATGGTCGCCAGCGGCGTAACATCTTGGGGTTTGCTACATTATTTTTTTAGACTTTCAATGCGCATTCGTCAATAAGATTCGTTCGATTCGCCGTTAATGACATTCAATTCATTTTTTATTGTAAATTATAGACGCGTCGACAACTTAGGTCATTAGCGTCTTGATTACATTAAATAACAACTCACTTAAAACTAAATGACATCACAAAACATTCATGAGCGAAGGCGGGAATCGAACCCACGACAGTCTGATGCAGAGGCCGCGACGCTAACCACAGGACCACGCTGTCCTCAATGACACTCAAAACGTGTCAGGTTTTTACCTTGAAAAAACAGAAGTGGGTGCACGCTGCGGTGGTTTTACGCGGAAAGAGAGATGAATCCAGTATTAGATTTGCCGAAAATTTTAATAATAATATATTTATTTTGTTCACATAGTAAACAAATCAGATCAATTACAATACAATGCTACATAAAATATACAATGCTTCTATTGAAGTCGCTTTCCGTATCTGTCTGTACCACCGCTAACTCCTCCTAAACCACGCAACGGATTTTGATGCGGTTTTCACCATCAGTTAGATAATTTTTCACGGAAGGTTTACATATATAGCGAACGAGTGAAGCGAGTGAATAATGTAATTATAATATTCAAGCGAACGAGCGAAGCGAGTGAGTAGTGTATTGCACCCGGACTTTCTTAGCACCCGGGCGAAGCCGGAAGGGCTGCTAGTAAAAGATAAATTTAAAAACTGTTTAAAATAATATAATGCAAAGCAACTGCCCAATAATTAATTGGCTCCATATTTGTATTTATACGTTGAGAACCTAGATTAATAGGGTCACTGAACCAAAATTTAGCTTAACATCCATTTTTTAAGGTTTCAGAGATATTTTACCTAAAATGCCTAAGCTATCTGATTTGACACTATACTCGTAATCATCCCAAGTCTTTTTAAATCCAATATAACTTTTGAGAATCTGTAACTTTAATTTCGACTGAAAACTCCTCCCATTAGCTTTATAATATACAGATTAAATAAGTATAAAAAGTGCAAGTTTCATGAAAATAGGGCAATTGCTATCAGCAATATGATCAATGTTTGTGATTTAACGTCCGCCATTTTAATGACATCATATCGGGAAAACGTGCAGGATGTTTACCCATGTTAAGAATGCATGCCTAGACACCTACTAAGCATTCCTGAAAAAAATATCCATACTCAAATTTTTCTACAGAAGTGTAGCCTGCAGGGACAAGGTGGCGACATGATGCACAATCGAGTATCTTTTCATTGTATATCGCTACAATGAAAAGATACTCTTTCATTGTAGCGATATATAGAGTTCTATTACAAAAAAACGGTAAGATAATAATTAGTTAGTAGGCAATAAAACTTTGGCTGTATAATGTTATGTAAATACACCGCTATTGAAACAATATAATGTTTTGTTAATTTACATAACAAATTGCTAACAATTGTTTATGTTAATGTGGGTGATTCATCCGCCCAGTAAATGATCAATTATTCTGAAATATAGTTTAAATTTCATATGGAGTTTGTACAGTTATAGATTGTGCGAGTAGGTGCATAAAATAAACCAAAATAAATGTTATCAATAGGACTATAGATGTATAAATAGTGTACGGATGACTTTCTCTAGACAGCCGTTGTTACTGATATATGTATAACTTATTATCCAGTGCCGCAGTGATGGGGAGAACAGCAGCTAAGGAGAACGTTGCATGATTTCATTGTATAATTTCGTCT
This sequence comes from Mongoloraphidia duomilia, assembly GCA_039654895.1. Classification (NCBI taxonomy): domain Eukaryota; kingdom Metazoa; phylum Arthropoda; class Insecta; order Raphidioptera; family Raphidiidae; genus Mongoloraphidia; species Mongoloraphidia duomilia. The sequence goes on along the minus strand of CM077516.1, from coordinate 16,932,155 downwards.
TATTATTTCGTTGTATGATTTCGTTGTATTATTTCGTTGCATATTTCCTCTCACGCGGTTGTTCACAGCCCGACATAAGATGTTTCACATCAAAAATCGTTTATGTATCAACTCCGATAGCTGCAAGTAAGTAGTAAGCTTTACTTACTTGCAGCAATCACGATGTTCTGAGGTGCTTATCTCAGAAGCCACTGAACCAATTGTAATGAAATTTATTTGTCGTTAGTTGGAATGGTGAAAACTAGATATAATTTTATATTTCTAGGTCAAATAGTTTTCAAATTCTGCCGGGGTACACAATTTTATAAAAAATTGGCCACTTTGAGACGGCGCTATATCGCCATTTTGAACTAAACTCTACTCGATGAGACATAATAATTCATAGACACACTATATCTTCAAACATTTTTTTTTATATGAATAACGTCTAATGTCCCATACTGAGGTGGTATTTTAGAAATATTAGATGTAACGGAAATAGTCGGAAGTGGTTGACATGTGAAACAAAACAAAACTATGTTAAGGTCTCAAACATGATAAACCAGGTGGCACTTATAGTTTAGGAGCTAGAGGGCTGTGTCAGGCAGACAGTAGGACTCCACCCTTTGGATAAGGGACCCTAAAAACTAGCTTAGCTAACCTTAACGTCAGCTTTTCCTGCAGAATCGCTCAGCTTAATGTCGATTTTGACGGAAACCCTATCGTATTAGTATCACGAGCGTAGCTAAGTAAAAAAATACATTATACTTCAAGTTTGGATAGTGGCTACCAGTTGATAATGTACTAAATTTCGTTAAAATCAGTCTAGTCATTTTGAAATGATACAAAATACCAGAAAAATTAATATTACAGAGAATCTCTGAAATTTGATCAAGAAAAATACGACATATATCCCTCTTTGCCATGTGGTCATAAAATTAACACACGTTGTTTGTGTCTATCAAGAAACCTCGATATATAAAGGAAAAAACACTCATTAAGTGCTCCTGCGTGTTTTAAGAATAACACTGGAAAGCAAGTTTGTTTCTTGACTTTTCAGTATACAGGGTGGTGACCGTGACTGCTGCACATAGGGATTTAACCCGTAAAATCAAACTTTCGCGATTTCCTGCTTCCCTAATTATTTTAGGAAAAATATCTTCAAATAATAGTTTTAGAACATAAAATTCTGCACCATAAATCATTAAACAAAATTAATTTTGCATGCTTTGTAACGGCAGAAATTTGATATGAAAATGCCAAAATTACCTCAAAAACAGATAGCGATAGAAATGGAACTTGAACAAAATGATTAGAAATTATTCTGACAGCTAAAACGTCATCATTTTGTTCAAGTTCCATGGCTATCGCTATCTGTTTTTGAGATAATTTTGACATTTTCATATCAAATTTCTGCCGTTACAAAGCATGCTAATTTAATTTTGTTTAATGATTTAGATGCAGAATTTTATGTTCTAAAACTATTATTTGAAGATATTTTTCCTAAAATAATTAGGGAAGCAGGAAATCGCGAAAGTTTGATTTTACGGGTTAAATCCCTATGTGTTAAATTATTTACAAAGAAAGAAAAAATAATGAATTTGTTCGCTTTGAATTCGGTTCAAATCGTTAAATTATTAAATACAGAAAAAAATGTTTGGAGTAAAATCTTTCGAAATAAATCAAAATTTGTAAAGAAAAAATTTAGTCTAGCACGGGCGCATGAGTTTCAAAAACTATTCGGCCAAAATTTATTCGCGTGATGTCTATACATTACTATGGTCCCGTTCAAAAATTTCATTTTCTTGCAATTGTTTAAATAATTGCGTTTTAAACAATATGGCACCAAGTTGCTCCATGACAACATGCATTTTTATAATCAGTACTATACAGGATGTCCCACGACGATTTACCCAGGCTCTAGTTCCAAAGCCGTTTGAGATATTTGAGTGGGACAAAGACTATATAACTTTATAACTATTAGGGTACTTTAAAATAATAGTGAAAATAATGCTCATAAAAACCCCACCCCTAAAAATGCAACCCTTAACTTTAAAATGTAGTGACACTCTATATTTTTTATATTTTCTTGTAGGATTTTCAATTCTCTATTCAATCGTTTTTTCCGATTGAAAATCGATTAATAAATAACTCGTAAATAACTAAGAAAATGGACATTTTAACAATTTAAATCAAGCTATAGCCCATGGACTCGGGAAAACAAAAACAAAACATTTTTATTGTTAGGTACCATAGCAACCGTCGCTTAATAGCGTGATTAAAGAAAACAGCCTGTTAAAATTGTACGGGAAACCCAGCATAAAACAGTGCAAGTTAGGTTTCTTTATTTTTCTTACTAATTTTGCGAATTTTATTTTATTTATTGTAGATTATAGACGCGTCGACAACTTAGGTCATTACTGTCTTAAATTACATTAAATAACAACTAACTTAAAATTAAATAACATCACAAAACCTCCATGAGCGCAGGTGGGATTCGAACCCACGACAGTCTAGTCTAGAGGCTGGTACCAAGTACGCTAACCACTAGGCTATACTGCCCTCTAGTAGTTTATTTACTACGGAAGAATACGTTGATATGATTATTATTTACGGTGAGTGCTTAAAAAATAGAAGAAGAGCTAGACAGTTATATCGAATTCGTTTTCCTGATCGTCCAATACCAAGTGAAAAAACATTTGTAAACCTATAATACACCCTGCGGCAAGGACACTTTCCGAATGGGAATTGTAATTCTCAGCTATTTACTACTAATCGGAAAAAACGATTGAATAGAGAAAATATAAAAAATATACAGTGTGTCATTAAACATTTTAAAGTTAAGGGTTGAATTTTTAGGGGTGGCCTGTTTATAAGCATTGTTTTCACTATTATTTTAAAGTACTCTCATAGTTAAAAAAACAGTCTTTTTCCCTCTCAAATATCTCAAACGGTTTAAGAACTAGAGCCTGGGTAAATCGTCGTGGGACACTCTGTATAGTACTAAAGAGAATCACGCAAAAAAAATTTGGCAGAATAGTTTTTGGAACTCATTCGCCACTACATGCTAGACTAATTTTACTTTTAATAAATGCCACACGGGAATAACATCAAATCATGCCTTAAACTTTCTTAGCAATATTATATAAACAAGCCGTGAGGTGGGTCGTTTATTAGGACTAAAGTGCGACCCTTGAGGTCCACACGACGAACTTCCCAGTTTAATAAATATTTAATAATAATAATTAAATTAGATATTACACAGAAAAGTAATCATTTCAATCATTAAAACATCAATAATTTAAAAAAAAAAAAAAACGGCTGAACCGATTTTTATAAAATTTATGTCGGATCAAAATGACGTTAACACGCCTCGATTGACACCCTTACGAAGTCGATATAATTTTTTATTCGCGAGATATTGTGTAAAATCTACTTTTTTGGAGGTTATTTGGTTAAGAAAAAAGAACGGCTGAACCGATTTTGAAAAAATTTCTTTCAGATCATATTTACGTTAATACGCGTCGATTGGCACCCTAACGTAGTCGATATCATTTTTCGTTCTCGAGATTTCGTCTTTGAAAGAAATGTACACATACGTACGTACGTACGTACGTACGTACACACACACACACACACACACACACAGACATCTTTCTAAAAGTAGTGTAAAAATAGTGTAGTGACCTTGAAACATAAAAATTTTTTTTCCTTTTTGATTTCGATTTTCGGACCCATTACAATAACTTCCAGTGGGAAGTTAATTAGGTACTACTTTAAATAATTTGATATTAAAATGACGATGCAAAATTTTAGCGTTATTGCTGTTGCACCTATGTACTGTTTTTGAAGTGAAACTTCTTTAGCGAATTCGAGCGTTTAACGTTTTCGTTAAATATTTAACGCTAATGTAGAGGAGTTTAGGTAATACAAATGCATTGTTTTATATGCAATGTTTCAGTGAATGATAAATTATTTAATCAAAAATTATCGTGATTTCTAATCGAAACTAAATTTCCAAATTCCAAACCAAATTTTAAATATTTTATAAAAGTTGATGCAAAAAAACAACAAAAATCACACACATTTCGTTTTTTCGTTACTCAATTACTATAGTCTCAACAATCTACCCAACCCAAATTTCATGCATTGGTAGATCGTTTCTATCCATTGTGCAGTTTATTATAATTGCTTAGGGACTCAACATTTTATCGTTGACGGTACAAAACTAGCCCAGTTAACTATCTATAAAATAGTTCATTACGTAAGAGTGACGCAGTAAACTTTATAACCTATAAATTATATTTAAACTGAAACCACAGACCACAGCTATACGTTTAATAAAATCTTCTATTTCAAAGGTTTTATGAATATTTGGATATAAAAGAGAATTTTTAACTACCATGGCTGCATACTGCAAATAATAGACAACTTTTTACAATATCTGCATAATAAGACTTACTTGAGCTCTTATATACTTCATCACTGAAAAGGTTCGTCTACATCAGCTATACTAATATTATAAAGCTGAAGAGTTTGTTTATTTGTTTGTTTGTTTGGTTGAACGCGCTAATCTCAGAAACTACCAATCCGATTTGAAAACATTTTTTTTTGTTAGATAGCCCATTTATTGAGGAAAGCTATAGGCTATATAATATCACGCTACGACCAATAGAAGCGGAGCATCAATGAAAAATGTTGCAAAAACGGGAAAAATTATTCCTTTTGAGAGCTTCCGTTGCGTGCGCTGCGTAAACGGTTAAAGTTACGCAAAAATCATGTAAGCCGGAATTGTTCTTCTTTAGAAGTTCTAAAAAAAAGTCCGCGACAGCATATGTCTATCTTTTAAGGTTGACTCACTAAAACTTTCTTACGGTGATCAAATTTGTTCGTAATGATACATTTTTCGTAATTATAATATTCAAGCGAATGAGCTAACAACAGGGACACGTATGTTGCCGTACATGAACGTACACAATAGTATATTGTGCAACTAGTGCGGAAAACAGGCGATTGCCAACGTATAAAGGGACGTGCTAGTGATTTGTGTTAAAAGTTACCTATATTGAATACTAGCCGTTACCCGTGGCTTCGCGCACGTATTTTACGATTTATAATTTTATTTATCGATCGAGATTGAGATTGCTTGGAATCGAGGGTTTTTTAAAAAAATTTATTATACAATACAATGTACCTACTTCAACCTATAAGAAAACAGAAAATATAACTAACTTAACTACAAATATCTGGGTGACCGAGCTTTGCTCGGATGAGATCAATAAAAATAGTACTTACTGTGAGATATTGATTTTGTATTATTTTCTCAGAATACGATTAACGATTAACTGTCAGAATATTTTGACACAAAGTAGTTTGTTTTTTCCAAAGCCTACTCACCATACGACACTGTTTTATAACGTCAAAAAACTGTTTTTTAAAATTTTATTAATACCTATGTACATTACTAACTTGCTTCGCTCGTTCGTTTGAATATTATTAATTCCTTCTTCGCTCGTTCGCACGAATTTTATTAATACATTACTCACTCGCTTCGCTCGAATATTAATAATACATTACATTCGTTATCCCCCGCGAGAATCCCCCCCTAATTTGTTATCCCCCCGCGAGAATGTCCCCACCTAATTTGTTATCCCCCCGCGAGAATCACCCCCCTAATTTGTTATCCTCCCGCGAGAATCTTCCTCCCTAATTTGTTATCCCCCCGCGAGAATCTTCCCCCCTAATTTGTTATCCTTTGCTCGTACGCTCGAATTTTATAAATACATTAATCGCTCACTTCGCTCGTTCGCTCGAATATTAATAAAACATTACTCACTCGCTTCGCTCGTTCGCTTGAATATTATTAATATATTACTCACTCGCTCCGCTCGTTCGCTTGAATGTTATTAATACATTAGGTACTCACTCGCGTCGCTCGTTCGCTCAAATTTTATTAATACATTACTCACTCGCTTCGCACGTTCGCTCGAATATTAATAATACATTACTCACTCGCTTCGCTCGTTCGCTCGAATTTTATTAATACATTATTGCTGATCACGATACCTATATATAAGGAACTCCTGTGCAAAATTTGTTATCCCCCCGCGAGAACCTTCCCCCCTAATTTGTTATCCCACCGCGAGAATCCCCCCTAACTTGTTATCCCCCCGCGAGAAACTTACCTCCTAATTTGTTACCCCCCCCGGGAGAATTTCCCTCCTAATTTGTTATCCCCCCGCGAGAACCTTCCCCCCTAATTTGTTATCCCACCGCGAGAATCTCCCCACCTAATTTGTTATCCCACCGCGAGATTCTCCCCCCTAATTTGTTATCCCAGCGCAAGAATCTCCCCCCCTAATTTTTTATCCCAGCGCGAGAATCTCCCCCCCTAATTTTTTATCCCCCCGCGAAAATCTCCACCCCTAATTTGTTATCCCCGCAAAAATCTTCCCCCCTAATTTATTATCCCCCCGCGAGAATCTTCCCCCCTAATTTGTTATCCCCCTCGAGATTCTCCCCCCCGCGTAGCTTTCTATTAGTGAAAAAATTTTTAGAAACGGTTTAGTAGTTCCAGAGATAAAACAAAAACAAATCTATCCCACGGGAACCGTACATTTTTCCGGGATAAAAATTAGCCTATAACATTCTCTGACCCCTAAACTACCACTATGCAAAAAATCATGTCGATCCCTTGCTCAATGAAAAACAAAAACAAAACTATCCCACGGGAACAATACATTTTTCCGGGATAAAAAGTAGCCTATGTGCTATTCCAGACTATAATCTATCTCTGTACCAAATTTCATCCAGATCCGTTCAGCCATTCTGGCGTGATTGAGGAACAAACATCCATACATACATCCATCCATCCATCCAAACTTTCACATTTATAATATTAGTTAGATTCATGTGTATAACTTCTGTCGCCTGCAAGAATTATTTTCCAAAAAGACATTTTAAAAATAAATTTAATCAATATCTTTCTACCTTGAAGCCAAGGTGGGTTTATAAAAAAATAATATTTTGACATTTTGTTTTGTAACTAAATTTTAACTTTATTCTGTAAAAACAAGGAGTGCTCTATTTAAGACGAATATAATAATTTATTAACTTCCCACTGGAAGTTATTGTAATGGGTCCGAAAATCGAAATCAAAAAGGAAAAAAAATTTTTATGTTTCAAGGTCACTACACTATTTTTACACTACTTTTAGAAAGATGTCTGTGTGTGTGTGTGTGTGTGTGTGTGTGTGTACGTACGTACGTACGTATGTGTACATTTCTTTCAAAGACGAAATCTCGAGAACGAAAAATGATATCGACTACGTTAGGGTGCCAATCGACGCGTATTAACGTAAATATGATCTGAAAGAAATTTTTTCAAAATCGGTTCAGCCGTTCTTTTTTCTTAACCAAATAACCTCCAAAAAAGTAGATTTTACACAATATCTCGCGAATAAAAAATTATATCGACTTCGTAAGGGTGTCAATCGAGGCGTGTTAACGTCGTTTTGATCCGACATAAATTTTATAAAAATCGGTTCAGCCGTTTTTTTTTTTTTTTTTTTTTTTAAATTATTGATGTTTTAATGTTTGAAATGATTACTTTTCTGTGTAATATCTAATTTAATTATTATTATTAAATATTTATCAAACTGGGAAGTTCGTCGTGTGGACCTCAAGGGTCGCACTTTAGTCCTAATAAACGACCCACCTCACGGCTTGTTTATTATATCTTCGAGTAGAAAGTATAACTGCCTTTAAAGATTTGAAAGTATATTCAAAGGAAATTTTTACATTATTTTCAGTTAAAAAAAACTCGGATCGCAGTGCCAAACCCTACCGACAATATACGAGTGTATTTGCTAATACAGGCCTTGTGGCTTTAATACGTGAGCTTAGATTTGTTTTTGGACAAAATAAAAAATTTAACCCCTTAATACATCCCTTAAAATAATATTTATTTTCCTAATTTCAATATTATTATCAATGCAACCTCTGTACCAAATTAAATACACCCTTCAGTAAATAAAGCACTATCGGCAAACTTGTGTTTTCATAAAATTTGTAAGTCCGGTCCTGTCGGGTCGATTTCATTAAAATTTTAGCAGCACATTTAGATCTTTACTTAAAGGTCAAATTTCAGTTTTGAAACAATTCTGACAATTTTTTCGGTATTTTTGAGCCCAAAAACATTTTTTAACCCCTAAAAACCACCCTTAAAATCGTCCGATTGGGCCCATTTTAAATAGGTTCCGTAATTCCAACGTGTCTACCAAATTTCGTTCAAATCAATTAAGTCTTTCGAGAGTTATGCCGCGAACACACACACACACACACACACACACACACACATATATATATATATATAAACTTTTCCAAAAATTGTGTCAAATTATTCAGAAGGCTATGAAAGGTCTCGCCATCCGACCGACGCCAACAGTGTATGTGCCATATGGCAAATACACTAAAAAGACAATGACAAAAGCTTATCTTCAAAAGAGTAAAAAATTCCCTCTACTGTTTATGGAGTAAAAGTTTGACACTTATAGTAAATAAATTGGCAGACATTTTGAATTTCAAACTGTGTGAACAATAGTTGACCATTTTATTTCAGTTTCTCAACCAATAAAATGAAGTAAAAGTTTAAAAAGTTGTTTCTGCTGAAATGTAGAAACAATTTGAATTTTTCAATACCATGAAGAGTCAACTTTTTTAAGCAACTTAAGGATTCTGTTTCAACAGTTTAATGGCCAAACCTACTTGAACTTTGCGTGCTTTCTCAGAATTCTAAAATAGTTTTTTTCGTGGATTATAAAAAAACACGTTGAACTCGTGAGATAAACGAAAAACTTAATACATAATAATATATTGACAACTCGTCTTAAAGTCTGGGTTAAAAGATACACACAAATATATACAGAATGTTTCAAAAATATTGTTTATATATGAAGTTTCGATATACTTTAAGAACTACTTTAAATGTAATTTTAACAGATTTTAAACACAATAGAAAGAATTCTAGACTCGATAGCCTAAGTCATGTACAAAAAAAGTCAAGAGGTATCATGGGACACCCGACAGAAGCTATGCAATTTTTTTTTGTGTCCTATAAAACTCTTAAATATCAATTTTCAAGAAGATCGGATAATTTTTACAAAAATATATATGGCCGCTATTTTGAAATCTGACGCCATTTTATTTTTTTGTGTCCTATAAAACTCTTAAATATCAATTTTCAAAAAGATCGGATAATTTTTACAAAAGTACATATGGCCGCCATTTTTAAATCTGACCATATTTTATTTTTTTGTGTCCTATAAAACTATCAGATATTAATTTTACATAGGCCACTGCGCGTGCGCCATACTGTATGTCATGAGCGTGACGATTTTACCATGACACGAATCTAAAAGTTTACCCCCTGCCAAAAATCGTCTAACGCGCCTATAGAAGCATAGCTTCAAAAAGAAAAAAAAACGGTCGTACTGTCAAATTTTGCCGACGGAATATAACAAAACAGAAAAAAACTCCTCGAACGTTCTTTGAAGTGTTACATTTTTCTGTCCCAATAATATATACGGTAAGCATTTTATCAGTCCAATATTTAGGCAAAATTATATCCCTACATCCTTCACTGAATGCTATCCGCAGACTAGTGATTTCTTAAAATTCTGGCACTCTTTGTCAGTTTTTATAAAATTTTAATCTTTACTAGGGGGTTAAATTTCGATTTTCAAAAAATTCCGCTAATTTTTTCACTGTAAAATTTTAGAAGCACTTTTAAATATTTATTATTAATTTTTTTAACTTCCCACTGGAAGTTATTGTAATGGGTCCGAAAATCGAAATCAAAAAGGAAAAAAAATTTTAATGTTTCAATGTCACTACACTATTTTTACACTACTTTTAGAAAGATGTCTGTGTGTGTGTGTGTGTGTGTGTGTGTACGTACGTACGTACGTACGTACGTATGTGTCCATTTCTTTCTAAGACGAAATCTCGAGAACGAAAAATGATATCGACTACGTTGGGGTGCCAATTGACGCGTATTAACGTAAATATGATCTGAAAGGAATTTTTTTAAAATCGGTTCAGCCGTTCTTTTTTCTTAACCAAATAACCTCCAAAAAAGTAGATTTTACACAATATCTCGCGAATAAAAAATTATATCGACTTCGTAAGGGTGTCAATCGACGCGTGTTAACGTCATTTTGATCCGACATAAATTTTATAAAAATCGGTTCAACCGTTTTTTTTTTTTTTTTTTTTTTTTTTAATTATTGATGTTTTAATGATTAAAGTGATTACTTTTCTGTGTAATATCTAATTTAATTATTATTATTAAATATTTATCAAACTGGGAAGTTCGTCGTGTGGACCTCAAGGGTCGCACTTTAGTCCTAATAAACGACCCACCTCACGGCTTGTTTTGTTTGTTTTCAATAATTTGTAATATATTTTAGGGTTGCTTATAAAAGCAGAGACCAATTTGAATCTAAAAATCTGTATTAAATAGGCAGATGCCTACCTATATATTATATGATTATTTTTAAGCTCGTTTAGTTTAGTCTTATTACTTTAAGCTAGATTTAAAGCATTTTGTGACTAAAGGTTACATAAAATAGTATCTTTTTAAAACGTCTAAATGCAAAATCAGAGCTGTATCTAATGGCTAATATGGCCCTGAAGGCCTGAAATGAAATAGTAGGTACCTACTACTTCATTTCAGGGCCATATTAGCCATTAGGCACAGTTAGGCCGTTCATAAGGGCTCCAAATCGGTGCCAAATTACAATAATAATTTTGAAAATTGGAAAAAAATACACGAAAACTAAATCATTTTTAACTTCCCATTGGAAGTTATTGTAATGGGTCCGAAAATCGAAATCAAAAAGGAAAAAAAAAATTTTATGTTTCAAGGTCACTACACTATTTTTACACTACTTTTAGAAAGATGTCTGTGTGTGTGTATGTGTGTGTGTGTACGTATGTATGAGTCCATTTCTTTCTAAGACGAAATCTCGAGAATGAAAAATGATATCGACTACGTTAGGATGCCAATCGATGCGTATTAACGTAAATATGATCTGAAAGAAATTTTTTCAAAATCGGTTCAGCCGTTCTTTTTTCTTAACCAAATAACCTTCAAAAAAGTATATTTTACACAATATCTCGCGAATAAAAAATTATATCGACTTCGTAAGGGTGTCAATTGAGGCGTGTTAACGTCATTTTGATCCGACATAAATTTTATAAAAATCGGTTCAGCCGTTTTTTTTTTTAATTATTGTTAAAAATAAATACCTAATAATTATGTTTTAATGATTAAAATGATTACTTTTCTGTGTAATATCTAATTTAATTATTATTATTAAATATTTATCAAACTGGGAAGTTCGTCGTGTGGACCTCAAGGGTCGCACTTTAGTCCTAATAAACGACCCACCTCACGGCTTGTTTCTTTAAGTAAATGTGTTCCGATCGATACTAAAATCTATTATGTACATCAAATTTTATTTAAATCGATTATGTCTTTCAAGAGTGATCGTGCTAACACACACACACACATACAAATATATATCACAAGTAACACTCGCTTAATCTGAGCACGCTCCAAAAAGTTTTCGCCTCTTTCGTTTGACATTTATGCTGTAGCTTTTAGTGACATTAATGATAATGACTTCACTTATGTCATATTTGCATTCCAAATGAATGTTATATTTTTATTCCGCAGTGCGGTAACGACTTCCAAATTACGTGATAATATTATAAAAGATCGGTTCCTAATGTCGTTTACGTTACACCGTATGATTTATCGCATACGCTTCAGTGAAATCATCTGTCCAAACTTCGAGCGAACTACATCCAGTTTGAAGCAACAATCAATTCTCTACCGGAAGTTACCCCCTACACTATTCATCTCAAATCCTTTCCCATAGCCTAAAAACGGTTATCGCTCTCCCGACGCTATTTTTAAAGAGGACTATATACAGGGTGGCAAAAGTTATAGAGTGTCAATATAATTTAACTTTCTTCATCATCAATTAGATAGTTTTTCAAGGAAGGTTTATATACAGGGTGAGTTCGACCACCCGTATCAGTCGTTTTTTTCGAAAACGATTAGTCGTAGAGACTTGTGTCAAAAATTTGTAATATAAAAGCCCTAATAAAGAATCGCATAGTGATAATTTTTTTTCCCGGGAAGGTCGGCTTCCCTATTAGTTTGCTCCAGAATGTCCAGAACTCCGGAATTATAAATGTAACGATAGGTCAAAAGTGGTATTGTTGAAAAGATCTTTAAAAAATTAGCAAGTTTTGTACGGATTTTTTTTTTATTACTGCCACCCCTGTTAAGTAATATTTGTTTTAAATTACTAAATTAAAATGTCATAATAACGAACTTTTAATTTAAAAGTCCGCATTTAAAATCTAGTTACCTATCTATCGATCATTAAACACTGAAAAAGTACACTCACAGTATAACAAGAAGAGCTCAGTAGTATGTATTAAAGAGTAAATGGAAGACAGTTTGAACACTTGTGACAATGTCTAAGGTTGCTAGATTTTTAATGCCGACTTCGATCGTTATTGAAATTTTGATTTAATAATTTCAAACGATTGTTCCTTAACAGGGGTGGCAGTAATTAAATAATTTTTCCTACAAAACTTGCCTATTTTTTAAAGAGCTTTTCAACAGCACCACTTTCAACCTATCGTGTTTTCTAAAATTCCGGAGTTTTGAACATATAATATAATTTATATTTATACTTATAGAAATTTACAGGGGCGGCAGTATTAAAAAAAATTTTCCTACAAAACTTGCTTATTTTTTAAAGATCTTTTCAACAATACCACTTTCGACCTATCGTTACATTTATAATTCCGGAGTTCTGGACATTCTGGAGCAAACTAATAGGGAAGCCGACCTTCCCGGAAAAAAAAATTATCACCATTCGATTCTTTATTAGGGCTTTTATAATACAAATTTTTGACACAACTCTCTATGACTAACAGTTTTCGAGAAAAACGACTGATACGGGTGGTCGAACTCACCCTGTATATGTAATGTAATTCCTAAACCACGCAACGGATTTTGAAGCGGGTTTTCACCATCAGTAAATAATTTTTCACGGATGGTTTATATACATAGCGAACGAGCGAAGCGAGTGAGTAATGTAATTATAATATTCAAGTGAATGAGCGGAGCGAGTGAGTAGTGTAATGCACTCGGGCTTTCTTAGCACCCGGACGAAGCCGGACAGGGCTGCTAGTATTGTATAATATAAATGTATAATATTTGACACATGGATCTCTTGATTATTATTTGTGGACGTTATGGGAATTAAACCTGTGTCTTCGGAATGTAACAGTCATTAATTTTACAAGTTTTATTTTGATTTATGTATTTTGCGTCTATAAAGGGACCTTAAGTTACCGAATATACACAGTGGAGGTATCTACTGTACTTATGTAAACTGTTTAGGTATCTAACATTTAGATTATAGATTTTATGTATCAAGTTTCAATATGACCTAAAGTCCCGTTTCACATGGACGCGTACCCCCTACTCAGTGCGATGACCGTCAGCGTGAGAATTCCTTCTGATGAGCAATATAAAAATTAACTTTGAAGGGGATATATTGTGATTTGTGAAAGTCATATATATGTAAACAATATGTGCAGTCAGGGTCCATTCTGATTGGTCGAATACCTCTTGATGTCGTTTGACACACACATACACACCTAAACGAACGTAACAACTAACTAGTGAACTCTGTATACTATAATATGGATAGTTGATAACGATTAAAAAATGGGTTTTGTATAATATGAACAATGTTCAAATACATATTCTTCAAGACAGACATTAATGTTCACAAAATTAGAATGAAAACTTCAGGTAAGGCTTATAATCTAATTCTTTCTATAAAAGTCGATCAAATTTTTGATTTTAAAATAAAACCTAATTTCATATTATTATTTGAGATATTAGGATATCCAAAATTTATACAATTGGAATAGAAAAATAAATATTTTAATTAAGTTTTATTTTGAAATGTCAGAAAATTGATAGACTTTTATAGAAAAATTAGATTGCAAGCCCTATCTGAAATTTTCATTCTAATTTTGTGAACATTAATGCCTATCTTGAAGAATATGTATTTGAACATTCTCCACATATACAAAACCCATTTTTTAATCGCTATCAACTATCCATATTAGTAGACATAGTTCACTAGTTACTTGCTACGTTCATTTAGGTGTATGTGTGTATGTGTCAAACAACATCAAAATGGAGTATTTGACAAATTATTATGGACCCTGACTGCAGGGCCTAGTCGCTTGTGATGGACATAGTCATCCTTGCGCCACTCTAACTGGTTTGCAGTGTTTGTGTGAAAGTTTACGTACCTACCACTGTCAAAAACAAGTTTATACGAAGTAAGAAAAATCAATTCGTGATTCACCCATAGACATAGAAATCTAGGGAAGTAGTATAAGCTAGTGTGGTGGTTGCTGTTAAGAGGGGGGGTGAGAAAGCAAGTGTGAAGACATTCGATTGGTCGCTTCAGTTGCGCAAGCGCTGTACGAGCAATTGAGCATGCGCTAAGACGCGGACGACTGCGTCTGGCGCAATTGAGTATGCGCAAAGACGCGGCCAGTAGAACGTGGGCACATGCATAGCATGGACGTGTCCATAAGACAGACATGCACCGTCCCCTGAATGGCATCCCCCCTCGTCCAAAGTGGCACTTTATACTACATCCCCAGATTTCTATATCTATGGATTCATCTCAATGTAATCGCTTCAGTTGAATTTTAAAGATTGTTTTAATAACCATTTTTAATTTTCTGACGGAGCTAAGAAAAATAATTTAGACAATATTACATTAGAGAAAGAGAGAAATAGTGAAGGAAATTGCTGGTGCAGCACCAATGGGATCGTTCAGCGCGCGCTCACTGTACGCGCGCGGCTTACGGACCACGCGTAGGCCTGGTGCGCCGCTGGTACACGTGTCGACCGGACACGGCCATGTAAAACATGACTGTTAAAATAAACGTGAGATAATTAAAAAATAATGATTAACACTCTTACAATTGTACAGTGATTTGAAATTATTATATTATAGTTATAATTTGATTTAATTCGTTTTACGTAAATAGGTATTTATTCTTTTTTAACATCTGTCATTTTATTTATTTTATTAAGAGTATTCCCTACCGGAAATTACCCCCTGCACTCTACATCTCAAATTCTTTTCCTTCGCCTAAAAACGGTTACAGCTCTCCCGACGCTATTTTTGAAGCTAAAGGGTTCAAGTAAATGCCAAATAGAAGACTAAGAATCACACTACTGATTCTACAGACGAATTTTTTGAAAAAAAGTTTTGGCTACACGTGAAAGATTATGTAATTTTTTAAAAAGTAATGAGTTTTTTCAGGAAAATTTTCAATTTTTCGCCTGAAGGACCTGTAGTATGATTCTTGGTCTCTCATTTGGCGTTTACCCGAACCTTTCAGCTTTAAAAATAGTGTCGGGAGGGTTGTAAACATTTTTAGGCGAGGGGAAAAGAACAGTGCACAATAGAGAATACTCTTTACAAACACAGATATAAGCACAGAATAATAATAACTACTTTGAGCATCCCTTAAACAGATTATAACCCTCTATATATGTTTATTGCAATATTACAGTTGTAGATATTGACAACATATTGATCGAAACATTTAAAATAATTAGGTATTGAAAATCCTTAATCCTTCAATCTGAAAATAAAAAAATGTATTTCAATCAACATCAAATCAATTGCGAGTAATTACAAATATTCTTCATACGTAAAATAAATGTTATCCTGACCAATTTCGAGCCTAGGGCTGCGGAGACCCCTGTGTAGCCGAGTTTATGTATTTTTGTATGTAACTAACGTTAGACGTCAGAAGCTAGCCCTATAAATCTAGGGGGGTACCTATAAATGTGTATAACGTGCGTCGCATATGCGGTATTTTCTAAAAATTAAGTATTAAAAAAAATATAACAGTATCATTCAGTAGGACTCTAAGCTGTAAAGTGGACTGCCTAGTGCCTCGTCCTAAATTCAGAAATGTTCCAAACTCTTTTAGGGTCATCGCACACGTGCCACTTTTTGAATCACGATTGTGCGATTAAGTCTCTTCGTCAGATGCAGCTATCAACAACGTAAGGACGCACACTTTTCTCTGAAATACACAACTGATGTATCACGAACGCACGATTGTCAAAAACACATAGCACACTTAGTCGCAGGGTTGCGATACTTCGTGCCATGGATTTGGATGATTTTTTTATTTATTGTAGATTATAGACGCGTCGACATCTAAGGTCATTAGCGTCTTTCAACTACACTAAATAACAACTAACTTAAAACTAAATAACATCACAAAACATCCATGAGCACAGGTGGGATTCGAACCCACGGCAGTCCAGTCTAGAGGTTGCGGCACCAAGCATGCCAACCACTAGGCTATACAGCCCTCCGGATTTGGATGAGGCTGCCCAAACAAACGCATCGATCTGTCTCCACATGCTATTGTCAAATCGAGTGATCGAACGAGAAATTTCAAGTAGCTGAGTACTTAATCGTCAAATCGCAATACAGTCGTGATACAACTGCTAAATCGCCCGCTTTCGATACAAAAAGTAGCATGTGTATGCTGGCCCTTAAAGGTCCGCAAAAAACAATTACTACAAAAAGTTAGAAACCACTAAGAACATAACCTAATTAAACACGATGTCTGTTGTACCGGCTAATCCATAAATGACAACTCGTTGTCTCATCCAGTACATACTCGTATATGTATAATATGTCGTATATAGACAGAGCATGTGTAAAAATAGCTGATAAGGGATAGAATGATCAGACGGAGCAAAGAGGAAGTAACCGGTCTGTGTTCTGTGTGTTAGTATTCACGTGACGACGCCAGGCGGCGGGCGGCGCTATTGATCGGTCGCTCCACTACCGGCGGCACTGTCGAGGTCACACATCGGGTACACGTACAGATCGTTCCCGAACGCCGGTACACAGTAGTCAGGGACGAACAACGACTATCGTTCCTACTGTAACTCAATGTATGTACTATGTAGGCAACCAGCGTACACACGTACTTACACTACCGTTCAGAAATATATATTATACAGGATGTCACACGAAATCAGGCCCAAACTTTTATTATTTGCTTTGAGTTCAATAAAATCAGTTGGATTTTTAGAAGGATTTGACATGTTGCGCTGCAGGCGTGGCAACCACATTTTACTACAATTTCATTTTCTGCCACCAGATGTCACAGAATCAAATGTCATATCCTAATAGTTATCAAAAAATGAAATCATTCTAAAATTAATATAGAATAAATATAAGCAAAAAAACTTTTTAGAGACAAGCTTTTATTTAAATGCACTAAAAAAGAAAAAATAATTTTTAATAATTTGGGTTCATAATTATAAAAGCGTGGGTCGTGAACTCTATGATAGTTTATTAGTCACGACCCACGCTTTTATAATTATGAATCTAAATTATTACAAATTATTTTTTCCTTTTTAGTGCATTTAAATAAAAGCTTGTCTCTAAAAAGTTTTTTTACTAATATTTATTTTGTTCATTTTAGTCTTTCAAAATTTTACCCTTCTTTGACACTCGTAGGGGTTGAATTTCGAAAAATCCTTTCTTAGTGGATGCCTATGTCAGAAAAGGAACCAACTGTCCAAATTTCAAGTTTCTAACTTCAGCGATTTGGCCTGGGCGTTGATTAGTCAAAAAAACCCTACATCCCCGTTTGAACCACTTAGGGGTTGATTTATTTTTAAAAACGATTTATTCATGTATTGTCATCGGGAAGTCATATGTGTACACAATTTCAAATCGATCGGATACGTGGAAGTCGTTCAAAATTGACTTGCAAGATTTAACCTAAACAAACACACAAACAAACTAACATACATTGCAAGTTAAAAAAAAGCTTGTAAAAAATAAAATATCAATCGATTTCAATAGATATTGTAGATTATAGAGGCTTGGAAACTGAAATCTTTAGCGTCTATGGCAAATCAAAAGTCGGCTAACAAAAATGTGTATGTATATTATGCCTTATACAGTATGTCCTCAAATTGAGTTTACAAAGAGATTTTTTTCTTAGATTTTACAAAAATTGTTGCTTGACTTGAAACGACAAATAAAACTACAAAATTAGGACAGGTTATATAAAAAATTTACTAATTTATTTATTACGTCTTTCTCACTCTCATTACTATATCATTACGATAATATGAGACTGTTATTGCTATTTTTGAAATTCTTTTTGGACATTTCAGCTAGTGTGTGTGCGTTTTTTAAAGAACACCAACAACTAAGGCTATTTGGGCCTAGCACCAATTCATATTTTCAATTCGTTATTTTTTTTTATAATAAAATGAAAATCCAATTGACACTTTTACCAGCTTTCGGGCTAGAACCCGATAACTGGGGACATGTAATAGAGGAACCATAGCAACGCCATGTAAACAACAGCATTGCTACACGCTCGGCTATTCTCAAGCCTAGTTCAGCTAGTACTTAGGCTAGGATAAAAAAGGTCACTAAAATAATTCATAGCAATATTTCAATCTTAAAACGCTCATAACACGTCTTTCCTTTTTAAAAGTAGCTTCCAGTTGCACTCTGTATTAATAACTACAGTACTGTTCGTTATTTATAGACACACGTCCGGGCTAATAAATAAATCAAATCAAAACACGTCTAAGGAATAGCTTATCAAGTATCCTTTGGAATAATAGAACGCAAAGGGTAGAACGGACTGTTTCAGATGCATTGTTTAGTTCGGTTCGTTCAGAAGTTCAAAATATGTTAGAATAGCTCAGCATGTATCCCTTGCAATGATAAGGAAAATGAAAACGGAATCGATGAAAATTTTTAGATACACTGTTTTGCTCATTCACAAGTTAAAGGAATAGCTTATCGAGTATCATAATATTGAAAATAGTTTGAAAAGGGAGAACGAAAATTGTATAATAGACCAATGTAAACTGGGAAATGAAACCCAGAAAAGTTGCCATAAAGAAAAAATTGTAACGTTGATGGGCATTTTTTTTTTTTTGTTAATTACGTTACAGCTGTTCACAAAGACGTTCTTTTCACTGGGGAAGTCGAAGTAGCGGGCAAAAATAGATTAAAGATTACGGATCAAATTTGACTGTTCTAATAATGATTATATTTTTTGTAGGAAACATATATATCATAGAATAATTGTTTATATTAATGTAAGTCATTATGAGGTTTTATTTTTATAAATAAAGACAAAAATCTGCTTTTCTATTTTGATTTTTAAACCCAAAGTCTGTACAAAATCATCAAATTAACTTTTTCAAGAGTCTTCCACCAGACAGCTAGCCTTCACCTCCACTATAAATAAACTGTAACAACTATTGTACATCAATTGTTGCATGTCATACAAATTATTAACACTAGCACAACGTTCAATGAAATGATATTGAACTTAAAAAAGCTTAAATAAGCTTCAGTTAAATTATAACAAAAAAAATGCCACGGTGTCACCGAACTGACTATCATGCTAAACTGCGTCAACCGCATTCATCAGGAAATTGTCTTTATTTAAGGAAGTAGGGAGTAAATTAAAAAAAAACGAAAAATCATCTAAAAACCCAAAGTTTAAAATGTGGTTTCGATTCGTTGACCATTGCGTTAGCTAGACGTCTGCACATACGAATGGACAATTTAAAACTCGTTTTTTAGGGAGAGAGCCCATGAAACGTGAGGTTCATCGAAACTTCGAATTAGGTATTTAAATTTAAAAAAAATTATTAATTTTTTAATTTTTCTAATAATTTAACATAAATAATATTGAAAAACGAAAAGAAAATTTTTTTAAAGCCATAGATAAATTACTAAAAATTAATTAAAATGTATAAAAATTTAAAAAATATCACGTGACTTCAAAACGCGCCAGGAATGTTTGTGACGTCGTTATGTTAAAATTTGTGTGAATTTGTTGGTATTTGTGTATATGTATTACACATACTATCAAAAATAATAAATTTTTAACTTGGTAACCATGGATATAAAGACCATAGACAACATAATGACGTCACACGCGTTCGGATTCTTTCGGCGTGTCATCGGAACTGAGTAAAAAATTAATTTTTATTTAAATATAACTTTTTAATTAGTAAGCAAAAAAATTAAATAAAAACAGTTTTGCTATAAAACTTGTATGTGGTCTTTCCATTTAAGTAAAAAAAAATTCATTCAAAAACCCAAATGGGATTACTTTGGCGAAGACTTTCTTCACTCCTATGATTGCCTCAAAGTAAAAAAATTGCACAAATTGTTTACAATTTGTAATAAAATACTTTTAAATTCGAGACTGACGGAAATGGATTGCTCCCATTAGCTACTTGAAATGTGAGTTTAATGCAGAAAGATTATACTCGTCTGCCGTTGTAAGACAAGCACTATTTCTGAAATGAATAGACAAACACAACGATATCTGAATGAGCATTTTCTCTAACAATCGGCAATCAAAAAAATAAAAAATAAATAATATAAAAAAGTTATTAGTGTAGTGGGCATATTACAGTTTATATACGAGCCCCGTCCCACTTCAGTTGGCACACTTACCAAAAAACTCGATTATTAGTCCTCAATTAACAGAAATTGAAACAATAGTGTAATACAGGTATTTTTTATTTTGTACCAAACATTTTACAGACTTTTTGTCATAACCTAAGCCTACTAAGATAATAAATCAAATAGAAAAACGAATAAAATGTAGGTAAAATCAGAGAAACTAAAACTCGAAACGTATTTCAACTTAGTTAATACTATGCCTCGAAGAATAATGGCCGATATAACCATTAAAGGTGATGTTACCCTAACTTTTCAAATATTTTTGGACTCGTATACTCACATTCAAAAGGTACTATAGGTTCGAATCCCGGCGAAAATAGTTGCTACACGAAATTGCGTCTACATGAAGGGGTCATTCTTACACTGGTTACTTTGTAGGGTTTTTCTTAAAAATTACCGATAAAAATCCAGATGGTTCTTTATACATAAAAGGCCACGGCAGATTACTTGCCAACAAATTAAGTATCTTACCCTAATTTTCTGCGATTCCTCCACTCGCGCTGTGCTGTTAATAAAGTTAAAGATTGGAAATTATAAAACAATGGGAAAATGTAGAGAATTGAAGAAATTATTAACGTGAGTGGGTTCTGTTATAACATACTGTTGAGAAACAGACGTTAAGCGCATTATTGCAATTAATTTATTATTATTTTACAAGTAATAATGTGGTATTCATTCCATACAGACAGATAATATATTTTATCTTATAAAAGAGAATTTTTCTAGTCGACTTGACATAAGCAAAATTGTGTTAATATTTATCTCAATACCATATTATTTTTTAATAAAATAATAACTTAAATTTACCTGTCGCGAAATTTTTACAAAATTTAAGCTCCCGTAAACTTACGTTTGTTATGTTATTAATTTTGAACAAAATTAAAAAGTTTTCATTAAATTAAGTAATTTTCTATTATATTTTTACCGTACATCAAGATATGAACAATGAAGATAGCTGTTGCTGTAAATAATCATAACATTACGTATTTTAAATACATAATAGATATCTTACGAAATAAATTTAACTGTTAATTTATAATTTAATTTAATGTAATCGCGTAACTTTACTTCACTATTGTAATAATTGTATCTACCGAAAGAACAAACCTTTAGTGAACGAAAATTTAAAAAATGAATATTGTTAATTAAAAATTGTACGTTATAATTGACTGGCGACACATGTACACAGTGGCTGGAATAATATATTCACTGTATCGATAAAATGATTAAATTTAAATGAGAAGATTAAAAAGGATTAAAAACTCCAGTCAATACCGCAACCTTAAATAAATATATATAAAGAACAAATCGTATACAGATAAACCACTATCAGATAAAAATTAGCAATAATTTTTTTTTAAATAAAATTTGAATAAACGCAATTAGATGAACAAGCTTCATTTCTAAAATTAGATTTTCTCTTAAACAAATAGCTGTTTACGCTGTAATCAGCCCAAATGAATGAAGGAAATTTGTATAAAAGTCGAACTATAAAATTCTATAAGCATTACTTAATGGAGATGAAATTATAGAGCCAGAAAAAGAGGTGTAGTTGACGAATAGAGTGAAGAGGCGTGGTTTATGAAACAAAAACGATGACTTTTACTCTGATGTAATTTAGAAAAACGTTGTATGGTAATCTATTTTTAACTGCCCACAATAGGTACCTCATTTATAGTTCCATCTAACGAAATGAGTTTACCATCGATATTAAAAAAACTGACAGGTTTTTCAAAAATATTCTACCTAATAATATATTTACTCTGTTCAAAGTAGGGTAGAAAAACTGGTGACTACAAAACATTTTTTTTTCGATTCTTTCTCGGGTGAGTTGTGGCATCTGCGTCAATACAATGGAGAGCTACTTCTACGAAAATCGATTAATGAATTTGAAAAACTGGAGTTTTAAACTCCGATGAATTTAAATCCGCTAATTATGTAACTACAGTTCTTGAATTTGACTAAACACTGAAAATTTCATTGTAAAAAAACAATAGTGAAAGAGCTTACGAATGCAATAATTATTTTAATGAGTTTTTACTGCACAATGTTTCTGTTATCATCCGTTTTACTGGTGCACCTTATAATCTCTTAATTAAACTAAAGACGCGGACACATATAGTATGCAAACACAATGTAGTAGCACACACGCTTGAATAAATGTCATGTTTTCAAACATTACACATGAAACATACAACCACCGTCCACATTGCATTTAGTAAAGTCAACTCGCAGTTCAATTTCGGTATTTGAGCAGAGGTTGTATTTTTTTCGAAATGAGCGATACTGACGATGAAATGATTTTGTTATGAATAGTTTAGTTAAAAAAAAACGAAAATTAAAATATAATCGCCGATTTTGGATCAACGAAATTTTTAAGAATTTAAAAATTTGATCGGTTGCGAAGTCCACTTTGAAAATAATTATTTCACATAAAAACGCAACGCCACTATGTGCACTATACATTGACAAACTGAGAGGTAGATTAAAGAAATAATTTTATTTTTATTATCTAATAAAAACATGAAAAACCCCGTCCAATAGTAGTCATAAATTTCTTTGATGCGAGTTGGTTTTTTTTTTTTGATTTTTTTCCCTTTAATTAAACTTTGTTACAATACATATTATGAAAATGTTAATTTAAAGCCAAAATAATGCAGTAGTATCAGGAACACTGATTACAACAATATTGTAAAATTTTGTATATTTTTCTTATTCTATGACAATAAAAAAATTTATTATTATTATTATTATCTCTTTGATGTACCGCTCTTATAGCGATCACAAAATACGTATGTGTGCGCTGTGTGGTACTGTTTGTAAACACGTCCTCACTAACTCTTTTTCATGTATGCAGTACCGTCTTTACCATAAGGGCACGCAGGGCACGTGCCCAGAGCCCCCATCCTCACGGGGGCCCCGAAAGACCGATATATTCGCTTACATTATACATTTTTTTTCTATTTTAGGGGCATTTAGGGGCATTGAAAGAAACAATTAGCTTAATCGTAACCAATTTAAATCAGCAGCATATTTATCTAATTAATAGCATATATCTATGTATATTTGATTTGTATCAATTAGCCATAATAAATAAATAAATAAATAAAAGTTTTATTTCAAAATACATTTACAATTATGTACATATAAAATATGTCGCAGCGTTCCATGTTTTGCCAGCTGCTTATAAAAGAAAATTAAATAGGTACCTAACAAAAAATTTAATTCTGAAACTTTTTGACATTTGGGGAAAAAGTTTAAAAAAAACCCAAACAAGTGAATAAAAAAACAACACGTACAGTGATTTCACATATACATAATAAATATAAGATCATAGCAGAAAAATGTTTATATAATTTACTTTCTTTATTTTCCAAAAGGGCCTCAAATTCTTGCGTGCCGAAGGGCCTCGGCATGGTCTGAGACGGCCCTGCGTGTATGCAATGTATTTGCGTTTGTTACGTGTCATGTTTGCATTCTATGTGTCTGCGACTTTAGATCTTGAGTTCAACACAAAGTTGAAAATTTAAATTGTAAAAGAACAATAATTTGCAAGGTAATGAAAAGAACTGTTCAGAAAACAAGGCAAACGACTTGCACCAGACTTTCAGGTGCTCGTGCACCCGTTAGCATGAATGAGAAACCCGACGCCCGATCTCCTGCTTCGTCTTTTGTTTCACGTTCCACCCCCACTCTTAACGCGAACTCTTACTGGTCTCGTGATAACATGATGCAACAACCAAATGACGTCTGAAGATATCTATGTATGTGCTACACGTATGTCTGTATATTATATAACTGCACTCACTGGTATCTATTATACGAAATAGATAGCTATCGTCATGAATAGGGCTCCCAAACTGAAATTACAAGATTTCGCAATTCTATAATTTCGTTGTCAAACAAGGTGAAAAATTCTTCCGGGCTGATGAGCCGTGGTCAACTGGAGTTTTTCCAAACGTTTCGTCTCTAACTGTGAGAGACATCTTCAGTGGCGACGTGCTCACGTCACCTTGTTTGACAATGGAAACCGGCCGTGAAAGTCTACACAATTTTATTCTATAATTTCGTAACGAAAAAAATTAATATCGGATTTCCGAAATTAATAAAAAATTAACAACTTTTTGCTTATTTTGTCGACCAGAAAGTGGGCTTTAATAAAGAGTTCACTAGAGTTACATAAATATAGTAAGTTTTTTTTAATATTCAAAGTGCTCCTAATTATCACTCGTCGATAATGTTGATTTTTTTTTGTTTGTTTGCAAATTTCTGAATTAAAATTTCATTCAACGTTTTCTATATCAACATAAGTAGACGTAGTTTGATAAAAACATGTGTCTTCTACATACAATACAATACAATACAATACTGGAACTATTTCCGAAATTTCGGAACTGAGAACCAAATATCGAAACTAATTTCAGAACTGAAGATGACCCGATATTGGAGGCCCTAGTCATGGAATATGGACGTGTTTATAGTTATTTTATGACGTTATTTTAAGAGGTATAAAAATAAACGACATGAATTTGTAAGTGTCGTCTTTGAACATTTATTGCGTACAATGTCTCATGGAACTGTATATATACATAATATGAAATGCGGCTGTGTCATTTATATTATTTGTCATAAAGGAAACTTGTTTACTGAATTCGTTTTGACATATGAAGAGAAATTAAAATTATAATATTGGAGCAACTGCCAAAAATGCATTTATTTTAATATAGAAGAATGTTTCCTATTCTAGTTGAGATGAAATGATACAAATACATAATATTATATTATCTTAAAAATCTTAATATCTTTTCAGAAGATAAATTCGGGGTAAATTGTGAAAGTATAATTATATTTTTCTATGCACTTTTGTTAACATTTAGCTATCAAAACGATTTTTTTGTATAAATCTATCATTTGTTTCTGAGAACAATATAATTCTCTAAAAAATAAAAAACCCACTGTCAATGCATTTTTTCACCGATACGTTGTGTAAACCAGCACTAATAACGCTCTATACATTTATTATAGCTCAATGAGTGGTGCCCGCAAGTCTAACTATTTCACAGCTGCCCACGATATGTTTTTATTTAACAGTTGCTATTGTTGCTGCCATATGAAAATATAGGTACTTTTTTCTTTTTGTATGAAGGTAACAAACTGAAACAAAGGATAATGAGAAACGTTTGACATATACCGCGTCACTCCCGCATGAAAACTAATACTGTTGTCGAGGTCATCATCCTTTAGGACGCCCACGGATGAGACGTAACAATATATATTTGCATAATTCGTTCTATTTTGGACCTTTTGTAGTTTACTTTTACTGTACAATGTATATGACTAGAAACTTTCTACGAAAGCTCTGGAAGTTTGACTGTGCTATAATAAAATTTATACTATAATTTTTAGGTATTTTTCGAACTACAAAAAAAAGAAAATTTTGATGCATCTAAAACACAAAAATTTTATTTTGATAATAGTCTGTTTAATATCAGTGTTTCCAAAACTATCTAAAATATGTTTAAAAAGCTTACAGGACGCAATTAAAACGCAGGAGAAAATGCAGATTTATCTATAAGAATATCCGAAGGCCGGGTTGTTGCCATATTTCGTTTAATACAAACATCTTGATTCTAGATTCTAATTCGGAAACTGCGTAAAGTAAAAGTTTGAATTTCAGTTTATTATTAACACCCCTTTGCATCGGGGGCTAAAAAGCTTGTAAAAACTTCTGGACACACGTTCTCCCACCACCAACACCGGGACTTCCACCACATGTTATTTTTTACATTTTTTAACTTTACCTATAGTCAAAATTCCAGAATATTGTATTGCCATCGGAACTAAAGTTTCAAGTTAATTGGACAGACATTTTTTTAAAATAAATCATTAGGTTAATAAATTAACATACTGACGAATTTCTAAAACGAAATCATAAGACGTTTTATTTCATGCAAAATACATTTAAATATAAAAAAAAATTTAGCATATTGGCTAATTCACTATTATGCAAACTTTTCGGCCACGCCCGCATTCAAAGTTACTTTAATATTCGCGCCCCCTGAAAATTTATATGAACAAAAAAAATATTTCAACGAATGCGAAAAATAAAATATTAAAATAACAACTGTAGATTCAAACTCAAAATAAAACAATTATAGATGGATAAACAAATGATACATGAAGTAATTTCAAAACAAATAAAGCAATAAATAGTGACAGATTGGAGCAAAATGGATTATGCGTTCCAAAATTCATAATTTTCTTTAAAATAATAACCTAAATAAAATATATAGTCCCAAGCACGTTTATTAAACAAATTGAAAAAATAGTGAAAAAAATATATGTATCAATCGTTGCGTTGTATTCTAGGTATAGTTAAGTCTTAACAGAAGTTAAAATTTAATAACAAACACTGTAGAACGCAAACCTTTTGTGCCTGAACTGTATAGTGAATTTGCGGTGAAGAGTTGTACAGCTTGCACACAGAGCTTTGAAGTGTTATTAGTTTGAGTGACGCTCCGACATACATTCACAGAGAAACTCGAGTAGCGCAAAGTTCAGCTTTAAGCCCTAACTTACATAATTTTATAAATCTCAAAAACCGCACTGACTTATCGTTTCATCATTTAAAATAAACTAACAAAACAATAACTAAGTAGTGTTTAAAAAGTCTCATATATAGAAACACTAGCGGCCCCGTCCGGCTTCGCCCGGGTGCAATACACTAATCACTCGTGAAAAATTATCTAACTGATGGTGAAAACCGCATCAAAATCCGTTGCGTGGTTTAGGAGGAGTTAGCGGTTAAACAGACAGACAGATGCGGAAATCGACTTCATTTTATACTAAGTAAAGAAGATGCAAATGTCACTTATAATAATTTCAATGAGGAATGAAACAAGTTTCCACAAAACACGAGAACTATTTTTACGTGCTACCAAACTTTATATTCGATCAAATTACGATTCTATTGTTTAGTTATTCTAAATATATGCAAGCAGTAACATTTCACTTAATAAGCAATTGCAATTTTCAAAAAGGTATGCTTTGATAAACATTTTTAGACTTTAAAAACATCATAAAGACTCTACCCAAACAGCTAATAAAAAAACTTAAATACTACATACTTTTACTAGAGAGCTGTACTCAACCTTGTAATATTCACGCGATGTCGAAAAGACAGCTCAGATTTTTTTGCCGCGTACACTTTATCTGAACGAGCTACCATTTTACCCGTCGATGCAACCCATAGAGATATCATAGATAGAGGAGGGAAGTCACTCAAAAAAGTGTCCGTGCAAAAGATAGAGATGGAGAATATAAGTGTACTTCTATCTTTTTCTATCACAAACATGTAACCATGGTTACAGATGTAAATTAACAATAATTACTATACATTTTCAAATTCACAAATGCGTCAGAAGACAAGGAAAAGAGAAACTATCCGTTTTCTATCTCTCTCTTCCAACCTGACACTGTTGTGCCTGTGACTCTCCTACTCTATCTATGATATCTCTATGGTGCAACCTCAGATACATGGGTAAGGAAACCCTACAACGTATATTTGTCACACTCATTATCACACAATTAGTGTAAAAACACTGAATATTAAAAATAACCACAAAAATTAGCGGTTTGGTGGTTTGTGGTTATTTTTAATATCCAAACACATAATTAGTTTGTCTTCTATCGCACACAATACCTCAAAACGACATGAATGTATAACAGAGACGAAGACGCATGGGACACTAAATAGGTTTATAACTATAAACATTAATATTTTTGTTGATTTTTATAATGACTATTTGTGTTAAATAAATTTTAAAAGTTCAGGTAAATAGTAAATAAAAAAATAATGACAATACAATTTGTTTTTGTTATTTAAAAATTGATTTCATTTTTAATATGTCGAAAAGACATCATTTGTTACAAAAAAGTACGAGAATACTCCAAGATTAATAATTAAGACTTTTCAATTCCGCCCTCACGTCACAGAATCTACGTATCCTATAATGAATTACTGCAATGTCATTTTGCGCCAAATATGCAGTTACTTGCAAAATATAAGCACAACACAACACACAATCATACTCTAACGCTCTCGCGTTTATTCCTCTTTGGTACTTTTAATTAATATATGCTCGTTTTTGTAGTTTGTATAAATAAGGCTTCTACCTTTTCACGCGTGCCTTAAAATAAACACATTGTCTATTACTTATAATGGCTGCTATTTTTTATGCAAATGACACATTTAGAATTTTATCAAAAACATACTTGCTAAATCTCTTTGAAAAAAACCGTTCGTCAATTTTATTTAAACTGCTTAAGTTGAAACCTCAGTATCAATAAATAAAAAATATGAATGAATTATTCCGCTGTTTCTTACGTATAGAAAAATAATTATCGTTTTTAGAAAAGTCATTCTCATTTAGGTCTATTTAAAAAACATAAGAATTTCTATTTTATTTTTGTCACACGTTTGAAATAGAAAACTTCATAAATTATTAACACCAAATTAACACAATGTTATTTAATGTTTCTAACATATATATTTCTAATATATATATATTGAATATATATATTCTAATATATATGATCAGTGTCCAATATGTGATTCGCCACACTTGATTTTTCAGGTCTATTGTATTTGATATGGGCAAAGTGTTCCTTCCATCTGGTATTAATAGCACGTCTGGTTTGGCCAATATAAATTTTTTCGCATGTTCCGCAATTGATCTGGTAAATACCAGACTTTTCTAAAGTCGGAGTTTTGTCTTTAGGATTCCCCAAAAATGTGCTTATACTATTGTTATATTTATATGCCTTCATTAAATTCACACTTTTTAAAATTTTATCAAAACTCTTAGTAAGATTAGAGTCAAAGGTGAAACCTATGTATTTATTCATTATTGTTTATTTGTATTTGTTAATAAAGATCAATGATTATAAGTAAACTACCTACGTCTTAGACAAATAGAAATTTCTTGAATCAAAGTTGAGACACGGAAACTAGTTTCAGAACAACGAGATCGTCTCCATTTTATGTAAACATTATACGAGATTAACTCTACATGACATTTCCAAACCGCTTATAAACACTATAGTTTATTTAATTAATTCACAGAACTGATGCTATTCCGCATACCTAAAAGAGGCTTGATGTGTGTATAAAACCACACTGCTAACTTCCCATTGGGTGCCCTTAGAGATTAGAAACCAGTCTCCCGTAGAGAAACTGTTTGCAATAAACATTTTACAACAATTTTACAATAATTTTTTTGTTATAATTCAAATTTTTTGCAAACCCTATCAGGTGTTCGCTATGCAATTATGAGTCGAATGAAATTGGTCCGGAGTCGATATTATTCTTTGTTCTCGAGATATGCGAGACGAAAAAATTTCACGAACGTACGTACGTACACATGCACACACAGACATTTCTCTAAAAACGATGGATTTGAACTTTAGGGACCTTGAAAGTGGAGATACGTCAGAATTTGTCATTTGCAAAATCGGACCCAATACAATAACTCCCCGAAATTTAGCTGTTGTGTAGTGATCAGTTACTATAGCTTTTTTGTAATTATGGATTTACACAGGAATCAAAAACTTGATACACACTTGTTTACTAGAAAGCGTAATTAATATCAAGAAACCATGGACTTATTACGAAGAAATCAAGGAGATGACAAAATTCTAACCTCAACATCATTACACGTGATTCTGATCATAACTAAATATTAGGTTGCAAGGAATATCTTACTACGACGAGGAAAATTTGTAGGTAATATCATCTAATATCACTGTATGATACTACCACGGAAGTAGGGCACAAACAAATCGTTATCAAGAAAGGATAGAAAGAAACTGTTAATATTAGGCAATATATGAATTATGATCAGGTGAGTATGATATTGAAGTTAGGATTTTGTCATATCCTTGACTTCTTCGTAAGTCCATGACTTCTTGACATTTACGTTTTCTCGGTAATATGTATCGAGTTTTTGATAAAAGAGATTCCTCTGTAAATCCATAATTACATAAAAGCCACTAACTGATCATTCATTTCAGTTTCACCAACTGACTAAACAAAGCGCGCGACAAACGGTGTAACATGAGACGGCAGTCTATTAGGCAGTCCCTGAAATGACAGAAGATTTCAGTTAAATACAGTATAAGGTCCCATTGATTACAGCCTTTGCCAGCTTTACGGAGAAGCCCTAGGCTTGTCACGAAATGACTTATTACGCCAATTACCTACAACATATACATTCAAAAATATGGTACACGAATTATTCCGTGACGGCACATCGAAGAAATCTCCAAAATATGTAAAAAAGTTAATAATATGGGGAAAAACGGAAAAAAATACATTTTATTTAAACAGTTGTGTTTCTCTTTTAATAATTTTCTAAAATTTCAGTCAGCTGGTAATATGTTCATCATGAAGCAAAATATGTATTTCTTAAAAACTTTTTAAATGACCTTGACCTCTATAATGAATGATGTGTGTTTTATGGTGACAAAATTTAAACTATGTTAAAAGTTTAAAAATAACTTGAAACAATTTTACTTTCAGAAACATACAACTCTTTCCACCATCAATTTAATATTTGTTTTTTAAGAGTGTTCAATAGCGAAAATTACTCCCTGCAGCCTGCACTCTTCATCTTAAATCCTTTCCCCTCGCCTATAAAACGGTTCCCGCTCTCCTGACGCTATTTTTAAAGCTAAATGGTTCGGGTAAATGCCAAATGAAGGACCTAGAATCACACTACAGATCCTACAGGCGAATTTTTTGAAAAAACGTTTTGGATACGTGTGAAAGATTACGTAATTTTTTAAAAGTTGTAAGTTGTTTTAGGAAATGTTTTTCAATTTTTCACGTGTATGATCTGTAGTGTGATTCTTGGTTCTTCATTTGGCGTTTACCCAAACCCTTAATAGTTTATAGTTTTAAAAATATCATCGGGAGAGCGGGAGCCGTTTTATAGGCAAGGGGAAAGAATTTGAAATGAAGAGTGCAGGAGGTAACTTCTGCTATATCAAATATTCCTTCTCTTAATAAATTATTATTGTGACGAATAGCGTACCACTATGCATTGGTGTATTTTCATAATCTTTTATTGTATTATCAAAATAAACGTTATATTTAAATTAATTACGAATTCATAATTAACATTCGCGAGAAAATAAATCACAAAATTATACATATTTAAATGTTGTGCTTATAGATTATTATTATAATTTGTCAATATCGGACTTTTTGTTTTTCATGAGATTGAGTCGTAGTCAACATTATTGCGATCTTTATTACATGAACTACACTTAACTGCACTACGCTACAGTATACCTTTTATTCCGTGAATACAGCTAATAACACATCGAATTACGAATAAAACCATTAACTGGAAAAGTATAATTTCAACGTTGAACATTGCAAAATGAAAAAGTTTTCAAAATTGTACTCCGCGAGCAAAATAATAATTACGTGGCTCTTAAAAAAATCAAGTGGGGAATCATTAAAATTAAGTGGATACTTGTGTACATGTAAAAACGTATTATTTTAGAAAACACCGTTAAAAAAATTACATGCAGCCAGCAAAAACAGTCCTCATGTTTACACACTTCACATTTCATACAAGAGTTCATAATATAGAGACATAATTAAACGTTTCTGTTTTTTGTTCTCCTGTATGATATGAAATGCGCACTGAACGCTACTAAACACTTTTATAGTCAAGCTCTGGCCGTACAAAAGTCTACCGGACAACCAGGGCCGTCTTTAACCTATTGGAGGCCCTGGGCACTTTAGCATAATGGGGCCCCTATGACTATGACCAGTGCCGGCGAAAGGTGTTCAGTTCGGGTGGGTAGTGCAGCTATCAATATATTTATCGGTAATATCGGTTATCGGTTGGTGATCTGGCAGGAACTAGGGGCCCCGTCGATCGCAGGGCCCTGGGCACTTGCCCAGAGTGGCCAATATGTAAAAGAGGGGCCTACGGCCAACACTATTAAAATTTTATTATTGAATTCAACAGACAATATTATGATGAAGAACATCAAATTGGTGGCAGATTAATTCCTTTTTTTTATCATTTTTTGTGTCAGTAACTTGAATACGGCTCAATACTACTTGATGAAATTTATAAAGACTGACGTATCAATTATCAATTATCATCGTCTGCCCTGTAATTTTTTTTGCATATCTGGCAGACTTCATATTGAACATTAATCCGTTTAGAGAGAGGTCTTCTATATGGGGAAAAATTGCAAGGTACACGATGATAACTAAATAATTGATACTTTACTATAATCTGTATAAATTTCATCAAGTAATGTTGAGCCGTTTTAAGGTCGATTTATATTATCCGATCAGACACGGTGCGGGAACGTAGCGTTTCCGGCAAGACAAACATTTTTACATGCATTTCAAACACGAATATTTATACTTAGCGGATCCCGCCCGTTCAGACACGTATCAATACTCTTATTTGAAATGCATGTAAAAATGTTTGTCTTGCCGGAAACGCTACGTTCCCGCACCGTGTCTGACCGGATGATATAAATCGAGCTTTAGAGATACTGATAACAACAAAATTATTTTAAAAAAATTGAATTAGTCAGACACCGATTTAATGTTTTTCATATTTTATTAGTTAAATTAAAAAATAAAATTTTAGTAATGTTGTCTTGTAGACTATTACAGTCAGAGCTAGGGCTAACTTACTGTAATGTATAGTCAGGTATATAATATAATAGATGACATAATTATCTAATACTGTCCAGGGACTAATTTACAGTTCTGGTTACTCTAAACTCCAGAGGAGTTGCCGTCATTTCTGTGAGGTAGTGAATAAAGGGGAATCAGTAATTTACCATAAATTTTATGTTAGTAATACAAATACTAATATGTTAGGCTCTCATAAAAAATACAAAATAATGAATAATAGATTGTTGGGAATTATTTTGTATTACAGTGTTTTCTGTAGCATTCTAAACTATTTTTTATTATAATTTAGCAACAAGTTAATAATAGTAATACATTTTTTTTAATTTTTACTTTATTGCCCACAGAGGACACATTTTTTTCTTGCAAAAACTCAGAACCATCTTTATCTTGACGCTTATGAAAACTGTATCAGCAACAAACCTGATACAAGCCGTGAGGTGGGTCGTTTATTAGGACTAAAGTGCGACCCTTGAGGTCCACACGACGAACTTCCCAGTTTGATAAATATTCAATAACAATAATTAAATTAGATATTACACAGAAAAGTAATCATTTTAATCATTAAAACACACACACACAGAGAGACACAGACATCTTTCTAAAAATAGTGTAAAAATAGTGTAGTGACCTTGAAACATAAAAATTTGTTATACATTTTGATTTCGATTTTCGGACCCATTACAATAACTTCCAATGGGAAGTTAAAAATGATTTAAATTTAATATTCACTAAAATACAAATTTGTGTTATTTCTGTTTCATAAATTCGAGGTACAAAGTAATCGATGCGTGGCTGCGTAATAAAAACAAAAGCATTTCTAATTAATACTTTCGAAAATTCTACATGAAAACATTTTCCAAACTGTGATTCACTTTGACCTGTAGTAATTTAATATTATATTTTTACCTTTTCTTTCAAAACGACCGCAAATTTAAAAGCAAAAGTAATATACAATGACATGTACTTACACAAAACTTTGGAAACTTTATTAAACAATGGAGTTCACAAAATTATTCACAAATGCACAGTTTCATTAAAAATGCGTGCTTCAGGCACACGATGCCCGAACCCGGGAAAACGTATAATAAAACCATGTCTATTTTAATATTCGTAAAATATTCCACACTGTTTTATGAATATCACGGCAGAGCAACCTGTAACAACTGATTATAAAATTATGCATTTTATCAAAATGTTATAGCAGTTACATAATCATTGATACAGGTTTGTATTTAGTCAGTCCTTAACGAATGCATATTATGAAATGTAATTCGCCAGTGGTGGGTATAATTTTTTCAATAGAACTTTTGTCTTTTTAAACGGTTTTATTTAGCTTGAGCCCGTATATTTGTTTGTTACTACCTTTGTTTCAAATCTTGCGACAGCTTTTTCAGCTACTTCTACTTAACCGATTCTTATGAAACTTTGCACACACATTGAATTCCCGTGACAATACAATATTATGATAATTTTAACTTGATAACGAGAGTCTGATGATGGAATCAGGAGGTGGACAGTTAGGATTAGGGGTTTGCATACTGATACGGGCCAGAAATCAAACTAAAAACTAGAAAATAAAAATAGGTAAAAAAATTTTAAGTTAAATGGTTTTATTTTAAATCATCAGCTGTACCAAAAACTAGAAAATAATTAGGACACAGACCAAGGGGCACATAAAAATCTGTATAACGACTGTATAATTATTATTAAATAAGAACGGCTTGTCTAGAAAAATGTGTTTCCAAGCCCACCAACAGAAATATATCAAATGCGCCCCACGTTTTTATTACTTATTCCGCTGACGCAGTGACACAAAGTGCCCCTTGGTTTGTGTCCTAATTATTTTCTAGTTTTTGGTACAACTGATGATTTAAACTAAAACCGTTTAACTTAAAAGTTTTTTTACCTATTTTTATTTTCTCGAAAATGGACCTTCCGATTTCTTGCATATTTTAGGATAGTGATTATGTAAGCTTATTTGATTTGTGAATTTTTTTTCCTCCTCTATTTCTAAATCACCTGTAGTATAAACAAAAAATATTACCACCTCAGGTACAAGAATTTCCTTCAGACTGTTGATTGCATTTACAATTATTTAAAAAGTGGCCGAGTACAGTCTTGCATAAACTATAGTACAGTTAATATGAATAACAACATGCATTTTTTATTAATTCTTCTACGGAACACAGTAAGGTCTATGGCCTCTTGTCAATAGATATATTATTCATAGTTAAATGAACCTTACTTCAACATGGATTATACGCTTTGAGTAAAGGCAAAAGTTACATAAATATACCTACTTACATAATACAGTGTTAACGCATTATTCTGCAATTTCGAGAAACAATTAGTTTATAAACTCTACAAACGTGTTTTAAAAATTATAAAGTTATCATTTATATTAGAAATCGTGTCCATCGTGATTATAATAAAATTAAGAAAAATCGCAGGATAGTGGACAAAATATTTGATTTATTAAATATTTTGTCCACTATAATAACAATTGTTATTTTTATGTATGTACTTGAAAAAGTCTAAATCTATAGACGAAACGTCGTACATTTAATTTAATAAATCAAATATTTTGTCCACTATCCTGCGATTTTTCTTAATTTTATAAAGTTATCATGTTTATGTATGTTAATTTTACAAAATATTACAATGAAATTATACCCAGAGGTAGTTTTATTACATCGTTAATCTTTTAACCAGCATTGAAATTTCGAAGATAATTTTCTAAAAATCGATTTCAGATTCAAATCTTTCCAAATAATTTGTTGATGTTAATATAATAATTTTTCTTTTCAACATTTATTTTTGCAGAGTGTCATAGTTATTTTTAGGGTTCCGTATCGAAATGGTGTACCTATATTGTTCTCACTATTCTGTATGTCTGTCTGTCTGTCCGTCCGTCCAATTTTCTGATTTTTCCCTTTACTTTTGCTATGAGACCTTCCTTCATGCCATATTTGAAGATTCTAAGTCAACGGGAAGTCAACTATAGGTTTTGATGAGTGAGTCACTATAAAAAAACATTTTTTTCATCTTTTTATTGCATTGAGTTAGAAGTTTAAATTTTTTACAGAATTATGGGGTCGTAGACCTTAGTATTTGATATTAATTTCAACTTGATACCGCTATTCATTCCTGCGAAAAATCATCTTGACGGATAGACAGGCGGGCAACAAAGTGATCCTATATAAATAAGGATTCAGTTTTTCATTCTGATGTACGGAACCCTAAAAATGAAATTTTTTTAAGATATCTTTATTAGGCTTCTTTGAATAGGTCTCATGCGGAAGAGCTAGAAGCATTTTTTTATTTATTTTAGCGATGTAGGGGCCGCAAAGTAGATAATTTTGAGAACATGAAATTTGGCATTTATTTATTTGTAGATTATAGACGCGTCGACATCTTAGGTCATTAGCGTCTTAAAAACATTAAATGACAAATTACTTAAAACTAAATTACCACGGCAGTCTGATATAATAGGCCGCTACGCTAACCATTAGATCACACTGTCCTCATGAAATTTGGTACATATTATGTAGTCTCACGATTAGAACAAACGACAAATAATTAAGTTTCATCAAAATCTATCGAGTGTTTTTTGAGATAATCGTCTGAGAAAGTCGTGGCATGTAATAATCGAAAGTGGGGAACCCTCTGTGTACAAACTGAGTTGGTACTGGAATGATTTTTACTTCCCACCTCTACTATGGTAGGGAAGTAATGGATTTAGTCCGAAAAAAATATTTCGAGATTTTAACAGATCTTCACGTTTTGAGATCCTAGCAATCGTTTAAGATCATTTTCTGACTGATATCTGTATGTGGGTATGTGTATGTGGGTATGTGTATGTGGGTATGTGTATGTGTGTGCGTGTGTGTGCGTGTGTGTGCGTGTGTGTGCGTGTGTGTGTGTGTATGTGTATGTGGTCAATTTTTCGCCTTCGATATCGTAAAAACGGAACAACATACGGCCATGCCGATTGTTCTATTGTATTTATCAGCCTTTAACTTAGATCTGATTAGATTTTGAGTCAAATCGGTTCAGTGGATATTAAAAAAAACGTTCTCAATGTCACGTATTAACATAGGTAAAAAAATATAAATGAATTCTAGATGTTATAATATGAAAAAAATGTAAATATTTTTTTTCTCTAAAATGTACAGTTTTCGAGAAAAAAATATTTTACTAATAAAAATAAAAATTGTACGTAAATCAAGGTAACCATGACTTTTGCTATATTAAGCTAGCCATCTGGGTACCTATTGTGTAACTCATTTCTAGTGATATCACTAAAGTGAGATTGTTCACGCGAATATGCATTTTTCGCACTAGTGAAATAGAACCATTTAACGTGAATTTATTCGCCATCGAATTTATCAGTGAAACGTGAAATATTTCACGTTTTACTGACAAATTCGATGGCGAATAAATTCACGTTAAATGGTTTTATTTCACTAGTGCGAAAAATGCATATTCGCGTGAACAATCTCACTTTAGTGATATCACTAGAAATGAGTTACACAATAGGTACCCAGTAGATCACTAAACAAAAAAAAAAGAGGGCCATGCTTTTTTTCAAAGAATAAAAAAGAGTGTTTATTTTTTGCAAATATTTACTAGGTGGGAAGTATAGGACTGGTCATCAGTCGAATTTTTATTCTTGGTGTACATGAATGGTCAGGTTATACAGACTGTACTCTAATAAATCGATTTTCAACGACATGAATATTTAAAAAGCAGAAAAACTGTATGTGACATGATATGATACTATGTAGATATATTGTATAGTTAAGAACGATTTAATATTCATATTATGTGCCAATGCAAGTTAATTGCACGGAAAATATTGTAAAACCTATATTCTAGAACAGCATAGAATTTATAATGACACAAGTTTAGAAAAGAAATAATTTCAGCAATTAATTACTTGACAATAAATATACCTTTCGCCGTTATATTCTATATTGTTACCAAATTGTCGCAAGTATGGATTCAATAAAATATAAATTTTATTTTTGCACATTTTATTTTTACAAATTTAATGATATGGTTTACCCGTTTAACATTTATCAAAAAATGAACAGATTTAAAAATTGATACATTCGGCATGGCAGTTACTTTATCGTATAGCCTTCTTGATAGAGACGGTAACAAGAATATAATGAATAAAAAATGGTGGAACCTTTGGTGTAAAGATACGAAATGTTACAATTACCACAAACATTTCGTAAGAATATAAGGATTAAAGAATAAGGGATTAAAACAATTTCCAGCTTTCCCCTAATTAATTCCGAGTTCAATCACCCAACCACTACGTTATAAATAGTAAACTGATCTCTATTCATATAACAGGTACCAACTGCTTAGATTCGTTACAATATTTTCCAAAGACTTTAAAAGATATATAAGAAGAGATCGGTTTCCACTCTCGGGCACTGTGGAGAAATCGGTAACTCACCTAGCCGGAAACTGGGGGTGTCGGGTTCAAGTCCCGACAGTGGTCATTTGATTTTTTCTTAGATATAGCTCAAAAATCATGGCAGCCTAGCTGTCTGAGATATTTATTATTTTCACCTCTAATTGTTATGTTAATAATATGGTGTGGATATAAGGGGTTTTAAATCGATTGATTTTATCATATACCAATTTACTTTAAAAGATGCTGAATCAGAAATTAAATATTTCTTGCAAATAACCAAATGAATAAATTTTGAATAATAAGCCAAAAATATGAGTCCTAATCTTTAGAAATATAAACTATTAAGTGTGCATAAAATATTAAATCTGTTTCAAGTAAAGTTCTTTCAAGTTGATTTGTCAGACATCTGAATGGGGATATTTCTTTCACCATTTAAATAGACGTTTGATTCAAATACATTCTTTTGTTGAAGGAATAGTGAACAAAACAATCTGTATTTATACAATGTTTCATGACAGACAACTAAAGTAGACGTTATGTAGGATAAGAATTTTACTTCTAAGAATTTTAAAGCATGTTGTGAAACTATTTCAAAAGAGGTGAATGCATAAACCTGTCGCTCCAAGCAATGAAAAAGGAATTGAAAAATAGTTGTTAGAAATGAATTCTAAATATTTCTGATAATACCCGCAAGTTTTCAGTCTTTTGTATCAAGGTCTTCCCTATGAATTTTCATTCTTGTGGTCGCTTGAATTAACGGCTGTCTGTCAGGATTTGAAGCACTGCAATAACAGCAGATTCATTAGTATATAAAAAAAGATTTTGACAGATTTCAGTTTACCACTAACTACAGAGATGATAAAAATCTTCAGCATAAACGTTCAAATCCTATCTAACTGCTGTGGATACCGAAAAACATTTAGTAAAGATATTTAAACACCAACAATGCAAAGTAATGAAAACAGGACTTGTTTTTATTACTTTGCATTGTTGGTGTTTAAATATCTTTACTAAATGTTTGGTTATAAAAAAGCGTCGTCTAAAAAGGTTAAGAAACGCTGTTAAATAATTTCTGAATAAATTAATGAACACTTTTCCGTTTAAAAAAAATGTATTGTTGTTTTTAGGGTTGAAAAAACGGAACCCTTATACGATCACTCTTCTGTCTGTCTGTCTGTCTGCCTGTCGGTCTGTGGGTCCGTCCGTCCGTCCGATCTACCCCCCCCCCTTTATCTTCGAAACTACTGAGCCTAAAATTTTGGAAAAAAAGGGAATATAGGGCCTCACGCATACTTTACAGGAAAACCTAAATGAAAATCCTAAGTCCTTATTTAAAGACTTATTACTTTTTATATGCTTACTCATATACTTTACATGTTTACTTGTTTGTTTTCATACTGAAAAGTGAAGTGGCGTCATCTTATACGAAGTTGTTCAATCAAACCATAAACTAGTGGCGTCATCTATATTCTGAGGCTCGAGTTTACACTGTGCTTTCATAGATGCAGCTTACCCTAAGTAAATTGTTGTAACGGCACGGAACCCTCGTGGCGCGAGTTTTACACGCACTTGAGCGGTTTTTTTATTCACAGTTTAAATAAATAATTGCTGTGAGAAAGTAGTACCTATTTATTTGATTAAGCAAACTTTTTAAAACAGTTTTAACGAAAACGATTATAAAGAATAAAGTTTCTTGAAAAATAAATTGTTTTTTATTATGATGCATTAGTTGGTAACCTGTATATTTTCAACTTTGTGTCGTGACACTTATCTGTTGTGATGTTGAATAAGATAATGATCTAAAACATATGAAAATATTTGTCTAAAGTACCTAGGGAAATTTTAAATTTTCAACATAATAGTGACCTAACAGAGTTCTATTTACTTTTTCGTTCTGCAGGGAATATCCAAAAGTTATGTAATATTATGTTCATATGAAA
This sequence comes from Mongoloraphidia duomilia, assembly GCA_039654895.1. NCBI lineage: Eukaryota > Metazoa > Arthropoda > Insecta > Raphidioptera > Raphidiidae > Mongoloraphidia > Mongoloraphidia duomilia. Next base: position 16,891,386 of record CM077516.1, on the reverse strand, counting down.
AATGTTATTTTAGATAAAGTTTAGTTTTTCGGGACTGTTGTAGATAGATATTGTAAATTATAAACGCTCGACATCAAAGGTTATAAGTATCTGATTCAGAACTGTCGTAATAAATTTTCGTTCTTATATTTATCTTATGCAATACTAATAACCAAATTGGTAATTGAACGGATCATTGCTATGAAATTTGTAATGTATACATAAATTCACAAACCGAATTTATCTGTCCCATATTATTTAAATAAATACAAAAAAATACGTTTATTGAATGAATTTTGCAAATAATACACCTAATATATCTAATTACGCAAGCAATTCATTCAAAATGAATATTTGTAATATCGGCGACGTTATACAGTGCAAGTTTTTATTTTGTACACATAGGACATAGTCCAGTATTTGCACGTAAAAAACGGGCAAACCTGGCAATTCTGCCAAACAGCACCAATTTGCATCAAAATTTGGATTTGGGTTCTGCTTACTCTATATTTCAAAGTTGTCAATGTGCCGAGGGTCGCTTTTTATTTTTTAGGGGTGTAAACTACCCCTATTCGAAAATAATTGTAGAATTGTAGATTCAAGCGTTTAATCGATGGAAATTATCATTACATCACGAATTACAAGTTGCAACCCTTATAAAAACAACCCCTATAAAAACAATCCCTACTGATTAAAATTTGATTTAAAAAATAGGAAAAATAAAAATTTTATTTATTATGGATCTTAAGTTTTTAATTAAAAAATTAATATATTTTTTGATATAAAAACACAAAAAAATCAAAAAACATAATTAAAAATCATTTTCTTCTTCATCCTCATTCGAGTTTCATCAGCCATCTCTTTTCCTCTTGTACTAGACCGTTCTTGTACTCAGTGTGTGTGTGTGTTTCCTCTTTGTACTAGATCGTTCTTGTACTCAGTGTGTGCGTGGATGTCTCATAAAGATGAAGGAATCAGTGTTGTAATATACGTGTTTTGATAACTGTAGAAATTTGTGATTGGGTATTTTTACCATAACTCGCTTAGTTTTTGAGCTATCAAGTTCAACAAAAAACCTTTTGTAGGTTTTTTCAAGAGCTATAAGCTGATATAAACTAATTTTTTTTAAGCTCTTATTTTTTAAAAGGTTTGAGCTGAACATGTACAAAATTGAAACGGCCATATCTTACTCAATTTTTATCGTATATAGAAAAAGAAAAAAAAATAAAATTTTTAGAAAAAAAAGACCTACAATTTTTAACTCTTCAAAATTTTGCGTATCTTTCATAGTTTTTGAGTTATTTGTAAAGAAAAGCAATTTTTTGCAAACTTACAATAAAGCTCTCTTCACTTCAAGCTCAAATTTTTTCAAAACTAAGCACTTTAAACCGGTCAAACTCAAAGGGCATATTACAAGTACATAAATAAAGTAAATTGTAAAGTGGTAACGGTCATTTCCAATTGGGGTGGTAATTAGGGGGTGATTTTCACATTTTTTTGCCACCAAAAAAATAGAAACCAATTTTGTTTTTGTCATAACTCGCTTAATTTTGATACTGGGAACTTCCGTAAAAAAAAATAATAAAGGGTTTTTCAAGCACTTCAAAAAAAGTTATAGTTTTCCCCCGAAAAATGCATTGTTTTTTTGGATATTTCACGTTGAAACTTTCGATTTTGGCGTTTGATGAAGAAGAACCAACCTTTAACAAGCTATTACTCCGTTAGTCTTGGGTCTAGTGATATTTTAAACTCGGTATTATTTTTTGTTTTTTTATAAGCTACATTTTTACTCCGAATGATTTTTTTCATAAAATACTTATTTTCAGAGTTATTCATGAAAATCCGCCTGAAAACGTGGTTTTTTTTGTTGAAAAATTGACGTTTCCACTCTAGAATAAATCGAAAAGTATTGACTTTCAGTAAAAACTTTATAGAACAAAAGTTGCTTAGAATTAGTAAATCTATCCATTTCCATACTTATTTTTATTAAAAAAAGTTTCATCCCCGAGAAGGGGTGGCGTCCACCCCCAGGGTAAAAGCGACCCTCGGCACATTGACAACTTTGAAGTAGAGGGTAAGTAGAACCTACAGCCAAATGTTGGTGCTAATCGGTGCTGTTTGGTAGAATTGCTAGTGAAACCGTGCATTTACTGGACTAACAATATTGCAATGCAATTTTATTGAGTTTTTTAAAGTATACGTCATAGGGAATATGTATGTAACTATGGAAACAAAATCGTTTATTGCAAAATTGATTATTACAAATCGTTATTTTTGATTTTGGAATTTGGAATAAAATATTTTTAATAATTTTAGTTCATTGTTTAATAGAGATATATAACCTATTTTTCTTCAATATTATTTCATTCAGAAACAATGAAATAAAAATAATATGTCTTTGCCGATTCAATTTCAATTTATTAATCAATAAAAGGGTTATTATTTTTATTTAATTGTAAAAGTTCACAAATCCTCATAATAACAAAATAAAAAAAATAATTCAATAATGAGAGAACTTTATTTCAAACTTAGGTACTAGAAATTTCCGTTTTTTATTTTTTGCCATACCCACTACAAAATAGCTACATTCGATGTATGTATAGCGGTCATTAATGACCCATTTAACAGACAGGTATGCGGAAAATGGTTTACTTTCTGCACTAGTGCAGAAAATAACGGTTGCCATAGCAACTTCTGTTCATTCGCTCTATACGCCTGCGTACGCTTGCGTGCGCCTGTCATTACTTACTTGCACGAACTTCGCGGCACACTGGAAGAAAAGATGGCGGCGCAAATGAACTGTCAAAATTTTTTGAAAATTACGTGAAACGTAGGTATTTTGTAGTGGGTATGGCAAAAAATACCATATATCTCTCGTACGTAATGGTATCATGGCTCGTGTGACTGTAAAAACTCACTATCGCTCGTTTTTACATACTGTCATCACTCGCAATAATTATGCTCCATTACGTATCTAGACATACAATCTACTATAAAGTAACAAAAATAATTGACAATAATCAATTTCGCTACGATAGTTACATACACTTCAAAGGTAACTTTATGTATAAAATTCTCTATGTGTACTTAGAAAAAACTCAAAAAAATTACATTGCATAATAATGTCCTATGTGTAGGTACTAAATAAAAACTCGCACGTATGTGTCTGTAGGTATATACCTAACTATATTATTATATGCAATAAAATAGTAATATTTATGCTTCAAAAAGATGTTAACAATATTAAAAACGTAATATACTTAGTAAAACAAGAAAACCAGAAAAATAAAATACTTTTATTTGCCAGTTTTGAACGAGAAATTTAGAAAGCGGAGCCTAATTTTATTATTTTTCAATTTAAAAACTTATTTCAGTTATTTTTTAATATCCTCTCTAATTTATCTTCGACGTGCAAAGAATCGTCCAGAGGAAGTATTTTTTCATAGTATTCGAAAAATCACACAAAAATGATCTAATTGCAGTAGGTAATAAACATTAAAAGCCGATACAATACAAAAACTATTTTCTTTCTTTTCAATTCAACAGCAATGCGCCACAAAAACCAACATAATGATCAAAGCAATTTTCCAACACACAGCAATGAAATCTGACCATGGAGTCGCACACAATAAAAACACTCAAGACAAAAATAATAAACAAAAAGTCTTTTTTATTAATTAATCCGAAACTTTAAATAACACTTTCTATTTTTTTTCTACGTAAATTAGATCCTGATAACCCTAACTTTTTATAATTTTACAATCCTTTTCTCACTATTAAGTATTAACTGATTTTTAATTCAATTAAATGTATAGTCGGGCCGCTTAACAGATGGAGTGATCACGTGAAAAGCACATTAATAGCTTGCGCCACAAGCATGGCATTCGCATGTAGTTTCGTTTCCGAACGTTTAAGCAACCAATCAGGTACTTTGCACGCAATTATCACGCAGTGATCATGCGTTTTCATTGCTTCATCTGTTAGGCGGCTCGACTATAGTAATTGTAAATAGTAAATGTTATGGTCAGAGCCCGGAACGCCGGTTCTCCTTGGAACAACCACGCGTTTTGGTCAAAGTCCGAAATAGTTTTTATGTTCCAATCCCCTCCTGCTAGCTAAGCTTTATACCAGTCATTTTCGGTTTCAGCACCCTTTTTACATATAGATACTAGTGATGTGCCGGATATCCGTATCCGATCCGTATCCGCGGATATCCGAGGGAAAAACAAGATCCGTATCCGTATCCGTTAGTTTTTTGGCGGATCTTTTACCTTATCAATTTTCAATTCATAGATAAAATTTTATATATATATAGGTGATTAGGTAATAATGAAAAACAGTTAAATTCCATTCAGATTATTTTTTATTTTTTTATATCGTGGTCAATAACTTTTTCCCATAACAGATAGTCTCTTTCCAAAGGTCGATGTGCAATATTTAGTATTTACCGCCGCGTACTCTAAGAAAGTTAAGATCCGTATCCGTATCCGTATTCGCGGATCTTGAGACCAAATATCCGTATTCAGATCCGTATCCGCGGATATACATTTTTAACGATCCGGCACATCACTAATAGAAACCATCAAAATGTATTGTATATACCGAAAATTTAGGTTAAGAGCAGTTTTCCCCAGACTAAAAGACACGTTTTTTTAATTAACATTACAATATCTCAAAAACAACCAACGGTATCAAAAACATTGCCTACAGTAGTTTAAGAGTAAGAAATTAGTTTAAAGAAGAACAAAAATCTTTATTTTAAATAAAATTTATATAGATATACCTATATACACAAGCGACTACGTCCTGCAGTCAGGGTCCATTCTAATTGGTCAAATACCCCATTTGGATGTTGTTTGACACATACACATACACCTAAACGAACGTAGCAACTAACTAGTGAACTATTATGTATACTAATATAAATAATAGTTTTATACGACTGAAATGCAATTGAAAAATTTTTTCGTTGGAGAACTGCCAATTATATAATTATTTCGAAACATATTGGAAAAAACCATTTTACCCACCAAAATAGTAAAATGGTTTTTTCCAATATGTTTCGAAACAATGTATACTAATATGGATAATTGATCATTTAAAAAATGAAATCTGTATGTGGACAATGTTCAAATACATATTCTTCAAGAGAGGCATTAATGTTCACAAAATTAGAATGAAAACTCCAGATAAGGCTTGTAATCTAATTCTTTCTATAAAAGTCGATCAATTTTCTGACATTTCAAAATAAAACTTTATTAAAATTTATTTTTCTATTTCAATTGTACCTATACATTTTGGATATCCTAATATCGCAAATAATAATATTAAATTAGGTTTTATTTTGAAATGTCAAAAAATTGATCGACTTTTATAGAAAAAACTCGGGTCGCAGTGCCAAACCCTGCCGACAATATAGTGTATTTGCTAATACAGGCATTGTGGCATTATTATGTAAACTTAAGTTTGTTTTTTGACAAAATAAAAAATTTAACCCCTTAATACATCCCTTAAAATAATTAATTTTTTCTAAATTTCAATATTAGACATGGATTTTATCAGTACACCCAATTAAATACACCCTTCCATAAGTAAATCCGTATCAACAAACTAGTGTTTTCATAAAATTTGAAAGTCCGGTCCTGTCGGGCCGATTTTATTAAAATTTTAGCAGCACATTTTAATCTTTACTAAAGAGTTAAATTTCAATTTAGAAACGATTCTGACAAATTTTTCGGTATTTTTGGGCCCAAAAACTTTTTGGAACCCCTAAATACAACCCTGAAAATGGTCCGATCGGGCCCATTTTAAATAGGCTTCTTGCGGTGATGGGTTCCAATGTGTGCACCAAATTTCGTTTCAATCGATTAAGTCTGTCGAGAGTTATCGTGTACACACACACACACACACACATATATATATATACATACATATATATATAAACATTTTTAAAAATGGTGCCAAAGTGTTCAGGAGGCTATGAAACGTCGAGAAATTTTGGTCCGACCCCTAGGTCCCGCCATCCGACCGACGCCAATAGTGTATGTGCCATATTATGGCAAATACACTAAAAATTAGATTACAAGCCTTATCTGGAGTTCTCATTCTAATTTTGTGAACATTAATGTCTGTCTTGAAGAATATGTATTTTGAACATTGTCCATATGTTTAATCGCTATCAACTATCCATACTAGTATACAAAGTTCACTAGTTAGTTGTTACGTTCGTTTAGGTGTGTATGTGTGTGTCAAACGACATAAAAATGCGGTATTCGACCAATCAGAATGGACCCTGACTGCAGGGCCTTGTCGCTTGTCCTATATACATTCTACTGTTATACGTATAGCAGGTATAATATTGGGGTTTCAGTTATAACCTGCAGCCAACAAGAAAATATTTAAGAATTTAGACATCTTATTTTAAAAAATTAAAAACTGGCCTCGAATGTAATGTACTATAACTTACAAATTTTAATTCTTTTGTCAAATTTGACTAGGTACCTACCAACAATTTTTAAACAAGCACACCTTCGAACTATGCAAAATATTAAATTAATCTTTTTTTATGTTCTGAACATATTAGCATTTTCAAAGAAAGCAGGTTGCCATCTTAAAAAAGAGGATAATACACGATTACGAACATCAAGGCGGACCTTCATCAGTCAACTCAGATATGAAATATAATGTTTTTTATTTCTCTTACGTTGAGTATACACCCACACGATGATAATAATAATATAAGGACCTACTTCTCATAATATAAGAGTATAATAATATACCTACCGTAGAAGCACTGTAGAACAATAGAGATAAACATCCCATTCCATGTTCATTTTTAGACATTTTTAAACCTGTAATTTTTTAACCTTAGAAATTTGGTTGCGTTTATATCTTTATTAATTTAGCAGGTAAAAACCATTTTCCAATCATAATAACAGCGCATAGCGCCTTTAAAAATATACCTATAAATGTGGTAATGAATCAGGATGAATTAGTGGTTTGGTGTCGTGTGTGTGTGTTTTAAAGACCACCAACAGCTAAGGTTATTTGAGCCTAGCACCAATTCATATTTTCAATTCATTAATTTTTTTTAATAATAAATTGAAAATCCAATTGACACTTTTACCAGCTCTCGGGATGGAACCCGGGAACTGGGGACTTGCAATAAAGGAACCATAGCAACGCCATGTAAACAACAGCATAGCTACACGCTCGGCCATTCTCAAGCCCAGTGGTTTAGTGTCAAAGGTTAATAATTAAGTAAAATACATACTCAATCTTATAACTGATTATAAAATGACATATATCTTGGCTTGTCAGAATGACGCGTATTAAGGTTGATTTATATTATCCAGTCAGACACGGCGCGGGAGCGTAGCGTTTCCGGCAAGACAAATATTTTTATATACATTTCAAATACGAATATTTATACTTAGCTGATCCCGTCCGTTCAGACACGTATCAATACTCGTATTTGGAATGCATGTAAAAATTTTTGTCTTGCCGGAAACGCTACACTCCCGCGCCGTGTCTGACCGGATAATATAAATCGACCTTTATTTGACAACTGTGCACTGTTTAAGTTGGCGATATTTTTATAATGAATGTTTAACCAATTAGTTACAGCGTGTATACAATTTAAAGAGAATTATTTCAAACTTGCTATATAAAAATGTATTAAAAAATAAAGAAACAACACGTATTTGTGTGCGGTTCGATGAAAAAATTACATTGCATTCTTATGGTCTTTATCGAGTTATTGCTTCACCGTGTCTTCTGTGTACTCTAGTGTGCGTTAGCTCGTAAGAATGAATGTAATGTAATTTTTTTTCATTGCTCTGCGTTCCACAGCGTGTTGGCTGTATGCTGATAGTGCTTAAGGTAACAATATTGTCTAATAAGATTATGCATATTTCAACCCATTAAATAAATTCATCGAAAAAATTACTAGATAGCACTTACATATAGGTATAATTTGCATAAACTTGAAAATGTCCCTAAATTAATGTTTTAAGAATATTTTCTAAAATGCAGTTATTTATTACAACGATGCGACCCCTGGTTTTGAGTGAGAGGATTTAAACTTTCAATGTTTTTGTAATTTTGGAATTAATGCTATTTTTCAAAAAAAAATTAATAGAAGCTAAATATAATTGGATCATAGCAAAGTGATGAGGTGTTTCGATTAAAGATCTTGAAATGTAGATTTGCCCAAAAACTTCTTTTAACAATATATTTACGTTCTATGCATTTTTCGAGCGTCTATAATTCACAATTCAATTCAATTCTATGCATTTTTTTCAATACTAACTATTGCAAGAACACTCTTTAACGGGAGTTCACTAGTTCAAGTTAAATTAACAATTTTTGACGTCGGCACAAACTTTCAACATAATACATCTATAAATATAGCAAGTTTAAAATCATTCACTTCACCAAAAATTACAATTTCGAAATGTAAGCGAACTGTTTTTCTTTTCTTACAGAAAATTATTGCTATCTTCAGTGCACTATTGTGGTGACTATAAGCAATGAAATTTGTAAAATTCCAGCGTCTATCGTGGTTTCTGTGTACCTATATTTCGTGAGCTTTCAGGTAAAATAACAAATATTATTGCTACATTACGTATTATAAATATAAATTATGTACAGTATTTTTACAATCCAACCCGTGACTATAGGGTTTTTTATGTTGGGATTTAGTATCTTTAAAAAATGCATATTATGCCTACTTAAAAAAGTATTCCATTAAAAAAATGAAAATGTTGTGTTTTATTTTGTGATCTCGTATTACTTAATTTTTATCTGTGGCCAAAACACAAAACTGCTTATATCGAATTTTTGGAAAACTTTTTATATCTGAAGACTTATATTGTGTGTAAAATAGTGGAAAAATGCTTTATTTTAACATTTATATTAAAAATTGTAATTAAAATTTTACACGCAAGTCGTGACCAAATACGAGTACATAATTAAATGAATGCATAATGACTGCAAACAGGTGTTTTTATATACTGTTTGCAGTCATTATGCATTCATTTAATTATTAAAAATTGTATTTTAAAATACTTATTAATCTTGGACTTAAGTTCTAAATGCATAATTGCATATCTCTGACCAGAGAATCATTGTTTGTCGGACTGTATACATACAATTTGACCCTCTCCGGCCGAACTGTGTATTGTATATCTTTAAGGTCAACGCTCACTTAAACGCAGCAAAGCGGGAATGTTTCATAGATTCTATAATTTTTTGCTCTTTTTAAGCTTTCAAATTTTTTACTAAAAGGATATTTAATACAATAAAGAATAAATTTTTAAAAAAATAGATCATATAGTATATTGTTGAATTCGTGCTTTAATAAGCTTTCATGAATATATAAAAAACACACTAAAAAGACAATATCAACAACCTTGAGGTAACTTAATCCAACTACACAATTAGATTTTTCTACAAAAAAGATAAATAACCTATAATATAAAAAATTCAATAAAAAAGCAGAGAAAACGTAGTCTTATTCTATTGTGTCTAAATTCAACAAAAGTGGTTTGCCTTTTTGGTCACAGATGTAAAACTTTTTTAATTTCGCAATTGATATGAGATTATTTTACTGTACATAACTGCAATTATAAACATTTAGCTAAGTAAGCAATAAAATGCCATGGAATAGACGGTCTAGTTGAAACACAAAAATGCAGCAAACGTTTACTCATAATATGCATAGTAAATATAATAGAGATTATGACAAAAAAATAGTTACCTATATTACGTAAAAAGCGCAATTAAGCTCTGCAGGATTTTTATTTTCAAAATATATCTTTCACTATAAGTTTATTGCACTTGTCACGAAATGTTCATTAATATAAAAATATTTTTAGCTTAAAATCATGATTCATTTTATTCTGAATAAAATATGAAATATTTCGCATACAAATTATTTATCGTTAAGTAGTGAAGTAACATATTCCAAGAGGCGAGTTTATAGATTAGGAATTTTTATTTCTCGACTATGCATTATGCATAAAAAATATTTAAATAATACTGCATGCAAGATTCATAAAGTACAGAAAGTCAATGTATTTCAATCTAGTTAAATGCAAATTTTTTAGAAATAATAAATATTGATGGAATATTTTTAATTTACAATGTTTTAACTATATATTTTTCTGATTAATAAATGTCAAATTTTCATTTACAATCATGTTCTTTTTTAAGGTAGCTCATTTGAAAAATTCAATTCCATGAAAGTTATACAAAACATAATATCGATGTTGAAGAACAGCAAACTCTTAAATCTCCGTTTGCAGCAAAACAATAACCTTCTATTTCTGCAGATTTGAAAATTATGAATTAAACGATTTACAAACTAGCCTTCTTTTTGCTGGCAAAATCTCCCATGTCAATGAAGAATAAATACGGACTTATACAACAAAACTCATATGTCAAGTGAAGAACGGCAACCTCCTATCTCAGACATAGGAGTTTGTTACAATCTCCTATCAGTGCATTAATTTAATCTAATATGAAAGAAAATGTTGGAACATCATGGTTTAAAACATTGTTATGTTCCTCCTGAAAAATGTCTGTTTTTCACATAGAAGTTTGCTGAATTTCTGCAAATCATGACATGAAAGGTTGCCATTCTTCACCATCGATATGTGAGTAATAATATTTCATTTAACGGCTATGTATTTAATCTACAATCTCTCTTTATTTTTTCATCATTATCTAAAATCCATCGAAGAAACAAATTCTTCATTAAAGATAGGTCCAATTATTTACGTATCGCTTTTTAGATATCTTTATAGTGTTAGCATTTTTCTATTATAAAAGCTAGATCGCCATTTTGTGGTAAACCACGCATCAACAACTAGACCGCCTGCACAATAACATGTCGTGTATTGTAAAAGTGTAAATGAGTATATTAATCCCAGAAACAGTATTGTCAATATCAACTAAAACTGATTTATCAATAAAAAAATTTCGTCAAGAGACTCTCAATTTCAAATTATTAATATGTTTTCTACAAATAATTTTTTGAATTTTAATTATAAAAATTGACAAATCGCTTGCAAATAACCCAATTTTTGTTCACAAGTACAAAATCGTTTTTGAAATTAATATCTTCAAATGTTGGCTGAGAAGGAGTGAAATGGATGAAAACTGTGAGAGCAGCTGCGGCATACGTTTAACAACAGAAACACAGCAAACAGACAAAAAATAAATAGCAGACGTGTGTGTATTGATGACAAACCATCACGTCATCAGCATGTGACCGTCATCGTCATTAGATTCATCATCATCATCAGAATAGGAAGCATACTGATGCAATGCGAAGCGTTGTTGTTGTTGCGTTTGCGCACGTGACAAAAGTAGTAGTTGAGATTCACACATACTGATGTATGTTATCACCATTGGCAGCCGCCGATGAATTATCCTGTTGATTGATTGTGTTGTTGTGATCCGTATCCACAGGATCAGGTTGAGATGTGGCCCTGCGTAGTCGCCAGAGCGCGTGCCGAGCCGCGACCAGTCTAGCGAAACCGTGACGAGCCACCGTGACGAATCTACATTTACACGCGCATGCGTCAGTCAGTCACCGAATCCGTTAATTTAATTATAGCCAACGAACAAAACAAAACCTAACTTATCACTTATCACTGACATCTGCCAGAACCTCTATCCATTCAACTGTTGATTTAACTCGAGTAGACCAGTTCTGGACAACTTGATCATTTTTTATGACCAGTAGCAAACAGTCGCAAGCAATTTCGATCTACTCCAAGTAGATCAGTCCTGGACAACTTGGTGATTTTTAATGGCCAGTGGAAAACACTTTAAACAATTTCGATCTAGTACTCAAAGTAGATCAGTGTTAAACTACTTACTTGATGATTTTTAATGGCAAATATAGCGAAAACTGGTAAGCAATTTTGATTTATTCTAAGTAGATCAGTTCTAGACAACTTGGTGATTTTAATGGCCAATGGAAAACACTTCAAGCAATTTCGATATTCTCTAAGTAGATCAGTTTTAAACTACTTGGTGATTTTTAATGGCCAATATAGCAAAAACGTGTAAGCAATTTCAATATCTAAGTATAGATCAATTCTGGACTACTTGATGACTTTATGATTTTATGCTGTTGATCTACTCCGAATAGTTCAGTTTTGAGCTATTCTGTGTTTATTCACGGCCAGTAACGTAAACACTTGTTATCAATATTGATCTACCCTTTTACTAGTAACGTTAATTGTCAAACGTCTATAATCTGTAGTTATGGTCTAGTCTAAGTGGACTGTTCACTGTTCAGACTACTTTATAATAATTGTTTATGGCTGTATCAACGTTTATTAGCAATTTGTGAAGTTAACAAAACATTGATCTACTGCAATAGCTTTAATATTTATATTCCAGTGTATGTTAATTACTAAAATAATTTTTTTTTGGGGTCAGGAGAAAGTAGAAATAGATAAATTAAAAGTAACAATATGAAACGTTCTTGATATTAGTTCCTCGAATTGGTACTCTCTCTAAATGAAAAGAGGTTCAGCAACAGTGTTTTTGATTAATTCGAAAAATGCTGAGTACTAAACATTTGGGCAGATTAAATAATAAACGGTTCATAATACTTTTTTTTATAAAAAAACTATTAAATTTACGCTACTAAAAGACACACTTGATAAAATTCTATTTTTTTGTTGTTGAATTAAAGCAATTCCCGTATTCAAATTCGAGATATGGGAAATTTGAAAAACAAAACACAAGAGAGTAGGCATAATAAAGTATCAATTGAGCATTTATATTAATTAATTATTTATTATTGTCTAAAATAATAATTTGAACTGTTTGTAATAGAGCAAACACTTTTAATAATTTTCATAACTAATAATACAAACAGTATTTTAAACATAAGTTGAAGGTTAATTGGCAACTATATTTAGTTGAATGATTTTATAATTTATTCAAAAATTATTATGTCAATTTTGAAACGCACCAACATATATTTTTATTAAGCTTTATTTAATCTTTTTGGTATAGGTACACGATATTTTAGTCTATTAAATAATTTAATTCATGTACTGTAAAAGTTGAAAAGTTGGCCAGCCTGTAATTTTGTCACCTATCAAGTTACCCATTTTTACATGGGACCAAGCGAAGTGCCTTTGGCTACATGACCCTCTACCAGTTCGCCACCTGTTTAACTTGATCACATTTTGGTGAAACCGTATGTGGCCAACATACACATTACACAGGTTTGACTGTATCTCAAAATAACAAAGAAACTAAATTCAATCCAGTAATATCAGTTAAATTTTATTAGCGGCAAAATTTAATTGTCAATTCTCAATACCTATTTCATTTAAAAATGTATACATCAATTAAAGAAATTTATGAACATATTTAATTTTTTTTAAAGAATATAAAGGAGTTGTAAAATTATCCGGTTTATTTTGATCAAATAAGAAATAAAATTTAATAATTACATTTCGTAATTACATAATAAGTTTTAAAGATCATATTTTATAAAACATATACCATCCAATTCAACTAAATTTAGTTATTTACTAAATTTTAACTGATATTTGTAATACCGTTCTAAAATAAGTAGCTATTATTTTTGTTAAAAGATTTCGGCTAATTTTTGTGAGGTTATGATGTTTATAATTTGTTTTTGTCGTTTAACCAAGTGCATTCTAAAAGACACTGTGCCAATAAAAATCTAAAAATTAAAGGAAAAAATAAAGAAGTTTTGAAATCGAACGTACAATTTTTATAGTAGTATACATGTGATATTTAAATAATTATAGTTTAAAATTAAAGCGCCTGCTCTAAAAAATGAAAACATCAAAAGATAATTTATTATTTTGCAATTTCATAAAATAGATATCAGGGATAGTAATTTAAAAATGTTATACAAAAAAGAACATAAATTTCTTTTGGAATTAAAATTGATTAGTTCATTGATAAACCCAAGTAAGACGTCAATGGTTACCGGTATGACGTCTAAAGTTCACGCATGCGTCGAGTGCAGCTCTGAACATTAATGGCAATGACAATAATTATTATTATCCTATGGTTACAAACATTACACTCACCCTATACGCAGTTGGATTTCGTCCCGCGTTTCTAAAGATTTACCGAACAGAAAGAACAATTTCTAATATTTTATCAAAAATGTAACACAATTCAACGAAAGGCTTCACGCTTTACCCGACTAGACTAGCATATACGTATTAAATAAGGAAGGAAAATATCAACGGCAGAACACTAGAAAGAGAAAAAAACCCTTTTGAACTATTGAAAACGTGACTAAGGGCAATATGATTAATATTTAAAATTTGTTTTATTGACAACACAAGATCGATACGTACGGGCTGATAACTTATAAAAACGTTATGGTTTGATTGCAAAATAAAATTGTAGATAAGTTAAAAAATGTAATTATGTAATTTTTTCTGTTCAATATAAACTGTGTAATATTGTTATAAATTATAAATAACTAAAACCAAACAATTATTACAATAAACACATCAAAACCAACATTTAGTATTGAGCAAAATTTTTTATTCGAAATAATAAGTCGATTTCAAATGAATTAAAATTATAACTGATTTTCTTAATCAAATTATGAGTGAATATAAAAAAGGTTCAGTTAGATAAATATAATTTTAAATGTATGCGGGTTAGTAAGCTTGCTACTTTTATTTAGTTTAGGGAAATTCGACTGTGACAGACATACGGACGGACGGACAAACGAGTGATCCTAAGGGTTCCGTTTTTCCTTTTGAGGTGCGGACTCTAAAAATAAAGTAATAATTGAAATTTAGTCGAGCGATAATAGTTATTTGAATCGATAAAGCAAACTAACAAAATCCGATTAACCGGAAATAGAATACAGACACACTCTGATACGATTAAATAACAATAATCTAAACGGAATATAAACAGATTTAATATGGAAATGTTGCACCATCTGTCTAGTCCACGTTCAGCTTTAGCAAAGTTTTGAATCGATTGAAAATTGCAAACAAATCTACAAAATATAAATAATCGGCCACAATCCGATAAGAACGCGATTAAAAGAGATAATAAATATAAACTAAATACAAACAGTGTCAGTGCGCGAATGCCGGTTAGTGTTGAATTTGTTCAGCTCTAGGTTGTGATCTAGATGTGTATGCAACAAGAAAACCGGAAATAGAGATGAACGGAAGTCGACTGTCTGACGTATATACACGCAATAAGACAAACGCACAATACGACCGGCCGCGGTACGACTTGGTTCAGAACTGTGAAGGCGTCGGACAGAACGAACGGGCGTCGTGGCGCACCCGTTTGCTCGTCGCGGCGCTATAGAGCCTACGGTACCGTACTAAACCTGCGCTCCAAACCTCCACACTTCAGTCTGATGTATATACAGGGTGTGCATTTGTATTTTACAAATTAATTATTAATGTAGGTACACATTCATAATATACAGGCAGTCCTAGTTTTATGGTGTTTCGTTTTTTGGTCATTTCGTTTCACGTCAAGACTGTTCCTCACACTTCTATCTATGACTAGCGGCCTCGTCCGGCTTCGCCCGGGTGCTAAGAAAACCCGGGTGCAATACACTACTCACTCGCTTCGCTCGTTCGCTTGAATATTATAAATACACTGCTCACTCGCTTGAATACTATAATTACATTACTCACTCGCTTCGCTCGTTCGCTTGAATATTATAATTACATTACCACTCGCTTCGCTCGTTCGCTTGAATATTATAATTACGAACAAATTTGATTAGCATAAAAAAAGTTATAGTGAGTCAACCTTAAAAGATAGACATATGCTGTCACGGACTTTTTTTTAGTACTTTTAAAGGGGAACAATTCCGTAATACATGATTTTTTGCGTAACTTTAACCGTTTACGCAGCGGAAACTCTCAAAAGGAATAATTTTTCCCGTTTTTGAAACATTTTTCATTGATGCTCCGCTCCTATAGGTCGTAGCGTGATATTATATAGCCTATAGCCTTCCTCAATAAATGGGCTATCAAACAAAAAAAATGTTTTTCAAATCGGATTTGTAGTTCCTGAGATTAGCGCGTTCAACCAAACAAACAAACAAACTCTTCAGCTTTATAATATTGGTATAGATTTATTTTACGTGACACTTTTATTTTACGTCACTTAGAATAAAAATATTTGAAAAAATGATCCTACTTTCGAAGTCAATTCCAGGTCAATTATTGAAACAAGAAATTATTATAGGTGAAATAACTATGAAACCTCGAAGTATTCTGTGTAAAGCTACATTTTTGCATAGTGACCTTATTGACCACAGAGACCAACATATTTTTGTCTCGGAAAGTCTCATGTCGGCGTCCTTGATTTCCAGGCCTCGGTTTTGGGTTTTTTGACAAAATACTAAAACCCAGAAATCTCTCTAAATTAGTGCAATTGATATTGTATAGAGTGTGGGGAAAAACATATTAAAAGTCCTAGTGTCTCCTATACCCCCTTCATCTGCTTTTTGGCAAAAAACCACTCCAAAAACGAACTCATCGTCGACATGAGAATTTCCGAGATTTTAATGTTTTACATGTTTAATATAATATGTTTAATTTTACATGTTTAATATGTGGCCAATAAGGTCACTATACAAAAAATCAGCTTTACAAAGAATTCTTCGATGTAAAAACCTTAGATGCCTGGATTAACTTGTTATTGATTGATTAGGTTTGTTGTTTGAAATACATTTCTTTTCAAATTAGTTTTAAAAAAAATGTTTACCGTAGACATTATTTTCCTAAATGTTTTCAAAGAAATGTTCAGTTCCCTTTAACATCGCAATCACAATTTTACACCCTATATTTCCATCCACACATCGGGTAAAGAACGTAACACGCACGTCCTTGCACAGGATCTAGCTTTCGGATATCACCAAGCTCTATTATAGCAGCTAAATAAAAAATAAATAATATATAAACATGCATTTTTTAAAAAATAAAAATACATATGAGCACTGTGGTTGGAAAAAAAATAAAATAAAATATAGTTACTTCTTACCACAACAGTTTTAATGATGGATGTACATTTCGAAAGCTAAGCTTTCATCTTCAGCGAACAGGGCCGGCACGTGCGCCTGGTCGGACAGGCGATCGCCTTACGGCGCCATATTTTTAGGGCGGCATATTTTTGTAGCAGCGAAATTTTCGTGCGGTATTCTACTTTTTAAAAATGATTATATTTTTTTCAAAGTGTCTATACCTATATTATTTTTTGTAAATATTGTTATTAGAATTACATTTGTTTTTTATTTGTTAAATACCTAAATAACATATATCATCGGTTTATTAATTTTTTTAATATGTGGGGAGGGGGCAAAAGTTGTATTCGCCTTAGGCGGCATATTTTGATGCGCCGGCCCTATCAGCGAACACTACATGTAGTGTTCGCTGAAGATGAAAGCTTAGCTTTCGAAATGTACATCCATCAATAAAACTGTTGTGATAAGAAGTAACTATATTTTATTTTATTTTTTTATGCATTTTTTATTTATTTAAATCATGAATAATATAACAAAATGCAAAAAACGATTGTGTGTTTGACTATAGCCGAGCTAGTAGGAATGCCATAGTTATGACGTATCCATGGCAGGCGTTTAGGTCATTAGCGCCTATTCCCAGCTTCCAGGGTCTGAACTGAGAGCTGGACAAAAAATATGGTAGTTTTGACACACTTTTAAGCCTAAGACGAGAGTGATTTCTGAATATGGGGTCATCTCAAATTTTTTTTACAAAAGAGTTTAGGTGCGTTTCGAAGCGTTTATAAAACAGTTATGTGTCGATTACACTAAGCAACTTTACACGCTAGTCGCTAGCGAATTTAGTCGCTCTAACGACTAAAGTCGCTCAACTAATAGGCTGTCTGATCCACTCGCCGCGTGTAGATCGCTTGCTAGTCGCCCACGACTAAAGTTGAAGACCGGCCTACTTTAGTCGCTAGTCGCTGGGCGTTTTACTCTCTGATGAGTGAAATCGCTGTGTGTAATCAACACTAGCTACTAAAATCGCAGCTTGTAGTGTGTAGTGTGCCAAGATGTCCGAGGTTGCAATTCACGCGGTAGTTGTTATTGTTTCCGTTAGCAGATTAGTGAGCGATTGAGCATTTTTAACATCTCAAGTGTAATCGGACTAGTCGGTATACACTCACTCGCGGGGGAGTTTACTGGCTGACGACTAGCGTGTAAAGTCGCCTAATATAACCGACCCATTAGGAAAAAACAGTAAATTTTAGCTGTGAGGTGATTTTTTGAGTCATGTTTGTTCATGTTTTTTTCAAAGACGTCATTTTGCTTCGAATTTTATCAGCTGTCAGATCGATAATAGTCTTTTTTTTATCCTGTAACTGATTTCTTTTCTGAATGACTGTTTCTTTATAGACGCTTTGGACCCTTTCGCAGGGAAAGACTGAGATGGCTTCATATCCCAAAATACTCAAAATGATAAAATTTGAAAATATGAATTGGTACTAAGCCAAAATTATTGAATTTTCTATCTATTTCCATAATTACAATATTTTCTTCGACCACAATCAAATTTGGAAAAAGGGAAAAAAATTTCAACTTCTGAAAATCTTGCAAAAACACTTGATCACTATACGCGATATTTTTATGTAATTTGTCATATTTTACAGAGAGTGAGATTGCAGATTATTGACGCTCGACAGCTGAGGTCACTAGCGGCTATAATTTAAAACATTTGAATTGTTATGTGAACCTAGCTTTAAATTATAAAACTAATTACGCCATCAATCGCAGCAGACTGTAAAAACGACTTCACATACACATAAAAAAAAAACTCGGGTCGCAGTGCCAAAACCCTGCCGACAATATAGTGTATTTGCTAATACTGGCATTGTGGCTTTATTATGTGAACTTAAGTTTGTTTTTGAACAAAATAAAAAATTTAACCCCTTAATATATCCCTTAAAATAATATTTTTTTTTCTTAATTTCAATATTTTTATCAATGCAACCTCGGTACCAAATTAAATACACCCTTCAGTAAGTATAGCACTATCTGCAAACTAGTGTTTTCATAAAATTTGTAAGTCCGGTCCTGTCGGGCCGATTTTATTAAAATTTTAGCAGCATATTTTAATCGTTACTGAAAGGGTAAATTTCAATTTTGAAACGATTCTGAAAATTTTTTCGGCATTTTCGGGCCCAAAAACATTTTTCAACCCCTAAAAACTACCCTTAAAATAGTCCGATTGGGCCCATTTTAAATAGGCTTCGTGCGGTGATGGATTGCAACGTGCCTACCCAATTTCGTCAAAATCAATTAACTCTTTCGAAAGTTATAGCCCGTACACATATATATATAAATATATAAATATATATATATATATACATATATATATATATATATATATATATATATATATATATATATATATATATATATATATATATATATATATATATACATATATAAACAGACATTTCCAAAAATGGTGCCAAAATGTTCAGGAGGCTATGAAACGTCGAGAAATTTTGGTCCGACCCCTAAGTCCCGCCATCCGACCGACGCCAATAGTGTATGTGCCATATGGCAAATACACTAATAATATACTCTATAGAGGAAAACCTGTACAATCTACAAGTTATGTAGGTATGCATTTGGGTAGTGTAAGCTCTAGCCTAGAAAAACATTTCCGTAAAACCCGAGGTAAAACCTAAATTTATTTTTCATACTTTTTGGTTTCAAAATATCGCTCATTACACCCATTATTAACGGTGGAAGTGCGTGTTTAAATGGTGGAAGTACAGATTTAATATAGTGGAAGTATAAACTAAAATTTCATAATAAAAATAGTATTAATGAGTGATTTTACTGAATAAAATACGTACCTAATAACAATTTTAATGATTTTTTCACATAAATATACCCTTCATAACTTATCGAGACTTTTTCGGTGTAACAAAGCCGTCCAAATTCCCAAAAGAATAACATATTATGTTTATTTTCGGATAGAAAGATATTTAATGTAATTTGATGTGTTTCCATTCCGAAAAAAATATGTTCAAATATTTATCTATTAATAACGGTCAATAACCATTATTTTTATATTATTTTTTAAGGAAAAATCTTGCACGAAATTTCCCAAAGGCAATGCTTGTTTTTTAAAATATATATTATTCCATTTATATCTTTGTGACGATTCCCTATACAGGAAACAGTTTTACGGGTTCAGCTGTTGTCGCCATACCATTTATGGACAAGTAATGGGGTCGTCCCACATTTTTGGAGTTTACTACTCCTTAAGAATCGATTTTCATATAAGGCCCCCGGTATGGAAATTTTATGAGGAGTTAAATTTATACAAATGTTAACTAAAAAGCATAACGTTTTTGCGTCAACTAAAAAGCGTAACGTTTTTGATTCAACTAAAAAGCGTAACGTTTGCTTATAATTCGCTCAATTCAAGTCAGATCAATTCGAAACCTGTCTTAATCGAAGAAAATATTCTAGATAGATTTTATGTATAATATTGTGGTCAAAACAGTTTTTTTATGCACATTTATATGCAAAGTCAAATATTATTCTAATATAGTCATTCAATTTTTTGACTGCTAATGTTTGAATTTTATGTTAAAAACCATGACTTACTGAGTTATTTTTTTGAGAATTTACCGGAAGCTTTTTCTATGAGAAAAAAAATCCTAAAAGTGTATATTTTTCAATGTAATTTTAAACATAGAATTATACCGCTACGGAAATTATGTCAATCACAAGGCCTTCTGTGATTGGCTGATGTAGTTGAATCACGCCCACTGATCAATAGATAAGAAGAGAATATAGTACACTGATTTGTTTATGTACAGTTGACACGCCGGCAGCACGAATTACGCCTGACGAGGAAGTATTCTCCTCTTTCCATAGATATACCTCTCTTTATCTATGCGTGGGCCGTGGACGTATGTCTGGTTTCATTGCTCTGGCCTTTACGTCATCATATGGCGGCTAAGCTCAGCCGTTTGAATTGAATACATTTTTTTTATTCTTGTTTGCAATTAAGACGAAGGATATAATAACAAAAAAGTTGGTTTACATTATTTGTTTATTTATAAGGAATAACATATACATTATACACTGTTCAAAATTATCAAATTTTGATACGTGGGACGACCCTATTTGTTGAAAATGGATATAATTGCGTGTTCACACCGTTGTGTTGTATCATCTGCTGCTACTCATTTAAATAGACATTGATTTAGGATAAAATATTATTCAGTTCCTTACATAACAAGCCGTGAGGTGGGTCGTTTATTAGGACTAAAGTGCGACCCTTGAGGTCCACACGACGAACTTCCCAGTTTGATAAATATTTAATAACAATAATTTAATTAGATATTACACAGAAAAGTAATCATTTTAATCATTAAAACATAATTATTATTTATTTATAACAATAATTAAAAAAAAAAAAACCGGCTGAACCGATTTTTATAAAATTTATGTCGAATCCAAATGACGTTAACACGCCTCGATTGACACCCTTACGATGTCGATATAATTTTTTATTCGCGAGATATTGTGTAAAATCTACTTTTTTGGAGTCTATTTGGTTAAGAAAAAAGAACGGCTGAACCGATTTTGAAAACATTTCTTTCAGATTATATTTACGTTAATACGCGTCGATTGGCACCCTAACGTAGTTGATATCATTTTTCATTCTCGATATTTCGTCTTAGAAAGAAATGGACACATACGTACGTACGTACGTGCAAACGTACACACACACAGACATATTTCTAAAAATAGTGTAGTGACCTTGAAACAAAAATTTGTTATACATTTTGTTTTCGATTTTCGGACCCATTACAATAACTTCCAATGGGAAGTTAATAAACAAATATCCTTTTTTAGACATTGAAAATAAGTTGCTTTCCAATCTGCAGAATAAAAATATATGATGTAATAGTGCGACCTTAATGTAGTTGAAACGTTTCTTGGTTATTTTAAATTAATTTCCGTTCAGTATATGAACACTGTTCCATAATGCATACGAGCTATAAATAATTACCATTCTATATAATGGAAGCTTGAAATGGATGGTTTGTCAAAACTTAATCATATTGTAACAAAACTGTATGGTAATTTCGGTAAAAATCTTTATTTATTTAAATGCAGAACAACGCAAATCAATATTTACACTAAGCTACTGAACGGTACATTAACTAACTATTAAAAAACTTAACAATTATTGTTTATCACAATGTCCTTGTGTCACTGTTTCTCTAAATGTTGCTATCCACTATTTATGTTACAATAACTATTTATCTTAAGATAATAATAGTTTTTTTATACGGCTGTATGCTATTGAAAGATTTTTTCGTTGGAGAGCAGCCAATTATATAATTGTTTCGAAACATATAGGAAAAAATCATTTTACCAACCAGTGGTCACAGTCAGGATTCTAACCTGAACCTTTCCAATTTCACGTCGGAATGAGCTTACAATACTCAACTGTGACATGATTGCTAAATTAATATTCTCCCTATATGCTTCAGATTTTTTCCTATATGTTTCGAAACAATTATATAATTGGCTGCTCTCCAACAAAAAAATCTTTCAACTATTTACCTGTTTGTCCATTTATATTCACTTTGTCACTATATCCGTCTGTTTAGCCATTTATGTTCACTATTTATTTATCACTGTTCACTGAACCACACTCGACGATGTTCCGAAGAAGATTAACTCAATATTCACATCACCCATATATATAAGATTTCTTACTTACTTATATAGGCTTTTACACGCACTCCACAATCAAGGAAGGTGTGGAAACGGAAATTATTCTTAGAACCCTTCTTGAAACGTTAGAATATTCTACTGATCCAAGAGTGCGCGGAGATCTTTTCCAAAATCGATCGAACATTCCAGAAGCATCAGAAAGACTTACCCGCCTTCACTGACGCACTGGCCGGCGCGCTTTATATACAGGATGATCTCATATACAGGATGATCCGTTACAATATTACTAATTTTACAGTATATTTAAAAATGTTTTTTAATACAGTCTATTTTCAGTACCTACCTATCTTTTTTTTGTACGCAATGTTTGTTATAATAAAAGCTCCATCCCCAGCACTACCCTGAAAAAAATATTCAGCCTATGAAAACACATTGAGCTTATGAAAAATTTATTGAGAAAAAGAAAACTTCAATGTAATAAAAACCAATTTTGCTATAGGTATGAAAATGTATGTACATTTTCAACATTACAAACTACCTTTTTGGTTCAGGGTTTACGACTTCTTGAATATTTACTTAGCAAGTAGATACAGACAGCAGATTCAGATATTTAAAAAAGAAAAACCATTTTCCTTTATCTGATGAGCTTGATGAATGTGACAGAGATAGACAGTGATGAAACGCTCAAGTCGAGTCATTAGACCGGCCGTCCATTTGCTGCGGTGAAGTGGGCGAAGCCAAACAATCAAACGAACTGACGGGTTGATAGTTTTAGCCATGTAGTTTGTACGTGTACAATTTTGCGTACAAATGACTTCTTGAATATTTATTTAGCAAGCAGCTACAGCAGATACAGATATTTAAAAAAGAAAAAAACAGTTTAGTCAGTAAAACATTTTCCTTTATCTGATGAGCTTCGTGAATGTGATAGAGACAGACAGTGATGTAACGGTGAAGTCGAGTCACTAGACGGCCGTCCATTGGCTGCGGTGAAGTGGGCGAAGCCAAACAATCAAACGAACGGACGGGTTGATGGTTTAACCCATGTGGTTTGTACGTGTACAATAATTCGTACAAGCTGGTGTGTATAGTCGTCTCATTACTCCGCCGAGAATATCAAAACACTGTAGATTGGAGCTGTTTATTAAAGTTACTGATACTCCTTAATATACAGGACGCAAAATTTAGGCAATATGTACACGGTGATAACTGACCGAGCGAGCGAAGCGAGTGGGGGCCTGTTTTAACTCGATCGTTTGGCAATTTGTTTGTGTGCCCAGTTGTCCGGTTGTTCAACTGTTCCGAGATTACAGGTGGAATGCATGGATCTTTGGCACGAATTATTAATTAAGACTTATATAAAATTTAGTAAATATATAGCTATTTTTTAAGAAATATTTTTAAATTAATTATTCTGGACGAGTCTTCTTTGTTAGCAGTAATTAATGTGTGCGGATAGCCTGAGGAGGCTGATTTTCTTAACTAAAAACTAACGGTCGGCTGGAGTTCCAAACTATGTTACGTTGAGGATTTTTGTCTGTTCAGTTTTGGAGATTATAGACGCTCGACAGCTGAGGTTATTAGTGACCGTTTGGTTTTAAGTCTTCATGGTTTCCGGGCTTGTAGGCCGTGGTCCGGATTTCTATCTGACGTTTCGTCTACAACTGCGGTAGACATTCTCAAAGGCGATGTTGCAGCGGTCGAAGTGTCCTCCTTGGTGGCTCACAAGTCAGTATGTCAATGACTGGTGCCCTCCCTTTTTTATATGCCAAGTACCAGTGTGTTCTCTGTTCGGTCGTAGTCCGTCTCTCTGTAATTGGTCAACTGCGCAGTGTGTAGTGGTGGGGGTGAGTTCTCTACTCGGTCGTATTCCGTCCTTGTACGATTGGTCATTGGTTTTGTATGTCGGAGTGCTGCTGTCCAGGTTTTACTGAGATTGAGGCCTTCATCTTTTCGGTTGAAATTTTGATTTTAGTTTATTGATCAACAATATATATAAAAATTAAAGTGTGCTTCGAGAACATGTTTGAATTTTTAATTTCTGTAGTCTATACTTTAACAGCTACTGTTGATACACAGATGTTCCATGTCTGGCACGAAGAAGACAAAATCTCAAATAATACATTCCTAAAAGGTTTCTAATGAAATGAAGTGGTCTAGTCTAGTGAACAACACAATTCATTGCTGATATTATGTTTGTCTCACTGTTTTGTCTGTAAAAGAAAAATGTATGCCTATACGTTTTTGAATTAGATGCATCATGATTATAAAGACGAATATAAAGAAGAAGCTTCAGACAAAATATTAATGTTATTATTAGGGCAATTTGGAAAACCGGATCCGGAATCAATTGACTGTCTTCCGGATCCGGCACCAGTTATCCGGATCTGGAAACTCGTAAAAAATTGCGCGAAAACGTGTTTCTGAGCAAATACTATAGTGTTGGTCGTCGCGTGCGCCATTGCCGACCTGCACGTTTCCTCATCTTCGATAACGTTGCATTGTGAATGTGATTATTGTGCCATTTATGAAATTGATTTATGTTATGTGTAATACCAGATTATTTTTCTCTTTTTAGTGGTTTTTTGAAGGAGGTTCTTTTTTGTTAAAAAGTTTTTTATTTTTATTTTTAGTGGCTTTACAATAAGAAGTATGCACGTTATTAACCGACTTCTGTCTTGATATTTGATTACTAAATAGCTAAAAGAAAAGAAAATAAAAATACTTATTTACTTTAACTAACTATGTCACCAGCTATTATATTATACGTCACTACATTTTACGCTGTGTCAAAACTGACATTTACCTTAACGCTATTACAGTCCGTTACTCAGTTTTTATTAAAATCAGTCGAACTACTAAACCGATTTAAGTAAAATTCATATGGTACCACCTTGGAGGTATGCCCTATTAAGAAAACAATCATCTAAATCGGTTCACAAATTCAGGAGAAATCGAACATACATAAAAAAATTCGGCTGATGACCAGTCCTATACTTCCCACCTAGTAAATATTTGCAAAAAATAAACACTCTTTTTTATTCTTTGAAAAAAAACATGGCCCTCTTTTTTGTTTGGTGATCTATTGATGGTTAGTAATATAGCAAAAATCATGGTTACCTTGATTTACGTACAATTTTATTTTTTTAGTAAAAATATTTTTTTCTCGAAAACTATACATTTTAGAGAAAAAAAATATTTTTCATATTATAACATCTAGAAATCATTTATATTTTTTTACCTATATTAATACGTGACATTGAGAACGTTTTTTTTAATATCTCAGGATCCACTGAACCGATTTGACTGAAAATCTAATCAGATCTAAGTTAAAGACTGATAAACACTATAGAACAGTCGGCATGGCCGTATGTTGTTCCGTTTTTACGATATCGAAGGCGAAAAATTGACCACATACACACATACAGACATCAGTCAGAAAATGATCTTAAACGATGGCTAGGGTCTCAAAACGTGAAGATCTATTAAAATCTCGAAATATTTTTTTTGGACTAAATCATTACTTCCCTACCATAGTAGAGGTGGGAAGTAAAAAACATAGCTGCCGACTATAGAACCACCTCCTTTTTTGAAGTCTGTAAAAAAATCAAAACTTCTCTGGTGCCATCTTGAAGAGTTTCACAATAAAAGTGGTCGCATTTCCTGAACCTTCCACTATATCCTATCCCTGTGATCAAGACCGGATTAACCATTAGGCAGAGTAGGCAACTGCCTAGGGGCCCCGCATCAACTAGGGGCCCGCACGTACAAAAGAAATTGAAAATGTTTCATAGAGTGAAAATTTAATTGGAAAATTTGTATCCTCAATAACAATGTCAATAGGTATTATTGCTTTGTTCGACGCATGCT
Source organism: Mongoloraphidia duomilia (assembly GCA_039654895.1). Classification (NCBI taxonomy): domain Eukaryota; kingdom Metazoa; phylum Arthropoda; class Insecta; order Raphidioptera; family Raphidiidae; genus Mongoloraphidia; species Mongoloraphidia duomilia. The sequence goes on along the minus strand of CM077516.1, from coordinate 16,864,784 downwards.
GTCAGTTGATGAAATACTTCTTACTTACAGAACAGAACCATCTAGTATCGAGTAGTAGAACTAATAATATGGATGCGTTACGTAGCGTATTGTATGAGTCATACAATACGCTACGTAACGCATTCATATTATTAGTTCTACTACTCGATACTAAATGGTTCTGTTCTGTAAGTATGAAGCATTTCATCAACTGACAGCATGCGTCGAAATACAGTATGAATCACACTGTATTTCGACGCATGCTGTCTTTTGTTTAACGGCTGAAAAGGGGCCCCGAGAATTGCAATGCCCGACATGGTTTATCCGGCCCTGCTTGGGATAATAACTACCATAATAGTGAACCAAATAACAGGGTCGATTTAAAAAAACTGAACAAAATGCATTTTGAATCATAGAATAAACTTTCAAAAATTGTATCCCTTACCTATAACAAATCCACTATGTTATTCATTACCTTCTACATTACCTTGGAATTGGCTTATAAGAGATTAACAACTTTATAATCCTGTCTAAATGCATCACAAATCTTTCTGCTACAAAACACCACAAGCCGTGTTTCACCTACATATTTTGTAATGTATTACTACATTGGTGCCAACTACTGAAATTGTCAAACCATTATAATATTCAATTCGCAATATGGTTTACTGTTCTATAAACTACATCGACTACTTTTCATTAAAAATTTCCGATAAATGAAAATACGTAGATTTTAATTAAATGTAGTTCCGTGTACAGCATACTAGCAATTTTATGATACATTTTATTGTTTTTAGTTTAAACACTTTTCGCGTTGCTCGTCAACCGCCTGATGTATCCATATTTATTTCAATAAGTTATTATTTTTAGAGTTTTTTTTTATACAAAACAGAACTAATCATAAAAACTCTCCAATTAGTAACTTTCTAGTTTTAGTAACTGTAAAAAGATAACAAATTACATTTAATATATTTTATTAAATGACAATATTATTTATTGATCAATATTTATAAATTAATTAAACTATTCAAGTAAGATATGCTTTGTTCTTTTATGATTATATTTTTTTAATACTTATTTTCTAAATCTATCACTGTCATTTTCAATACATTGCTTGTCCAAGAATAATTTATGTAAGTACCCAAAAGTTCAAGCATTAATGCGATCGGTGTGTAAAGCTTTATTGATATTTTATATAGACTTATCGAGCTTATACAGGGTGCTGAATCGTTTTGCGGGTAATAGGGATTTAACCCGTAAAATCAAACTTTTGCGATTTCCTGCTTCCCTAATTATTTTAGGAAAAATATCTTCGAATAAAAGTTTTAGAACATAAAATTCTGCATCTAAACATTAGACAAAATTAATTTTGCATGCTTTGTGACGGCAGAAATTTGATATGAAAATGTCAAAATTACCTCAAAAACAGATAGCGATAGCCATGGAACTTGAACAAAATGATGACGTTTTAGCTGTCAGAATAATTTCTAATTATTTTGTTCAATTTCCATGGCTATCGCTATCTGTTTTTAAGGTAATTTTGACATTTTCATATCAAATTTCTTCCAGCACAAAGCATGCAAAATTAATTTTGTTTAATGATTTAGATGCAGAATTTTATGTTCTAAAACTTATATTCGAAGATATTTTTCCTAAAATAATTAGGGAAGCAGGAAATCGCAAAAGTTTGATTTTACGGGTTAAATCCCTATTACCCGCAAAACGATTCAGCATCCTGTAGATAGATTATAGATTGTATATTATAGACTCTCGAAAGCTGAGCTCATTACCGTCTACTGTAATAGAGCCTATAGAGTGTTAAAAATTCAAATAGACTCACAACATTGGTTTATCATAAAAACAAACCTTACAAACTTAATTAATTATATTTTCATTTTGTAGCGCTAATGACCTTTTTTATTATTAAAGCACTTTCTTCTTAAAAAAAATGCAAAGTTTACACATGATACAACACTGGCGCCAGCTGCCATGTTGTGTTATAGATTACATAAAAAATTTAAAATTTATATGAAAATCTGGACAAAAACAACTTTAACAAAATCAGCTGTTAAAAATTTATCTACTACTAGCGGACCCGTCCCGGCTTCGCTCGGGTGGTATGAAATTATGATTTAATAGCGGTCACCCATTACTCCGCTCACGTATATTTAGTATAGCTGATCCGGCAAACGTTGTTAATAATTTCTAGGAATAATTACATTACTCACTCGCTTCGCTCGTTCGTTTGAATTTTATTAATACAGTACTCACTCGCTTCGCTCGTTCGCTTGAATATTATAAATACACTACTCACTCGCTTCGCTCGTTCGCTTGAATATTTTCGCCTTCTCACTCGCTTCGCTCGTTCGCTTGAATATTTTCGCCTACTCACTCGCTTCGCTCGTTCGCTTGAATGTTTTCGTCTACTCACTCGCTTCGCTCGTTCGCTTGAATCTTTTCGCCTACTCACTCGCTTCGCTCGTTCGCTTGAATATTATAAATACACTACTCACTCGCTTCGCTCGTTCGCCATATATGTATTTTTTAAAGCTTAATATAAAAATCGCGATTAAAAATCAGGGGTTGATCGTATAAGGGTGAAAATTTAGAGTTATATGTATTTTTCAATGCTGAATCATGAAAAAATTAAAAAAAAAAATTTTGTCCAAAAAATAAAAAAAAAAATTTGAGGTGGACCACCCTTAACATTTAGGGGGATGAAAAATAGATGTTGTCCGATTCTCCACCCTACCCGATAAGCACACAAAATTTCATCAAAATCGGTCCAGCCGTTTCGGAGGAGTATAATAACGTACACCGCGACACGAGAATTTTATATATAAGATAATAATTTCTGCCATTTTTTTAATACTGTATTACAAGACAAGTATCGACAATCACATTATTAGAGACAATTTGACAGCTGTTTTTTAACACAATATTTATATAAAATTATCGACGATTGGAAATTTTCAACAGACTTTAAATATTATTAAAACAAGCCGTGAGGTAGGTCGTTTATTAGGACTAAAGTGCGACCATTGAGGTCCACACAACGAACTTCCCAGTTTGATAAATATTTAATAATAATAATTCAATTAGATATTACACAGAAAAGTAATCATTTTAATCACTAAAACATAATTATTATTTATTTTTAACAATAATTAAAAAAAAAAAACGGCTGGACCGATTTTTATAAAATTTATGTCGGATCAAAATGAGGTTAACATGCCTCGATTGACACCCTTACGAAGTCGATATAATTTTTTATTCGCGATATATTGTGTAAAATCTACTTTTTTGGAGTCTATTTGGTTAAGAAAAAAGAACAGCTGAACCGATTTTGAAAAAATTTCTTTCAGATCATATCTACGTTAATACGCGTCGATTGGCGCCCTAACATATTAGATATCATTTTTCATTCTCGAGATTTCGTCTTAGAAAGAAATAGACACATACGTACACACACACACAGACATTTTTCTAAAAATAGTGTAAAATACTGTAGTGACCTTGAAACATAAAAATTTGTTATACATTTTGATTTCGATTTTCGGACCCATTACAATAAATTCCAATGGGAAGTTAAAAATTATCGACAATTACAGTACAATCGACAAAGTGCATAATAGTTATTTTAAAATGCGATTTTTCATGGTGTGTTAATTAATGCAAATCATTCTTATCGACACTATAAAATATCACTTTATAAAATATATTACAATGAGCACAAATAAAAAAGGATTAAAATGTGCAATTTGGTTGTTTGTTTATTTTTATTTGTAAAATCCAATATTTTAATAACAAATCCCTATAGTTGTAAAAAATCATATCGATTCATTCGTGTATTGCTTACAAAATAGTTATTTTCGATACGTGTGCGTAAAGTGAGGTATTTTAGTGGGCTTAAATTGAGACACGAGCTAAGGGACTGACGCATACACAACGAGATCTCGTTGTGTATGTGTCAGTCCCTTTAGCGAGTGCCTCAATTTAAGCCTACTAGATATCTTACTTTAAGCGTACGTATTGAACATAATTTTTTATAACGACTGCTTCTAAATTTTATGAAAAACAGGAAAAAAATTATGAAAATGGAAAATTCGCTCTTCCAGTCCTTAAAACTTTACAATAATTACAGACTAAGTTACGATTTAGTTTATTTTTATTAAAGTTATTAACTTCTGTAAAATCATTAAAAACACGACCCTCTCATGATGTGGACTTTGTAGGCGCGTCGCTATATATAGTAACACATCGACCGATAGTCAGTAAATAGTGCTTGTATTGTACAAAGTGCGGAAATTTCGAATTTATAAGATGTAGAGATGCACGGTTATTGTACTTTTACGCACGCTTTGGACTTTCACGCACGATGACTGTACTTTTACGCATGCTTACTAAAATACGCCTCTTCACGCCCGCCTCACAGTGCTCGAATATTGAACTTTAGAAGCAGGAGTTATGTAAGTATACAAACAGTATTGCTATCACTTGACGAACTTCGAGGTATGCCCTATCCAATAAAACAAGAATAATCAAAATCGGACTACTCTGTAAAAAGTTATGCGTGGTCATACATAAAAAAGGAAAAAAAATATACGCGTCGACTTGAGAACCTTCCTCCTTTTTTGAAGTCGGTTAAAAAGGCAAAACAATAAAATGCCTGGAAAGTTTTCGCGTAGACATGTATTATTGAATTAACATAACAATAATAATTTCAAATTACATACTAATATATAAGGAAGTCTTTGAATATTACAAAAAAACTTCACTTAAGTGTGTACTATAGAAACATTATAACATTTATTTAAATAAAATAAGGGTTAAAATTCTTAAAGAAATGAGAACTGCTGTACTGACATCTTCATAGTTATCTCACCTTTCCATCTCTGACTTGCAAAATAATAGATTTTTTAATAAAAATGTTGAAAAACTGTATGATATCAATTAATCACCTTAGTATAAAACACAATACAGTCTTTTATGAAAAAAGTCCAGTGTACAGTGGCCATTAGATTTATGAGAAACTACCTGCGAAAGTTAAATCAAATGTAACAAATAATAAAAATTTTAAAGAAGCCTTACTAAATTATTTAATTGATATTGTACCATACAGTATAAAAGAAATTTTGTAAAATAATTGTAACTCTGAGCTTTGACTTTTTTGCATCCCGTCTGGGCTAAACAAATATATATTATTTCTATTTCTATTGACCTTTTCTGCATGCCCTGTATCTTAAAAAAATACACATTGACGTCAGTTTGATATTTTGAACTTATGACCTACGATATATCAGTGCTTTGCCCTTAACTAAATAAAAATAATTGAACCCTACAAATGACCGCGATATTAGAAAAGCGTGTGAAATGCTATTCAGATATCAATGTGGGTATATAATGTGGAATCATCGATTAAATAAAATGTCTAAATATAAGCACAAGGTTGCCTCGCACAAATACCCGTAGTAAAGTACCTACCGCAATATCTATATATGTGGAACAGGACAGCGTGTCACATTTAGGGGGATTTCAATTTAAGTTACGCTTAAAGTTGTATTCGCAGTTCATAAAATAAAAGTTTATAAAGTGCGTTCAAGAATTTGATGCAAGTGGTGACTGGTGGTCCCTCGTTTATCTAATATTTATTGACGTTTGACCATACAATAGACATTGTAGATTACAAACAGCTGAGTAATTTAACTATACGGTTTGCTAACGAAATATTTGTGGCCACAAAAAATTGTTTGTTGTATTTTTGGTCAGATTTTTTGGTGGTATATTTTTTAACTTTGTTTTGCTTAACATTATCTACGTAAATTCTAAAATTAACCTGCATTAATAAAAAACTGATTATTAACTATTCTGGGTGTGTGGGTCATCTAGTAGTCTTTTTTTACTGCAATGCAAAGAGACATTACTGCGGATCACACGCCTCAAAGTGACCTCCTACTTACACGTGTGTTACGAATGACAAAAGACCATAGTCGGATAAGATGGGCAAATTTGCTTTAATTGTAATCAATATCACTTATAATTTCCACAAATTTCAGCCCGTAATATTAAACCCTTTAAAAGTAAAAAAAAATATTTGTTTGAATTTTTTTTATCTTTTGAATGGCCGAATCGATTCGAATGAAATTTATTCTAGTTATAGATAATATTAGAAGGTATTTGTAAAAAAATAACTATGGAATCTAATCACGGAAACATGAAAAAAAAACTTTAAAAAGCTTAAAAAGGTTAAAAAAAATCCAGAAATATTCACAATTTTTTTTTGTTTTCATGATCAGGTTCTATAGTTATTTTTTTACAGATACCTTCTAACATTTTCTATAACTAGTATAAATTCCATTCTAATCGGTTCAGCCATTCAAAAGATAAAAAAAAATCGAAAAAAAAAATTTTTTTTACTCTTAAAGAGTTTAATATTACGGGCTAAAATCTGTGGAAATTATAAGTGATATTGTTGCAATTGAAACAAAAAAAATGAGCACCATCTATGTGGAGGCAAATTTGCCCATCTTACCCGACTATAGCCTTTAATCGCCAACATACATTTTATAAATCTAAATAAACTCGCAAAATCGGCGAATCCCACAGTTTAAAACCCAGGTGAATGAGTTTCGTTTGACTCGGCAGCGACCATCGTATAGTAGCAAGCAAGCAAGAAAAAGCGCATTTTCTTGCTTGCTGTCACGCCACTCTTGATGTTTATCTATAACTTATTATAAATAGATACTTAATATCGAAATATATATAATACTTGTGTTTCAATTAATATATATGCGAAGTTTGCACTTTTATTGATATAAATATTAGGTATAATTAAATATTTAGAGAGGATAGATAACCAAAGTGAATGAAAAATTTATCATGTGTGCAACAAAATAAGATTAAAGTCTTTCTATCCAAAATCTAAACTGAAATGAAAGAACATGACGTAAAGTCAATCATTATTACAGGTCTTCGTACAAAAGCCACCTGAGGCCAAACGCTAACTCAACATATTTTGTCAGTTGGACTTACAAATTCGACTTTTGATTTGACTGTAACTTATTCTATCAATACCTACTATGAACTAATGTACCTAAAACTACGACTTTTACAAAACAATAATAAGTAGTCATTAAATAGCGATAAGGGTATGTACAGTCGCGGACTTAATAAAGTTTAAACTTGAGTTTTTCAGTGTGAGTTCACAAAAAAGTAGTAGCTTAACAACAAATTTAGTTTTTAAAAGGTAAGTGTAAATGTCAGAAATTAAAAGAAATAATTGTTGTTTAAATGCCTAGAAATTATTAAAACGATGAACAAAAAAGAAGAATCATTCTAAGATTAGAGGAAGGAATTTGCTAGTATCAAATGTTATCAAATCTTTTTATGTTTTAATTGAATAATATTGAGTAATTTGGATTGTATATTAAACAATAGAGGTGTTTTGATAATAATTTTTTCATTGATTTTTTAGGATGTAACCTTAGTAATTTATACATTACTATCAAAAGCCAAATTACAATATGCAAAAATTAAAAAAACCGGTAACTAGATGATACAGGTGTAAACTTTTTTAAGTCCGCAACTGTACAATTATAACTCAAAAATTTTTCATTTGTTCAATAATATTATTTATTTATTATAGTGTGTAAACACGAAACGCTATTAAATGTCAAACCATAATTTGATCAATTTACTTGAAATGAAGAATAAATCAATATCAGGAATAACTTTGTTCTATTTACGCTGGGTTTATCGTACAATTTTATTTTCTAATCACGCTGTTAAATGACGGTCGCTATGGTAATGATCAACAATTTGCCAAAATGAAAACGCATAGCAACCATTGTACACGTAGCAATCAAAATTTAACAGTGTGATAAAAAAAACAACCTGTTAAAATTGTACGATAAACCCAGCATTAAACTGTTATTATTTTCCATATATGTAACTTTCAACTTGACTATGCCTGCCTTTTCAGTCGCGTAAACTCAATTTGTGCTCACAGGTTCGCTCGCGCTAACCCGGTCTTATAATCCGAACATAGCCAGGTAAAAATACTCTATACTTTAAGTGAGGTATCAATTTACATTAAAAATGAACCTCTATCTGTATTTTCCTTTTCTGCAAATTTTTCGAGTATTCTGTGTTATATTTAGACGGGATAATTCTTTCCCAGAATTTTTGTCTGTCTGTAGCGGCATCACTAAAAAACGGCTGAACCGTTTTTTAGTGATGCCGGTACAAACAGACAGACAAAAATTCTGGGAACGCATTGTCCCGCCTAAATATAACACAGAATACTCGAAAAATTTGCAGAAAAGGAAAATACAGATAGAGGTTCATTTAAGTATATTCACAAGAACAAAATCTCTTGAGGCTATACACTTTCTATTTTCAAATTGACCGTGTGAATATTATGATTTCAAAAAACCATTATGAACGGTTCAGTAGAGTGCGGATCTTCGTTTATTTTCATGTTTTCTAAAATTACTGACAGTTCCGTGCCACAAAGAACCGAACAAGTCGATTTAGTGCACGTCCTTCTGTAGTAAATTTGATTACAAATAATTTGGTAACAAATTGTTTTCTGTCTAAAACAGACTTACGAGTATACGTCACCTACTTTTCATCACTTTTAAGCAAAGGTCCCGTGATTGTACAGCCGCGGACTTTACATGACTTGAGTTTTTTCAATGAAGTTCATAAAAACTCAGCAGCTTATCAACAAATTTAATTTGATGAGTAAAATTAAAAGAAATACATGCCTCGAAATTATTTAAAGGATGAACAAAAAACAAATAATTATTGCAAGAATAAATGAATGAATATGCTAGTATCAAATATTATCGAATTTATTTACGTTTTAAATCCATAATATTGAGTAATTTGTATAATGAATTATGGAGATGTTTTGATATTAATTTTTTATTGAATTTTTAGGCTGTAACCTTAGAAACTGATGCATTACCACCAAAAGCCAAATTACAAATAAAAGTGTTAGTACAGTCACTTAGGCTAAAAAAAGGGGTCAACCTCGGAATGAAACGGAATAAGCTGAATATTTCTATAAACCTTTATTTTGGCATTCTAAATGTTGTTTCAAAAGTCTCATAAGGTCACGTGCGAGCGTCCTTAGATATTCAAGGTCAAAGGTCGCGAAAATCAGTTTTTTGGAAATATCTCGCTTCCTTTGCTCTAAATGACATTTGGAGTTATTAGAAAAGTTGTAGAGCATAAGATTCTCTACAACTTTTGTATAAAGATTTTTTTCTACGATTTCTAGTTTTACTTATTTAAGTAGTCGCGGCTTCCTCCCCCTGGGTTCGTACAAAACGGAATCATGCTGTTTCCTGATGACCTAACATAATGATTTGTATCTTTCATTTTAAGTCTGACTTCAAGCTAACGATTAATAATAATTTTATCGAAATTAATGCAGAAGTTCTCTAGTTATAAGCAAACAAACATGCAAACAGACAGGCAGTTAAACAGACAGAAGACAATTTTTTTCGAAAATACGATTTTTCTACTTGATATCAATTATAAAGACTATTCGTAAAGAAATTTTGTAACAAAAATTTATAGGGTTTGAGAGCGCGCGCTGAAAGTATGATTCCGTTTTGTACGAACCGAGGGGGAGGAAGCCGCGACTACTTAAATAAGTAAATCTAGGAATCGTAGAAAAAAAATCTTTATACAAAAGTTGTAGAGAATCTTATGCTCTACAACTTTTCTAATAACTCCAAATGTCATTTAGAGCAAAGGAAGCGAGATATTTCCAAAAAACTGATTTTCGCGACCTTTGACCTTGAATATCTAAGAACGCTCGCACGTGACCTTATGAGACTTTTGAGACAACATTTAGAATACCAAAATAAAGATTTATACAAATATTCACCTTATATATTCCGTTTCATTCTGAGGTGAAACCCCTAAGGTTTCTTAAGTACGCAACTGTACCTTAGTTGACATTTAGAAAACGCCAATAACACGTCATTCTGAACCAAAGATTGTGCAGAATATTGCGTGCAAATTTGTAATTTGTCAGAAGTCACACTGGCAAAATGAAAGTGATAGATAGACGTATTTTTAATTTAAAAATCAAATTAAATACAGTTCCATTGAACAGTTGACGTTTAGTGACGGATGGACACATAAAATGCATATCAACAATTAAAAAGTTCTTTGGCAATTGGCGTTTTCTTTTTCTAAAGCTATATAAAACACGAGCTTTGCTTTTTAGAAAATTTCAATTCCGATACGAAAAACTTTAACTTTAGAAATTAGGCAGGACCAACTCCAGTACTCGCGAAATCCTAATAATTCATCATTTCACAGGTTACTAAACAAATATTTTGTAAGTTTAAAACGCTAATGAAAGATTTTTTCGTTGGAGAGCAGCCAATTATATAATTGTTTCGAAACATATAGGAAAAAATCATTTTACCAACCAGTGGTAACAGTCAGGATTCTAACCTGAACCTTTCCAATTTCGCGTCGGAATGAGCTTACAGAGAATATTAATTTAGCAATCATGTCACAGTTGAGTATTGTAAGCTCATTCCGACGCGAAATTGGAAAGGTTCAGGTTAGAATCCTGACTGTGACCACTGGTTGGTAAAATGATTTTTTCCTATATGTTTCGAAACAATTATATAATTGGCTGCTCTACAACGAAAAAATCTTTCAATTGCATACAGCCGTATAAAAAAAAAATATATTATTATCTAAAACGCTAATGGTTTTCACTATTCATCTATTTCTCAGCTTTCACTTGATTTTTAGGATTCCGTACCTCCATATGGAATCCTATTACCCTGCCTAAGATGTCTTTCTGTCCGTCGAGCCGTCCGTTCTTCCGGCTCCGTCTATCCGTCTGTTCGTTTAAATTAAATTAAATTAAGCCATTAAAAATGGCTGCATTTAAGTAATTGTGCATTGTCACGAGAACCAAACGTGTGTGCCAAATTTCAGCCCGATAGCTTCAGTGGAAGTGGGTGATTGATTGATTAGAAAATTCCAGGACAAACATACATACATACAAGTGAAATTAAAAAAAAGCTTCAAACGTTACGTCACGAAAGAGTGTAACGCAGTTTTTATTGTCACAAATATTTACTTCCGAACTTTTATTTTTCAACGACATGCTCGCCATTCTCGGTGCCTATAGCCACAAACATTGACCCCAGTTCTTCAAAATAAGACTTTTAATAAAAAGTAGCTTTCCACAAGCTTCTCCATCCTGATTTGATATTATCCTTCGATTACTAATATCCAAAGCAAAAATACTTGACAACCCACGCACAAACGAAACTACATTTTATAAAAACCACACTCGCAACACCACGCCAACGTGCCTTGAATTGTTTACCATGATGACGTAGTGGGAGTCGGATATATCCAGTGGCGTGCGGTGTAAACATTCAGGCAACACAATGGATTTACAGTGTTGCCAGATTGGGGGATTTTCCCTCTTAATTTATTATAAATTGACAGCTTTGTGGGGGAATTCAGAGAAACAGTCGGGAAATATTATAATTAAATCAAAATACAGAAGATCTGTAAGGTAGTTTACGGTATTATTATAATTAACTAAGAAATTATTAGTCCTATCCGTAAATAAATTCACATATTAGTGAATAACACAATGTATCAGACGACATACTTATCGCCATGATATTTAATAGAAGGCTATAATATAATATCATGGCGATATGTCGTCTGATATATTGTGTTATTCACTAATATGTGAATTTATTTACGGATAGGACTAATAATTTCTTGGTTAATTAACATTATAATTATTATAGTAAGAGGATTTTATACTTTTACCCTCATAAGTGCTTACCATCGTAAATTTTGAAAATATCTTCACTAATCTCTCAATCTCAATGAAGTCAAGCAAACAATAAAACTCAATATTATCAGATTCGCTATTATAACTGTTATAAAAGCTTTAGTATGTTAATTCAAAGTGTGTACACAAATAAACCTAATCAAACTTCGTTTGATACTAGCAAATTCCTTCCTCCAATCTTGCAATAATTCATCTTTTTTGTTCATCGTTTTAATAATTTCGAAGCATTAAAACAACAATTATTTCTTTTCATTTTTGACAGTTACATTTACCTATTAAAAACTAAATTTGTTGCTAAGCTACTGACTTTTTGTGAACTTACACTGAAAAACTCAAGTGTAAACTTTATTAAGTCCGCGACTGTACATGTGATACTACGTAGTCGGACATAGATAGATTTTTTTCACAAATCAAATTATTATTGGCTTGAAGCATATTTGACAGTTCAATAATGTTAAAGATTAAATTAACTAATTATAACTGTACATTTGATACTGGAAAATAATATCTTTCTCCTTTTATGATCGAAACAAAGCCTTTTTGAACTCCACTGAATTTAAAGAAACCATAATTGAGTACCACTGGTCTACGTAATTTATATGACAAAAGCAGTGAATGTAGTGAACTATAGCAAGAAGTACGGAACTTCAGTTCAGAATAACGAGTAGTTGCCGATGTGTGATGTATAGTGTCACCTAAAACGCAAGACCTTTTTTTAAAATTGCTTTGAAGATTGATAAATCAAACATCTTTTTACGCTTTCCGATTAGATTTTAAAACTAGATAGATCTGTCTGTATCGCGGATACAGACAGATGAGTTAATACCGTTAAACACAAATAAATGTATTAATACATGCACTTTTATGTTATAAAATCAATTGCTCGTAAAATATAATAAATAAAATAATTTTTATTTTATTTTTTTTATATTTTAAATTGTTATCCAATATCTATACATTTTCAGTAAAAAAAATAATTAAATGCCTTCGGGATTCTAACCTGGGCTTGGCGTCTGTACCGGTCGGTAGACTTTTACTTTACCACACAGCCACAGCTGGCTTGCTTCAACATAGACCTTAGCAACACAACACGTATTATTGAACAAAATCATGAACACAAAAATTTTGGGTCATTATTCCAGCGCACGCTCTTACCAACACGTGAAATGTTGAAACATGGAGTCGAGATTTTGGCTCTAAATCCGAACAATTTGCTAGAGTTATAAGAGCACCTACCCCCCTCTGTTTTCGAGGGTGCTGAACACGGTAAAAATAGTGAAAAAAGTTTTTAGCCATTCGCTACTCCTAAAACGGCCAAAAACCACCTCTTTTTGCAGTATTTCTGCACAGACGTCTGGGTTTACGTCAAAATTCTTTTACTTTTCATCAGTTTGAGGTGAGTGGCGAAGATTAGAACCGGGTAGGACACCGTGATCATCTTGGAAGTTGATTCTACCCTCCCAGGGGGTTAAAATTTCAACTTTCCCCTCTCGCGATAACTCTTGTAACTCTAGCAAAATGTTCGGTATCCGTCCGACTCCTTGATTCCATCTCCCGTATCTTCGTTGCTACTGGTCCGAATAAGTTGAAACTTTCACATTAGATAGACAAAAGTTTGCGACAAATCCAATGGTGGTTGTTTTGTCCTACTGTGAAGGCGGGATCATATTAAAAACAGCGATGTCCAAAATATGTCCTGATGACAAGACAGCGCGTACTGCTGGAATAACGCATGCGGACACTCTATCTAAAACAGATCAGTCACGGATTTGATCATCGATCCCAGTAGAAAGCGGCCAGACAAACTTATTCTGAAGTGAGCAAAAGCTAACTTAGCTGACGCCTGAGACGTGTAGGTTTCTTGTTCAATAGTAGGCGGTGGTGATTTTACTGTATGTCAGTTCGCATCTTAACCACAGGCGTGTAACATAATATATTATATTACAATAGTGAGTATATCTTTCATCAACGTATGTTTTCGCTTCTTAACTTTGCAAATAGATTAGTTTTGATTAGGGGATAATGGAATATAATTGTTAACATCAATAGAATTCCCGTCAAAATTGATATTCACGGGGCAGTATGCAGAAAAAAGCTGTATAATATAATATACAGGGTGGTGATCGCCGCTGCCGATCATAGCGTCCCTTATCTCACGTAGTGTTGCCGTCTAGATCTAGACTTTCTAGACTCTTGTCTTGTCTTGTCTAGATTTTCAAGACAAGACTTGCAAAAGTCTTGTCTAGAAATTTTCAAGACAAGACAAGACTTGCTTTATCTAGATCAAGACTCTTCCCAAAACTCTAGATAATTTTCAAGAGTCTAGATAAACTAAGTAGTAAACCACTCGGTTAATCTAGACTCTTGAAAATAATCTAGAGTCTTGATATTAGACAAGACAGTTTTTTTATCTAGACTTTAACTTAGTGAAGTCTTAATATTTCAAGACAAGACTTAAGTGAAGTCTTGTCTTGATATTTCTAGAGAAGACAAGACTTTGAAAGTCTTGTCTTGTCTAGACGGCAACACTAATCTCACATAAAGACGTATCCAGCACCACAGTTGCGCCACTCCATGAAAAAAAAATCAGACTTAAGATAGAATAATAATTATTCTATCTTAAGCCTGATTTTCTGAATTAAGAAAGTATGATTTTACATGCTATAATTATTATAACATGTAAAATCATACTTTCGTAATTTCCTGCTTCCCTATTTATTTTAGGCAAAAAACCTTCAAACAAAAGTTTTAGAGCATAAAATTCTGCATATTGTATCATAAATTTTCAGATCCTGATATATTCGATATATATAGATTCTCAGAGGAAGTAAGATCAGATGAATCAGTTAACACCTTTTTTATTATTTTACGCAACGTTTCGCAATATTTTATTGCTTCATCACGCGATCTATAATTAATAACGAACGTTCAAACTGAGATAATGTGGCAGAGCAATGTAACTATTGACAAAGTTAATATTATATTCGTAGTATTGCACTGGGCATAATTTGAATGTTCATTATTTATACATCGCCTGATGAAGCAATAAAATATTGCGAAACGTTGAATAAAATAATAAAAAAGATGTTGCAGAACTCTGATATAGAGAAATAGTGATCCGTAGATGATGGTAAGTTTTTTCGCTTGCTTTGGTTAATGTGAAATTCATACAATTTTAAACAGATTATAAATCAAACTTAATTTTAGATGCTCTGAGGATGGTGCAATGAGCACCGAAACGTAAGCTTATAAATGCAAATTTAATCATCAGTATTGCAAATTTTATATAAGAGATTAATGGGAACTTGGACCGTGGGTTGATTGAAACTCAGTTAAAGTTTTAATTCGCAACGGTCCAAGTTCCCATTAATCTCTTATATATAGTTACGATGGACATGACAACTAATTACATTGCAAATTTTATTTGATCCTTTTGCCACTGAGTTTTTTCTCCTAATTTCTACAATAAAAAAGATGTTAACTGATTCATCTGATCCTATACTTCCCTCTGAGAGTATATTTTTATATATTCTGCATAAGTATATATAATCATAAAAATAAAATTTATTTTGTTCGCTTTGTAACGGCAGAAATTGAATATGAAAATTTATAAAATGATCACAGAAATTATGTATTTACATGTTCAAATTCTATGATCGGCAGACGCGATCATCACCCTGTATAAAGCGAGCGAAGTAGCGGATTCAGTCTAGTATACTATGTAAAAGTATAATGACAAATATTTCGGTGCAGTTAATGGTTCACATTAATTCAGTCAATATGTATGCAGATTGCAGATCAAAGTGGCATCGTTAATTCTGTGTATTGTTTTGTTTCTGACATTCGACAAGCGACAGTATCGTATCGTGTAATTAACGATTCGACACAAAGAGGACAAGCACAATAATATCAACGGCACAAAAAGACAGAATTGTCATTGTTATACGCTTCTCCCAATGTATAGCACTAGCGTTTATTAGTGTATTTGCCATAGAATATGGCACATACACTATTGGCGTCGGTCGGATGGCGGGACCTAGGGGTCGGACCAAAATTTCTCGACGTTTCATACCCCCCTGAACAGTTTGCCACCATTTTTAAAAATGTTTATATATATATATGTATGTATATATATATATGTTTATATATATATATATTTATATATATAAATATTTATATATATATGTGTGTACACGATAACTCTCGACAGACTTAATCGATTGAAACGAAATTTGGTACACACATTGGAACCCATCACCGCACGAAGCCTATTTAAAATGGGCCCGATCGGACCATTTTCAGGGTTGTATTTAGGGGTTCCAAAAAGTTTTTGGGCTCAAAAATACCGAAAAATTTGTCAGAATCGTTTCAAAATTGAAATTTAACTCTTTAGTAACGATTAAAATGTGCTGCTAAAATTTTAATAAAATCGGCCCGACAGGACCGGACTTTCAAATTTTATGAAAACACTAGTTTGTTGATACGGATTTACTTAGATATGGAAGGGTGTATTTAATTGGGTGTACTGATAAAATCTATGTCTAATATTGAAATTTAGAAAAATTTAATTATTTTAAAGGATGTATTAAGGGGTTAAATTTTTTATTTTGTCCAAAAACAATCTTAGTTTACGTATTAAAGCCACAATGCCTGTATTAGCAAATACACTATATTGTCGGCAGGGTTTGGCACTGCGACCCGAGTTTTTTTATTTTTGTAGTTGAAGAAGAGTTTGGTTGAGGATCAAATAACCAAGCTTTTTTTGTCCTACCCCTATAAAATAGCTGCTTTTCATGCATGTGTACCGGTCGCTAAATGACCCATTTCAGATCGGTGACGAGAGCCGGGCGGTAAAGTAAAATTCAATAACAATTTAATGTCTTTCAGATTATTATTTTTAACCGACTTCAAAAAAAGGAGGTGTTTCTCAATTCGGTTGTATTTTTTTATGTTTGTTACCTTTTAACTCAGACTTTTATAAACCGATTTTGAAAATTTTTTTTTTATTTGAAAAGATATACTTTCAGATTGGTCCCATAGAAATTTCATCAAAATCGGTGCAGTAGTTCGGCTGATTTTAATAAAAGTGAGTAACGGCGTGTGATTCTTTAAGGTAAATGTCACTTTTTGACACTAAAAAGTAAAAAATAAAAAACTTTTTAACAAAAAAAAAAACTCCTTCAAAAAACCACTAAAAAGAGGAAAATAATGAAATTTTGAGATCTGTGCCAATTTAATAAAATATGAAGTTGGTTAAAAAGAAGATATTAATCACTATACTATACTTTTTAACCGACTTCATATTTTATTAAATTGGCACAGACCTCAAAATTTCATTATTTTCCTCTTTTTAGTGGTTTTTTGAAGGAGGTTTTTTTTTTGTTAAAAAGTTTTTTTAATAATTGATAAAGAAAAGTTCAATGATTTTAATATTTCATATTACTCCAGCTGGAGGTGAACCAGCGATCATGTCAACAGTACCACAATATACAGATAACACGGCACACCACTATTCATATGGCCACGACGCTGTATTTGAGTGAGAGCTTAGAGAGGCTACTTATACATAATGTGTACAGCGTTACCTACTGTATTCATTACAGAAGTTAAGTTTGCTAGACAAGTGAAATGCTGAAAATACTGG
Organism: Mongoloraphidia duomilia; assembly: GCA_039654895.1. Classification (NCBI taxonomy): domain Eukaryota; kingdom Metazoa; phylum Arthropoda; class Insecta; order Raphidioptera; family Raphidiidae; genus Mongoloraphidia; species Mongoloraphidia duomilia. The sequence continues at coordinate 16,847,301 of CM077516.1, read as the reverse complement.
AAACAAAAAGTCGGTTCAACACAATTCTCATTATCCGTGTTTTTCAATTATCCAGTCCAGTACGGATAGGGGAAGTTCAACTGTAACAACAATAATTTTCAGTTAAAAAAAAAATTTAATAAAAAAAATACAAAAAAAACCTGACTGTTAGGCTAACACAAAAGTATAAATCAAGCTTTCAATATGAAAAGTAGTCAGGTAAAAATGTATTAAAATTTTCATGTGCTTATAGATCAAGAGTTTGCTACGTATTTTTTAACTGACTCGGTGCAAGGCTGCAATTTGCGTACTTATTGTTTACGTGGACCATAATGTATGTGCAAAACGTCAGAAGCCTAAGTGGAGGCGAAACCGAAAAAAATGGGGTCCAAAGTACGAGAACCTCGATGAGAACGCCTTAGGCGAGCGACCGCTTTTCTCTGGCTTTTCACATTTTATATCGTTTATTGCACTTCCGAAAATTTATCAGTGGTCCTATATTTTTACCGGACTGCCTAAGGACGGTAATGTTTTTCGGCTGTATGTATGTATAATATTGTTACAAAACTGTTTTCTGAGTTGGCGGAATAAATATTTATTTACAATATTTAAAAACACAACAATAATAAATACAACAACCAAAAGTCAGTTCCAACAATCAACACAAGTAATTAACACTTAACTATATACAATTGACTACACTAATATTTATTTTATCAGGTGAATTTATATCACGGAACTATTTATATCACTGTATTTATATCAGATTTATTTCTAACGTTTATTTATGTCGGTCATTTACTCAGTTACTTCAGTACTATTTATTTATATCCACTCCACTATTTATATCACTGTACACTGACTGATTCGACTGTTGATTGATTAATATTTATATCACTGATCCGCTTGGTTGTACGACTCACCATTGACTGCCTGCTTCAACACGACACACTCGCTGTTTATATACCTGCGTTGTCTAAGCCCAGTGTGTGCTCGTATTCTCTAGAACTTTCGTGAAGGTACGAGTTGTTCGGTAAGCAGACCCCCGTTTCTCAGAACTGTTGCCCGCCGTTCATATACAGGGTGATCCGTAACAATATGTCTGTATAATATGTATGTATCTTTTCATTTTCATCGGCGTCTTCTGTAGCGTAAACGGTTTGACGGATTTTGAAAAATGAAATGTCTATAGATTCGTAATAGCCTCACGAGTTCCTGACGTTTTGCGCATACATTATGCTCTACGTGAACAATAAGTACGCAAAGTGTCACCCTTGCACCGAGTCAGTTAAAAAATACGTAGCTAGCTCTCCGTCTATTAGTAATCGACAAAAAATTCATATAAAGCTAATACATCATTAGCTTTATATGAATTTTTTTAACAATAACCTTATTTTTATTTTTATTACATGATTTTTATAATCTGTATGATGCACGTATATAAATCACGTAATAATTAATTCACTAAAGCTTTAAAAAGTTATTACGGCATTTTTAAAGACGATTACTAAGCGTTGGTCCATACTAAGTTTCAATTAAATTTTATGAAAACTCTGATCCTGTACTTAAAAGATAATATTATTATGATTAAGCACAGTAAACACGTGTTCTATTTTCTACACAAAATTAAATCTTTATATCTAAAATGTTATCCGTTCTAGGGTGACTCATTTCTATTTTTAAAATAAAAAAAAATGAAAAGTACTTTTCATATACCTACTTAATAAAATTATGTACGAAAACATTTTTGAGCTTTCAATTTTCAGATATCCAATTTTGCGACATGAAAAACCGAAACCTTTACTCGTAATTTTCAATATACAGCTCTTATACTTTTTCTTTATTTCGTGAACTTAAAAAGCTTCGTTGTCTCTTTCTACCTATTACTTCTAATACAGATTTATCCGAGTTTTTATCCCTTTTACAAACAGTGGCTTCCAGTCGAGGCGCCCTAAAGTCATATGAAACACTGATGAGCGAAACCATATTAGTGGACACAAGACAAAGTGGCGATGTAAGTTTTTAGATTAATGATGATTTGTTCTACCAGTAGACACGTGAACAACTATACATTATACAGTGAGGTCAATGAATGACTATACATCCAGAAATACTCCATACGATTTTGTTGGACAATGAAAAATTATACATAATATAGAGATTTCGATGCGTTGCTATGGACACAATTAGAATTAAATAAATTTCAAATTTATTTTGAGTCATCGAAAACTCTATAATATTATGTATAATAATTTTCATTGTCCTAACAAAATCGTGTGGAGTATTTTTGGATGTAGATTGTAGTCATTCATTGACCTCACGGTATAGTGGCCATTTTGAATTGCGATGGAAAACGGTATTACCGTCTCTTTTCGTAGCAGCGTAAAATGAACTTCAGGGGGGAAGGTCTGCGCCTATTGGAGAGTCAATATAGGTCACTTCCAAAGAGTTTCAATTTTACATTATTTTTTTTACAGATTTATGCAAAATTACACAAAACAATGTATATTAAAGTATACATTCCCAAAAATTCGAAAAAAAAATAATGAATTGAAAATACGAATTGGTGCTAGGTCCAAATAACCTTAGCTGTTGGTGGTCTTTAAAAACACACCCAAAAATTCGACATTAATCACTTTATATACTAAAGCTGAGTTTCTGATTAAATTAAATCTATACAATGAAAACCAGCTTTAAGCTGATTTCCACACCATTTGATAAAAATTTTTATTTTATCAATAAAGGCATTATTATTTAGGAATTTCACTTGTTTTCAACTAATGAAGATTTTCATTTAGTTGAAAACAAATGACATTGTTATTAAATCTAGATTTAAAGCTGAAAGTCTTAATAGAAACCGAGCATATATAAAAATGTGATGTTCTCCATACTTACCCATTCCCACAACCCCCAACCAGTGGCAACTAGCATAACTTATAATTATTATATGTAAACATATCATAGCTGTTAAAACAATATCGTACTTAAACCATACTTACCCTACTAACAAATGTAACCAAATTGTACCAGTGCTAATGACCTTAAGGTCGATGCACACATTGTTTTTGTTAATAAAAAAAAAAAAATGTGATGAGATCCCGGTTTTTGATATCGTTTTCTTACGTTTTTTTTAAATTTTGACTATTTTGAAAAAAACATGTCTAGACAGGAATAGGTCATTCTAAAATTTTTGCCTGTTTGTACCCAGCATCATTAAAAAACGACTAATGATCGGTTTATCATACATTTTAATTACGGTGTTTTTTTAAGCACATTGTTAAATTTTGATTGCTACGTGTTCTTTGGTTGCTGAGTTTCGGTATCATAGCAACCCTTCATTTAACAGTGTGATAAAAAAACACCGTGATTAAAATGTACGATAGATCGGCCATAACTCTATTTTGATAGAACTTGGTACACGTTCTTAATGGTGCCCAAACTAAAAATATAGAGCTACGCTCAAGTGAAAACCAGGTTCCTGTCAAAATCGATATTAACGCGTGAACAAAGCCACAAGAAAAGGGTAGTAAGATATACCTAATATCAAAACTGCTTTTTATGACGTTACTCAATTTATTAAAAAAAATCCTCGAAACAATTTTTGTCTTAGTTTTCAAAATAGTTATTTATTTCTTTTAAAATATTATGATAAAATGTTAACAAATATGTAAAAATTTCATTTTATATATTTTCAGCTAATACCTATTTATTATGTTTAAGAATAATTTTGGTTTAATCAATTGATTTATCAAGTTTATATCATGGACATATTTTGTTGGCAAATCATATTATAGATGAGCAAGCTTGTGGCAAGGCAAACAATGACATGTATGTGTTTCTTCGTTGCATGATACAGAACTCTCCTTCGTCGATAACAAAGATTTCTCATTTTAATTCGATTCATTTTTCAATCTATTTATTGTTAAAAGACATTATGTAAAAATAATGTTAGTATGCATTAGCATTTTACAGACAATGATAGCTAATCTAGATCTAATAGAACTGATCGTAATCATAAAAAATACCTAATTTAATAAAGCGATCAAGTGCGAGTCGAACCTCGCGCAATGAGTGTTCCGTACAATCGTTAAATATAAAAGCCTTATTTTAATTAAAAAATGTATATAAAGTATAAACTGACATTTAGATACTTATATTATAAATTCCCCCAGGGGGAACATTGGAATGTAATTGTTCTCGCAATTGCATTCCAATGTTCTTTGGCAAAATTGACGTTCCCAGGAGCCCGAACTCGTATCAGTCGGTTTGTGTATGCCAGCTGACAGATTCTATTACATTTTTTTTTAGTTTCTTCACACATGCGTGATTTCAACTTATAGACCCTGAAGAAGTTCTAATAAAGAACGAAACGTTGGTCAATTAAGTAACTGTTCATACAGCATAATTTATCCTCTTCCTGTGATTTCTTAACTTAATATTAATTTATATTGACTAGAAACTGTAAATGTAAAATAATATTGCTTTGTCCGTCGCTGTCCTAAAATATTTATTCGAAACGGATTTCTATGCTATTTCCAGTCAATGAACCTATCTCCCGAAAATATAATCAACATGGGATTACAATATTATGCAGCAAGACAATAAAATTAGCTGATATAAAGTTTCGAAACAGACACACACACTCAATACGTATCTGGTTTCAGGTCGGTGAACCAGAGCGCGTTCCTGTAACATGAGGCCGCCCTCCTGAAATAACCAGCAGGAGACCGAGCCGGCGCGGCGCGGCGTATCCGTTCCATAGCAGCTGTCTAACGGTTAAGTTTCTTAGTAAACATTCATTATATTATTGCTTTATTTGAACAGTTCACTCTACTGGAATAACAGAGAACCATTTTAATGATTTTTGTTTTGGAACTTTTACAGCGTTTGTTTTACAGGAAGCTTTGAAAATATTTTTATTACGCCACTTTAGCTTTGATTAATTCATTAATGCAGTGTTCCGTATTTTATAAACGGCTAATTATTCAAAGTAAACGAAATTTCGATACACACAGTATCTACAATAAGATATTTTTCTTTATTTCGTTTAATTATGCAGCTACAAGCTTTAGAGATATATTATTATTGTTGTGGATTATAGACGCGTCGTCAACTCAGGTCATTAGCGTCTTCAACATAACAATTAATAATCTGCCAGTTGGCGTACACAAACCGACTGGTACGAGCTCGGGCTCCTGGGAACGCCAGTTCCCAAAGAACATTGGAATGCAATTGCAAGAACAACTACATTCCAATGTTTCCCCCTGAGGGACTTTAATGCTATAAGAGACTCATTAGATCAATAAATATTATGCATTTTTTAATATGCATACCGAGTTTCAGCCGCTTCCGAAATTTTTTTTTTTATTTCGCAAAATGTGATCTAATTTATTATCAGTTGCCCTGAATAATCTAAGGGCATTGATTTTCTAACAATTCGTTGTACAACCCAAAATGAGAATATCGTTGAGGAGTTTAGCCCCCCTCGCCTAAAACTTTTTTTACATTTTTTAACCGGAGATATGTTTCCACACACCCTGTTAAGTGACCTATTGCGCAGCCTGGTATACATGCATGTAAAGCAGCTATTTTATAGTGGGTATAGCAAAAAATATTTAACGTTATTAATTTTTAGGGTTCCGTACCTCAATAAGAAAAAACGGAACCCTTATAGAATTACTCGTTTGTCCGGCTTGCTGGCTGTCTGGCTGGGTGTCCGTCAGTCAAGACACATTTTCTCATGAACGGATAGAGATATCAAGTTGAAATTTACACGAAATACTAAGGTCTACGGTCCCTTAAAGGTGTGAAGAATTTAAGCTTCTAGGTCAACGCAATCAAAAGATACGGCCATTTTGTCATCTCATCAAAAACCTTTAGGGTACTTCCCGTTGACCTAGAATCTAGATTCATGAAATTTGGCAAAAAGCAAGGTCTCGCAGCACAAGTTATGGAAAAAATCCGAAAATTACAAAAAGTAAAAATTAAAGGGGATCCTATTCCTATACCTATTTTGATATTAGCAAAATCACTCATCAAAAACCTAAAGGGTACTTCCCGTTGACCAAGAATCATGAAATTTGGCAAAAAACAAGGTCTCGCAGCACAAGTAAAGGGAAAAATCCGAAAATCACAAAACGTAAAAATTAAAGGGGGTCCTATACCAATCTTGATATTCGCAAAATCACTCCTCAAAACCTATAGGGTACTTCCCGTTGACCTAGAAATTAGAATCATCACAAAAAGTAAAAATTAAAGGGGGTCCTATACCTATTTAGATATTCGCAAAATCACTCATCAAAACCTATAGGGTATTTCCCGTTGACCTAGAAATTAGAATCATCACAAAAAGTAAAAATTAAAAGGGGTCCCCACACATAAAACGGAAAACCTTTTAAAAGCTGTATCTTTGGAACCGTAACATGTAGCCGGTTGAAATTTTCACAGAATATGTCTACCTAATATAATTGTTGTAACGGTACGGAACCCTCATAACGCGAGTTCCACACGCACGTGACCGCTTTTTTTAGTTTCGTAACTTTAATATTAGAAATTGTAAAAATACTGTATTGTCTCTAAAAAACGGACTGACAAACAATCATGTAAAATTGAATAAAAGTGTGTAAAAAAATAAACAACATTTTTTTTCACTGTCACTTCTATGCAAAAAAAAACTAAATAAGCATTGTCAAGTGCACGAGCTTTGTTTACTGAAAAGATATGCAATAACGTCACCTCATTTCATGTAAATTGTACAAATAAATCATATTTCAATGGAAATAACGATGTAAAAATAAATGAAGAAGCATGAAGCATAACAGATAATAACAATAACATGAATGTATAAGTACGTTCATACATGCATACAGCATTGAAAAGTTCTGCTTCACAGAAAGTACTTAGTGCACAAACATTTCTGTCTCATTTATTTATAATAATAATGTAATTGTAATTCGTAATATAATATTGGGTGTCCATGACGAATTAAATATTAGAAGGCTTTTAAACGCAACCAAATTTTAAGGTTAAATTATATATTTTTAGTTACTTAACACTAGGCTTGCGCAAAGCAGTTCCGAAGGCGAAATTAATATGACACGTTTCCTTTGTTGAGAGAATATGTTTTGGAGAAGCATTTCCGACATATCCAAGGAACGATCTCATTGCACTGTTTCACTGGTACCAATTGTAGGAAAGAAATGCTATTATGAGTGTCCACGAATTTCGGACCGATCTTGTTCCACAGTTCTTAAGTCTAAACGGGCAGAAACATTCCTTCGTATAGTGCATTTGCAGTCTCATTCGGGAATGAATAGATCATAGATCTCGTGATGAAATCGGACAATATTCCAGAGACTGGATATGTTTAAATATGCTTTCTAAGGAAAGATAGGAAGCATCTCCGATAGAGAAGCTGTACATATCCGGAATTATCTTTAAAAAAAATTATATAAGTTGAGTGAGTTCTCTGATGGAATATTAATTGTTGGACCATTTTTCTTTATTGATTATTATATTAGCTATGCAACTATCCACAATCCCTTCTCTGGTTACAGCTCAAGAAACTGATTAAAAGTTACTGATATAAACCTTTTGAATATTTTATCTAGAGACTCAAAAATGAAGCAAACAAAGCCGTTTTATTTTCTTGTGCGAATTTACTTCCTGCCCAAGTACCCACTATTTTTCAAGTGGCGACATATGCACGATTGAATCGAAAATTAAAATAATTTTGTATTACCAAAAATGTATATTAACTGACTGTATACAAAGAAAAAAGTGTGTATTTTCTCTTGATCACATTGTAATAAAGTATCTTTTGACAAGCTTTCAAAAGGAATAAATTAGGAACCTATAATCTTGATCTGATAAAACATGCGGAATATTATTGAGTGAATATAAAAATAAAATTGATATTCATACATCGCTGTGCAAAAGAAAGTACCGACTTTTACACTGGTCTCTCTATTTAAAATAAAACTGTTTGGTTGGCAGCGTGCATCTATTTCTGGCAGGCAATCTTCAGACAAAATTTCGAGTCTCGTTAAGTCAGTGCTTCCAGACATCCCGTTTCTGCTCAAGTATAAATTTTTTAAGACCGCGATTGTACATAAGAATTTTATTTTATGTCATTTACTTACTTGGTAGTTTTCAGATACGTCTCTAATTTTATTACAAATTAATTTTATTTTAACAAACGCTTAGTAATATATTAACATTTAAGCAATTAAAATTTTTAATAAATAATATTGATCAATTAATTAAACAGACCAAATTATAATAATTTATAATAAAAATTATAAATAAAATTAATTATTATTAATGTAAAAAAATAAAACTAATGAAAAATAAATAATTATCAAAACTGACAAAATTATAAAAAAATAATAAATAATAAATTATCAAATATTGACAAAAAAACAAAAATATTTTTCAACTGTCAGTATAGTTTTTTGATCTTTATTTATTACTTATTTTTTATAATTTTTTCAGGTTTAATAATTATTTATTTTTCATTATTTTTGGTTTTTTATATTAACAAATTAATTAATTTTACATATAATTTTTACAAATCTTGAAAAGGGCCAACATTTTTTGCCGGAAAGTTGATCGAATTTTTATTATAAAATATTATAATTTTGCCAGTTTATTTAATCAATTTTATTTATGATATTATATCGATACAGACGTGGAAGTAATTAAACTAAAATTTTTAATATTAGATGTCAGTTTAATGTTAGATGTCAGTTGTAATATTAGATGTCAGTTTAATATTAGATGTCATTAGATGTCAGTTCCCATTGGAAGTTATTGTAATGGGTTCGATTTTGCGAATGAAAAATTTGGACATATCTGCACGTTTTGAGGACACTAGAGTCTGAATCTACTGTTTTTAGAGAGATGTCTCTCTGTGTGTGTGTGTGTGTACTGTGAGCTTTGCAGGTTGCGCTCTTGTTGCGTAGTCTTGACTCCCACCTGTTAATTATAATAAAAAAAGAGAAAACTGGGAAAAATGGTCATTTCCGTATCGGGCACTGACTGCAGGTGGTAAAAGTTTGGGCCCATTTGAATATTCTAAGAATCCCCAGAGAATATACAGTCAGTGGGCGATTCGGCAATGAAATTAAAGTAAAAAAAAAATTCAAGTCGAGAAATAATAATTTTATTAAATATTATAAGAAGCATAAAAATACTGTACAATAAACAATTCGAACAGCTGTTTCGAAATTGCATAATATTTACAGAAAAAGTCGGTCAAGGTTAATGATAATAAATTGTTCGGGATTTTTATAATAATAAAAAGTTAAGTTGGCAGTACAAAATTAAACATGACGTTGGAGTTTCAAAAAACAAAATGGCTGAATGAACAGTCATATTTTTAGATAAGAATCTAAATAATAAAGATGGGAATAATATGGAAATTATTCGTTTAAATTAGGAAGGAAAAGAAAGCTTAAAACTAATACGTTACCGAATTCCGGTGAGATATGGATGGATAATAAAGAAATTAAGGTAATACGAACTAATTAAGTAGATTGTTGCTATTCATGTTGACAATGTCTTGTGAAACTCCTTCGTTCTTGTAGAATAGAAATGGTGAATTATATACAAAAAAAAAAACGCCCAGTGGAGTACCACCGAACGGACATCCGTACTCAACCATGGTCCAGAATCGAATGTGAAAAAATATGTTTATGTTTTTCCGTTGTCAAGAAAAATAATTGTTTTGACAATGGACGTGAATAAATGTTTTTGAAAAAATATTCACAGCACAGTCACTCAAAAAACCACAAACTTAAATCTAACACTTATCACTGAGGCAACAGTTGATAATTCGTAAGTCAGATCTTAAAATAAATGAGCAGAACCCAATAAATAAACCAATAATAGGTGTAAGATAATTAAATTAAGGGTAGTAATAGAAAATTTTGTAATGAGAACAAGTGCATCATTACAGTACATACGTTCGTTTGAACGTGGGAGAACTTTTTTTCGGCTTGCATATCTCGAGAACAAAGAATGATATCGACTCCGGACCAATTTCATTCGACACATATTTACATAATGAACACCTGATTAGGTTTACAGGAAATTTCAATTAGCGTTTTTTTTTTACTTTTAAGGGCACCCAATGAAAAGTTAGCAGTGTAGTTTTACCCACACACCAAGCCTCTTTTTTTCATTCGTATACTGTTCATTTAAATTAATTTCGGATTAACAAAACTTTACTGCGCTAATATTTGACACAACGCCTCCCTAAAATTGGAATGCTCTAAGTAACAATTTTGGGAATTTTCAGTATTATGGTACACCCACTATATTTTCATGTTCGAGAGGAGCCGCTAGCACACACAGAAACATCATAACATAGGATAAATCAAATGTATATTATACTGTATGTCCCCAAGGCGCAAAGCTCAAGGATGTATGTTTTAACATAGATATTATATTTAATCCATAGCAACAATCGGTATTTCCTATAAACAATAGTGCACACGTGAATGCAGTACTATATTATGTATAATATTATTGCAACCAGCGGTAGATATAAACTGTAACCTACATGCAGTATTGATCTGTATTTTCCGTTCTACATTCTACATTCTTTGGTACATTTATAACAGAACAGCGGCACAGATTAACATAATATATCCTAGCGGTACCAGGGAGTACCATAAGAATTACAGAGTATTATTAATAATCCACAATTCATTCATTCAGAGTATTATTTTCAGAGTTTTTTTAATCTTGATAATTTATTATTTCTCAGCAGGGCAATAAAAAACAGTAGTTTATACAACAAGATGTCGGAGGGCAGTATAGCCTAGTGGTTAGCATGCTTGGTGCCGCAACCTCTAGACTAGACTGCCGTGGGTTCGAATCCCATCTGCGCTCATGGATGTTTTGTGATGTTATTTAGTTTTAAGTTAGTTGTTATTTAGTGTAGTTGAAAGACGCTAATGATGTTAAATGTCGACGAGTCTATAATCTACAATAAATAAATAAACAACAAGATGTCGGACGTTAAGAGGCGGACTAGCAGTCTTGGCTTCCCTAGGCCGTTCATTACCAACCGCCCCTTTTTGCTAACTTTGTTCAACTGGTCACAACTATAGTTTGTTATAGGTCTCTAACAAGGATCACAAACGAATGTCTCCCAGAGCCACATGAAATGACTGTTATAGTTATATTTTTTGATTGTCAGAGACGAAGTAAGGCAGCCATATTCAAATTGCAAGAGGAACTACAAATTCTGTCTCTGATTGTTATAAGACCATAATATAGAGTTTTCTCAGTGCACGCCGCATCCCGCACGTGCTTGAGCCAGATAGCGGGCCACAGGCGCAGATTGGCAGCCCTAGGCCTGGGCCCAGTCGACCTTATAGATACTCCCCACTGTGGACGTTCGTGCTGATAAGCGATAACTCGCCCAAGGAGCTGACATGAACGAACCTCATTTTGTGGGTAAAGTTCACTCTCAATGCAGAAAATATAGAACATGTTATTCTGCATGTCGATTGTTTACAGTGCGCGTCAAAAGTATCTATCCTTTAATTTTCAAATACATTACGTAAAGTAGCCAAAATTAGTGCCATATATTACTAAAAAAAATGAAGTGGTACGTGCGACACTGCGTGGCACTTCATTTGAAATATAATTTTAATCTGACAAGTGACACAACCATATAATTTTAAAACTTTCAACATAATTCAAAATGGTGGATTGTTGACGTGTAGCTTTACTTGCGACCGCCCCCTTCTGCCTAAAATTTCTGCTCGAGTGACTCGGTTAAATGTCATGGAAGTGATGTGTCACGGAAGTGACGCAAAGTTCCACTGCAACTTATTCAACCCTCCTTGGTACAACTATAAAAATTGATGTTAGATGTCATTATCGAATCAGAATGTGTAGATATCTCTTGATGTGATCAAAATACAATGTAAGTTTCTATGATATTAGTAAGTAGGTCTACGAAATTCTGCAATGTTTAAATGTTTCAGATTTGAAGCATGCATGGAGAAGTGGGGTCTACTTTTCACAGAACCAGTAGTGGAAATATGAAACTTTTGACATGCATTGGAA